>CM061487.1:79250999-79895999 GCA_030867185.1 Tagetes erecta | reverse complement strand
ATGTAAACAGTAAAAAAGGGGAGTGAGTTTACTCACCTCGAGATGCAAATATATTCGAACCGTTAGAAACGCGACTATAACGAACCAAGGGTTGCCCAAATATTAGTACCACCTAATTAATTGGGAAAAAACCTAACTTAGAAACGAAACAATAGTAACAAGAATAAAAAATCCGAGATCTAGGGTTTCGGATTTGGATTTAGGGTTTTAGATTATAACTAGGGGAATTAGGGTTTTGAAATACAGATTGGGAATTATATGAAACGAAATCGTATTTTCGTATTGATATATTTTATAAGGATCCATTTTTAGTTTTTCTTCTAAAAATGTTTAGATAAATATCTATAAACTTAAAACATTATCATTTGTGTTTATGTATTTGAAATTATAAGTTTTTAAGTTTAAGAATATACTTATCATCAAAGATATTGTTTAGGTTATGAAATTAAATGTTTAAAATGTAAAAATTATATGAAGGTGTGCAGTGGGACTAGAACCCGGAGCCACACACACAGAAACCAGAGCCTTAGCCACTACACCAGATGTTGTTTTTGTTAATTAGATCGACTTTAAATTGTTTTATCTTTCATTTATCAACAAAACTCATTTCCATTACAAGCCCTAGAACAAAGATCTATCCAATTTGTTTTCATTTTGTTAATCCAATCAAAACAATCTTAGGGCTTTTGATCTACATGAACTCATGATCATTTTGATATAATATACTTACTCGATTAAGACGATTTGATACGGATTTGAATGGGTTGAAAAACACGACTGTTCTTGATCAATTTTGTGAATCTGGAATGAAATAAGATAAAATTTATGGATTAGGAAGTTGTAGATGATCAAGGGGATGAGAATGAATCCAGAAATTACCATAAAATATGTCCGGAAGATGGAAATCGATTGAGTCGCCGGAAAAAGTGAATTTGGTGTTTGATTAGATAATTTGGAGAGAAATGGAGATGCTTCGGTGTTACAGAAATGTTAGTCGGTTGATTTGGAGTGGTATGGAATAGTTTAATTGTCAATCACGCCTAATTTCGGAAGGTAGATTATGGGTTAACCTTTAGTCAATCAATCCGCGATATAACATTATTGTACGCGTTTTTTTCGTCATTAAGGGGTTCAAAAATAGATTATAGGTAGATTAGGAAGGTTCGGGTTGATTGAATTTGGCTAAAACGCGTCAAAAGGTAGCCGTCGGAGTTGCGGAAATTTTCGGCCAAAGTGGCCGGACCTGTTCAACCGGAAACACGGGGTCAAATTGGGAGGTGGGCTGGGTTTTAATATTTTTCAGTTTGGCCCCTCTAGATTAATTATTATTTTTTTGATTGAATAACTTTTAATATAAGTTTCAAAATTTACAGTTTTGGCCCAATGTTAGTTTTATATAATATATGAACTAACAAACTTAACTAAATAAATTGAAACGTTTTATATAAGTGACGTTTTTATAGTTTTAGTTCGTTTAAGTCGTTAAGAGAGTATTTTTAGACTTAGAAGTGTTTTTGTTTAACAATTCTTTATTAACTCTCTTTTATAAACTATATATATATATATATATATATATTTGAGATATATTATTACAATAGTAAATATTAGTTATATAAGTATACTTTAGACATTAACTCGCAATAAATTTGATCGCTTTATTATAGACGGGAAAACATGAAAATCTAGAATATTCATCTATTAAAAAAACATGTCATGTTCCTGATCGGATTTAAATACGAATTAAATAAATGATCAACGGATTTCGGGTACGAATCAGGCATCCGAGCTCGGGTTTGGGGCAGATGTCACAGTCTCCCCTCCTTATAGAAATTTCCTCCCGAAATTTGCTCAAACCGAAGAAGAAGATGAAGCAAAAGATGCGGATATTTGGCTTTCATTTGGTCTTAAATTTTATGTACATGTTTTGAGTTCCAACGAACTTTAACGATTGGTATTCGATTACGCTTGAGTTGTTTGACTTCACGGTTCATAATTTCCAATGGCCGTAAAAAATTGCGTAGATTCATCAATTTAGACTCCATCGAGAGGTAGGATAAGATTTTCATCAGATAAAACTTTTTTTTCTTTTCAGATTAGAAACATTAGAAACGTGGATCCCAGGACGAACACTACCTGATTACTCAGGCAGTTCCAGTTCGTAAGAAACTTTATTATATGAGTATTCGATCAATGAAAAGATGAACATTTTGATTGAGACATAATTTTAAATAAACGAGATTAAGAAGTTATTTATTTTTAATTTGTTTTGACTCATTGAGAGTTGGTTATTTAACTCTTTTCACTTACAAGAGTTCGGGTGAACTAACTGTATGGAGATTCGAATAGATATTATTTGTTAATCAATATAGAAACGGAATAGGGTGCCAACTTGCGAATAAAATGTTTTAAGTATATGAATTTAGAATTATTTAAATTACCATCGAGAATAATCATGATTAATAGAACAGATGAAACGAATAAAGAAACATTTCATATAGTTAAGTGGCTTAGATGCAATTAGTAAAATGAGTAAATAAGTCAAGTGAAATTAAAATGATTAAGTATGGCCTAAAACACAAAAGACAAAACTTACTATGGTTCTCATGCTCTAACTTTCATAATTCCGTGTGCACCCGTAATTACTTCAGTTTTTGTATGGACTCCACAGTTCATTCGATGACGTGTGGGTCGGAAGCACACAAAAAAATTAATTTAAAGTGATGATACGCATAGGTATTGATATCATACCCGATAGAAATAGTACTTGGCAAAATCAGTTTAAGATGATAAGTAGATTGATGATTCAAAAGAAAAACTAAAGTTCATTAGATAGACATTGTTAATATAAATGGTTTTGTTCATCGATATAGATAGTCAAGTTCGAGTACTAGAACAGTAAAACTTAAGTTTGTGAACACCGACTCTATGTGTGTAAGATGTATTTATCTAAGTTTTCTGATATTGACCAGTTCATAAGCATTAGTTGATGGTGTACATGTAATAATATAGTTTATTAGGATTTGAGAAAAGTTAGTTTTATGAAAAGTTGATAATATGGATAATCCATTTTATAATTCGAATGAATAGATCACTTAGTTCCTAAGATGTTTGAATTTATATGACCAAAAACGTTAGATAAACCAGAGACTAGGTAGTTCCTAAGATGTTTGAATTTATATGACCAAAAACGTTAGATAATGTAGTTTTAAAAGCTAAGTAAAAAGTTGAAAGTTTTAATCTTTACCAATGATAAGAGGATTGATTTGAAAATAACTGACACAATTTAAGTTGTAAGTACTTGGTATTGGAAAACAGAAGACATTGTGTTTGTTGCAAGTCTTTGTGTCATATTTGAGAAAACGGGAAAATGTTGTGTAAATATTTGACCGACGTTAAAGTGACCACTCTCTTTTTAAAGAAATCATTTATCACGAAATGCATATATATATTTTTATCTTACAAAATACTATAACCAAAGAATTATTTTAATAAAAAATCTCTCTTTTTCGTTTTTTTAATTATATATATATTTTGTTTGGGAAAATAAGGAAATTATTTTAATAGAATCGAATACAGGTAGTTTTACAAAGTCTGTTAATTATACATTGCCTTAGAGTAACGAGTTTATAAATGAAATACATTGGGTTTAGATTAGTGCATGAAAACTAGTTGCGTAAAATTTCATTAGGTCATATGTATAGATGAAATCATTTAGTTGAATGAGTTCGATAATAGTTGTGTAGTGGGTTCTCATTAGGTTTGGATAACGGATTCATGGATAGCATCGCGTAGTTGATTAACGAGTACATGTTTTGATGGTTAGTTCATAATTTGATAGTAGATTTATGGTTTAATGATGTGTTAGAAATTGGATTAGAATCTTTTAGTTAAAGGAGTAGTTTTGAAACAATTTGAGTATAGAATTCAAGTTGAAATATTTTGAGGGTAACGTTCGATTCGAATACGTGAGCTTATAAGAATAGCAAAATCCGTTATCATTTATTTCGTTATGGAATTTAGCCTTGACCAGAATTCAGAATCATGACAAACCTTTGATTGGAGAGTTAATAATCGATTTGGGATAAGAAGTATGCCTTAGATTTGGTAATTGATATATGATTTGAAGTTTTGGATAGTTCTGTTGAGACATATCTTAGTTTTGATTCAGAACATTTGGTTTACAAGAGTGTAATTGTGTTATATGGATAAGCTAGCGAGTATATCGCATAAGTATTATTGTAGCTTAGAAACAAATGAAATGATGAAACGTAGAATAACACGGTTTTGTAGCAAAATCTTTGACTGATAGAAACATCCGATGTAATAATAGCACCTCGTTCCACTTAGAACATCATAGAATCCCTAGAAACATACCATAGAAAATCACTTACAAACTTTAGAAATATCGGTAAACGACTTTGGAATATTATTTGAATCATTATAGAAATTCATAAAAATAATTATAAATCATAGGAAAGAAAATCATAGAATCATCAAGAAAATGAAATTTTGAAAACTTAGGAATGTGTCATGGTTTTGGACACTTAAGACTTATCAAAGTGCTAAGTTCGTTCTCAACGTATTCGTGAAGGCGTGCTTTATCCTATAGGTTCACACTCATCTCGTACATCCCCAGGTAAGCATATGGGTCTCTTAAAGAGATTTATATGAAATGCTTTGCCTTAGACAGGATGTCCGTGATACAGGCGTTCCCCCTTCCAGATTGCACACGTTCCCACGTTTCAAACTTACTTAAGACGATGACGAGATTCCACAAAGAGAAGATCCTAGTGATACAAACGAGTCTCTTGTAGCTCCTTCGTGAAATCGGATAAGAAATGAGATTAAGAAAATGTATAGAAAGGTTCATATAAGGAAAACAAATAAGTTCAAAAGAATTTCTAAGTACATCTATTTGCACTAAGGACTATTAGGTTATAGTCTAGGTCGGTGTGTTTCTAATACCCTATCCTAGTTCCCTATAACCATGGCTCTGATACCAAACTGTGACACCCCGCCCGGCGGCGGAAACACCGGGCTGTCAAGCGCATCGGATATCAATAGTACAAAGCACATGACACACTAAAATGCATATTTTAATATCATTAAAGTATCAATATCGTGACATAATGAGAATTAAATAGTCTTGAAACAGAAATAAAAGCCAACAGCTAATAGCGTTTAAATTTCGATTTATTCTAGGTCCAGTAAGCATCCTAAATGTCTCGAAAGCGTAAATATCTCAAAACACCACCTGAAATATGTGTAAAATAAGTTAGCTTAGCTAAAGAATTAGCTAGTGAGTACAAACACAATTAATAGTAAATAATATGAAATCCGAGATCATTATAAATATGTTTCGCAATCTTATGTGTATAGCAATATCTTCATATATCTCAACCATGGCCATAGAATCACATAGAAACAAGAATCCATAGACCCCGCAGGGTAACTTTTAGCAACAAGTCATGAGAACCACTCATGTTACAAATACTGATAACTATCGATTAACCGTCATTTAACCGTCTCGATATATATAAGTTATCAATAAATGTTTAAGCATCTAAGGGACATAGCAACGTAGCAACAAGCATCACATATAGTAACTAGTAACCAACACATAGAATCGAACATAGAATCGCCGGGTTAAAATCACCTATCAGGCCATTAGTGTAGGTGAGCTTGTCAAGCCATTAGCGCTAATATCGTACCGGTGGAAATTACAATATAATATAAGTACTATTGACTATCACATAATTTTGCATCTTGTCGCGAGTCAAGACTAACACATTTAATGATCTCATTTTGAAAATAGAAACAAATGAAAGAAACCGTAGTAATATCGTAACACGTATTTCAGCCCCAAAAATGTAAACAGTAAAAAAGCGGAGTGAGTTTACTCTCCTTGAAATGCAAATATATTCGAACCGTTAGAAACGCAGCTATAACGAACAAAGGGTTGCCCAAATATTAGTACCACCTAATTAATTGGGAAAAAACCTAACTTAGAAACGAAACAATAGTAACAAGAATCAAAAATCCGAGATCTAGGGTTTCGGATTTGGATTTAGGGTTTTAGATTATAACTAGGGGAATTAAGGTTTTGAAATACGGATTGGGAATTATATGAAATGAAATCGTATTTTCGTATTGATATATTTTATAAGGATCCATTTTTAGTTTTTCTTCTAAAAATGTTTAGATAAATATCTATAAACTTAAAACATTATCATTTGTGTTTATGTATTTGAAATTATAAGTTTTTAAGTTTAAGAATATACTTATCATCAAAGATATTGTTTAGGTTATGAAATTAAATGTTTAAAATGTAAAAATTATATGAAGGTGTGCAGTGGGACTAGAACCCGGAGCCACACACACAGAAACCAGAGCCTTAGCCACTACACCAGATGTTGTTTTTGTTAATTAGATCGACTTTAATTTGTTTTATCTTTCATTTATCAACAAAACCCATTTCCATTACAAGCCCTAGAACAAAGATCCATCCAATTCGTTTTCATTCTGTTAATCCAGTCAAAACAATCTTAGGGCTTTTGATCTACATGAACTCATGATCATTTTGATATAATATACTTACTCGATTAAGATGATTTGATACGGATTTGAATGGGTTGAAAAACACGACTGTTCTTGATCAATTTTGTGAATCTGGAATGAAATAAGATAAAATTTATGAATTAGGAAGTTGTAGATGATCAAGGGGATGAGAATGAATCCAGAAATTACCATAAAATATGTCCGGAAGATGGAAATCAATTGAGTCGCCGGAAAAAGTGAATTTGGTGTTTGATTAGATAATTTGGAGAGAAATGGAGATGCTTCGGTGTTACAGAAATGTTAGTCGGTTGATTTGGAATGGTATGGAATAGTTTAATTGTCAATTACACACCTAATTTCAGAAGGTAGATTATGGGTTAACCTTTAGTTAATCAATCAGCGATAAAACATTATTGTACGCGTTTTTTTTCATCATTAAGGGGTTCAAAAATAGATTATAGGTAGATTAGGAAGGTTTAGGTTGATTGAATTTGGCTAAAACGTGTCAAAAGGTAGCCGCCGGAGTTGCGGAAATTTTCGGCCAAAGTGGCCGGACCTGTTCAACCGGAAACACGGGTCAAATTGGGAGGTGGGCTGGGTTTTAATTTTTTCAGTTTGGCCCCTCTAGATTAATTATTATTTTTTTGATTGAATAACTTTTAATATAAGTTTCAAAATTTACAGTTTTGGCCTAAAGTTAGTTTTATATAATATATGAACTAACAAACTTAACTAAATAAATTGAAACGTTTTATATAAGTGACGTTTTTAGAGTTTTAGTTCGTTTAAGTCGTTAAGAGAGTATTTTTAGACTTAGAAGTGTTTTTGTTTAAGAATTCTTTATTAACTCTCTTTTATAAACTATATATATATATTATGGCTGGCAAAACCAACCCGGTAGCCTGAGTTTGGGTGGACATGGGTCAATACAGTAACTTGTTTGGGTAAATTTGGGTAGAGTATAAGTGAAGGACGGGTTAGAATGGGTTGGCCATAAGAAGATAAAACTGAAGCACGGGTCAGGATGGGTTGCTCTACTTACAACTTGGGTTGAGATGGGTAGTGTTATTTCGTTGCTTAACAGTCACCACCACCACCACAAATAATGAGCGGCGGGAGAGAGACGGTGATGGAGGAGCGGTGGCGGCGATGGAGGAGTGGTGGCGGTGACGGAGGAGCGGTGGTGCAAAGGCGGCGTTAAAAGGTCCGGTGGAGGAGCGATGGTGAAAAGCCGGCAATGGTGTCAAAATTTAATACGTAAAACTGTGAAATATGCTTTATATTTGTGAAGAGGAGTTTATCCAATTCCCAATGTTTCAAATTTCTTTTTTTAAATAAAATATAAATAATAAAACAACTATATTTAAAAACCGATCGAATTTTTTTAGATTTACGTTTTAACCCAAACTTAATCTATATATTTTTAATTTGAGGTGGTCGAAATCGGATGGATTTAGGCAACTTATTTATCTAACCCATTCTAACCCGACCCGTGTTGACCCAAACCCATTCTGATCCGACCCGTTGTGACCCGGTTTTTGAGCTGACCCGTCAAGACCCGGACCCGTTCTAACCCGCACCCATTATGACCCGGCAACCTCACCCGACCCGACCCGCCCATTTTGCCAGGTATAATATATATATATATATATTTGAGATTTATTATTACAATAGTAAATATTAGTTATATAAGTATACTTTAGACATTAACTCGCAATAAATTTGATCGTTTTATTATAGACGGGAAAACATGAAAATCTAGAATATTCATCTATTAAAAAAACATGTCATGTTCCTGATCGGATTTAAATACAAATTAAATAAATGATGAACGGATTTCGGGTACGAATCGGGCATTCGAGCTCGGGTTTGGGGCAGATGTCACAATTACCCTGACACAACACTATAAATAGCCAACAAAGTACCATCTAACATGTATGACAAAATATCTTATCTCACCAAAAATATACACTTATACATTGTACCGATTCTCACGCAGGAGGGTTAACATGAAGCTTTGTTTTGCCTTAACACGTTCTTCACTTGCGCAGGTCTCCGATTCCCGCTCCTTCACTCGGTTTTAAGTTGAAGACTCATCCCGCTTAACTCAGATTAGCAGGTTTATGTAAGCGCCAACCCAAAAGGAAGCTTGGATTTACGTCTTCATTTCAGTCTCCGACGGTGTGATAGTATTAACGGAAGAGAAGCAGATTATGATTGTTTCCAGCAACAATTGTAGCTTCTGTTGATCGTTTGATTGTGTTTCCGTTACTTTTTGGTGTTGGAGTTGCTTTCATTGATGAGAGTGAAATTCACCCAATCACTTATGGTGTTCTTGACAAAACAATTGAAGACATTAAAAAAACTGTGTTTAGGTTACCGCCGCCAACAAAAAAATTGCATGTGGCTATCAGGGAGGCCTAGATTATGTTATGGTCTTATTAGACCATGTGTAGTGGGCTGATTTTGATGTTTTTTTCACCTATGAACTGCTCAAAGCGCCCCATTACAACATAAAACGCCCAAAAAGTCTCCTTCTCACTCCTTGGGGTGTTTTGGCGGGCAAAAATCTTTTAGGCGTTGTGTAGAACGCACCCCATTTTCTTAATTATTGTCCAATGCTTTATGTGGACCTACAATGAGACTCTTAGAGAGCTCACCACTACACATCATCTTATCATCGCTAAAGGGGTTGTTATCTTGAAGAAGATTGAATGGGGTTGTTATCTTAATCAAGATTGAATTGAGCCCCGAGTTTGAGCAATTTGTGTGAGTCATAGTGTTGTTTGCAGGCAGAGACGAGGAAAGATTGGCCGGTTATGACTTTTCTAAAGTGGTTGAGTGGTTGGTTTATAATTTGAGCTCATTAAAGGTAAGACTTCACTATTTCGGTGCAAAGTAATTAACATTATTCTTCACTAGCAAGGTATCCGCAATGCGGCAGCACTGATGCATCATGGACTGACAATTTGCAATGTGATAGTTGTTCGTATTAGTTAATTAATACTATTGTGGCTTGTAGAGTATAGTATTTTTTGTTCGTTTTCTTATTCGTATATTGATCGATGTAGTCTATATATGCTATGAGTGCCACATGTCTAAATTTAATTATAATAAACAGACAAAGAAGAAAATATTAACCATAAACATATAAGTACTATAAAAATAAATATATGGTTAAGAAAGTGCAAGTTTGAACTACTTGCATTTAACATCAAAAGTGGATTTCTACTACACAATTCGCTCATCTTTTAAACTGGCTTAAAAAACCAATAAAGCTAAAATGATATTCTTGTTGAAAAAAATCCTTTAATGGGCATATTTCTTCCATTGGATTAACCCTCTACCGGATAAAAATATGCAAGAACGATTCGAACCCCGGTCAAACAACTATTCTTTATCTTTAGTTTATTATACTTATATTTATCATTATTATGTTATTATTCTATGTTATTTTTATTTTGTTATTTTTGTTTGAACTTGTTTCAGTTAAAGAAATAAAAATACAACAAAATTATCATCAAGAAGTTGTAGCAGTTAAAAAGAAAAAAGTGATACAAGAAACTTTTGTCTTTGATTTTCGATAAATGGTGGTCGAAGCAAGTAGTGGATACACGGATATATATTTTTATACTACTATGCAGGGGCGGCCCTGAGCAGGTGTGGCATGAGCAACCGCTCAGGGCACCATCTTTCCCGGGGGCACTAGTTTCACCCTTTAAGTGATTATTACAGTTTGAACTTCTAAATTATTATTGAGAGAATGATTGAAGCGAAATAAACCTGAAGTAAAAGAAGAAAAAAAAAGTTAATGTGAAGATTTTTCCGATAGGTCGTTAATTGCAGAGGTGAAAGATTTAAAATGTGGAGAAGATGAGTTTTAAGGGTATATTAGTAATTTTCTTAGGTTTTTTTATTGGAAAAAAAAGTCACTTTTGGGATGATGGGATGTTAATATGTGTCTCTGACATTTTACATTTAATATAGCTAAAAAAGTGTCATGTTTCTAATTAAAACATTTAATTTTCATTTATCAAAAAATTTTATGAAATACGAGTAACAATTAAAAAAAATTTAATTTGTGAATTAGCTAGAATATTGATCGGTTCAAAAAACTATAAACAATTACAAATAATTTTTTTAAGTTTTAATTAGTTCTATTTTTTTTGTATTTAAACCGTAAATATGTGATAAACAAATTTGTTAAGAAGAATGCTACGAAGTTTTACGAGTTATAGGTTAGATATTATTGTATGATTTATTTATTTTATACTTTGTATCAAACGGTTGTTTTTTTGGATAACTTTTTTGGATAAAAAAGTTAGTTTATATAATGATGTATTTATTTTATACTTTTGTATCAAACGGTTGTTTTTTGGATGGCTTTTTTGGATAAAAAAAAGTTAGTTTATATACTCCCCCCGTCCCATTAGAAGTGTTCATATTGCCTTTTTTAGTTGTCCCACTTAAGTGTTCACTTTTAAAATTTATTGGTAAACTTTCAAATTTATCCTTAATAACATAAAACAAACAATATGATTGACCCACAATACTATTTATTGTCAAGGATATTATTGTCAAATAACAAACAAAAATACCAATCATTTATTGTGCCTAAAACTTTGTGTTTTTCAAACTAAGACTATTCTAATGTGACGGAGGGAGTATTGTTCAGGAGCCTTTTTTTCCGGCTCGCACAGGGCACCAAAAACTTCAGGACCGGCCCTCCTACTATGTCAATTAACATGACTTTTTTTTTCTTATTATATGCTTGAGGTAGTGTATTTATAACTAGTAATTTTATTTTCATGTGGTCATTATTATTAGTAAAGATCTTTAACGATCATCACAACAGACTACACATATATACAAATAAAATAATTATATTTTTTTCAATTCATATGTGCGGTTAAAATAATTTACTATATACGGATAAAATAACTAACAAAGATACTATACAATTGAAGTTACAAGGGTTTTTAATAACTGATAGAAAACGAGTATTATAATGTAAATCGTATATTACGTTGAAATGCAACCACACCCCACTAGTAATTTGAGATGCGTTAAAAGAGAATCCATATTTATTAGAATAAATTACATTTTTCGTCCTTTAAGTTTACATTATTTTTCACCAATGGTTCTTTTTTCTAAACATTTCAAAAAACGTCCTTTATGTTTATAAAATGTTTAAATGTTACTCTAACCTTTATAAAAAATCTCGTTAAATTGTGTCACGTGCGGATCATGTGAGAGCAAACATATATTTTCTCAGCCATTCGCCCATTCTACAACTTATAAGTTATATCTAATATAAGTTGGGGTTTAAATCAAAACATAAGTTGTAAATGAGTTTGTAAATGACAAATTAACGCGAATGTGATCTGCATGTGAGACACTTTAAAACTAATTTTTAACGAGGGTTAGAGTAAATGACTAACAATGTAACAATTTTTAAAAACATAAAGAACGTTTAATGAAATGTTTATAAAAAATCACAAATAATAAAATGAGTGTAACTTAATGGATTGAAAAATATAATTTGTTCAATTTATTATATGCCATGCATGTAACTTGGTTAACAAATAATTTATGATCATAAAAATCTAGCCGTTGCTGAGCAGCGTCGGTGGCGATTGTGGAAGTAATAAATGGATTTTAAAATTAAGAATATGAAAAAATAGCCGTTGGACTCAGTAGCACGTGAGAGAGCGGGAGCCTCTGAATGTAAGGTGACATCTGACATATCTTGTTCTCAACCCAAATCTACCGCTTTACTTACTTCGATGTAACTTTTGTTTTTCTTAATACCGGTGGTTAAAATAATTTACTAAACAAAAAGAAACTTAATGTTATTATACATTAAAACTAAGAGCGTAAACGAACTAAACGTTCGACGATCCGTTTTGCGGAAAGTTCGTTTATATTTGGCGGAAGTTCATTTATGTTCGTTTGCTTAAGATGAACAAAAAATTTTATTTGTTAAGATAAACAAACAAATAAAAGGGGTTGCGGCGCAACTTGTTGCTCGTTTACCTGCCACACTATTGTAAATTCCAATGGATTGTTTAAATGATATCAGAGAAGTATTTTATGATAAAAAAACAAACGAACACGAACAGAGTCCGCGTTCGTTCATTTGTATTCATAAACGTTTGGTAATGTCTTCATGCGCGTTTGTTAATGTTCCAGAACTATATATTATTACGCTAACTTGTTAACTACTTTAGTGGAATATAGTGTTATGTTAAGTATGAAAAAATCGTGAACTTAGACTTTTTCAAGTTCTTTTTTTTAAACGGCTATAACTACATATTGTTATGCTAATTTGTTAAATACTTTAGCATTAGTTATATCTTATTTATTGTATTAAGAATGATTTTTTTATATTTAAGCTAATATATGTCTCCCTTGGTTGCACTCCGGGGCAATGGATTTGTTGCAGGACAGACGTCAACAAAGGCGGAATCATGCAAGATTGCTAAACACGAGAAAACTTGTCTTGATAATCAACATGTTTTATTTCATTAGCCTTTAATACAATTGGCTTCCTAGCAACGGGAGTGGTGAACTTCTTGACTAGGGTTCAACGGGTCATTAATAGCAATGTGTCGACCCCTAAAGGCCAATGTTTTGTTTTTAGTAGGCTATGGTTTGTTATTCAAAAGGGGTTGCAACGCAACTTGTTGCTCGTTTACCTGTCACTCTATTGTAAATTCCAATGGATTATTTATATTTTAATGTTCCTTTCTTTGAATAATAGTAGCAAGCGTGTAATTTCATCGAAATGAAAAGTGTAATATGTGTACACTTTTTATGAAAAAAATATGTTTTTTGTGTTTTTTTAGTTTTGTTTACAAATTTAACAAACGAACACAAACATAAACTTCTATTTGGTTATGTTTGTGAACCATTTCCTAATACCTTAACAAACGAACATAAACAAAGTCGTATTCGATTCGATTTGGCTTGCTTCCTGCTTTCTTTTACAACACTGTTTGTAAGATTTATTTATGTTTAGTCAGGAGTGTGACGATCACGTGCACCATCATCTCTCTCACAGTCTCACTACAAAACCTTGTTTGAACACTATTTCATCTCACTGTTTAATTTCTTCATCTCCGTCTTCTTCTATTCATCAATGGAGTTCAATTTCAACCAACAATTGACTCCTCATTCAATTAAAAAAGAAAATCGAAAGAAGAACTATTTCACCTTACTTGTTCAGCTACAAGTACTTGTTATTTGCATTTTCACTTACCCAGTTCCTGTTGTAACCCAGTCATGGGATGGGATCATTGTCACCGAATCAGATTTTCAAGCACTTCAATCTTTCAAACAAGAGCTGATCGACCCTTATGGGTTTTTAAAAAGCTGGAACGATAGTGGTTATGGCGCTTGTTCTGGTGGTTGGCAAGGCATCAAATGTGCTCAAGGTCAAGTTATTGTGATTCAGCTCCCATGGAGAGGTTTAAGCGGTCAAATCACCACCAAAATTGGCCAATTTCAAGCTCTCAGAAAACTCAGCCTTCATGACAATGCAATTGGTGGTTCAATCCCTAAAGAATTAGGCTTCTTACCAAACTTAAGAGGGCTTCAATTGTTCAACAATCGTTTTACAGGTTCAATCCCTCCTGCATTGGGTGCATGCCCATTGCTTCAAACTATTGATTTAAGTAATAACTCTTTGGTGGGTACAATCCCGGAAAATCTTGCTAATTGTACCAAGCTTTTTAGGCTCAATCTTAGTTCCAACTCATTTTCTGGCAGCATCCCTGTTCCAATCACTAAATCAAACTCAATCATGTTTCTTGCCTTACAGTTCAACAATTTTTCTGGGCTTGTTCCTGATTTATGGGGGAATGGGTTTCAATCTTTGACTTTTGACCATAATTTCTTCTCTGGGGCCATACCTGTTTCTTTGAGAAAATTGTCTCAACTTCAAGAGATTTCATTAAGTCATAATCAAATCACAGGAAATATACCAGATGAACTTGGTGGACTTTTTAATCTTAAAACTATTGATTTGTCTTACAACACTATTACTGGAAGCATCCCCACAAGTTTTTCAAATTTGACTTTGCTAAAGTCAATGAATTTAGCTCATAACAATCTCACCGGAGAGGTACCTATTTTCTTGGGAGAAAAACTAAATCTTACTTCATTTAACGTGTCGTACAACAACCTATCTGGTTCAGTCCCACCACAACTTTCGTCTAAGTTCGATCAGAGTGCGTTCATAGGCAATCTTTATCTTTGTGGATACAGTCCTTCAACTCCATGTGTTGCATTATCGCCACTAAACAACCAAGGGAACAATAAACTAGGCACCAAAGAAATCATCCTCATTGCAGCAGGTGCTGTTATAGCTCTTCTACTCTTGATTTGCTGCATACTTCTGTGTTGTTTGTTCAAGAAAAGGGGACAAAAAGGGGCGCAGCAGGCGGGCAGTGGAGGAGGAGGCGAGGCTGGAAAAGAGGAGGCGGCGCAAGCATCCGAGGGAGCCGGTGAGGCAGGAGGGAAGCTTGTACACTTTGAAGGTACAATGGGGTTCACAGCTGATGATCTGTTGTGTGCAACAGCTGAGATAATGGGGAAGAGCACTTATGGGACTGTTTATAAGGCAACATTGGAAGATGGTGATCAAGTGGCAGTTAAAAGATTGAGAGAGAAGATCACAAAGAATCAAAGAGAATTTGAAATTGAAGTCAATTTTCTTGGGAAAATTAGGCATCCAAATCTTTTGGCAATGAGAGCTTATTATTTAGGCCCAAAAGGAGAGAAACTTCTTGTTTTTGATTACATGCCTAAAGGAAGCCTTGCTACTTTCCTCCATGGTAACCATATATTACTCAACCATCTTCTTCTTCTTCTTGTTTATAAGCCTTATGATAAAAATTAAAATGTTGCCTTTCATTAATCAACTACTTCATAATGCAAACAGAACCATGCATATATATATATATAAGAAAAATGCCACCTTTTTGGGCTTTTGTCATAATGATTTTAAGTTTTTGTTGCAAATTGACTGTTTAGTTATGAAAATGCCAAAACATCGGTTTATTTAAATGAAAATGTTTGATTTTCATGCAATTGCTTACAAGAACATAAAATCTTATTTTGGAGAATTTGTTGTAGCCCGAGGACCTGAAACGCCAGTGGATTGGGCAACACGAATGCAAATTGCAAAAGGAATGGCAAGAGGTTTGCTTAGTCTGCACACCCATCACAACATAATCCACGGAAATCTAACATCGAGCAACGTCTTGCTGGATGATAACATTAACCCAAAAATTTCAGATTTTGGACTGTCAAGGCTCATGACGGCTGCTGCAAATTCAAACGTGATTGCAACAGCAGGGGCCCTTGGTTACCGAGCCCCTGAGCTTTCAAAGCTCAAGAAAGCCAACACGAAAACGGATATCTATAGTTTGGGTGTGATCATATTAGAGCTTCTAACTGGGAAATCACCAGGAACTGCAATGAACGGTGTAGATTTACCGCAATGGGTTGCTTCAATTGTGAAAGAAGAGTGGACTAATGAAGTTTTTGATGTTGAACTAATGAAAGATGCTTCAGTAATTGGTGATGAGTTGTTGAATACGTTGAAACTAGCCTTGCATTGTGTTGATCCTTCACCATCCGCTCGCCCGGAGGTTCAATTGGTTCTCCAGCAGTTGGAAGAGATTAGACCACAAACCGCCACAACTTCCGGTGATGATACTGTTCAGTAAGTGAGTGAATGTGGCCGGGCACTATTATGATTCTTTTATTCTTGGTGATCATCTTGTTTTTGTAAATACAAGTTTGCATTTAAGTTATACCTAAGGATGGTATGGTAACTTAGTTCTTTGTGGAATCTTGATTCAATTTGTTAAATGAAGTGGAAGTTTTGGTGCACAAATAAATATATATATCATGCTCGTTATCAACGCTTAAAATAAATTAGACTTCTTTCACAAGTTTTACTACGTTATATACACCTTATTATATTCTTTGTATTGCACACACTTGATCAATGGAATATATCTCTCGTTCTCTTAGTATTTCTTCTCTTATTCATATGATATTATGTTTGTTTTATAACACGTTATTATCACGAAAATCCTCTATTAAATCAAGCAACAAAATGAAGAATCAAGCACATGCTATTTCAAATCGCAAGTGCAAATAAATCATATTTCCATCTTGCTCCACCAAAATATAAATATGTTGATGTTTGGTTAAGATAATCTTCATTGTTATTGATGTGTCTCCATGTGACATTTGCTCAAACCCGAATCCATTGTTAGTTTCTATTTATTCGTATTTATTATCTCAAAAATGTAACGTTTATATATATATATATATATATATATATATATATATATATATATATATATATTAATATTAATATGTTAAGCGTTACGTTATTTCTCGTCTTTAATATCTAACGACCAAATTATTAACCAATGAGTACTAATTAATTACTAGCATTGGCGAAGGGATAGTGGGACCAAAGGGGGTCAAGGCCCTCCCATTTTTTTCCGTCACAAGCGTTAATTTTTTGGTCCGTAGTTAATTTTTGTTATATATATAAGATTTGGCCCCCTTGAAAATATTATATATACTAAGTTTGGAATTAGGTTCAACTACAAAGTCTAAATTTCCTAGAAAGTCTAAGAAGGAATTTGGACCATTAGATTTAATATTAAATGAAGATCAATGGCTCATAAGCACAAGGTGGCATAATGGTAAATAGTTAAAAGTTTAAATGGTAGGCCAATGGTATATTAGTCTTCTCTCACTTTCAAATTCCACCCTCTTTTTTAAACGTCCATAACTTATACATACGACAATATTTTTTAATAAAAATTACACCAAAAAAACGAGCGTTTTTTTATCTTCAAAACGCATATAATATTGATATATAAAAAATGATTTTTTTTTTAAGTTTCAGCTCATTGTGTTATATTCGTTAGGTCATTGTGTTATATTTTTCAGCTTATTGTGTTATATTAGTCAAGACATTGTGTTATATTTTTCAGATTGTGTTATATTCCTCAGTTCATTGTGTTATATTTTTCAGGTCATTGTGTTATATTCGTCAGGTCATTGTGTTATATTTTCATCAGGTCGTTGTGTTGTATTTTCATCAGGTCGTTGTGTTATATTTTCATCAGGTCGTTGTGTTATATTTTCATCAGGTCGTTGTGTTATATTTTCATCAGGTCGTTGTGTTATATCTTCATCAGGTCGTTGTGTTATATGTTCATCAGGTCGTTGTGTTATATCTTCATCAGGTCGTTGTGTTATATCTTCATCAGGTCGTTGTGTTATATCTTCATCAGGTCGTTGTGTTATATGTTCATCAGGTCGTTGTGTTATATCTTCATCAGGTCGTTGTGTTATATCTTTATCAGGTCGTTGTGTTATATTTTCATCAGGTCGTTGTGTTATATTTTCATCAGGTCATTGTGTTATATTTTCATCAGGTCATTGTGTTATTTCAGATCATTGTGTTATTTCATTAGGTTATTGTATTATAACACAATGACATGAATAAATAACACAATGATTTGATAAATAACACAATGAGCTAAAAAACGTGAATTTTTTTTTTGTTTTTTATATATGAATATTATACGCGTTTTAAAGATAAGAAAATGCTCGTTTTTATGGTGCAATTTTTTTAAAAAAATAATATCGTATGTAAAAGTTATGGACATTTAAAAAAATGGGGTGAAACTTAAAATATTGAGACATTACCATCTTTACCCTTCCTTCTAATTTTAAGGGAGTGCCACATGTCATCATCTCATGGCTTCTTAGATTTTCTAGGAAAATTAGACTTTGTAGTATAACTCCACTCACTAAGTTTGACCCCCTTGATTGTTAAAATTTCCAACTTAAATTTAATGGGTTTTTTTTGTTTAATTATTCCGTATAATAAAAAAACAATACTAAACTTATAAAATTACCTTCTTAATTAATCAATTGTTATTGGGTTATTATGGTTTATTTGAGTTTTGGTCATTAATCACAATCAATTGTTGCTAGATCTAGTGGTATCAATTGATTGTGATCTGATCTATATCATACATAGCACGGATTACCGATTTCTAGGACCAACAATATGGTATCAGAGCCATTATGCTCATGATTTGTGGTTTTGAGGGTTTTTAGACATATTTCATTTTTCATCAATTCTGGATCTGATCTAGTGAATTTTGATATGGAAATGGATTGAGAATTGTGTATTTTTGATATTGGAATCAATCGAAATCTACAGATCTATCATCTTCATATAGATCTGAGATTTAGGTGTGATTTTGGAGTATTTTTCATAAGTATTGAACAAAAAACATTTTCATTCAAATTGGATCTTAAATTGTTGATGTTATGGATTGAATTTGGCTTGGGATTGATCTATTTTGTATTGTGAATCAATCGGAATCATCAGATCATCAATTGGATCTGATTTGTGTTTTCTATGGGGATTTTTGTGCTTTTTCATGTTGAAGGGGTTTTCTCAGATTCATCTTGTGACACTAGTGTTGTTTGCGACACTACCGTGTACTGTTGTTGATCAAGTTTGTGGCTGGTCTGTGACATTGCTTGAACGAAAGTTCATTTGTGTTCGACACTATACTCGACACTACACTCGACACTATTGTCGACATTACCTGGTTGTCTGTTCTTCGACATTACACCCGACATTACCATTGAACGAAAGTTCAAAGTTTGTTGTTGCGACAGTGTCGTATAACTCCTTGCGACACTATTCAGCGACACTGTCTAGTCTGCGACACTAGCAATTTCTGCGACACTATCTGCGAAACTGTGACCAAAATCTAAAATTTTAAATCTTACAATGTCAACTTCACTTACCCTTGCTGATCTGGAAAACGTTGCGACAATTGGTCCACCAAAACTGATAGACGATGATATCTTTGATGATTGCAAGAAGAGACTGAAGGACTTTTATTTGATTACGGATCATACTCAGTGGGATTCGATTGTTTTGGGTCCGTATATACCAATTATTGTCATAGGAGACGCTACAATTCGAAACACCAATCCGAGTTCATACACCGATAGAGACAAAAGGTTGATAAATGGTGATAACAGAGCCTTTGATGCTCTGAATTTGTGCTTAACTTGGGAAAGTCACAGAATTCGCTGAACATACGGATGCAAAATCCTTGTATGATGCTTTGTGTAGATTTCATGATGATTGTGAAAAACGGGAGACGGACAGAGGAGTGCTTGCTGAAAAGGAATTTATTGCTTTTGTTAGTAATAAAAAGGAGAAACTGTCGGATTTGATCAATCGCTTTCTGAATGTGACTGAAAATCTGAAAAAATATGATCCCAATCTCACCAACTGTGAACAGATACATCGACTTCTGAACTCTCTTCCAATTGAGTGGGGTACTTATGTTAACACATTGAAGAAAGAAAGAGGATTTTCGGATTACAAACTCATGGATATAATTGACAAGCTGAAAAGCTATGAGCTAGAAATGAAAAAGAAAGAGTTTTTCAAGGAAGTACTACCACAACAAACCAACACTCTAAACGTTGATTTAATCTCATCTGTGTCAAGCATATTCAATTACAAAATTGAACTGAATGAAAAGCTCAAGATGATAGCATCTGATTCTGAATCAATTATTGGAACCTCGGAAAATATTGGAGAAACTTGTTGGGTATTGACATCTGATACTGAAAGAGAATCTGACTGTAAGATACCTAGTGAAGATAAAGCAAAAGAAGATGAGGAAGAACAAAATGATACCAGGAAAGAAGAAATGTTGGAAGATCGGGAAGAGAAACATAAAGGAGACACAATAGTGTGCAACTGTGAGAAAGCTTTAGTAGCCGAAAGGATCATCATGGATCTACCTTATGAGATTGTTCAGGATATGTGTTCTCCTGAGTGTAAACAACGATTATTTGGTATTTATAAAGCAAACAGGCTGATCCTGCAAAACCAAAGAGAGATCATGGCAATGAATGATGAACTCAAGAAAAATGAAGTATGTTACTCTGTAAAACTTAATGAGGCCTTGGCTGAAGTTGAATTGCTGAAGAGAAATCTCTATGAGAGGAATGTAGAGATAAATCTTTTGAATGAAAGGCTTCTGTTAGCTCAATATGAATCCACTAAACTGCAAAGCAAACTCGATAAGTGGACATTATCCCAAATGAAACTAAATGAGCTTCTTGTCAACCAAATGGGGGCTCGGATAAAAGAAGGGGTCGGATACAACCCTGACGTCCAAACAGTTTTTCCGCCACCATCGACTTTGTGCTACTCTCCTTTACCCAAACCACACCCAAAGAATGATTTGTTTGAGCAAAATAGTAAAGTGGAGGGAGTCAATACTTCAGAAGTGAGGGATGAATACGAATCTTCAAACGGTATTGGATATAACAAAACATCTGATGGTAATCAGACGATGAATGTCATGCTTCTGCTACAACGAAATCCATACCTACAATTTTCAATAATCTGCATGAAAAGTTCAAAACTGGTGATATTCCTACTTTTGAACTAATCAACAGCGAAAGAGAATCTACTCAAAGTTCATCCACATCCAATTAAACGAGTCAAGACAGTCAATGTTCACAGGAAACAAGAGTTATGTTTGAAAGATTTTCAAATTTAGAAGATGAACCAGAGCAAAAGAGAGACAGGGTTGACTCAAAGACCAAGACATCATCTAAAGCAGTCAAAGTCCAAATGTTTTCTAAAACTGAACCAAGAAGAAGTCAGATCCCATTTCCCGATCATCCTTTAAAACAACAAAAGGGGAAATGTTAATCTCAGTCTTTCATTCCACCAAAGTTTAATAGAGCAGAGAAAAGGCCGAAACATTGTCAACAATACAAGTCTAGACCATTAAAGTCTCATCATCTCAATAGCTCAACTGCACAATCAGGAGTTTCAACAAGGAAATCCAAGGAACTGTATATCTTTTACAGCGATTCAGACTCTCACATGTCAAGTTGTGATGAAGAAATCTTTATGGATCAGGTGCCCACCTTCAAGATCAAAAGGATTGGTTTAAAATCACATTGTTTCAGATGTGGTAAAACAGATCATATGGTAAAATAGTGTCCTGATCTTGGTCGAAGCAGCATAAATAATAAATCTTTTAGAAACAAAATTAAAGAGTTTGTAAATAATCATTTTTGCATTAATTCCTTCTTTCAGAAGCCCAGGTTTGTTAAGGCTTGGGTTGCTGTTTCTAATTGATTATTGTTACAGTTCATTCGGGCAGGGCCTATCAACCTTTCTTGGGCTGATTGGTTGCGGATTTCTGTACTTTTGTTCTGCTTTCTAGTTTATATTAAAAATAATAATAATAATAATCATAAAATATAATATACATAAAAAAGGGGGGGAGGGGGAGAAATGTGAAGGGAAAATATGTTTTTCTTACTTATATGTGACAACCCGTAAAAATCCAGGTTAAAACCGTTAACTATTTGTTAGCTATTCCGTTAAATTTATTAACCTTAGGGTTCGATTTGTAATTAACTAAACTAGTTATTAACTTTAAAACCTAGAATAAACACACTTTCATTTTACTTGGGCTTAAGTGTAACTTTGAAATAATTCACCAAACCTAATCAACCTCCCTTATATTATAAACGCACGTTATTAAATCGGCAGCCATAATCGATCCCTCTTTCATTCGTCCGATCACTCAATTGCACCCCCCGCATCGTCTCTTCTTTCTCTCTAGCAGCCATAATCAGAACAGAAGCAGCTGCAACTCCCGTTTCCGATCGTCTTCCTCGTGTTTTCCGGTGAGTTCGCAACTCGTAAATATGTAGGCATGAGCGTATGATGTACATATATATATATATATATATATATATATATATATATATATATATATATATATATAGGGTAGGGTTCAATTGAGAACTCATTTTAAGTTGAGAACTAGAGAACTACAAAAAATACAAGGGATGGAATTTTAAAGAGGAAGGGTAAAATTGGAACTTTAAATATATAAATCTTTAAACATTTCTATCTTTTGCATACGTTAATATTATTTTAAAAAAATTTCACCATTAGATCAAAAATTTCATTATCTTTCATTTGAGTATAAATAACGTCATAAAAAATATTTTTTTTCTCGTTTTTTTAAATTTCATACTACATATATGTAGTATTGCGATATTGTATTTGATTATATTTTTCTTTAAACGTTACTAACTTGTTCATACGTTATTTACATTAAATAGTTTTAAAAATCACATTTTGGTTTTTTTGATACTACATATATGTAGTATCAATATACTTGATGTATTTATTAAGTGGATAAATGACTCAAGAGTCTAATAATTATTTAAAGTGTACATATGATCTCAAATAACCAATAACAAAGTTCATAAGATTTCATATTAAAAAACTTATGACAAATGAAAACAAAACCAATACTTATACTATGTCTAAACATAAAGATAATAATAAACTAATAAACCAATGATAAATATCATAAAAAAGTAAAAAAAAACTTGAAATTCAAACTATAAGATAGCAATGCATCAATATTGCATATACTGCATATATGTAGTACTTTGATATTACATATATGTAGTATACGATACTGCATATATGCAATACTATAAAATTTAAAAGGGGATAGTGAATATGGTGATATTATGCACCTAAGTTACACGTAAAACCATTAAAATTACGTAGCTTTGATAAATTAACTTAAATTTTTTTTATTAGAAAACTTAACTCATTGATCTTTATTCAATGTTAATGGACGACTCAGTCTTCTCCTCTTAGATCATAATTTTTCATTTTCTCATTTACTCAATAATCGTCATTCATTTTAGTAAAATATTATCCGCCCTTTAAAAATCGATCGTAACTCAATTTGGCTTCTCAATTCCAACTAACAGATTAATATAACATGACTTATATAATTGGTATTATGATATGCGCATGCTGCACATATTCATACCACATCACATAACGTGAACCAAGTTATTGCTAGCAATGTCAATACGATCATATGAGAAAATTCAAATTTGGAATTGAGGCATGATGATGTTGTTTTTTTGTGATAACGTCATCGAAATCAATGTTATTGAACTTTTGATACTTTATCAAAGTATGTAGTTTTGATGGTTTCTTGGGTAATTTAGGTTCATAACAACAGCGTATTCATTTCCCCAATTTAAAAACATACGGTATCGTATATTACATATATGCAGTATTGAAAGTTAAAAAAACGAGAAAAAAATATTTTTTTTATAACGTTATTTATACTTAAATGAAAGATAATGAAAATCTTGATCTAATGGTGCAAAAAAAATTTAAAAAACTTAACGTATGCAAAAGATAGAAATGTTTAAAGATTTACATATTGAAAGTTCCAATTTTACCCCTCCTTTAAAAATTCCATCCATACTTTTATTTTAGTTCTCTAGTTCTCAACTTAATATGGAGTTCTCTCTTGATCCCTCCCCTATATATATATATATATATATATATATATATATATATATATATATATATATATATATATATATATATATATATATATATATATATATATATATATATATATGTATTAACAGCCTCTCTCGATTAACAGTCGGTAGCAGACGCAATTGATTGAGCAACAAACCTCCCCACAGTCTCTCTCTCCCTCTCGCCGTCATTAACATACCCGAAGCAGCAGCCGCAGACGCCGCTGTTTTGGATCACCTCCTTCGTTAATCTACGGTAAGTTTCACATATGTATGTATATGTGAAAGTTGTGCAGCATGTATATTAAGTAATAATCGGCTTGTAATTATTGGGATGTATACGATATGTATGTATGTTGGGTGAATCGTCTGACCGAGTTACTGATTTTGATACGCATGAAACGTTAATTTTGGTTATATATGTATACGCGGTAGTATATATTGTTGGATCAATAACGCAGCGGATAGATTGTGTGAACATTGTGATGTGAAGAACAAGAACATAGAATATGATCATGCACCGAAATATTATGATTACATTGTGATTTACATGATGAGATCTTTACAATACATACATACATATATATAGACAACAACCTTAACTACTCTAACCAATAACCGCTAACTACCATTATATAACTAACTATAACTAACCTTATCCAAACCGACCCATTAACATATATAATACACAAATACTACTAATTATAATGTTTGGTTTACTAATATCTCTAATATCCTCCCTTAAACCAAACATGGTTTAAGAACTAGTATCTTCATGTAGCTCCAACTTAATCATCCAAGTTCCAATGATTCTTCATTCGTGTTGACATTACTTTCAATCTTGCCAAAAACATAACTTGAATTCTTGAGTTTGATCCACACGGGTTTGCTTAGACGTTTGATGTTTTCTCATTTTGTTTGCCATAGAAAAGTGCCTATCACTTGATAATCTTCCTGTCGGGATGTCCTTATACATGGTACCGATATAGCATTGTGTTTTGTAGATGTTGACCCGTTTGAAGTATTTGTATTGCTTCTTTTTCTTTGCTGAATCTTGATCCAATGTTGACCCCTTTGATGAAGAATCTTGTTCATGATAGTCATTTTCCTGAAATTGATTGTTTTTACTACGATTGCATTGATCGTTGAATAGTTTTTCATGCTTCCATTCGTACAAATGGGCTAATCTTGTTTCTTGAATTCTGAATTTGTTTCCACACCAAAGATGCTTCGTCTTTCCTTTCGAAGGATGCTTCCTGTTAATTCTTATGGAAGGCGTAAGCGAGTTCCGAGCACAGCACATGATGCGTTTAAGAATTATACTCAAGTTTTGTTGAGTTCAATTTAATTCCTCGTGATCGGTTCCCGTTGTCATGAGTTTTATTTTTTTTTCAGCGCCTTTCACATAAGTATTTGTAGTTTTCCCATAATCTGATTAACGACCAAATAAATGATGATAATGACATTTAAATTGGTTTGAATTCGAGGTTCCCTCCATTGGCTTCTTGGTTTTGATTTGGAGACATGTGTTTCCTTTCATTGATGATATCAATGGATATAACTCTTCCATAATTTTGAAATAGTAATTGATCCAAAGTAAACGTGTTTGTGTATAAACCAGGAGCAAAAAATAATTTAGGGATACCTTCGTAATGTAATTCATTTTCCTTTTGATTTCATCGACATCGCGCATGAACCGTAGATTGTTTTGAGACGTGCAGATTTCAACACCAAAAAGTTTGATAATCACCGTAAATTCTTCATCCTTTTGTTAGATGCCTTGTTTTCGGTTTCCAGCGATTTCAAATTCCAGTCCGGTTCATAGTGCCAAAGTACATAGCGATAGCGACATCGGATTGAATTCTCTGTTTTGTTCTTCACCCACGTATCAATATTCTTCACCCGTAATTGTTTCTGTGATTTATATACGAGATTGGTTGTTGTCTTCCAGAATCGTCCATGGTGCTCTGATACCACTTTGTTGGATCAATAACGCAGCGGATAGATTGTGTGAACATTGTGATGTGAAGAACAAGAACATAGAATATGATCATGCACCGAAATATTATGATTACATTGTGATTTACATGATGAGATCTTTACAATACATACATACATATATATAGACAACAACCTTAACTACTCTAACCAATAACCGCTAACTACCATTATATAACTAACTATAACTAACCTTATCCAAACCGACCCATTAACATATATAATACACAAATACTACTAATTATAATGTTTGGTTTACTAATATCTCTAATATATATGTATGTATACTCAACTAACATGATTTTTATGAGTCATATATATAGGCATGTGTATGTATGTGTTAATGGAGTTTTAGTCACATTAAGAAGCTAGTGTCTACAAATTTGTGTGTGCAATAATATGATTGTGGTAATGCATTATGCATGTCGAGTGGTGGTAATTATATGTGCGTCTAGAAAACAGTAGCATCCGTATATAAACTTAACTTGAGTGTATGGATTCTAAGTGTGTATAGGATATGTGTATTGTATGAAAAGTACATGAGTCACGCGATGATAATGTGAGTTGGGTCAAAACTAGTGATAGGATGCATGAAATATGCTACATGGATTGGATATGTGTACATAAGTATATGTGTATTCATATAAATATAAGTAGGTAATAACTAGTATTTAATTATTAAGCAGGACGTTGGGCGACCTAATCTCTTTTGCATTTTGCTGTCATTTTCTGTGCGCTTTAAAAGTGAGTTCTTTGCCCGCTTTTAAACTTTTTTCGGGGAGAAAACATACAAATATTTTACAACGCCTTCGGGCAACTATTCGCCTTCGGGCGGACTGCATTTTTTTGCCTTCGGGCAGGGCCTTCGGGCAAAACTTATTGCCTTCGGGCGGGGCCAACTACGGCTATGTTTTACACCTTCGGGTGGGGCCTTCGGGCAAAACATTATTGCCTTCGGGCGGGGCCAACTACGGCTACTTTTTACACCTTCGGGTGGGGCCTTCGGGCAAAACTTTACGTTGCCAACTGGGGCAATGCTTTTTGGTAAATAATATTATTGTTAAGGGCTTATTTTACCGAGTATTAACATACTTATAAAGTCCTTTTCTTTAGTCGAGATTATTTATATGCCAACTTCGGCATAACGGGGAAATTTGAGTAGTACTACGGGTTCGGCAGACCCCACCACTAGCGGGGAGCTAGTTGGTGCAAATTGTCCTTTAAACATTTGGTCATCCGTAGTGATGGCGAAAAGGCAAGTCAAGTAACGTTCAGTTTAATCTCGACGTGCTCGTGTAGTAAGCAAGGAGGTCTTGCAAACCAGCAATATATATTGATTTATCAAGGAAAACTTATGTTTTATTTATTTTGTTTAACTAAACTCATTGAACTCACCAACATTATTTGTTGACTCGTTTTAGTATGTTTTTCTCAGGGATCTAGGAAGGCGCACGAGTAGGACACTTGCATGCATTGGTCATCATTTATTTAATTATTATTATTATCTAAACTATTGTTGATTTTTGAAACGGTAGTTTGGTTGTGCTAACTTTATGCACAGGTTTTCATAACTTAGGTTGGTTTAACCTTTACTATTACGTAATTGGATTTTGAGTACGGGATTGTTTTACAAATTCTCCCGCTTAACTTTGAAACTTTTCATTTTAAACCATGGGTTTTGGTTTAATACTTTAATAAGGAACTTTCGTTTAAAACGTTGAGTCAGTGTTTGTTGTAACTAATGGCTTGAGATCCTGGTATGTCACACGCCTAACGGATACCCCGTTTGTGGAAAATTGAGGGTGTGACAGATTGGTATCAGAGCCATAAGTTATAGGGAACTAGCATTTCATTGCATATAGTCTATAACTTTAAGCATTTGCATTAGTTACACTAATACTGCACAGTAGTACTGTAGTTAGAACTGGTACTTGTTTTCCTATACGTGTTACATTTTATGTGCTTACCTGATATAGGATCTTTATAGATTAAGAAATCCTTATACGAAGTACTGTGTCCTTATCCTAAACATGAATTTAAATTTCCGCCTAATCTTATTCTTCTTTGAACGATGCGACCGAGTCTTCCTCTCGAGGCGCAAAGAAGCCAAGGTGTGAGCCGGGCGACAACAACCGTTTGACCCATTTGAGGTTGTATCTCCTTGAGTACGTGAAGTGGAGCGTAAGTTTTTTTTCAGCAGTTCATTCCTTCCTCATGCTTTTCGGTAGCTTTGGTTATTGAATGATTCCATCAACATTCCTTAACTCATGTTAACACTTAAAACGATCAATTCCTGACTACACTTCTAATATAACTGCTAGTTGATCAACACAAAATTGAGGACCAAGCCTTAGATAGCCTTTTATCTTTTGCCACCTCATGGTACTCGATATTATAGTCTTTGGAACGTTATACCAGTAGACAGGTGGAATTAGGGTGAACATGCAAGACAAATTATCATCACGGGTGCACACGTGATAGTAATTTGTAGTGCATGTGAATCCTGGTGAGACCTAACTCGTGGATAAACGGTTCTTAGGTATGATTTATCACTTACATTTTTTCCCATTATCAGTGGAAATTCTTGTAAGCCACTTAGCGAGTGGCTGGTATCGTAAAACCTACTCGTTAACTGTTAGACACTATTATCAGGTTGGAAAGGTTTAAAGACATCAAATTATCATCAATATTATCTCTGTCAATCTGGAACGCTCTCAGGAACACCGTATTAATGAATAATTAAATGTACAATTTATTACAAAAGGAGTAACTCGAAGAATTATTGTCACACCTAAATGATGTTTAAGCTATAACAATTTAAGGGAAAGCGCTATACACCTAGACACTTAGACTTTTAGATACCCATTATTCGTAGCAATAGCAGACTCTAAGTGATTTTTTGTAATTGAACCCCCCTCCCCGGCGTATATAAATCCGAATATCGAATACGTTCCGTGAGGTTAGGTGATGAATAGTACAATAAAAATAATAATAATAATAAATAAAATAAAAGAAAATCAATTAATACCAACTAGCATTTTGTGAAGCATTACTGTTCAGAATAATAACCTCTCATTTCGTTTCATCCCTATACATCTTTATAGCTGTTACAAAATAGATGCTCTTATTTTCATTTAACACTTCAAGCGTGTGATGTCTTTCTTTCAAAGCTCCAATTTAGGCAAAAGATTCTACCTTGTATGTAATTAACTTCCTTGATCAAACTAATTGAGGCATAATGTAAGAAATTGTCACATAATCCTTCTAAACCATAAAAACCCTAAAACAGGAAACTACATGCTTAAGGGAACTAGTGAAGCTAAACGAACCAAGTAATGAAATAACATGACGTTCTCATATGATCTATTAAGCTCTAAGCCTCAACCGAACTATTATCTCTCATAATCTTTTAAACACCATAATGGCAAATTCAAATGTTATCACTCAGTGAAGCTTGCTATCAAACTCCTTGCCAACATCTTATTGTTTGAACTCTTCTCTAATCCAGGCGTAAACTAAAACCCATATTTTAAAGGAATATTGTTAAATCGCCCTAAAGGACCTACGTGAGTAAACTTATCTTCTATTGGAATATAAATGCAAGATCCTTATAAACTTTCTCCATGGGAAAACGTATGGCGTATCGTATACCGCCCCCCGGCCAGGTGTATCTCCTATATCTCGATCACCGTATCGACTCCCTCCAGTTAAACTACGAGACTTATGCAAATAATTTTCTCGACCAGCTTCAAGGGTCAGCCGTCTATTCTAAACCGTTGCAGCCATTAAATGGTACGATTTAATTTTCGGGACGAAAATTCTTTTAACAAGGGAATGATATGACAACCTGAAAATTTTTCTACTTTTGTTCTATTTCGTTGCAGACAACCAATGACGCGGCGTAATTTTCGGGACGAAAATTCTTTTAACAAGGGGATGATGTGACAACCCGTAAAAATCCAGGTTAAAACCTTTAACTATTGGTTAGCTATTCCGTTAAATTTATTATCCTTAGGGTTCGATTTGTAATTAACTAAACTAGTTATTAACTTTAAAACCTAGAATAAACACACTTTCATTTTACATGGGCTTAAGTGTAACTTTGAAAATAATTCACCAAACCTAATCAACCTCCCTAACATTATAAACGCACGTTATTAAATCGGCAGCCATAATCGATCACTCTTTCATTCGTCCGATCACTCAACTGCACCCCCCTCATCGTCTCTTCTTTCTCTCTAGCAGCCATAATCAGAACAGAAGCAGCCGCAACTCCCGTTTCCGATCGTCTTCCTCGTGTTTTCCGGTGAGTTCACTACTCGTAAATATGTAGGCATGAGCGTATGATGTACATATATATATATGTATTAACAGCCTCTCTCGATTAACAGTCTGTAGCAGACGCAATTGATTGAGCAACAAACCTCCCCACGATCTCTCTCTCCCTCTCGCCGTCATTAACATACCCGAAGCAGCAGCCGCAGACGCCGCTGTTTTCGATCACCTCCTTCATTAATCTCCGGTAAGTTTCGCGACCCGTAAACATATATATGTACAAACTGAGACCGTATAGTGTGTAAGTGTCTATGGTGAATAAGTAAGTATGCATATGTATAGCTTGTATGTATACGTGATTAGTAGTCGCAGGTAGTATTATGTATGTATGTGAGTATATGTATTCGTGCATGTGAGTATTGTATGAGATGTGTTTAAAAGTGTAGGAGTATGCAAATGGTGTATGTGAAAGTTGTGCAGCATGTATATTAAGTAATAATCAGCTTGTAATTATTGGGATGTATACGATATGTATGTATGTTGGGTGAATCGTCTGACCGAGTTACTGATTTTGATACGCATGAAACGTTAATTTTGGTTATATATGTGTACGCGGTAGTATATATGTATGTACACTCAACTAACATGATTTTTATGAGTCATATATATAGGCATGTGCATGTATGTGTTAATGGAGTTTTAGTCACATTAAGAAGTTAGTGTCTACAAATTTGTGTGTGCAATAATATGATTGTGGTAATGCATTATGCATGTCGAGTGGTGGTAATTATATGTGCGTCTAGAAAACAGTAGCATCCGTATATAAACATAACTTGAGTGTATATATGGATTCTAAGTGTGTATAGGATATGTGTATTGTATGAAAAGTACATGAGTCACGCGATGCTAATGTGAGTCGGGTCAAAATTAAACTAGTGATAAGATGCATGAAATATGCTACATGGATTGGATATGTGTACATAAGTATATGTGTATTCATATAAATATAAGTAGGTAATAACTAGTATTTAATTATTAAGCAGGACGTTGGGCGACCTAATCTCTTTTGCATTTTGCTGTCATTTTCTGTGCGCTTTAATGGTGAGTTCTTTGAAAATGTCTTTGTTAAAGTTGTGCACGTTAATAGAAAATGATAGTAAACTGATTTTGGTTTTCAAATGAGTTGTGTTTTTTAAAACAAAGAATGAATTTGGGTAAACGTTTGGTAACCCAATTAGCTGAGATGGTTTCCCTAAGTGTTTTTAATAGAAAGTTAATTGTCGTGAATCTCGTGGGTTGTCATCTTAGGAGGAATAGGAAGGCCTTAACTAAATACTAATTAGGCACCATTGTAGGCTTTAGAACTTAAATAGGTTAAGGGGTAGTGCCATTTTGGGATTTATAACACACTTCTTGTGAAAGAAGTGGCGCATCCGCAAATCAAATGTCCATCGGGTATAGTACTGAAAAGCGCACAAAGTAGCTGCTAAATAAAAGAGCTCAAAGAGCCAATTCAAATGAAAAAAAAAGAAAAATATAAGGCAAGTGATCCAAGACCTCATGTGCTCTACCTCCGGGATAGCGACTTGGATACGACACCCCTAGGTGAGGTGATCTTGTTTTACGAAAAAAAAGAATAAACAGTCTATACCCACAAAATTCATCCATCAAAATCCACCCTAATATGGCACTAGTTCTTAGCTTAGTTAAGTTCTTTAGGTTACTTTGGTAGGAAAACCTTTTTGGTTTAACCGGTGCCTCATCAAGCAACAATTAGTCCGGCTGACTTATTTTTCCTTTGTGTGAGACCTTGTAGATAAATGATTTAATTAAATTTAGATTAAACATGATGGGAAACTTAATTTGCTAGTGTTAGGGTGTTTAATTAAACACATCATTGTTTATTTGAATTCGGTTCTTGTTTGAGAAACTGTGACGAAATGTTGAAATCTTAATTAGTTATGATTCTATGTGCATGCTTTTTCAGGGACGAAAAAGGTTAAGTGTGGGGATGTTTGATATAATGATAAATATACATAAATCCCGGGTTTAGTTTGTTTACATTTTGTGTCGTTTCATTAACGTTTTTATATCATTTTTGGCACAACTAATGTTTTTGTGTTTCGTAGGTCCCATGTTGATAAAGAAACAGATAGATCGTGAAAAATCGAATCCCTAGGCGAAAACGGGGCGTGAAACGGAGGTACGAGCAAGTCGGTACGCGAAAATGAAGAAACCGAACGAAACCGAGTCGTCAGGAGTGTCACCACGCCACGCGACCAAGGGGGGCACCCTGGCCGCGTACCGTGGCGTGTCAGGGTGGTCCTTGGGACGTGCTTTGCTGTACCACGCGGCCACAACATCCCTGCGTCACCGCGCGACACAGTGACGCGTTTTCGGCATAAAGTTTCGTGATTTTTTGGCCCGGTTCGCTATATAAAGGCATCTTCTCAAACCCTAGCCTCCTAGACTTCATTGGAGACGAATTGGGACGGCTTGGGACGATAAAGAGACGGTTTTTAAGGCTAGAAAGGTGAAAACAAAGCTATGAGAGAGCACGGGATCAAGGATTTGCGTCATTACGTTCCGGGTTTCTTCAATCCTTTGTTTTCTTTTCTTTTCTACCATGTCATACATTATTAAACTTGTGTTTTTTTATTATGAACATGCTTGGCTAAATCGTTAGAACTACCTAGGCGTTTGATGATTCATTAACTTGGTTTGATTTCATGTTTGGTGATTCTTGTTTATGGTTTATTATGATTATTTAAAGTTTCAATCTTTTGACTAATTAATGCGTTATACATGTTTATATTTTTTTGATTGATTTTGTTAATCCGCGTCCCCTTGGTAATTGTCTATGTTACGGAATAGGGTTCGTTATAGCCATTTACTTGCGTTGTGGTTGTTTATGGTTAACCTGCAGTAAAACCATAGGATTAACATTATTAGTCTAATTAATAATAACTGTGTTAGCCAACTTAGAAATCCGTGAGGTGATAGGTTGTTAACCGGTAAAGTTGAATAATTGGCTAAGTTTAGGTCTTTGTGAAAAGTCCGGTTTAGTCTATTTTATTAAAACTTACTTGTTAAATTAATTGGTTTGTTTGAAATGGGTTTAGAGTCCGTATCGTGAGATAGGTTTCTAATTTAGGTCAATTAATCCTAATCAGATTAGATAACCGTGAGGAAATTTAATCCCGTAACCGGTGTGATAATAATCTAATCGTGATACTCTAGGTTTCTTCTCGAGAAGGGTCGAGGGTCTTAGTTAGTGTCACCTTTAAATGAACAATTTCAGATCCCGGTTCCATAAACATTAACCTAAACATGAATGATAACTAAAGTTAACGATAATTCTAGCCTAGGTGGTTTGTTTTCTCTAATCTGTTTTAAATCCGTTTTTAAATTGTCAGTTTCCATTTTTTTAGTAAGTTTCCTAATTTAGTAAGTTTCTATTTTTAGCAAAAACCCCCTTCTTAAATAATCTTTTAATTAAAGTTCGTGTCTAGTTTAGTTAAGTCTTATCAAGTAAATTTAACGTAGTATATAGAGTCTGTGGGTCGACACCCGGACTTACTTTAGCTATATTACATTCGACCGGTCCACTACCGGTTGTGTGTAAGTTAGTTAGTTTGTCTAGGTTTTATAAATTTAAAGTTTAGGTGTTTTTAGTGTCTATTTTTATATATATTATTACACGCATCATAATATAAATTTTATGTTTTACACCATTGACCTCAACAAGAATAACTACGAATATAAAACAAACTCAAAGAGGTATACAAAATATGCCATTTATATTTAAGAAAACGACAATCTAAGACTGCCCATTCAACATAGAATATGTTCTACACCGTTGACCTCAACACACACACTACTCATAACTACAAATTTTACTTCCATTCAACACTACCCATGTTGAACCTGAAAAATAGAAGATTTAGCTGTTAGTTTACGGTCCTGAACAATGCAGCTAGATGACAAGGTTGTAGCCAAACTTTGGGTTCGGTAGCACATAAATTTGCAGCAAACATTTGGTTAGATATAAAGCAAATAATAGTCTTTTTACAGCCCATTTCAAATGTGTATCATACTTCATTTGGCATTAAAATAAAAAAATCAACGCTAAAATTAAGAAATTCATAAGCAAACATCATGAAAGTGATCAAATAACATCCATCAACCCAAAAAATAACCAAAAAATGAATCAAATAGTGACAAATCTTGCTTGAAAGCAGCAACAACACATAGCCAAAAACAACAGCAACACATAGCCAAAAACAACAGCCAAATTAGTTACAAATCGGACTCGAAAACAAACTAAAACACAACAAATTCATTTTTAAACCCTCTAATGCAATTATAAATATGCCTTAAAACTTGTAGCTGGAACACAAAATGCAGCAACAAATTTAACTAAATAAAACCTCAAAAGAAAAAACAAATTTAACACAGTTGGTTTATAAACAAACATCAACACTCTTACAAAATCGTTGCTTCATCAGTTTCATGTCTACTCAAGATTAAAAGAAAAAAACACTTAAAAGATATGTTATATTAGAAGGAAAACAAGTAATATACAGATGCCCACGAACTGATATAGATATCATTAGTTCATAAAAGCTCCAAATCTTTGTTTAGACTGAAACACAAACAACAAAAATCCATACATGTATGTATATATATATATATACATATAACAAGATTACCAACTAAAATTTTGCGTCAAATTTACTATTTATCTTCAATTGGCTGAATTCTTATCATCATGTGAAAGCTTACAGAGAAAACAAAGGAAAACATGAATCTCGAACACCATGAATCCTTAATAGAATCTTATAACAAACCAACATTCAGTACCTAAAAATAGCAGAACAAACTTCTTGGCATTTATGGGCGAGAGAACACACCTTAAGAGATGAAATGAAAGGAATCCATGGAGGAGTAGCTTCTTTATCAAGACAACAACCACATGCTAAATAAATTAGCACATTTATCCATTTTAACCCTACAATGAACGAATAGAATATTAAAATCAATGAGAGATTGTCTATAGGGCAGTTTATGCTGATGAGAATGCATTGACTAATTTAAACACGATCACATCTTAATGTAATTCGCTCCTAACTCAGAAGCAAAGAAAAATGCAGCAAGTAAGTAGAAAAAGTTATGCGTAACACATTTTTACAGCAATAAACTGCAAGAAACTACAGACTTTGACGACAGGAAACTACACTATTAATAATGTACATACGGTTTCAGGTAGTTAATAGGTTTTGATGCCGCTACTTTGACCCTTTAAACCTTCAGATTTCATAAAAACATCCATTTTGTACCATCAAACAGTTGTGCCCCTACCTCCCCCCCACATTTTTTCTCCTCCATGTGCATAGTAGCCCTAAAGAAAAAGGAGCAATATCCATTTTGTAAAAACATACATCAATGACTTTTCAATATTGTATAACATCATAGCAATAAACATTCAACAAAGCAAAGATGAGCTAAATTATCAAAAAAAACTTAGTCCAGAGTTATTTAAATGCGGAAATAAATAAAGTCAATCCAGAATTCAAACAAAAATGCTTAACGAAACTCAGAAATCAACATACCCTTGAAGTTGATGTTCGTGCGTGAGTATGAGGGGTTAATGTTCAGCGAATCTAACCCTTAACTGGACACACTCGTGAAATCTACTAATGTGGAGACGGGAGGACGCTGTAAACGCCATCAAGGGCAAACGATGCGAATAAGATGAGTGATTGAAGCTGCGGAGTCAATGGATTAACAAGGAGGCGGGTTGAGAGTACACTACAACAAAATTGGGTTTTTAGTATGCCTAAAAGTGTCATATAATGGTACTTTATAGGACCTTTCATTTAATAGGACCAATAGTAAAAGCGTTTCATGTAAAGGGGTTGTAATAAGTCCCGGAACTTAAAAAGCGTCCTAATATCGCAAATAAGATTATGAAACCAATTTTATGGTCGCATAATATGTTTACGAACAACTTTAAAAGCGTCCTAATAAAAACATATAAGGACACTTTTACAATGTTACAATATGTGAATACTTACTTTTAATCTTATGATACACGTACAAGCGTCCTTAAAAATTAATTTCTAGGACCCTTATAATGTAACAGTATAGGTACTTTAATACTAAGAAAAGCGTCCTAATATGTCAAATAAGATTATGAAACCAATTTTATGGTCGCATAATATGTCTATGAACAACTCAAAAAGCGTCATAATAAAAACATATAAGGTCACTTTTACAATGTTCTAATATGTGGTTACTTACTTTTAATCTTATAATACACATAAAAGCGTCCTTAAAAATTAATTTATTGGACCCTTATAATGTAACTCTACATGTACTTTAGTACCAAGAAAAGGGTCCTAACACTAGTAGAAAAGTTAAGTTTAGCCGCGGTGATTTTGGTTTTTAAACGCGGGTTTGAACCGCGTCTAGTAACATCGCCTCCAAAATACAAAGATGTCAAATCATTCATAATAAATATAAATTTGTATAAATCATTGATAATATATACAAACATGTTATATCCTTCAAAATATATACAAAGATGCTTATTAAATCCTTTAAAACCAGTTCTATGCTAGAATCTATAACAAAATCTGTTAAACGATATCTAAATCTAAAGGACACACTATATACACCTAATAGCTAAGTTAATATAAAGCTCTGTCATCAAGTCCTTGAGTAGATTGCTGGTATCAGATTCTGCAGCATCTCTTGAGGCTTGCGGCATCTAAAAAAAATAAAACGTTTTAGTAAACATGTATATTTATATATCTGTAACAATTATATTTTACACCGTGTGTATGTATGCATCACCTCAATATCCGGATAATGATATGTGATCAACCAGAAGCACAATTGAAAACCCGGATTCGCTTCCATACTTTGTATCTCCTAACAATAATGTATCACATAATTACGAAATACATATAACAATATAGTTTTTCACATAACGCATCAAAGTAGCGGATACATACATGTATTACGTACCAAGTCCATAGTAGTTGCAAACCATAATGTATCACATATTTAAAAATATACCTGAGAATTAATCAAGAGTCTTAAATAATGAAAACAAACAATACACCTACCCATAAAAAGTTACAAATAAATAGTCCATACATGTGATGACCAGTAGCTTTTCAACAGTTCAAGGCAATATGCAACATCAAAGACATAAAAAAAATTAAGCAACAAGATCCAGGCTTCTATAGGCATAAGCTAAAGCTCTTACTAGACACACGAAAAAATTTCCATAGGCGATGCACAGCAGTGACCCACTCAACGAACGTCAAAGTACAATTTTAGTATCATAAATCTTTTACTGATACAATCAATTTATAGCATCAAGAGAGACGTGAGACACTTACATATGAATCATAGTCGAGAATGAAAGACCCCATAATTAATTGATGGAATTGTTCATAAACAAAATTGCTCTAAAGTATTATTTTTAGTGTACTAGTACTTATTTCACATAAAGTGTCTTCTAATGCGAAATATACATAACTGGTGCAAGCTGCTTTTTCCTGCAACCATATCCCAAGCAAATTAACAATTAACATTTTAGAATAAGTAATATGGTGACAAATTATGTGAAGCTAAACATAATACAAATAAGAGAAACGATTAGCGTCAAATTAGATTGAAAAACAATGCCAATAGTATCAACTATAAAGAACAATACATAAGTAATATAATTAGATGTGCATAGCATCATAAAAGGCTTATCAGAAGCAGTGAGTTTAAATGCATCATGACATTATTTATTGTATGCATTAACATATATAGAATCTAGCATTAGCAATTAATCAACACTCACCTAACACAACATCCTAGCCAGATGCTGGAGCAAATAAAAACATACGGCATACGCCACCTTAATACAAATACAATCATTGTAATTTGTATTTCCCATCTCTATTTGAGATCCATAAAAATGATACCTTTTATTTCACCTACAATGTCATCATATGATTTTTTGTCAAATTTTAATTAGTGGAAGTGAATTTAAGATCTAACAACTTAATAAATCTCATTCAACACCATTTTTTAAAATCCAAATCCATGTTTCAACAACTGTAAAAACAAACCTGTATACACACACCTCATGTATACACACAACAACACACGTTCTTTATACATGTTATACATATTTCTACACAGAGATACATATAAGCATACTTGCTGTTACTTATGGTTCACACATACAAAAACTACAACATGCACTACATATAAGAATACATACATAACAGCATGCATATATATTTACATCACATACGATACCCTTTGTGAACCAATATACTACATCTATACACATTTACATACCTACATTCAATGCATTTAGCTGCTGCTATACGTATCATTCATTTATATATATGAATCTATGCTTACTGTTGTTTCCTCGGTACGTATATATGGATACAAACAACACCACAACACCCATACACTACCCGTGGCAGTCCACATACGACCAAATCAAACCGGTTTCACACCTAACTCGTACACCTATTGACCCAATTTACATACGATTGTGATTTACCTTGTTTAATATACATTCAGTCCTATACATACGCATCCATAAACTCATATACATACATATATCATATATGTATACATGCATATATCTTGCTGTTGATGACCTTGATTCATGTATACAAGTCAATGATACATATATATACATACAAGAACATATATACATTCGCATACTTTGCTATCTATTTACATACATCACCTACAAGTATATATATGGGAACATATACATACACCGTTCATATATATATACGTACAACACATATATACAAATCATCATATAATCTGAATTGAACCAAAACCGAATCGTAACCCGTAACGAAACCGAACGAAACCTCGCAACGAACGGTTAAATCGACTAACGAAAACGATGCTTACCGGATGATTAGAAGAAGGCGATGATTGATGGTGGAGGGCGGTGATTGATTAGCGCAGTAGCACCTGCTGCTTTGTAACTAATCGCCGGCAACAACAGGGATGAGACAGGGGGTTGCATCGGCTGCTGCCGACGACGAGAGGGAGAGCAAGGACGAGGGAGATGAGCGACCGACTGTAGTTGCTGTAAAAGACGCTAAAGACACCGCGATCAAAGTGTTATGCGACTTGTGTGTGTGTGTGTGATGTTTTTTTACTTGTTGTTTGGCCGCCGGTGACACAAAGACGGGTAAGGAGGGTTTGGGTTGGGTAATTAATTCTTCAATGTACACTTTAGCCCCTTGCCTTTCTTAGTTTATTTAATTCACTTCAAAAGTTGTAAAATTAGATTTCGTTATCTACAAAACGAACCCTACACTTTATATAATAAACTCACAAAAATGAGTGAGCAAAATAATAATAGGAAATGAGTAGGAATGAGCAAGATTAAGCTAACGGTATTAACTTTTATTTATGGGTTGTCACAAATCATCTTATCTTCATCGCATTAACATTAAGATCTCCAATCCCTCTTTGCCTAGAAATCACATTACAACATCAAAGGTGAAAAGCATTCGGTTTCACTAATTAAAATCAATCTTATAAACTTAGAGTATTACTACAATTTACAAACCAGCAACCCTCATAGTCTTGGTCCAAGCAAAATAGGGGGTGTTTGTCTTTGTTTTGACCTAATTTTCCTTTGAATTAAAATACCGCCAGCGCCATGCCTTCATTTGTGAGCACTATTTTTCTCATTCTCATATGGATCAAGAAAAAAAGCCCAAGCTCTTAAAAATTAGGGGCTTAAAATTCTATTAAGTGTTTTATCATGATGTATTATAATAATGCGGCAATGAATAAGCGTTCTATAAAGGTAAAATTTATAAACCCAAGTGTCAAGTGTCCTATTAATCTATATTATATTAAAACTCTAGCAAATAAGCGTCCTACAAAACTGATGTTTTATGACTCAAATATCAGGTGTCCTATTACAATGTGTTATTATAAAACCGCAATGAATAAGCGTCCTATAAAGGTTTAAGTTATAAAACTCAAGTGTCAAGTGTCTTATTAAGCTATGTTATATTACAACTCTAGCAAATACGCGTCCTATAAAACTAATGTTTTATGACTCAAATATCGAGTGTCCTATTATGATGTGTTATTATAAAACCACAATTATTAAGCGTCCTATAAAGGTTAAAGTTATAATACTCAAGCGTCAAGTGTCCTATTAACTCGTGTTCTAATATGACGTCAACAAGAAAGGGTCCTATAACACTGAACACTTAAGGCTCAACTACAAGGTGTCTTATTAAGTAATGTTATAATAGGACCTCCTTTCATCCGGTGTTCTATTACATTACCACATAATGGGACACCAACAACTTCATGTCTTATAAATTACATTATTAGGATCTACATTCAAAGTGTCTTATTAAGTTATATGATAATAGGACCCCAAAAAGTCATCCATCCTATTAAATAACTTTTTAGGACACCGATTTAGTAGAGTATATCATAAAAGGACCCCAAGATTTCATTCGTCTTATTAAATAGTTTTTTAGGACCATCTTCTACAAGCGTCCCACACAAAAGGTCCTAAAAAGCCATTTTTGTTGTAGTGGTAATCGATTGATGATCAGGGAGGAGGCTGTAACCTAGAACTGAGTTTTCAACAAAGAGGCGGGTAGTCAGACATAAACCCTAATGTATTCAAGTTTTTTATAGTGTTGAAATGTTAAGGAGTTGACAAATTACCATTTTAGACATCCAATTTGTATATTAATGTAGTTTATATTATTGCAAAAACAAAAAGAATTAACAACTATAAATAAAGAACTCAAGCAAAATGAAGTTTCTTATTCGAAAAACTCAATGAAGCTTTGAACATTTGAAAAGAATATTTTTAAACGAAATGTGGAAACTAATATCTTAAGTGAAAGACTTGGAGGTTCAGATAGGGTAAAAGTTTGTGGGTTGCTAATATGAAAATGAATGAACTTGGAGGTTCAGATAGGGTAAAAGATGGGGTTGGGTATGACTCAGAGGTTCAGACGGTTTTTCTGCCTCCATTCACCGTATGTTATTCATCCACACCTAAACCCCATCCTAAAGATCCAGGTGGTCGTACTGGATAATTATGGGTGGGGGTGGTGGTGGTGGTTGTGGAAGGTGAGTGGTGGTGGACGGTGGTCGTGGTGATAGACGGTGGTGGTGAGGGATGGTGGGTGGTAGTGATGGACGCTGGTGGCCAATGGGTGGTGGTGGTGGGCAGTGGTAGGTGGTAGTGGATAATGGTGGGAGGTGTTGGTGGACAGTGGTAGGTGGTAGTGGATAATGGTAGGTGCTGGTGGTGGAGAGTGGTGGGTAGTGGTGGTGGGCGGTGGGTGGTGGTGGTGGACAATATTGGGTGGTGGTGACCGGTGGGTAGTGGTGGTGGACAATGGTGGGTGGTGGTGGACAATGTTGGGTGGTGGTGTTAGTGGTGGATAATGAGTGGTGCTACTAGATGATGATGTTTAACCCTTTGTAGACCTTATAAGATCTTAGAAGTGGTTTGTCTAAGTCTGCACCAAAGAAGAGCTCGAGTAGACATTTGTTAATGAAACATTTTCGAAAAACAAACAGTCTGCAGATGACAATGTCTGTGCGTGGTCTACGCGACGTCTCAAAAACAACACGCTATTCATCAAGCTCTTACTACATCAACACACCCAATTCCTGTTAATTAAGATCCATTGGAAATAGTAGTGCCTATTGAAGACTGGACATGTTTAGATATCAAACACAAAGGAAAGTCTTAGATATTCAATGATCAAGATGCCACCTGCAATTATCAAATCTCAAATTATTCCAAAACCTGAGTCAAGACCTATATGTAAAAACCGTCAAATTCAAGTCAACATATCCGTACGATCTAGTCAAAGGTTTTACTATACTTATATACAATAGAACTTAATTTTTATAATTACAACATACATGCTAGCAATTCGAATACAAGTCATGTCATGCATCTTGTAGACTCGAAAATTTCGGTCATATGTCAACTCAGCAAACAAACTCGAAAGTTTTATATCAAATTACTTCCGTATATGATTCTATAGATTAAGAAACAGGCATCAATTATGAATGAATATACTATATGTGTCTACATGAATATATATGTATATATATGAAATGTTCACGCAATGTCAAACGACGAAAGACACATACGTAAACCAAACCATTATTATCCGATACATCTAATGTAAACACGTTAGCATTAATTTAACAAGAATCTAAACTAAAAATCCTAAAATGTCATGTTTTAACGTGGCTCATAATTTTGATTATTCTTCCCTTGTGAACCCGTATCATAAGATTACTTGAGACCAAACATATTGGTAAAATTCCAACTAATGAACTAGCTAGTGAACCCCCTTCCTACCCTTGTTGTTACATAAATATACACACACACAACCACATATTTCTCTTGTCTTACCCTCTTGTTGGATAAAGCCTACACATCAAGGTTTACCATTTTAGTAATTTTATCTTAATCAAAGAACATTAATGAACGATATATGGCCACTTTAAAGATTTTTCACACCTTTGTCTTTTCCTCTTTCCCTAGAAATCATCCCACATGTTAAAGAAGGAAAGGATCCAAGTTGATTTTCTAGAGATCCTATACAATTCACTAAAAATCAATTAGACAACAAACAATGGATCATGCTCTTAATGTGATGTCTCCATCAAGTCTTAATGAAACCCCCTCTTTCCCCTTGTATTAGGCGTAGAAAAATGAAAAGCACATTGAGAAAGAAACAAAAGTGATTTGAGGTCTTCATTTACAATAAAACATTAGTTAAGGAATCTTCCAAAGCTTAGCTAAATGAAGGCTCATAAACTAAGCATGACACACTCCCAAGTGCAAGTATCATGCCATATCAACCTCATCTCTATCTCATCCTTAGATCACAACTAAATGAACCCAACTAGATACTTAGCCAAATTGGCCACATCACCATCTCTAGTTCATCTCCACAATCCCTATATAAAGGCACATAACACACTTCTTCATTCACTCATTCTCAAAAACTACAATACTCTCTCTCACTCACATCTTATGGTTTCACCATCAATACAAAACTCTGAATTTCAAATTCTCTAAGTGTTTTTCCAAGAATCATAGTTAGTTGATTTGGTTAGTGATCAAGTTCAAGTTTGGTGGTGACCACCCAAAATTTCACAACTCTCATTCATCCTTCTCTTAACTCACTAAGGTTAGCATCTCATTCTTAATCCTTAGATATGCCACATAGATGTGTTCATGTCCACTAACTCATCCAAGGATGCTAAATAAACCAAAGGTTAACTAAAGTTGAATAAAAGGCTTAAAACAGAATCTGTTAGACTATTCCCATTCATAACCCAACCCAACCCAACTTTTTAATAAAAAACTAATTTATCTTTCTTCCATCTACAAAATTCAATCATACCCAACTTTTTACCCTCATCAACAACCCAATCTTTACTATTTTTTATTAAATAAAAAAATACAATGTATGATTTTGGGTTTTTATTTAAATTAAATAGAAATATAAAAAATAACTATTTTAGTTTGAAATAACAACTAATTTAATAAACACATAATGTTAAATTTTTTAAATAATGATATTTAATTAATTTTAAAAATATATTTTTTTAAACGAACTCTGATTTTAATAAAATTTATACCGATACGTTCGTAACAAAAAACTGATGAAGAAAATGTTATTAGATTTTTAGAAAATGTTAATTATCAAAAGTTATTAATAAAAAACAAGATTCATGGTTAAAATTAATTAAGGTGAAATATAAAAGATAAAGGAAAAGGAAATGTGACCTCTAAAAACTTGACACATGTCAGACTTTTGCATTTCAAATTCAAGCCACGTGAACATATTTGCTTTTTTCTTTTATTTTTTATTCTTAATCAGCTCACGATCTTGGTTGTGTGAACGATCTGGTTGGACACAAAGATTGCAAAAGTCTGAGTTTTATATTATTTTTTTTTTGGATTGGCAATCCCAAAGCCCAACCGCTCATGGATGGGGATAGTCTTAGAAACGTTAAGTCGTATTCACAGACTGATATCTAGATGGGTATTAAAGCAAACTTGCTATTTCTTGGGTCTAATTTGAAGTTCATGATTTCTACTTTCCAGTGAACCTAACCTGATAGTTTTTAGATTTGTATAACCATTTTAAATAGCAATTAGGAAGTTTATGTGTCAAATCTGTCGTTTTTACAGTTTTAGTTCACTATATTGATCGATGTACAACTAGAGCATAAAGGACTCAAATGAACTGTTTCTTTCTTTGAACACCTTCTATTTTGAGTTAGGTAAAAAGCTCTTATGATATCTACATGGGAATCTTAGCCAAACACTTGAAAAATAAAAAAACATAGAGAACTATTTAGACCTAACACTAGGATGTGAATTAATACTTTTTGGAAACTTGAGACATGTATCTAGAAGTTGTAAAAATATTAGATTTTATAAGGGTGCTATAGTCTACGAAAATAGACTATAAACAGAGACAACAATCTGTCATATTTCTGCTGAATTGTTACTTTTAGAAAAGTTGGATATTTTAGAACTTTGACTAAAGGACCATATAGAGATTAAAAATTATCTATGTAACTAAGGAAGCTAGTCTAAATAAATCACCAACAGTTAGGCGTGTCTAATTAATCCAGGAAACGCTTTTATAAACTAACTTTGTGGATGAGTAAAACATAACCATCTAGGGTTAGTATTCATGACTTTATAAGTATTATTTGGTTTATATGACACTTTTAGGTTGGTGTTACCTTCAAAATTTTTCTAGCATACTTACTTTCATTTCAAGGTGAGTTTCACGGCCCATTTTACTATTTTTACATATTTTGGGGAAAATCATGCTCAGTATACAATTATGATAACGATTATGATCTCGATTATTTTACATGAGTTGTTGTAAAGCTTCTAGTGTAGGCTTTAGAATTAAATCTCATTGAAGACAATTTAGTCAAATTGTTGTTTTTTAATAACAATGTTATATTTATTAATCTTCTAGTTGTTTGCAATGATCAATATCGATGTATCCAAGTACTATTCCGCTTTAACAGGTGTGACATATAAGGATCTCATTCCCCGCTGCAAAACAAGCCTGTCATTCATCCAAATATCAAAAGAAGAAATCCTTATATTTTTCCGTCATATCTCAAGTTTGTAAAAGATTAGAGAAAAAGCAAGTGAAGATTTCATCTCCCGTCCAACAAAGAAAAACATAAATCAGCCAACCAGCTGCAACTAAACAAAAGAAGCCACAAGCTTCTCAACAAGCTCAAATAAAGCTCCACCTCAAGCCACAACACACAGGACATTCAAGCATCAGAAGCTATTTAGGGCTGGCTTGAAGTGTGGAAAAGAAAATCACATGTTTAAGAAATGCCTAAAAAGACATGCTTCGGACGGTAAAGGCAAAACAAATTGCTTGTCCGGATCAGAGTCTAAAAGGAATGTTCTAAATGGTAAAGGCAACTAGGTTTGTTTCCTGTATTTCAAGGTGAAAATCAGTACATCTTTGAATGGTCGGATGACGTTTATTTTGTAAAGGCAATTCGTCAATATTCAAACTTTCTTGGATTTGCCTCCATTCCCCGTGCTCAAATAATTTCATTGGGATCAGCAGGAACGCATGACTCAACAACTTTACACTTATATTCATCGTTTATTTGTGAGACATTGAGATCACCATCCAAATACACTTGATTGTCTTTCATTTAGCTAAGATACTTAAACTTCTCTTCAATATCCGGTGGGATGTCATCACTTGCAACAACAACTTGATTACTAGCACCTTCGATTTGAATCTCAGTTTCATCTTCTAACACAGTGTCATACCAATCGTCAGTAAAGTTCAAAGCCTCTATTTTATCATCAGCATGTACAACCTCTTGAGTAGTCGGCTCATCATCGATTTTGACTTTCTTTGAAGATTCAGCACATTCCAAAATTGGTTCAATTGCATCTAGCTGTAACACCCCGATTTTTATGCTTGGACTTATTTACGTTCTTATGCTTATATGGATGTGCATTTAAGTGATTATGATTAAAATGATATATCACGTTTAACGATATATGTTATGTTTATGATAAATATAATGATTACGATGTATACGATGGAGGATGAAAATGATTATAAGTATCCGAGAACGTAAAACGTAATGACTAATTACGTGGTAGTTAGAAAAGGGAAGGATTAATGAAGAGGTTATGATGTAATTATGGGTCATTAAGGGTGAAAGAATGAATTAGGCCCAAAATGATAAGTGAATTAGTTAAGAGATTTACCTAAAATAGCCTAATTACCTAATTAGGCCCAAAGCCCACCTAAAACCCTACCCCAATATGTAAAACCCTACTATTTAATCACCATTTCCAGCCACCATCCCCCAGTTCACCATCACAACAACACACACACACAAACCCTAACCTTTGAAAGAAAACTAAGGCAAGAAAGAAGAAAACCAAGATTTTTGTGAATCAAAGGGTTGATTTGAAGTTTAAAGGTGTTAAACAACAGGTAATCAAGGTAAAATCACCCCCTAAAACATGTTTTCATAACACAAAACGAATCTGGCCATTGATGGAGTTTTTAAGTTTTACAAAAGTTTCAAAGAAATCAATAAAGGTTGCATTTTTATGGATAAAATCGTGGAAAAAGCTTAGATTTAGTCATATAAATGATAAACCAAGGTTTTGGACGTAAAAAGTTTGAGATTTGGTTGAAAAACAAGGATTTTGGGTTGAAAACGAGCTGTAACAGCGTTTTGCGACACTAGTGTTCTTGATGCGACACTAGTGTTCATCTTGCGACACTATGATGTCTTGACTTCTGGGCGTGTGTCGGGTGTGTTTGCGAAAGTAGTTTAAGTCCCAACGAAAGTTGGGCAAGAGCCTTGCGACACTGCAAGTGGAGGTGCTGCTGAAGCAGCATGCGACACTGTGGTTTGCCTATGCGAAATTACTTGTGACAGTATGTGCGACACTGCTTGCGAAACTAAGAAAGAAGTGATGATTTTTCATAATAACTTAAATTCAGATCGTGCACCGTTACCACTACATTAACCTTGTCCAAACAAGCAAGATCACTTAAGAATCAGGTGAGTTCTAGTCCTCACTTCCATTTCAAATACACTTTTGAGGCTAACATGCATACCGAGATGTTTCCTGGACAGTTGGACTTTATTACGTGAAGTTTGATGATGATATAAGAACATGTAACCGAATACTTATATATATATATATAATCGAATGTATGCCTTAACGGAAGACAAGAATCCTACTGGGGATCTTATAAAACCAGACAAGAATCCTACTGGGGATCTTATAAAACCAGACAAGAATCCTACTGGGGATCTTATAAAACCAGACATGAATCCTACTGGGGATCTTATAAAACCAGCTAAGAATCCTACTGGGGATCTTATAAAACCAGCTAAGAATCCTACTGGGGATCTCGTAAAACCAGTCAAAAACCACAGAATGGGTCTCTTATGACCAAAGAGGACATGATGATGACTTACTAACAGGCAAAGATATTATATTATGTGTTATACCAATGTGATGTTCAATATGCTGATGATATTTACGTGTATTACATGAATGATATGGAAAGTTTCTAAAGATGTTTTAAAAATAGAACTCACTTAGCGTAGTTGACTTTTGTATGCATGTTAGATTGATGTGCAGGTTAGGATTTTAGAGAGCTGCTTGGCGAGGGCTAGAGACTTGTTGAAGGCTGGCATTGAAGAAAATACATTTGGAAATCAAATTTATATGTTTGTAATGCTTTAAGTAGTTTCTAAGACAATTTAAGGATAATGTAATGATGTTTTAAACAATTATTCCGCTGCTTTTGAAATTTTATTTAATGTATGGTTGTTTTATGCTTATGAATGCCAACTGTGGTGCTTGTCGAAAGACGGGCGTTACAAGTTGGTATCAGAGCCAAAGTTTAAGAGAAAATAGGTAAAATGTTTTCAAAGAAAAACCTAATACTTAAACTGAAAATGGGACCAAAGTAAGAATGCCAGTCTGCTAGCTCCACGCTAAGAGGTAAAGAACGAACAACAACAAGCTATAATGATATGTTTATGCAATTGAAAACGAAAGAAGTCATGAATCGTGTATAAATGAGATGCATGAATATAATAGGACAGTAATTGAGATGCCTGTAGAAAGTCTTGTGACATAAACAGGTTTTAGGAAAGTAGAGGAATAGGTTTAGTGCCTATACGTGTTATGTGCTCTATACGTGTTTAAATGCTCTTGTGACTTATCACGTCCTGAATTACTCTGACTGATGAACGTGAGTGTTTGAATCTTATAGGAAGTAAGAAATGGCACCCAAGAGAATGACTAGAAGCTCTGCCAAAGCTGCTAATGCTAAAGCAACCAAAGTCCCTAAAGCGAAGCGTGGGAGAAAGCCCACAAAGAAGAATGTTGAGACCAATTCTGAAATCGAGGCTGAAGTTACACCAACCCCCGAGCTTGAACAGAATTTGAAGGATGTTGTTGCACATGAAGTGCATAAGGTCTTGACTAATGTTATGCCTTCAGTTCTGAAAGAAACGATGAAAGAAATAAAGAAGGTTGAAGAGAAGAAACCCGCTAAGAAAAGTGTTGAGGATGATGAAGAGGAAGAGGAGTCTGAGAAGACAGAGAGGGAGATCGAGTCGTCTGATGACTCGGATTTTGAGAATGAACGGAAAGGGTGCAATTACGATGCCTTTCAAAGTTGCAGGCCCCCTACTTTTGATGGGAAAAAGGGTTCCGCTGCCACCCTTAAGTGGCTAAGTGAAATGGAGGTTGTGATTGATATCAGCGAATGTAGGACTGATCAAGCTGTGAAATTTGCTGCACACTTGTTTACTGGGGCTGTAATTTACTGGTGGACTACTGTGAAACAGTCCAAGGGAAGGAAGGCGATCAGGGAGATGGTGTGGGATGATCTGAAGAAATTGATGATTAATAGGTTTTGCCCGCAATATGAGGTTGATCGAGTGGAGAGGGAATTCCTGAATCTGACTGTAGGAAGTATGAGCCACCTTGAGTACACTACAAAGTTCAATGAGATGGCACAGCTGGTGCCTTATTTGGTTGAAACTGAGCAAAGGAGGATTAAGTGTTATGTCCAAGGGCTGCCACCCAGGGTGCGCACACATGTGAATGCCCACAGGCCGGGCACTTTTGAGTCGGTTGTGGATTTGACTTGGATTGTTTATGACAACGTGGCTGCTGAGGAGGTAGTGGAGGTAAAACGAAGCATTGGGATAATTCCCGAAATCAACCGGGGAAAAGGTTCAGGCATGATGGAAGGGGGTATGACAATAAAAGGGCAAAGGTTGAGGCGAATCAGGCTGTAGTTCGTGACCAAAATGGGGGAAGAGACTGTGGAAAATGTGGCAAACCCCACTCGGGGGAGTGTAGGATGGGGTCAGGACTGTGTTACAAGTGTGGGAAGCCGGGCCATCGAGCCTTTGAATGTAAGGCGATTGTTAAATGCAGCCGATGTGGGAAGCAGGGTCACATAAGTAAGGATTGTCGTGTGAACATTGGGGACAACAAGGGGGAGGATAAATCGAAGGCTACTGCTAGGGCTTTTACTATGACCAGGAAAGAGGCAAGGAAAGAGCCAGAGGTCGTTTCAGGTACGTTTCTCGTGAACAACATTTGTGCATCTATGTTATTTGATTCTGGTGCTAGTAGGAGTTTTGTATCCGCTTTATTCTATACGGCCTTAAAAGTTCCCTCTAGAAAAGTAGAACGGTCTTTTGATGTAGAAACAGCCGAGGGTAAATTCATTAGGGTCGATCAAATGATAGAAGGTTGCATCATTACTCTTTTAGGGCGTAGTTTCCTTACAGATTTATGCATTATGACCTTGGGTAGTTTCGACGTGATATTGGGGATGGATTGGTTGTCCAAGTTTGATGCCAACATAGGTTGTCGTGAGAGATTGGTTCGTTTGAAAGCTCCCGATGGAAGCCCCGTAACTGTGTATGGCGACTAGGAAAGTAAGATTCCTCGTGTGATCTCGATGATGAAAGCAAACCGACTAATTCAACAAGGCTGCAACTCGTTTCTAGCATACGTTAAGAATGTAGAGGAAGGACTGAAGTAGTTGTCAGATGTGCCGATAGTTTGCAATTACCCTGATGTATTTCCCGAAGATTTGCCCGAAACACCACCCGACAGAGAGATTGAATTTCAAATTGACTTAGTGCCGGGAGCACAGCCGGTGGCAAAAGCACCATATCGTTTAGCCCCAAGTGAAATGAAGGAATTAATGACGCAACTGAAGGAGTTGTTAGACAAAGGCTTTATCCGACCAAGCACTTCCCCCTGGGGAGCGCCAGTACTGTTTGTTAAAAAGAAAGATGGAAGCATGAGGATGTGTATCAACTATAGGGAATTGAACAAGTTGGCTGTGAAGAATCGTTACCCTTTGCCCAGGATAGACGACCTATTTGATCATCTGCAAGGTGCAAGTTCGTTTTCAAAGATAGATCTTCGTTCCGGTTACCATCAACTGAAGATTAGAGAGCAAGATATCCCAAGGACAGCATTCCGCACGAGATACAGATATTATGAGTTCTTGGTCATGTCCTTCGGACTGACTAACGCGCCAGCCGCATTTATGGATTTAATGAATCGGGTATATAGACCAATGTTGGATAGGTCCGTGATTGTATTTATCGACGCCATTTTAATTTACTCTAAGAATGAAGGCGACCATGCGTGCCATTTGAAGGAAGTATTAGAGATGCTGCAGAAGGAGAAATTGTATGCTAAGTTCTCAAAGTGTGCCTTTTGGTTACGAGAAGTTCAGTTTTTGGGTCATGTCATAAACCACGAAGGAATCATGGTCGACCCATCGAAGATTGAGGCAGTTATGAAGTGGGAAATCCACAAGACGCCATCCGAAATCCGTAGTTTCTTGGGTTTGGCAGGTTATTATAGGAGATTCATCCAAGGTTTCTCAAGAATAACCTCCCCGCTAACTAGGTTGACAAGAAAGAAGGTAGTATTTGATTGGGGAAAAGATCAGCAAGAATCATTTAATAAGTTGAGGAAAAGGTTAACCGAAGCCCCCGTACTAACGTTACCTGAAGGGAATGATGATCTTGTGGTATATTCCGATGCATCACGACAAGGCTTAGGGTGCGTGCTCATGCAGCGAGGAAAAGTAATTGCCTACGCATCGAGGCAGTTGAAGGAAAATGAGGTGAACTACCCGACTCATGATATTGAGCTCGCGGCAGTTGTATTCGCATTAAAGATATGGAGACACTATTTGTATGGGACGAAGTGTACACTGTACACCGATCATAAGAGTTTGAAGTATTTCTTTGAACAGAAAGATCTAAATATGAGAAAGAGAAGGTGGTTGGAGTTGATCAAGGATTACGACTGTGAGATTCATTACCATCCAGGAAAGGCCAACGTAGTGGCCGATGCCTTGAGTAGAAAGGAAAAACATGAACCTATTTAGGGTTAGAGCTTGCCAGCTGATTATTACACCCGGAGTCATGGAAGAGATCAGGAGGGCTCAAATATTGGCCCTAAAGGAGGATCAGATTAAGGCAGAAAGAATGGTTGGAAAGGAGATAGAACTGACCGACATGATGTACCAGGAGGGACAAAAATGTACCAGGATTTGAAAAGGGATTACTGGTGGCCTGGTATGAAAAGAGAGGTAGAAGCGTATGTAAGTAAGTGCCTGACATGCCTTCAAGTCAAGGCGGAACATCAAAAACCTTATGGTAAGATTCAGCCGTTGGAAATACCCAAGTGGAAGTGGGAGCACATCACCATGGATTTTATTACGAAATTACCACGAACTCCTAAGGGGTACGATGCGATATGGGTGGTTGTGGACAGGTTGACAAAGAGTGCTCTCTTCCTACCAATCAAGGAGGCAATAAGTTCAGAGAAATTAGCCGAGATATTTATCAAAGAGGTTGTGCCAAGGCATGGAATGCCGGTGTCCATTGTGTCCGACAGGGACACTCGATTTACGTCAAAATTTTGGAAGAAAATTCATGAAGAGATGGGAGCAAAGCTCCATATCAGTTCAGCTTACCTCCCGCAGACCGACGGACAGTCGGAAAGAATGATTCAAACGCTGGAGGATATGCTTAGAGCCTGTGTGCTCGAATTTGGTGGTAGTTGGGACAACCATCTGCACTTGGCAGAATTCTCCTACAATAACAGTTATTATGCTAGTATAAGGATGCCGCCGTATGAATTCTTGTACGGAAGAAGATGTAGGACTCCCGTATGCTGGGGAGAAATTGGCCAGAGAAAGCTCGGAAGTTTGGATGTAGTCGAGGCCACAACTGAGAAGTTAGAAAAGATTAAAGAGTGTATGAAAGCAGCTAAGGACAGAAGAAAGTCTTATGCAGATAGATGAAGGAAGGACATTGTGTTCCAGGTGGGGGATAGAGTCATGCTGAAAGTATCCCCATGGAAGGGAATAATTCGATTCAGAAAAAGAGGAAAGTTAAGCCCTAGGTATATCGGGCCATTCAGAATTATTGCACGAGTGGGAGATGTTGCTTATCGATTGGATCTCCCTGAAGAGTTGAGTAGGATTCACCCCACCTTTCATGTGTCACATTTGCGCAAATGTTTAGCCGTTGAAAGTATGGCAGTGCCGTATGACGATCTGGAAATTGATGAGCGGCTGAACTACGTAGAGCTGCCTGTAGCCATATTAGATGAAAAGGAAAAACGATTACGGAATAAGACTGTGAAGCAGGTAAAAGTTCAATGGAGACATAGGAGAGGTTCGGATGTTACGTGGGAGCTAGAGAGCGAAATGAGAAAGAATTACCCCGCGTTATTTTCTTGATTTAGAGGTTTCGGGGACGAAACCTGTATAAGGAGGGGAGACTTGTAACACCCCGATTTTTATGGTAGGACTTATTTACGTGCTTATGCTTATATGAATGTGCATTTAAGTGATTATGATTAAAATGATATATGACGTTTAACGATATATGTTATGTTTATGATAAAAATGATGATTACGATGTATACGATGGAGTATGAAAATGATTATAATTATCCGAGAACGTAAAACGTAGTGACTAATTACATGGTAATTAGAAAAGGGAAGGATTAATGAAGAGGTTATGATGTAATTATGGGCCATTAAGGGTGAAATAATGAATTAGGCCCAAAATGATAAGTGAATTAGTTAAGAGATTACCTAAAATAGCCTAATTACCTAATTAGGCCCAAAGCCCACCTAAAACCCTACCCCAATATGGAAAAACCTACTCTTTAATCACCATTTCTAGCCACCATCCCCCACTTCACCATCACAACAACACACACAAACCCTAACCTTTGAAAGAAAACTAAGGCAAGAAAGAAGAAAACCAAGATTTTTGTGAATCAAAGGGTTGATTTGAAGTTTAAAGGTGTTAAAAAACAGGTAATCAAGGTAAAATCACCCCCTAAAACATGTTTTCATAACACAAAACGAATCTGGCCCTTGATGGAGTTTTTAAGTTTTTCAAAAGTTTCAAAGAAATCAATAAAGGTTGCATTTTTATGGATAAAATCGTGGAAAAAGCTTAGATTTAGTCATATAAATGATAAACCAAGGTTTTGGACGTAAAAAGTTTGAGATTTGGTTGAAAAACAAGGATTTTGGGTTGAAAACGAGCTGTAACAGCGTTTTGCCACACTAGTGTTCTTGATGCGACACTAGTGTTCATCTTGCGACACTATGATGTCTTGACTTCTGGGCGTGTGTCGTGTGTGTTTGCGAAATTAGTTTAAGTCCCAACGAAAGTTGGGCAAGAGCCTTGCGACACTGCAAGTGGAGGTGCTGCTGAAGCAGCCTGCAACACTTTGGTTCGCCTATGCGAAATTACTTGCGACACTACCTGCGACAGTATGTGCGACACTGCTTGCGAAACTAAGAAAGAAATGACGATTTTTCATAATAACTTAAATTCAGATCGTGCACCGTTACCACTACATTAACCTTGTCCAAACAAGCAAGATCACTTAAGAATCAGGTGAGTTCTAAACCTCACTTCCGTTTCAAATACACTTTTGAGGCTAACATGCATACCGAGATGTTTCCTGGTCAGTTGGACTTTATTACGTGAAGTTTGATGATGATATAAGAACATGTAACTGAATACTTATATATATATATATATATATATATATATTTATATATATATATATATATATATATATATATATATATATATATATATATATATATATATATATATATATATAATCGAATGTATGCCTTAACGGAAGACAAGAATCCTACTGGGGATCTTATAAAACCAGACAAGAATCCTACTGGGGTTCTTATAAAACCAGACAAGAATCCTACTGGGGATCTTATAAAAACCAGCTAAGAATCCTACTGGGGATCTTATAAAACCAGCTAAGAATCCTACTAGGGATCTCGTAAAACTAGTCAAGAACCACAAAATGGGTCTCTTATGACCAAAGAGGACATGATGATGACTTACTAACAGACAAAGATATTATATAATGTGTTATACCAAGGTGATGTTCAATATGCTGATGATATTTACGTGTATTACATGAATGATATGGAAAGTTTCTAAAGATGCTTTTAAAAACTAGAAGTCACTAAGCGTAGCTGACTTTTGTATGCATGTTAGATTGATGTGCAGGTTAGGAGTTTTAGGGAGCTGCTTGGCGAGGGCTAGAGACTTGTTGAAGGCTGGCATTGAAGAAAATACATTTGGAAATCAAATTTATATGTTTGTAATGCTTTAAGTAGTTTCTAAGACAATTTAAGGATAATGTAATGATGTTTTAAACAATTATTCCGTTGCTTTTGAAATTTTATTTAATATATGGTTGTTTTATGCTTATGAATGCCAACTGTGGTGCTTGTCGAAAGACGGGCGTTACACTAGCTTCCTTCTCCCTTTGGCTTTTTCAAGATCATAACCTTCAGCTGTCACAGTTTCACTCATAGAACTACTTGACCTTGTCACAATATGAGTTTCTGTTTGAGCAACATCGGGATTTACTTCAGGAACAACTTGATCTTTATCACTTGAAGATGCAGGAACTTCAGAATCTTGATGCTTTGCTAGTTCTAGATCAGCCTTTAGATTTATATTTTCAGCTTTTAACAATTTAAATTCTTCAGCCAATTTTTCAAACTATGCACTCAGCTCATTGTATACTTGCAGACTTTTATACTGGTTTACCCTGTATTCGTGAAGTAAATCCTCTTTTTCAACAACTTTAGCCTCTAACTTTTCATTCTTTGACTTTAAGTTCTGAATGATCCATAAAAGGTGAGTATTTTCTTCATTAAGATCAGTGAAGACTTTTGTATTTTTCCCATGTTCATATTTAATTAATACATCTTTGTATGAACTTTGACCTTCCTCCTTCTCATCAATAACATTTACCACTTTAGTGATTTCAAGGGAAGACTCCTTGATCAATTCAGTTTCAGCAGATTTAATCACTTCAGTATCACCGACATTTTTGGAGAGAGATTGTTGGAGCTGAAATTAAAACTGAACCTTACCAAATTGAAGATCCAACAGTTTTGACTTATCGGTGCTGAACACGATGCAAGACGTTGATAATAGTAGACTATGGGGGAATATTGTTGGACCTGAATTGTAGTCTAATATTATCAACACAGTCAAAGTCAACAAAAGTCAACGTCTACAGTCAAAGCCAACGCAAAAGTCAAGATGACGCGTTCGTGACGAAGATTAGAGAAAAGACGTTGAAGGCGACGGAGTTTATCGTTAATAAATATATTTTGTGTCAACAAAATATATTTAATCGTTTTCGTCTTTTTAGTATTTTATGTAATATATATATTTTGTTTTAATGACAAAATATATATTAGACTAAACATTAGGGTTTTATTTGTATTATTTCTAATTGTCATGTTTTAGTCTATTCTAGTGTCCTAATTGTCATTAGTCCAAAGTGTCATTAGGCTATAAATAGTAAATGGCAATTAGGGTTTTGAGGGGCTTGAATGAGTCATTGATTGGGGTCTTTCATGTAACAACATCTGATGCAATCTATACAAGATCAAATGATGACAATCAGAGGAAATCAAGCTACAAAGATAATGAAAATATGGTCCTAGCACCTCCAGCCGTCACACACACAATTTAGGGTTTGATAGAAATGTGCAAAAGTTGTATTGCAATGAGAAAACATTACAATATATAGTTCAGCTATAGATTCGCTGATAGATTCGCTGACAGCGAATCTACCAAGCGAACTATAGCTTCGTCGGGCACAATAGGTTCGCCTGGTCGACAAAACTGAACAATCAAACAAAAACTATTCTATGCTACGGGCGAATCTATAGATTCGCCCGTAGGTTCGCTAGACAGTAAATTACAAAGTTGTTAACAAAAACATAAAACACCGACATGCCGGTGAGTCCGACCTATACTTGACTATTAATACTCCCCCTAGGTTGGACCTCACCCGGGGAAGTCTTCTGTTTAAGCTCCGTCTTTTTCTCGGCTTCAAAATTTCTCGATAAACGTACCTGCCCTCGATTCAATCCCGGCCAATGGATTAGTCACATCTTCAGATCCAGCCTCATCAACCCACTTTCAAACCATAAACTGAAAAACCGAAGAGAGAGAGTGTTCATGTGTGTGAGTTTGGAACCGGTAAAGAGAGAGTGAGATGAGAGAGAGATCTGTTGTTTAATGATGTTGTGATTGTGTTGTGTTGTTAACAAGAAGAAAAAGCATCAGCAGATCGGCCTTGTATGAGTGTTCGTGTGTGTTGTTGTTATCACTTGACGGAACCAAGAAGAAGAAGAGATTTTGTGTGTGTATGTTGATGCTTGTTGTGTTGCTGCTGATATTGCAGATCGATAGAAAGATTGTGTCTTCTTAGGTGTGTGTGTTTGAGTGTGTGGACGTGAGAGTGAACTGAAAATTCGTGTTCAGTACAAATCCACAAGAACAGATCTCGTATGTATGTTAGAGTGATGTTCATGTGATGTTGATGTTCATTTGTGTGTATGTATGTTTAGAGAGAGAGAATCGAAGAGAGAGTGACGAGAGATGCTGTAATGTTGTTTGTGTGTGTTGTTGTTAATGTTGTGATGTTGTTGTGTGTTAAACAAAAGAAAGATCAAGTAAAAGGTTTGTGTTGCTGCTTCTTAAAGAACAAGAAGAGAAGAAGTGTTTGTTGTTGAGGTGTGTGTGTGAGAATCTGAGATAAGGGTGTTGGTTGTATTGTGGTTAATGTCAGAGAGAGAGAGATATGGTTGTGTTTAAGTTCAGAATTTAAACCAAAATGAACAAGTAGATGTGTTTTGGATAAGGAGATAAAGATATGAGGATTTTGGATAAGGTAGTGAGAAAGAGACGTTAGAGAGAAGGTAATTAAAGGTTTTGTTGGATAATTGGGTTGATTAAAACTTTTAAATATTGGGCCATCAATGTTGAAGTCGGTTTAGTATTTTTTCGCCGGGTGTTAAAGTTTAAAAATTTTATGGGCGTTTTCAATCAAGCCGTCATTAAATTTTAAAAAGTGACGTCTTTTGGCCGGGTGTTTATTTTTGTCAATCTTTGGGCCAAAATTTGTCATTTAAGTTGAAATAGTTTTGTCAGCAGCCGGGACTTTCTAAAAATTATTTTAGGCCAAATTTTAAACGGGTTATCGATTAAAAAAAAAAATGGCTTACGCAGAACTTTTTAAATCCTTCGAATCTGATGATCTCACAATGGCACAAAGCCGGTTTGATAATTTTGCAGTTTTAAAGAATGAAAGGATGCCTGAGTTTCTCGAACGATTTGTGATGGTGGCAAATAACCTGAAGAAGCAGGATCCAGAACTCGGTAATCATGAACGGGTTAAGAGATTGCTTAATTCTCTCCCACCAAAGTGGAGTTCACTTGGAAAATCGATTAGAAGAGAAAGAGGATTTACTGATCTCAAACTGGTGGAGGTGATGGACATATTAAAATCTTTTGATGATAAAGATGAAAAAAATGATGAAGGAAAGAAGGAATCAGAGGATGAAGAGATGCTGAAAGCAAAGGAAGAAATCAATCGTGCTTTAATTGCTGAAATTGTTGAGGAGTCTGCTCATGATGATAACTATATTGATTGCTTCGATCCTTTCAAAGAATTTTATGGTGACGATGGTGAAAATTCTGTTGAGGTTGTTGATGAGTTAATAGTGGTAAGGGATGAAGAAGTTCGAGATGGTATGGATGGTGAAGCTGGTGTCAAAACTGAAGTTCAAACAGATGTTATTGTTCAAGGACATCTGGGTCAGGAAGAGATAATTCAGTCTGGGTTGGTTTGTGAAGCTGATGACAAGAAAGAAATGAGAGTTTTTGCTACTGTTGATCTTGAGGAGAAGAATGCTGAAGAACCAAAGCTTAACATGGAAGCTGTGATTGAAAAGGCCAAGCTTGAAGCTGTGAATGAGTACAAGATGAACACTCCTTACTGCCAGTGCGATCGTGCCCTTGCTGCAGAAAAACTGGTAATTGGTCTTCCTTATGAAGTTATTGAAGATATGTGTTCATCTGCATGCAAAATTCGTTTAATTGGCATATACAAAGCTAATAAATTGTTAATGTCAAATGAAAACAAATTAAAGAGAACTAACAAAGAGCTTAAAGTGAATGAATCAAAATATTTTGTCAAATTAAGAGAAGCTTTGAAAGAAAATGAACATTTGAAAAGATTTCTTTTGGAAAAGAACTGTGAAATAAACTATTTAACTGAGCAAGTCACTCTTGCTGAGTTTGAGACCAGAAAAGTCAAAAACAAACTGGAACAATGGACGATTTCAGGTATGAAAAGGGAGGATCTTTGTAAGAAACAACGGGGGGCCAGAGTTAAGACAGGTTTGGGTTATAAAAATGAAGCACAAGTATATCCTCCACCTAGTACTTTCTGTTATTCTCCTACACCAATTCCTCATCCATCAAATGAGTTGATTCAAGAGATTATACAGAATGAATCTAACAGTTTGCATGCAGGTCTAGAGGGAGTTAATTTGACGGAGGTGCGAGATGACTATGATTCTTCGACTAGTATGGGATATAGTAAAACGGGTACTGACAGTCAAGCTAATGATTGCTCAGTTCCTCTTGTTTCTAATCATGTAACGGTTGTTACTTCTAATTTCTTTGATAAGTTTAAAGCAGGTGAAATTCCTACGTTTGAGCCTGTCAGGAATGAGAAGGAAGAGTTAATTCAGGAATCACCTAATCATCAAGTTCCAATCATATCAACACACTCAATTCCCATCAATCAAGATCCGTTGGAAGCAGAGGTACTTATTGAAGACTGGACAAGTTCAGATGATGAATCAAAGACAAAGGAAAGTCACGGAGATTCAAAGATCAAGATGTCATCTAAATCTGTCAAATCTGAAATGCTTCCAAAACCTGAATCAAGACAAATCCGGATCTCACTCCCAGCTGCAAAACAAGCCAGTCATCCATCAAAAGCTCAAAAGAAGAAGCCTTCACCTCTGTCCAACATATCTCAAGTTTGTAAAAGACTTGAGAACAAGCAAGTGAAGAACTCATCTCCCATCCGACAAACCACAACTCAACGAAAGAAGCCACAAATTTGTTCATCCTTCACTGCTCAACATAAGAAGCCACAAGTCTCTCAACAAGTTGCTTCAAGTTCAAAGAAAGCCCCACCCCCAACTGCTCCACACGGGCCAATCAAGCATCAAAAGCCATTCAAGGCTTGCTTCAAGTGTGGAAATGATGATCACGTGCTCAAAGAATGTCCAAAAAGACATGCTCCAGTTACTAAAGGCAAACAGGTTTGCTTCTCTGGATTTCAAGGTAAAGAACAAACATCTTTGAAAGGTCGGATGACGATTATTCCATCTTTACCTAATCATGTGAAGCCGGTTTCACATAATTCAAAGATGAATGTGACAAAATCATCAAAACCAAAATCTTTTTCCTCGGGACTTAAACAGAAAATGATTTCCAAATTTAATTCTTTCAAATCGAAAATGTTTGAATCTAAACAAATTTGGCAAATTAAAAGAAAAGAGGAAATTGGAATAGATACAAGAACAGGTTGTGTGCATAGACAAGTGTCTTACACTGATGAAAATGGAACGCCCAGGACTACGATGGCCTGGGTTCCCCTTTCTAACTAATCTGTTGATGAGTGCAGGAACATTTCAGGAGGACTGTTAGTAATCCGGTTTACTGACAGAGAATGTTCCTTATTCAAATTTGAGGCGGAACAAACAGGTTATGGTTCTGGTATCTTATCCACATTCTGGATCTTTCTCTGATTTTCACAGCCACTGCATTTTTCTTGATACCTCATTTATAATCTTTTGATAGGGTAATATGGAAGACGTTTCTTTGGTAATTTCTGTTTTATATTTAGTAGATAGTATAAAAAAAAACAAAACTAAAAAAAATATAAAAAATGGGGGAGCCTAACATTTTTACGTGTATTTTTTGATCAAATTTTCACATCCTTTTGAGGTCGCTCTTGTGTCTTTAAAAATTTCAATTTTGTGCTGAAATAGAAATTTTGGGGGAGTAATATTAAAAAAAATGAATATCTTTTGTCCAAAATTCGTTATGTGTAAATATTTTGTGTCTTTTGAAGGTTTCAGGTTTGTATGGAAAGCATCTGAAGGAGGATATTGATTTGTGTAATGATGTGTCAATAGGCTCAGCCCGAATACAATTAGACAACAACTCTGTGATCAAACTAAATTCAGAAGAGCTCGGTGATAAGGATCATTTTCACTGACAATTGGCCTGCACAATGTAATAAGTTTTGACAAAAATGGGCTGAGAGTATTTGTTTCGTGCTTGATTTTTCCCAAATCAAAACCCTTAGCCGTAGCCCTGAATGACGCTTCTCGTTAGCTCTTCAGAATTTTTTGTTCTCGTGTTAATCTCCTCTGCTATGCGGAAGCATTGACCTGGAGTGATGATCTTCTCTGTTATATGTAAATATAGACCTGAAGCTCTTATCAGCATGTACAGATAATCATCACCTCTGTTATACGTCAGTATAGACATGGAGCGCTGATCATCTGTAAAACCCATTTAAAGCTTAACTCAAAAAAAAATGTTGGGGTTATTTGAAGATGTCACTTTCCAAATATAAGCGAGTGAAGATATCGAGCATCATCACGAGCAAGCACGTGTGAAGACGTTCATAATTTGTATTTGTCTTAGAATATTTGTGCAATCGTTTCGTGCTTAAATGCGCGTTTGTGCTTAACTGCACGTGGTTAGGTTACATTGTAAGGTGAATGGTATAGACTATAAATACAATTACCTAGGTCATTTGTTAAAGAGTTGCCTACATTTCATTCCATATCCTTTGTAACCTTCGTATTGATCTAATACAATTCACCTATTCATATTATCATCATCTTCATCATACCTTGCATTGATCTTCATGAACATTCAAGCATCAATACGTGATCAGTGAGATTCCTCATCACTGATCGCAAACAACATCACCAAACAATCTCAGATCTAGATCCAAGCTCGGTTCGTCTCGAACTATCAATTTGTATCAGAGCTGTTGGGTGATCTTTGATTGTTGTTGTTATTGATGGAATTTTAGCTACCATTAGCTTTGATTCATGTTTGTGTAAAGAACTACAAAGTTTGAGATCAATTGGTGAAGATTTGACTGAGTTTTTGAAGAAATTGTTCATGGTCGTCATATTCACTGCTCAAATTTGAGATTCGAAATTTGTTGTTGATATTGAGAAATTGTTGATTGAGATATGTTAGAAATCATAATCCTAAGCCTCGTTAATGATCAAACCATTTAGATTTGTTGATTTCAATCCATATTTTGTCAATTTGTCTCAAAACCCACTTGTTGTGTTCTTCATCAAAAATCCGGATCTGAATGAGATTTAGCTTGTTTCAAGGTGTAATACTTTGAAGGATTGTTAGAAACATCATTCCTCAGCTAATAAAAGTGTTGAATTGAACAAAAACATCAAATATTGAAGAATTGATCTTGTGTTCATCACAATTTTGACTTTGAAAAGTCAATCTGTTATGAAGATTTGAAGAATTGATTGATATTTGCCCAGAAAAGTATCATAATCTGAAGAAGAATTGAAGAATTGAGTGGTTGATTCAAGGAAATTTTTCTAAGTACTGAAACAACTTTGACCCGTCTCAATTGTTCAGCCGTGTGAAGTTTTTAGTCGTGTGAAGTTTGATACTATTCAGCCGGGTGATTCACTATTCAGCCGTGTCAAGGTTTAGCCGGGTCAAGTATTTTTTACTATTTAGCCGTGTGAAGTACTGTTCAGCCGCGTGAACTTTCTCAGCCGGGTGACAGAAGGAAATCACTGTTCAGCCGGGTGATAGAAGGAAATCACTATTCAGCCGGGTGAAAACACTGTTCAGCCGTCCCAAGTTGTTGACCCGTCCAAACAGTTGACACGACCAAACAGTTACCCGTCTCAATAGTCACCCGTCCAAATAGTGACCCGTCCCAAGTTTGACCCGTCTCTACAGTAAAAAAAAAAGAGTCTGGAAATTCGAAAAATTCATTTTTCCAAAACTTCAAATTAGTCATTTTTAGCCACCATGACTTCCAAGAACAATGATCAAAATAACTTTGAAAATTTAAGAAAAATGTCAACGGGCATGTTACCCGTGATCTGAAAAGAAAATAAAAGAGAAGATATCAATGAATTTATTACAGATTTCAGTCACATGTTTGAAACAACATATCTTCAAGTAGCCAAAGCTTGTGATCAAAAGATAAGAGACTTTCATGAATACACAAAACTTGCTCTTGTGAGTCAAACAGGTTCTCATGAAAATCAAGATGAAGAAGAAGAGTATGATTGGAGTGAAAACAATGATGTTGTTTCCATTCAAGAGATTGAAAAGAAAGATAAAGAAATCAGCAACTTGTCAGAAACCATTGCAAAGCAAGATGAGACAATTGCTCAACTGAATTCAGAAATAAAGAGTTTGATGTCAGAAAAAGAAAACGAGAAAGATGTTCAGAGTTCTTATGTTGAAATGCCAATTCACGTCAGAGAAAAGATGTGCATGAAAGAGTGTTTCACTCAAGTTGAACACTACAGAGTATATTCTTTCAAGATTTGTGATAAACTCAAGAAGGAAGAGCAAATGCACAAGAACCTGAAAGAACAGCACGAAATAGCTGATCAAAGAATCACATCTCTTGAAGTTTCACTCAAGCAAAAAGAAAAAGAAGAAATGAACATCAGAAACAAAGCTGCAAAATCAAATACACACTCATCCAGTGTGATTAAAGATTTGCAAGAAGAGATTCTAAAGTTGAAGAAATTGTCTGAGATATTTAATTCAGAGAACAACATTCTGAAAACCAAGCTGCAAGAAGAACAAGAGAAACACGCAAGTCTTCAAGAAGATCACCAATTGTGTGAAGATAGACTAAAATCTCTTACACAGAATGTTGATTCAATGCTTACCGAAAAGCATCATCTGAATGTTCAACTCATGGAGCTTACTGACAAACTGAACAGATCACAATCTGATCTTGTGAAAATCAAAGAAGAAGTTGAAAAAGCAAAATCATCCGAACAAGAAAAAGAGGGATTAGTGCCAACCAGAATTGTTGGATCACTATCTTCTCAAGAAGAAGAAGAAAAGACATAAGGGTTTCAGTCAAAGAAGAAGAAGAAGGTTAGAAGAAAGAAAAGCAAAGCCAAGAAGAACAAGACAAGGGCCACTTCATCTGATTCTACACCACAGACTCCTTCTACTTCAAAGTCTCAAGATTCCAAATCCCCGAGTGATTCAAACAGTAACATCTACTGTTTAATCTGTGACTCTGAAACTCATCATATCTCAGATTGTATCTACAGTCAAGGTGTCTTTCCATATGGTTCAAAAGCAAACATGTTCAAGACTCCAGCTTTTTCAATCAAGCTTCAACAAGATTCAGAGGTCAAAGCTCCTCATCAAGAAAAAGGTTCAACTGCAAAAGCTTCTCAAAAGCAAAGAAAGAAGTCTCCCTTCAAGGCTCATCAGAAGTACTGTGAGATATGTGAGATGTACAATCACATGACAACGGAATGCTGCTACAACAAGTACTGCACCAACTATCAGATGTACAACCACGACACAATGGAATGTTACTACAACAAGTACTGTTCCTTCTGTGACATGGTAAATCACAACACATCCGAGTGCTACTACAAGCCGAGAAGGTCAGTTCAAAGAAGTTCATCATGTGCATACCCTTCCAGGTATTTTTCTAACTTTAAAAGATCTAATCATGGACATTCTTTTGATGAAAATCAATATGTCAATGATTCATGGACACCAAAGTTTGTGAAAAACAAAAAGAGAAATCATGATTTAAATGATAAAATGATTCCAATAGTGAATCAATCTTTGAATAAGAAATATAGTCAACAAAACCTGTTTTTAAATGAAATTCACAATTTGTTTGAAAATGACTATAATTACTCTTTTGACAAACAATCCATGAAAGAAGATGAAGGTACAAATTACATTGTATCATCAAAACCACCACCTGAAGGTACTCCTTGTACTTATGAGAATATCTCATATGTTGATGAATTTGGACGACCCAAAACCGAAATGGTTTGGGTCATTACCTCTAACTGATTTGTTAGTGTGTTAGGGACAGTTATGGAGGCCGGTCAAACAAAGAAAAGAAGACCGTGGCTGATCCCTTATCATGACAAGATACCGAATCTTGTTCATGATGTCTTCGATGCAACTGATACCAAATGGAGTTGGAAACAAAAAGGAATCACTGAAGGAACTTTTAAAACATTTTAAAAAAAATCAAACGGTGATGGCTGTGCAAGAAACAACCGATGTTTCATTTCGTCTGTTTAGATTAAGTACATTGCATGCACTCTTCATACGTTGATAACATATCTGCCATTTTCTTTTCATTAAACTTTCAATTTTCTTAGAAATTTAAAAGTTTAGGGGGAGAAATCATTATTAAAAAAAAATGATAAAATCAGAAAAATCCAAAAATATGTTGAATCTACTTGCACGTACATGAGAAATGATAGTACACTAGAGTTATTCGACGCATCATTTTTAAAACAATAAAGACTGAAGCGTGAAAATTGATGTGCGAGACGGCTCAGACAATTATACTGAACAAGTATATTCTTTGATGATTTAACTAAATTCTAATGAGTCATTGTGGTTGAAACATATTTAGTGCATATGTATTGTCTATACAAATCAAATAGATATCTCGTGAAGCATCCAAATTACATCGGGTAACGATGCAATCTATTCAGTGTGATGAACCGCATCGTGAGCTTCTTTGTTGTGGTATCCACAGACCTGAAGTCTCACACGAAGTCTCTTTTGAGCTTCAAGATGCAGCAAAAGATTCCAAAATGGAACAAAAAGAGTCCCAAATGTGGACCGTCACCAAACAAATTCCAAAATGGAATTCAGAAGATTCCCAAGGGGAACATAGGCAAAAAAAAAAAGAAAAAAATTCCAAAAAGGAATTCAAAAGAAGTCCCAAAGTGGACCAAATCCAAATAGAACCCAAATTCCACACTGTTTATGATTGTAAGTGACCTGACGTGTTGAGTTGTTCTCATGATATTTAGATGAAGTGTATAACTTTCTAATGTGCAAGGTATGGGTCACTCAAAACTTATTCTTAATCAACCTAATTGATCATCAAGAATAGAAAAAGTAAGTGTGTCACTTCGAGCTAATTGATATATTTAACAATTCATCACTCAATTACTTCACAATTCAAATGTCTATTCTCAAAACTGCAAAACATGTGTTGGATAAGTTGCTGGTATGATCTCATTGCAGGTTAAAGATTCATAAATGTAAAGAGAAAATTCCAAAAATATAAAAAACATTGAAAAATTCAAAAAAAAACCAAAAAGATTGTCATTTTAATATTTTTCTTTTGTTTTGGCAGTTTAACATGTGTTATTGATGTAGGAGTTGTTCATCAAGCAATATCTCATCCGGTTGAGAACTTAATCTTTACATTGATGATAAATGCACATTATTGCCTGAGTTCTAATGTTTTCTTTGAGTTGCGGGAATAGTTTCCATTGCAGAACAAGCTTTCATGCTACTTGAAGATGTTCCTGTTCATGCCTGATTCCAGTTCAAAGATCTCCATGTCAGATTGCTGAGTGTTAAGAATCCTCCTCTTAATATCTCATACACAGATCCCGTTAACCTCTAAAGCAAAAGTTGAGGGGGAGTATTCTAAGTCAAAGAAGTCTTCGCATCCTACTTCAACCGTTGAAGAAGATCCTGTTGCTGATATATAGATTCACCAGAATCTACTCTTTGCTTATTTCTTTCCATAGCCTTTGATGTTACCCAATAGGGAGATAAGGATGCAGATTGCTTGTTGAAAGACAGAGTTTTGATAGCATCATCTTAGGGGGGAGTACTGTTGGGTCCTCTTGAAGATAATGCATACCAAAATTTTGAGTTACACTCTATGCTCGTCACATGAAGATCTAAGCTGATATGTCGGATTTGTAAAGTGTCATCTTAGGGGGAGTACTGTTGGGGTTATTTGAAGATGTCACTTTCCAAATATAAGCGAGTGAAGATATCGAGCATCATCACGAGCAAGCACGGGTGAAGACGTTCATAATTTGTATTTGTCTTAGAATATTTGTGTAATCGTTTCGTGCTTAAATGCGCATTTGTGCTTAACTGCACGTGGTTAGGTTACATTGTAAGGTGAATGGTATAGACTATAAATACCATTACCTAGGTCATTTGTTAAAGAGTTGCCTACATTTCATTCCATATCCTTTGTAACCTTCATATTGATCTAATACAATCCACCTATTCATATTATCATCATCTTCATCATACCTTGCATTGATCTTCATGAACATTCAAGCATCAATACGTGATCAGTGAGATTCCGCATCACTGATCGCAAACAACATCACCAAACAATCTCAGATCTAGATCCAAGCTCGGTTCGTCTCGAACTATCAATAAAAAAAATGCTTCTACATCAAAAATTCATTGTTTGATGTTTCATTCATTAATCCCAACTCCATTCCACCTCCAAAATACATTCACCTTGATCACTTGATCTAGGTCTATGTCCCTCCAAAATCATAAAAATCTAGCTGAATCATCTAAACTCAATAAGCCATGACGTCAAAACAAGTTACTTTGCTGAATATCTGTGAAAACCAAGTCACCCGAGTTTCTTCAAATCGAACCAAAACATCATAAGACCATTATAGGATTGTTTGTTGAAAGGAACAAGGCCATGGGTTTAAATGAACAAACATATTGACAATCTCGCCAAGTCTATGTTTTTCTGGATGGTTGCTCGAAACGCATTATCTGATATCCTTTCGTGAAGTTTTTAATTCTATTTTATTTTATGTTTGGATTCTTGAGTCTTGTTGGTCGTGTGTACCTTATGGGATGTGTTCTCTTTGTCTAAAATATTTATGATCTTGTCAGACTCGTCCTCTCTTTTTCGAATTTTTAAGTTTTAATTAAAAAAAATCCAAAAAGATTTTTAATTTCAAGTCATTTTCAAGTCTTCCATATTATGCTATTAAAATTTTATCATTTTCACATGCATTTCACGGGAAATTGCACACACAAACGGACACGGGTTCGTTTGTTTTCATACAAAAATAAACACGGGTTTATTTTGTTAAATGAAATGATCTAATGAGAAATCTCGAGATTTTGTCTGTGATATTTGTGTTATAGATATTTGCTGCAAGTGATGGCTGATCGTCTGTTGAGCAAAGCACTTTACCAGAGAACCTGTTCCTCAAAGTCTTTCAGAAGATACCGAGCTAGGAAGCCTCCTCCTACATCTTTTGAAGCACTCAAGAAAAGATAGTTGGAAAGCAGTTCCAGATTTTAGAAAAGGATGCACACAAAATGGGGGAGCACATTAAATGGAGGAGCATACAAAATGGGGGAGCTTGTGAGATATAGAATCTTCAGCAACATAATTTGGCAAGCATCAGTTTTGGGGGAGTTTTGTTGGAGCTGAAATTAAAACTGAAGCTTACCAAATTGAAGATCCAACAGTTTTGACTTATCGGTGCTGAACACGATGCAAGACGTTGATAATAATAGACTATGGGGGAGTATTGTTGGACCTGAATTGTAGTCTAATATTATCAACACAGTCAAAGTCAACAAAAGTCAACGTCTACGGTCAAAGCCAACACAAAATTCAAGATGACGCGTTCGTGACGAAGATTAGAGAAAAGACGTTGAAGGCGACGGAGTTTATCATTAATAAATATATTTTGTGTCAACAAAATACATTTAATCGTTTTCGTCTTTTTAGTATTTTATGTAATATATATATTTTGTCTTAATGACAAAATATATATTAGACTAAACATTAGGGTTTTATTTGTATTATTTCTAATTGTCATGTTTTAGTCTAATTCTAGGGTCCTAATTGTCATTAGTCCAAAGTTTCATTAGGCTATAAATAGTAAATGGCAATTAGGGTTTTGAGGGGCTTGAATGAGTCATTGATTGGGGTCTTTCATGTAACAACATCTGATGCAATCTATACAAGATCAAATCTGAGTTTTTCATTGGGTTCTTCATCTTGTTCATCAATATTTTACCATTTTGATCCAATTCTTCACCAAAATTCATGATTCAATAGTGTTATGGGACCAACAATTGGTCTTTATATTTATTGCCAGTGTGTCGCGCTCTTGCTGCCGAAAAGAATTGAAGATATGGTTTTTGTCTGAGAATACCCCGCTGTTCACAAAAAGAATTGAAGATATGGTTTCTGAATTCCGTTCCATTATCGCTTCTGATGGCTTGAACCTTTCGCTTTCCTAGAACTTCGATTTGAGGAATCAGCTTCATTAGCTCTTCAGCAGTCTCACTCTTGTTTGCCAGGAATCTCACCCAGGTGTACCTAGAGTAATCATCTGTGACAACCAAGCAATAAGATTTCTTAGCAATAGATTTGACAATTATTGGACCGAATAAGTCAGTATGTAACAATTCGAGGGGTTGTGAGATAGAATTTTCAATTTTTAGTTTATGTGGCTTTTTGTGCTGCTTTCCTTTAGCACAAGCCATGCATTTCTTAACCACTGAAAAGTCTTTAAGTGGTAAACCCCTGACCATATTGTTCTTAACCAACTTATTCAGTATTTTAAAATTAATATGCCCTAAACGTCTATGCCATTGAAAAGATTCAAAAGATGAAGCTTTAGATAAAAGACAGGTCATGGTAGAAGCTGATTCTTTTAATCCCATATTCAGCATATATGTATTATTTCGTCTTGGAGCTCGCATGATCACCAATTCTTCAGGAATAGTAAACTCTGGCTTCAAGAACAGACATTCATTTGGAAGAAACAACACAGGGATATTCTTATCACAGATTTGTGATACACTAAAAAGATTGAATGCCAATTCCGGAACATAGTTAACATCTTCCAAGGTAAGTGAATCATTCGAGACTTCTCCTTGACCAATCATCTTACCACCCTTCTTGTCTCCCGCAAAAGCAACATATCCACCATTAATGATTCGATAATATGTCAGCAGGTCCTTCAACCCAGTCATATGCCTGGAACATCCACTATCAATGTGCCAATGACTATTTACAACGGCGCTTGAATGTTCCTGACATATTTCATGAAGATAGAAATTAGGCTTTTGAAATTGGTACCCAAGCCTTTGTGTACTTGGGTCGCGGAACAGAAGATGATTTACAGAAGAAATTATTTACAAACGTATTTAATCTTTTTCCAAAAGATTTCTGCTTCGAACTGTTTTTAACTAACTCGGGGCATTGCTTAACAGTATGATCAACGTTTCCACATTTAAAGCAATGAGATTTCAAACCCACTTTGGAAACTTTATCAACAAGAATTTTATCCATTTCAATTTCTTCATCACAATCAGACAATTGAGAATTGCAATCACTGTAAGAGTCATATGGCTCTTTTGATTTACTTGCAGTGACTTTTACCTTTTCAGATTCAGATTTCGATTTATCAATGTGATTCATGGATGAGAAAGATGATTCCCTTTCTTTAGGTTCTGAAATCCTCACAGGTGTGAAAGATGGAATTTGGTGAGAAAAGAACTTTTGAAAACAGTTTCTTTTGGTTTGACTTTCAGAGACATGACCTGAAAGTTCATCTTTGTCATTCACACAAATATTTTCAATCACATCATCATTCAACAAATTAATGTTTGAAGTAGAGCACCCTAAATTACTATTACAAATGAAATTGTCCGAATGTAACACATTACTAGGAACAAAATTAATTAGTCTAATGTCTTCAACAGACTTCTTGAAATCAAAATTAGAACAACCAGAACTGCTAGAACAACCAAGGCCAGTATTCCCACCATAAGCATAATCCTCTCTAACCTCTTTAAGATTTATTCCACTTAAACCTGCAATAGAGCTGTTAGTATCATTCTGTATAATCTCTTGTATCAACTCATTCGAAGGATGAGGAATTGGTGTAGGAGAATAACAGAAGGTACTAGGTGGGGGATATGCATATGCATCATTGTTATAACCCAATCCTATCTTAACTCTGGCCCCCCGTTGTTTCTTACAGAGTTCCTCCCTTTTCATGCCAGAAATAGTCCATTGTTCCAATTTATTCTTGACTTTTCTTGTCTCAAATTCAGCAAGAGTAACTTGCTCAGTCAAATAATTTATCTCACAATTCTTTTCCAAAACAGATCTTTTCAGATGTTCGTTTTCTTTTAAGGCCTCTCTCAATTTAACAAAAAATTTTGATTCGTTCTCTTTTAGCTCTTTGTTAATTTTCTTTAATTCATTTTCATTTGTCATTAATAATTTATTTGCTTTATAAATGCCAATCAAACGAATTTTGCATGCAGATGAGCACATATCCTCAATAACATCGTAAGGAAGACCAATTACCAGTTTTTCGGCAGCAAGAGCGCGATCACACTGGCAATAAATATAAAGACCAATTGTTGGTCCCATAACACTATTGAATCATGAATTTTGGTGAAGAATTGGATCAAAATGGTAAAATATTGATGAACAAGATGAAGAACACAATGAAAAACTCAGATTTAATCTTGTATAGATTGCATCAGATGTTGTTACATGAAAGACCCCAATCAATTACTCATTCAAGCCCCTCAAAACCCTAATTGCCATTTACTATTTATAGCCTAATGACACTTTGGACTAATGACAATTAGGACCCTAGAATTAGACTAAAACGTGACAATTAGAAATAATACAAATAAAACCCTAATGTTTAGTCTAATATATATTTTGTCATTAAGACAAAATATATATATTACATAAAATACTAAAAAGACGAAAACGATTTTCTCTAATCTTCGTCACGAACGCGTCATCTTGACTTTTGCGTTGGCTTTGACCGTAGACGTTGACTTTTGTTGACTTTGACTGTGTTGATAATATTAGACTACAATTCAGGTCCAATAGAGATTGACAGGGGATGTGATATTAAATTCCTCGTTTTTAGCTTCGTTATCTAACTATGCTTCAGACTCAGCTACATTTGATATAGCTTATTGAGCTATTCCAATGACATCATTTCAAGAACATCTGCATTCTATAATTGAACAACCGCTTCAGCAGCTTCAATATCTTCGTCATCAAACACATTCATATCAAGATACGGATTTTCATCATATTCAAGTGCCATATCTGCTTCTTCTTCAACAATGACATTCTCCCCCCACTTTCAACAACAATAAAATCATTAGTTTAATTTACATCATTACCATCATTCACTTCTTCATCTTCACCAACATTTTTATCCTCATCCGTATTATCATTATCATCATTATCATTATCTGTTGAAACATATTAAGAATCATTAACCAATTCTATTAAGGATGAATCATCATCATTATCCTCTTCATGTTCACTTTCATTAACACCTTCATCATCACTTTCAATCTTTTCTGATTTAACTTCAGATTCAAAGGATTCACTTTCTGGCGCACTTTGAACTAGATCATTTGGATTTACACGCTCTCCAATAATTAGATGATAATGCTCTTCATCAACTTTCACATTATCATTTGCATCACGAACATAATCAAATAATTGAACTTTCACAATTCCTGTAATCACAATAGTCTCATATAAATAGATTCATTCATATGTTCCCCTTTGTTAAGTTGAAAATGAATCTATTCAATATCCACTTTGCCATGTTAAATGATTGGTTGTAACTAGTGCAACCATTGGAGAAGCTGACTCAAAAGAAAATGAGTTAAAGCCTGCACTTCTTTTAGATAAACAATGCTGAAACATATAGCATAGCAATTTCCAGTGTTTCCAAACTCTAGCTCAAAAGAATCGTTGTTTAGGGAAATTGTTTGGATCTCCCATTGTCATGAATACTTCTTTACATTCACTCTCTGATAGATCAGCATGATATCGTAAATCATTTTCTCCTAAATTCAAAGCAACTCAGATAGATTCTTCTGATACTTCTATCATTTTCATGTCTGAAATGAATCCGCGAACAACTTTTCTTCGATTAGCATCAGTCGCAACTTTCGTTGTCCTCCAAAATCTTCTAATAAGGCTCCTATATATGATAGGCTTCACACACATAGCATACACATATTTTGTTTTCAACAAAAATCTGATTATTTCTTCATATCCAGCAGCTTCTATAGAGTTTTCATCCAAAAATGATGCAACATATATGCTTGGGTTCAAACTTCATAGTTCACCATAACCTGAAATGAAAAGAAAAATGTTTGAGTTTCAATTCACATTATGAACAGACGATTAAATGATGATTACGTGTACAAAACGATGATTTATTGACCGATTTAGTAATTAAATGATGAGTGTATGATCAGCTTCACAGATTATTAACATTGATTCAACTTTGTTCGAATCGCCTAAGTATTGGGTTAAAACACCCGAATAGTTCACGAAACGGCTAGGTCAAAATCAGTTTTAGATGAGTTGAATTCTGTTTTTAGATCACGATTTTACCTTTTGATTGATCAAAAATGTGTTACAGATCAAACAATGTTAAAATGTTATTATTGAGGTTGTGAAGAAGACGAACAGACAAGGGTTTTTTTTCACACAAATGAGAAAAAGTGAATGAAAATGATAAGTGTTGGGTATTTATATAAAAGGGGCATTTACATATATCCCCTTCATAAGATCATTTATTACGTATTTACCCACTCCTTAAATTCAATTACATATTTCCCCTTCCTAAACCATATATATTACATTATTACCCAATTTCTTTAAAATAGCCTTTTGATTTACTATTTACCCTTAATGATCTTTATAAATATATTTTTATATTTTCTTATGGTTTGTGTAAAAGAAGGGGTAAATGAGTAATTTATTATGTCAAAGGGGATATATGTAATTAAAGTTTAGGCTAGGGTAAATATGTAATTGATGGACTTAGGAAGGGGAAATATGTAAAAAAACCTATATAACACGTCTAAAAGTTAGCCGTATGGCAACTGTTCAGCCGTATTTATTGGATCGAACGAACTGAGCTTGGATCTAAATATGAGATTTTTTAGAGATGTTTTTTGTAATCAGTGATTCATAATCTTACTAATCACGTATTGATGAATGTTCATGAAGATCAATGCAAAGTATGATGAAGATGATGATAATATGAATAGGTTATTGTATTAGATCAATGGAAGGTTACAAAGGATAGTGAAATGACCTAGGTGATGGTAGTTACAGTCCATACCATTCACCTTACATTTAATCTAAACATGTGCAATTAAGCACAAGCACGTATTTAAGCACGCGGCGATTACACAAATATTCTAACGCCAAATACAATTAATGAACATCTTCACCAGTGCTTGGTCATGACGATGCTCGATATCTTCACTCGCTTATATTTGTAAAGTGTCATCTTCAATTAGACCCAACAATACTCCCCCTAAGATGATACTTTACAAATCCAACATATCAGCTTAAATTTTCATGTGACGAGCATAGAGAGCAACCTAAAGTTTTGGTATGCATTATCTTCAAGAGGACACAACAATACTCCCCTTAAGATGATGTTGTCAAAACTCTGTCTTTCAACAAGCAATCTACATTCTTCTCTCCCTTTTGTGTAACATCAAAGGTTATGGAAAAAATAAGCAGAGAGTAGATTCCGGTGAATCTATATGTCAGCAATGACATCTTCTTCAATGGTTGAAGTAGAATGCGAAGAGTTCTTTGACTTAGAATATTCCTCCCTCAACTTTTTCTTTAGAGGTTAATGGGATATGTGTATGAGATATTAAGAGGATGATTCTTAACACTCAGCAATCTGATTTGGAGATCTTTGAACTAGAATCAGGCTTGAACAGGAACATCTTACAGTCGCGTGGGAGCTTTTTCTACAATGGAAACGGTTCCTGCAACTTAAAGACAAACATTAAGCTCAGGCAATAGGGTGCATTTATCATCAATGTAAAGATTAAGTTCTCAATCGGATGAGATATTGCTTGATGAACAACTATACATCAATAACACATGTTAAACCACCAAAACAAAAGAAAAATATTAAAATGACAATCTCTTTGTCCTTTTTGAATTTTTCATTGTTTTTGATATTTTTGGAATTTTCTCTTTACATTTATGAATCTAATACTTGCAATGAGATCATACCAGTCAAATGTCTTCACACAAAATAAAAGAAATTTTTGAATTGACATAGACAATTTTTCAAAGTGAATTACGGGCATTTAACTTCAAACACACTTACTCTTTCAAACACTTGGTGATGTTTATCATGTTTTGGTTCGATTAAGTATGACAAGTATATGATCCACACTCAGATACACTGTAAGCTCTACTCTCATCAAAACATATAAGTAAGGACTTTAACAACTTTAATACCTGATCATTTACAATATCATCAGTGGAGCTTTTTGGGCTTAAAGAGATCCATTTCTAGACTGTCTTATGGTTGTGTTCCCTTTAGGAATCTTCTTTTATATTCCTTTTTGGATTTTGATTGGTGATGTTCCACATTTGGAATCTTTTCTGTTCCTCATTGGGAATCTTTTGCACATCTTAAGGTGTTCCAGGTCTGTAGCTCATTACAAAGGAGACCTCGTGTTAAACTTTAGGTCTGTGGGCACAACAACAAAGAAGTTCACATATGTTTTGCACAACACTTATTTTATCGCGTCATTACCTGGTGTGTGTAAGTGACATTACAAGCAGTTTATCAGAAAAGTGAATACTAGACAAATGTCCAAAGATAGATCATAACACAATTGAATAGAAGTATTTAGTTTATCACCATAGAGTGTACTATTCAAATTTACTGTTTTTCTGTTTACCCACACAACACACAATGATCAGTCAGTCTTTATTCTGCATTTTGAAATCATATGTAAAAGACAATGACTAAGTGTACTATCATTTTTCTTGTACTTGCAAGTAGATTCAAAGTATTTTTGAATTTTTTTATTTTATCATGTTTTTTTAAATTCTCCACCTAAAATTTAAAATTTCTTGGAAATTTTAAAGTTTCATGAAAAGAAAATGGCAGATGTGTTATCAATGAAAGCAATATACTTAATCTAAACAGACGAAATGAAACATTGATTGTTTCATGCATTGCAATCATTGTTTGATTTTAAAAAAAATGTTTTTTAAAGTTCCTTCAATGATCCTTTTTGTTTCCAACTCCATTTGGTGTCAGTTGTATCGACAAAATCATGAACAAGATTCGTATTCTTGTCATGATAAGGGATCAGCCATTGTTGCTCATCTTCTGGTGGACCATCGGTTGATGAAGCACGTTGCTCATCTTGATTCTTAACAGGTGTTTTTCTCCATAAAGATTTTTGTGTGGGACCAAAGGAATGCTATGGTTAAGACACCCGCTTAGAATTATTCATGGAAGATCTATCATAGTCATTTCTAAACCTATTTTTCAAAAATTTGTTTTGATGACTATTTTGCTTACGCAAAAATGGATTTGTTTGACTTTGTTTTCTTACAGATCTTGGTTTCCATGAATCACTTGAATAATTACTGTTGGTCCATAATGATCGTGATTTCAGTGCTTTGTTGACTTGTTTAACACAAATATGTCCAAACTTGAAGAACAAAGTGAATATTAACCAAACAACCCAATAACAAGATCTAACACACAATCGAGGTAAATAAGCTACAATGATAAGTAGTATATGCTCCTAGCACCTCAATAGAACGATTACACAACACAAATTAGTGAATAATGGCTTGAGTAAAAGATGTGCCAAAGTTATATAAAGTGAAGATAAGGTTACAATATATAGTGGTGTTAGGTTCGCTGATAGATTCGCTCTAGCGAATCTATCTAGCGAACCAACACAGGTTCGCTGGGCACATAGGTTCGCCCAGTCGACACCTTAATACAAAAGACTACTTGTCCTGCGGGCGAATCTATAGATTCGCCCGTAGGTTCGCTAGAACTAATACAAATACAAGTTAAACAATTACAAACAAAAGTAACACCGACAAGCCGGTGAGTCCAACCTATACATAGTGACTATCAATACTCCCCCTAGGTTGGACCTCACCTGGGGAAGTCTTCTGATTAGCTCCGACTTGATGGCTTCAAAGATGTTCGATAAATGTTCCTGCCCTTTCTTTAATTCCGGCCATCGGGTTTGTAATGTCTTCAGATCCGGCCTCATCTTCACTCAAATTCAGCATTGAGTCCACAAACTCTGTATCAGCGACTTCAGTATCAGGCTCAAGTTGAACTGTCGTCTCCGCCTGTTTCTCTGCAGTTGGCTCCTCGCTAATCACCTCCAAATCAATCACCTCCACTGGTTTCTCAAACCTCTGTTCGATAGTTCGATCAAGTTGTCTTGTCAGGTCATCCATATCCATACGCTGGTCATCCGACCTCCTCAATCTTTCATTCACAGCTTTAAGTTCAGCACGAATCCCCCGGGCTTTATTTGCGACCTTTACAAACAGGTTCGCTTCAGCAGCAGTGTCATCTCCAGCCCCGTGCTTAATTCTGTGCTCACACAAAACCTTCAAATCTTCGTCACAGAAGGAGAAGACCTCCATAGGATCAAACAAACGTATTTCAGGACGGTCTTCCCCTTGAAGTCTGATGATGGCCTCCCCAGTGCTGTTATCATAAAACCATTTGTAGAAATCCTGCAATCTGGGCGGCTGAGTGTCTGGGACCCTGACCCTTGTCATCACCTTTGGTGCAGCTATCTTCAACACGATCTTGCCCTTCCACGACACCCAATGTTTATCCTTTTTCTGCCTCATCCTCTTCGGCTTCTGATATCCAAAGTCAGCAAAATTAGACTTTGCAGCCTCCCTGATTGACACTTCAAAAGCACAAGCCCTGCCACTATCTTCCTTTCCCAATAACGGAAGTTCGGCCAATCTTCGCAAATCCCACCGAGGTAAGGTGGCGAAGTGCTTCCTGTTCTTGATGTAAGTGATGTCTCCACCCCTTCGTTTAATCATGTAAGCATCCACCAAACAGTTATATTTCCACGCTATGATTTGCCTATCAAGCTGTTTGGTGTTGGGTTCATCTAAGTGCTGGAATATCGGTACTTCAGGAACCACAGCTTCTTCCTTCCTGAACCATTCGGACTTGTCTAAATCAGCATGCTCGAACTGATAGCTCATACCCTTTTCCTCAACTTTATACATTTCAGGCTCGTCATATAAATCTTCTTCACTGTCAGCATCAACATCAGTTTCAGGTTCATCTACCAAAGTATAATCCACACCAGATCCACCGACCACTTCTTCTCCCTCAAACACATCTAAATTAATCCCCATTTCCTCATCAAATACCTCCTCAGCTTCTCCCTTTCTTCTGTCTCCAAAATCAACATCCATTAACGGATACTTTGCAATATCCGTTAAGGAGTTCAGTTCCGCCTCTGTCATTGCCGGTTCAGATCCAGCATTCTCCTTCAAACTATTCAGTTCTTTGAAGATCCTCACGATCAGACACTGCTGGTCCCTCATCATTCTTCCCATCTCGTATATCACCGTCGATTTCTCTGCATCCTGCTTTTCAAGTTCTTCATGTTTACTTTTTAGTTCAACCAATTCTGCTTCCAGTCTCTCAACAACACCCTTTAATTCATCAGCTGATCCACCCGATGTACCCCCGGTATCATGCCTAGCTTTCTTTGACCCTTCAGCGTTTGTATCAGACCTTTTCTTTGTTCGTAGTTCCCTGCCAGCATCAATCTCGGCTTGGATTTCATCAACCTCCCTATCAAATGAATAATCTTTCTCTTTGGCATAGGCTTTCCGTTTCCTGATCTTCTTTTCAACCACCTCTATATTTTCTCCACCCCGTTTCCTTTCCGTTTCCATCAGCCTCTGTATATAAACCCACCTTTCAGCACTGTACATGTTCTCCCACAAATAAGCAGTCCTTCCCACACAGTCTGACCTCACCGATTTACAATCTTTGAAGATCCTGGAATGCATATCCCATACCTTCAGCTCAGCGCCAACAACCGGCAGATCTGGCAATTTGTCATTCAGTACCATCTGAATGAACCTGGGATACATTAACCACTTGATGCCTTTGGTAGCGTGAATGTTCTCGAGAAGATAATTGAATATTAACTTCGCGAGATTGGCCTTTTGCCCCCGGCAAAATAGCACCATAGCCCTTGCCCAGTCAAGGTTCAGCCCGTCCGTACCCCCTTTCCTATGATCCAGGCACATGATAAACACATGAGCGATGTACCTCCACTCCTGGATCAAGTAGGACTTGACAAACTCCATCTTCTTTTCGCCGGGCATCAGACCCTCATACCCAGCAGTCCGGAGTGCCCCGTACACTTCCTCAGGAGTCATACTTACTTCCTCTCCTACATCCTCTTCTAGCCTTAGAATCCTGGCTAGATCAGCCTCTGTGAACTCCAGGTCATGTCCACCGACTTTAGCACAGATACGTGACGGCTGTACCGACACGTTCATGACAGCAGTTCGCCAAAAATCCCGAACATACGTCTCATATATAGTAGGAGAGTGAGAAATGGCATAATGTATATGAGACGATTTCAGCCATTTGATTGCATCTCTATAGCTCCCGGCCTTTTCATGGTTTTCATCAAGTAAAGCACACATGTTGTGCTTTTTCTCAAAGAATAAAGTCGACATTCTGCCTGAAAAATAAACGGAGATTGATCAGAAATGAAGATTTGAAAAACAGAAAATAGATTCGCTGGAAATTAGGTTCGCTGGTATAGCGAACCTGAGATTTTGGCACCAGAACCTATAGATTCGCTGACGTGAAAAATCAGTCATTATGGTCGAGCGAATGTATAGGTTCGCTAGAAACAGTCGGGCGAATCTATGTTGTCGCGCGGGCAGCATAACGACATAGGTTCGCTCGAAGTTTTGGACTTTCGTTCAGATTCGCCAGACGAACACATAGGTTCGCTGGAAACCCTAGATTTTGAAAAACGGCCAGAATCACAATCAATCAACCATTTTTAAGCATATAAAGCAACAGACAGTCAAACTAAACATTAAACGGGGCTATTATGAAGTAAAACCCTAACAACTAATACCAAAACAGTCATTCAATCAACACTTAATCAAAGATCGACAGTTAAAACATGGTAACGGTGCAATTTAGGGTTTAGACAGAGATTAGAATGTAAACGATCACATACCGGACAATAAGAAGGTGTTTAATGTATGAAAAAGCCGTGAAATAGTGAGAATCGAACGTTGGTGGTTTTGAAATTGAAAAACGTGCTACAGTACAGGTGACAGCGAATATTTGAGATAATTCGCTGTCACTGTATATATATACATCCATAGGTTCGCTGGCAGACAGACCAGCGAACCTTAGGTTCGCCGGAAGACCAAAAGTCAAGGCCGCCGACTGGTTCGCTAGCAGGTTCGCTGACACATAAACAAGGATGTTTCATGTCAGCGAATCAAAGAGATTCCGGGCGAACTTTAGTGTCCAAGCGAAGCTGTAGGTTCGCCATAGATTCGCTAGACAAACAACAAAAAAAATATTTTTGGATTTTCTTAAAATTTTAAAATCTTTGTAAATCCGTGAATACGTCCCACGATATCAACGCTCCAAAAAAAAACATATACACAAAAATCCTAAACATACTTGTAAAAACGAGATAGAAGTTAAAATTAAAAAATAAAATAAAATAAAATAAAATAAAATAAAATAAAATAAATTAACAAAGTTTTAAACGTTAATAAGGATATATATTCATCATGATGTTTTGAGTAGAATTCGGAGAATCATCGATTGGCGGGATTGCAGATATGTTTGTCCATTTAAACCCATGCCTTAGTCCTTTCAACAAGAGATCAGCAGCTTCTTTTATCATGTTTTCGGTTTGATTGAAGAGTCTCTGACAACTTGGTCCCCACAGACGTCTAGGTAAAAAGAACAAGTTCTGTCATCAGGGTATATCTGAGCAATACTATTGACTTTGCTTGAATTTCAATGATCAACTTTTGAATGTTGACCGATGCATTAGCTTCTTTTGACACTTGTGCAATTTTTGCATCTTTTCTTTGTGAGTGGAGCTTGTCAGCAATTGATTCTTTTGAACACAATGCGACTTATTATTTGGGAAACTCAAATAGTCTAGAGCTCCAGGTCTATACTGACGTATAACAGAGGAGATAAACATTTGAGCATGCTCGGTGAATCTTCAGGTCAATACTTCCGTATAGCAGAGAAGATCCACCAACTCCAGGTCAATACTTCCGTATAGCAGAGGAGTTAAGCACTTGACACAAAACGTTCTGAGGAGTTAACTAGTAACTCACTCAGAGGCTTTTCCGAAGAGCATCACTAGCAGCTTTTTATTTTATTTGTTTTTGCATACTAGAAACTCGATTCGGGGATAGGGCGAGGGTGATTTGGGATGTTTGGGGAAATCAAGACAAAGATTTGACGCTCTCAACCCATTTTTGACAGAACCCTTATCTTTGTGCAATCCAATCACGTCAAGGAGATAATCCTTGTTGTCGAGATTTTGAGCGTTATGTTTGGCTGCCCAATCACTGTTTACTTCGTTTTCGGGCTGAGCCTATCTGACATATCCCAAACGCAATGCATCTGACCTCCTTCAACGACTTTTCAACATCAATCAAAACGGAGATCCTGAAATAGCAAAATTTGAAAAACTATAAATAGTTAATCTTTTATATCTCCCCCAAAATTTCTATATAATAGCCGTCTAATAAGAAATTTTTGTTTTTCAGATTTTCTTAATATATATATACAGAGATAAAAGAAAAATAAAAGAAGATAAAATAAAATAACGGAGCTATGAATCGAGTGACCCACGGATTTTTCAAAGAAGAAAAAGCAAAGAAAACGTTGTTTACAGAAAAAGTTATTTACGTATTTACAAAAGGATTCTCACAGAAAAAGGTTTTCAAAAAGATATAAGACCCAGCATGGAGATCAGTTCATAAAAACGTGGTTTATCAAAAGTTTTTGTGAAAAGATCAGCTTTTTGCTTTCTAGTTTCTATAGGAATAATATCAATAAACCCCTTTTCCTGTGCATCCCTGATTGCATGAATTCTCGTTTCAATGTGCTTGGTGCGAGTGTGATGAATGGGATTCTTGGCAATTCCAACAGCAGCTTCATTATCACAAAAGAGTGGCGTATGAAGAAAGTTGATGCCATAATCCATCATCTGATGTTGAATCCACAGCACTTGGCAACAGCAGCTTGAAGCAGCAATGTATTCTGCTTCTCCTGTGGACAGAGAGACGGTTGTTTGCTTCTTGCTTTGCCATGAAACAAGACATTCTCCAAGGTATTGACATCCGCCAGTGACTGATTTCCTGTTAATCCTGCAACCAGCATGATCACTATCAGAAAAAGCATGTAAATCAAAGTTCCCACCTTTTGGGTACCAAAGTCCCAAACGAGAGGAACCCTTAAGGTAACGGAAAATTCGTTTAACAGCTTTTTCATGTGATTCTTTTGGATTGGCTTGGAAACGAGCACAGTAGCACACGGCAAATGTAATATCTGGACGACTTGCAGTCAGATACATGAGAGATCCGATCATCGAGCGGTACCGATGAGCATCCACAGGATTCCCATTATCATCGGAAGTAAGGCATGTTTGAGCAGTAAAAGGAATCAGTTCAGGAGAAGAGTCATCCATGCCAAACTTCGTGAGGATTTCTTTGATATATTTCTCTTGGTGGATTAGAATTCCATCTGGCTTTTGCTCCACTTGCAGCCCCAAGAAGAAACACATCTCCCCCATTATTGTCATCTCAAAACGATCCATCATCACCTTCTCAAATTCTCTACACAGCCCTTCATTAGTCGAACCAAAAATGATATCATCAACATACACTTGAACGATCAGCAGCTCGCCATCCACCTCTTTCTTGAACAATGTCATATCTATACTCCCACGAGAGAAACCCTTGCTGAGAAGATACTGTGTCAGAGTTTCATACCAGATCCGTGGAACTTGATGCAACCCATACAAGGATTTATCAAGCTTGTAAACCTTTGACGGGAAATCGGGATCCTCGAAACCTGGTGGTTGACAGACATAGATCTCCTCATCAATATCTCCATATAGAAATGCACATTTTACATCCATCTGATAAACTTTAAAGTTTTTGTTCGCAGCATGAGCAAGAAAGATTCTGATGGCTTCCAGGCGAGCCACTGGAGCAAAAACTTCGGTGTAGTCAATCCCTTCCTCTTGAGCAAATCCTTGAACAACCAGTCTCGCTTTATTTCTAATTACAACACCACGATCATCTGGCTTGTTCCGAAAAACCCATTTAGTGCCGATTGGACACTTGTTAGGAGGAAGATCAACAAGTTCCCAAACTTTAAGCTTCCTGAATTGCTGCAGCTCCATTTGCATGGCGTCCACCCAACTTGGATCTTCAAGTGCTTGTTTGTAATTCTTTGGAACGACTTGAGACAGAAAGGCAGCATAAAGACATTCATTAATCAACCCACTCTGACTCCGAGTTCGCACACCATCAGTAATAGATCCAATGATATAATCGTGAGGGTGGTTTTTCAGGGTTTTGAAGTCAGTGTTGAGTAGTAAAGGATTTTGGTCGGTTGAGGGTGTTTGATTTGATGGTTGTGGAGGTGTAGGTGATGGGATGGTATTGGATGTAGATGGAATATCTGATGGGGAAGTTTGAGCAGTTTGAGGTGGTGGAGGTGATGGAATGTCAAATGAAGTGGGTGGTAGTTGTGTAGCAGATGTGGAAGGTTGTGATTGTGATGGTGTAGGTGTATGATTGAAAATAGAAACTGATGTGTGTGGAATGATGTCATCATCGTCAGAGTCAGGAAGATTAAATGATTTGAAAATGGTGGTGGAATCATAAAACCAAGCTGGTTCACTACCAATACTGGTGGTGTTTGACTCTTGCCAGTCAACATAGTAGGACTCTTGCACAATCCGCGTTCGCTTGTTGTAAACGCGATACGCCTTTTGCGTGGTCGAGTATCCCACAAAGAAGCATTCATCAGAGACAGCACCAAACTTCGTCTTCTGATCTTGAGTATTCAAAAGAGTGCAAGAACATCCAAAGGGGCGTAGAAAATCAATCAGCGGCTTAATCCCTCGAAACAGTTGGTATGAAGTCTTCATCTTTTCCTTGACAATCAGTACCCTGTTAAGAACATAAGCTGCACAATTAACCGCTTCAGCCCAGAAAATAATTGGAAGTTTTGACTCGATCAGCATAGTTCTAGCGGCCTCCACAAGGGTTCGATTTTTCCTTTCAGCGACACCATTTTGTTGTGGTGTTCGGGCGGCGCTAAACTGTCTAAGAATACCCCGTTGTTCACAGAAGGAGTTGAAGATGTGGTTTCTGAATTCAGTTCCGTTGTCGCTTCTGATGGCTTGAACCTTCTTCTTTCCAAGAACCTCTATTAGAGGAATCAGCTTCATCAATTCTTCTGCAGTCTCACTCTTGTTTGCCATGAATCTCACCCAGGTGTACCTAGAGTAATCATCTGTGACAACCAAGCAATAAGACTTTTTAGCAATAGATTTGACACTTATTGGACCAAATAAATCAGTATGTAACAATTCGAGGGGTTCTGAGATAGTATTTGTAATTTTGAGTTTATGTGGCTTTTTGTGCTGTTTTCCTTTAGCACAAGCCATACACTTCTCAACCACTGAAAAGTCTTTGAGTGGTAAACCCCTAACCAAATTGTTCTTAACCAATTTATTCAGAATTTTAAAATTGATGTGTCCTAAACGTTTATGCCACAAGAATGATTCAAAGGATGATGCTTTAGACAGAAGACATGTCACGGTGGAGTTTGATTCTGTTGATCCCATATTCAGCATATAGGTATCATTTCGTCTCGGAGCTCGCATGATCACCATATCTTCAGGAATGGTAAACTCTGGCTTCAAGAACAGACATTCATTAGGAAGAAACAACACAGGAATATTCTTATCACAGATTTGTGATACACTCAGAAGATTGAATGCTAGTTCAGGAACATAGTTGACGTCTTCCAGAGTAAGTGAGCCATTTGAGACATCTCCTTGACCAATCATCTTCCCACCTTTCTTATCTCCCGCAAAAGCAACATATCCTCCATTTATGATCCTATAGTTAGTCAGAAGATCCTTCAATCCTGTCATATGTCTGGAACATCCGCTGTCAATATGCCAATGACTATTTACAACGGCATTTGAATGTTCCTGACATTTATTAAAAAAAATGAAAAGTTAGACCTTTGAAATAGGCACCCAAGTCTTTGTGTACTTGGGTGGTGAAACAGATGAAGTATTGCAAAAGAAACTATTTACAAAAGTGTTTAATCTTTTTCCCAAAGATTTTTGCTTTGTGCTATTTTGGATTAACTTAGGGCATTGCTTGACAGTGTGACCAGTATTTCCACATTTAAAACAGTGAGACTTCAAACCGGTTTTGGGAATTCTGTTGACTGGAATTTTATCCATTACAATTTCCTCATCACATTCAGACAGTTGTGAGTCACAGTCACTGTAAGTGTCATAGAGTTCTTAACTTACTTGTTGTGACTTTAACTGTATCAGATTCAGGTTTTGGTTTAAGAATGTATGAAAAAGATGATTCCTTCTCTTTTGGTTTTGAAATTCTCACAGGTGTGAAAGATGGAATTTGGTGAGTGAAGAACTTTTGAAAACAGTTTGTTTTGGTTTGACTTTCAGAGACTTGACCTGAAACTTTGTCTTTGTCATTCACACACACATTTTTAATCAAATCATCATCATTCAACACATTAGGGTTTGAAGTGGAGCACCCTAAATTACTATTAAACATGAAATTGTCTGAATATGTCATATTACTACAAACAGGATTAACTAAACTAATGTCTTCAAAAGACTTCTTGGAATCAGAACTACTGCAATCACTACTGCCAGAACAACCGAGCCCAACACTCCCACCATATGTGTACTCCTCTCTAACTTCCTTAAGGTTTACTTCACTTAAACCTGCAATGGAACTGTCAGTATCATTCTGCATAATCTCTTGAATTAACTCATTTGAGGGATGAGGAATAAGTGTAGGAGAGTAACAGAAAGTACTCGGTGGAGGATAGGCATATGTTTCATTGTTACTAAGACCCAACCCTGTCTTAACTCTGGCCCCCCTTTGTTTCTTGCACAGTTCCTCCCTTTTCATACCAGATATAGTCCACTGCTGCAATTTGTTTTTAAGTTTTCTTGCTTCAAATTCAGCAAGTGTAACTTGCTCAGTCAAGTAGTTAATTTCACAGTTCTTTTCTAAAAGAGTTCTTTTTAAGTGTTCATTTTCCTTTAAAGCTTCTCTTAACTTAACAAAATATTTTGATTCACTTAATTTAAGCTCTTTGATGGTTCTTTTTAATTCGTTTTCGTTTGACATTAACAATTTATTTGCTTTGTATATGCCAATTAAACGAATTTTGCAAGCAGATGAACACATATCTTCAATAACATCGTAAGGAAGACCGATTACCAGTTTTTCGGCGGCCAGAGCACGATCACATTGACAGTAGGGAGTGCTTCTTTTGAATTCATCAACTGCATCCAGCCTTGCCTTTTCAATCATTTCTTCCAAGCTAGCCTTAGACTCCTCCTCATGCTTCACTTCATTAACAGCAGCTTCACAAACTAACCCAGAATGATTCAGATGCCCTTGAGCAATAACATCTGATTGAACTTTAACAGCATTCTCCACTTTCTCTTCCTCTTCCTGTCCATAAAATTCTTTGAACGGATCAAAGAGATTTATGTCATTGTTATCAAACTCAGCAATTTCAGCAACAAGGGCATGGTTAATCTCCTCCTTGGTTTCTTCGATTTCTGCACTCCAGTCAAAGTTGGTGAGCAGTGCAGTTTCATTCTTTGACTTTGCTTCCTCAACCTTTTCTTGAATTGGAGCAGATCTAGGATTTGCAGAGTTAACTGGCTCAGTAACGATTGGTAATGGGCATTCTCTCTTGAAGTGGCCCAGTTGTTTGCAGTTATAGCATCGTAACTTTCCCTTGTCATACCCCAGCTTAACATTCTGTCCCTGATTTCCAAAGTTTCTTCTACCAGTTCTTTCCATGAATCGTCTGGCACGGAGAGTGAGCATAGCCATCTGCCACTGGATGTCTGTTTCCTCCAGATCATCAGGATCCACCTGATACATGTCTTCTACAGTCATACCCTTCCCTTTCAACTCACCTGCAACAAGAGCTTCATAACTGTGAACAAACATTCCAAATAAGGCCATAGTATCTGACGGAATCTGTGTGGTGACAGATGCACTCGAGCTTGAACCAGCGTTTGTAGATGCACCAGCAGATTTAGCAGACACATGACCTGAAGATCCTCTAGATGCTGCACTGTAAACATAAGAGTTTGCAGCGGATGAGATAAGTGCAGCATTTTGAGAGGGAATGTTTGGAACCATCATTGACTGATTATATTCTCTTCTTTTTACATCAAGGTCGAAAGACTTCAGCTTGTTGATGACGTCCATCAGTTTGTAGTCAGGAAAGTTTCTCTCTTGTTTCAACAGCTTGATTTGTAGGCTCCATTGAGGAGGAAGAGAATCTAACAATTTTGCTACTTGTTCGTGATTGCCCAGCTTTTCATCATATTTCTTCAGATTACTTGACACAGATAGGAATCTATTTGTAATATCAGTCAAGTTCTCTTGTGAATATCCCACAAAAGAGTTGAATTCCTTTTCAGCCTGAGCTTTTCTATCCAGTTTCAGATCCTCATTGCCATCATAAAATTCACACAATGCATCATACAGACTTTTTGCAGTTGTGTGTTCTGCAAACCGGTTGAAGATGTCCTGATGTAAGCAAAGTATCAGTGCCCCTAATGCCTTCTTGTCACGATCCAGTAACTTGATATCTGTTTCAGTAAAAGTAGTTGGGTCTGTGTTTACTGAGGTGACGGTTCCTTCAACAGTTGTTGGCACGTGCGGGCCATTTACTATAGATTCCCATTGGTTGTAGTCCGTGTAGTAGAAGAACGCTTTCAAACATCTTTTCCAATCTTCAAAGTTTTCACCACTAACAAGCCTCGGTGGCCTGTTAGGTTGAACGCTGTCCAGATCATTCATATTAAGTGTTGATGAAGTCATAACTTTGAACAGATAATAGATTCGCTGAAAACAAACAGTTTCGCTGGAAAGATTCGCTCGAAGAACACAGCAGATTCGCTGGATAGATTCGCTGGTGACAGATTCGCTAGACAGTCAAACAGTTTCGCTGACAAGCAAGCACAGATTCGCTGGCCAGATTTTGGCAGCAGTTTCGCTTGCACAGTCAGCTAGACAGGTGAACTTTCGTTCGATGATATGTTAGATTCGCTGGCCACAACACAAATCAATCAGGACAAAAGTTTGAATTAGGTTCGCTGGATGAATTGACAGTTTCGCTGGTTGAACAAATAGTTTCGCTGGTAGCTCAACCACCCTGAAACAGTACGGAAACAGCTCGAAAACCCTCAAAACTTGACCATTTGCCTACACGTTTGTTTTAAAAGCTTTCTATGTCCAAATACCACAAACCTTGAGCAAAATACGACACCAAAACACTAAAAACAAGCTTGAAACAGAATCAAAAGTGTTTTGACCCAAAAACTTCAAAAATCAACACAAAAATCACTAGAATCAAACAATCAAGAGCACTAAGGCTCTGATACCATATTGTTGGTCCATAATGATCGTGATTTCAGTGCTTTGTTGACTTGTTTAACACAAATATGTCCAAACTTGAAGAACAAAGTGAATATTAACCAAACAACCCAATAACAAGATCTAACACACAATCGAGGTAAATAAGCTACAATGATAAGTAGTATATGCTCCTAGCACCTCAATAGAACGATTACACAACACAAATCAGTGAATAATGGCTTGAGTAAAAGATGTGCCAAAGTTATATAAAGTGAAGATAAGGTTACAATATATAGTGGTGTTAGGTTCGCTGATAGATTCGCTCTAGCGAATCTATCTAGCGAACCAACACAGGTTCGCTGGGCACATAGGTTCGCCCAGTCGACACCTTAATACAAAAGACTACTTGTCCTGCGGGCGAATCTATAGATTCGCCCGTAGGTTCGCTAGAACTAATACAAATACAAGTTAAACAATTACAAACAAAAGTAACACCGACAAGCCGGTGAGTCCAACCTATACATAGTGACTATCAATTACCATTAAAGAATTTAAAATCCGAATCAGACTTGGAAGAATTCGTAGATGATGAATTTCTTTGGACGTACCTTCTCGGCTTCTTCCTTAAGCTTTTGTTGTTGAAGCAATCCTGAGTGTTGTGATTGAACATGTCACAAATAAAGCAATACTTGTTGAAGTAACATTCCATTATGTCATGTTTTACATCTGACAGTTGGTGTAGTACTTGTTGTAGCAACACTCTGATGTCTTGTGATTGTACATCTCAAATATTTCACAGTACTTCTGATGAGCCTTGAAGGGAGACTTCTTTCTTTTCTTCAGAGAAGCCTTTGCACTTGAAGCTTTTTGTTTCTAAGAAGCTTTGGCATTTAAGTATTGTTGAAGCTTTCTTGAAGAAGCTGGAGTCTTGAACTTGTCACCTTTTGAGCCGCAAGGAAAGACACCCTGTTTTAGAGTCACAAATTACATAGTACATGTCACTGTTTGAATCACTCGAGGATTCGGAATCTTGAGACTTTGGTGTAGAAGCAGGCTGTGGTGTAGAAGATGAAGCGGCCTTTGTCTTGTTCTTCTTGGCTTTGCTCTTCTTTCTTCTAACCTTGTTCTTGTTCTTCTTCTTCTTTATCTGAACCTCTTGCGTCTTTTCTTCTTGAGAAGGTAATGATCCAACAATTATGGTTGGCACTAATCTCTCACATTTTATTGTCTGGATGGCTTTGCTTGTTCAACTTCTTCTATGATAAACACAAGATCAGATTGTGATTTGTTCAGTTTGTCAGTAAGCTCCACGAGTTGTACATTCAGATTATGCTTTTCGGTAAGCATTGATTCAATATTCTGTGTAAGATATTTGAGTCTATCTTCACACAATTGGTGATCTTTTTGTAGACTTACGTGTTTCTCTTGTTTTTCTTGTAGTTTGGTTTTCAGAACGTTTTCCTCTGAATTGAACATCTCAGACAAAATTTTCAACTTTAGAATTTCTGCTTGAAAATCGTTGATCACTCTTGATAGATGTTCATTTGATTTTTCAGCTTTATTCTTAACGTTTCTTGCTTCTTTTTCACTTTTCTAGAGTGATTCTTGAAGATATGTGATTCTTTGATCCGATGCCTTGTGTTGTTCTTGCAGATTCTTGTGCCCTCTTCATTCTTGAGTTTATCACAAATCTTGAATGAATATACTATGTAGTGTTCAACTTGTGTGAAACACTCTTTTGTGCACATCTTTTCTCTGACATCCATTGGCATTTCGACATAAGAATTGTTCACATCTTTCTCGGATTCTTTTACTGATTTTAATGGTTGTTAGTTGAGCAATTGTTTCAACTTGCTTTTCAACAATTTAAGTCAAGTTGTTAATTTCTTTTTCTTTCTTTTTCAATCTCTTTTATGGAAACAACATCTTGTTTTCGCTCCAATCATATTCCTCTTCGTCTTCTTTATTATCATCTGATTTTGTTTGAGTTACGAGAGCATGTTCATGAATGTCCCGTCTCTTTTGATCACAAGCTTTGGCAACTTGAAGAAACGTTGTTTGAAACATATGATCAAATCCGGTGATAAAATCAATGATGTTTTCTTTTTGATTTTCTTCTCGGATCACGGGTTGCATGCTCGTTGACATTTTTCTTGAATTTTCAAAGTTATTTTGATGATTCTTCTGGGAAGTCATATTGGCTAAAAATAACTAATTTGAAATTTAATTTTCCAGACTTTTTTTTAACTGTTTGGACGCGCCAATCACTGTTGAGACGGCTCAACACTGTTGAGACGGCTCAACACTGTTGAGTCGTGTCAACATAGTTAGGACGGATCAACTTTGATGAACAAACTGAAATCAACACAAAATGTTTTAGACGTTTCAAACACCGTTGGGTCGTGTCAAACACTGTTGAGTCGTGTCAACACTGTTTAGACGTGTCAAACACTATTTAGACATGTCAAACACTGTTTATACGTTCCAGCTTGGACGTTTTAACACCGTTTGGATGTGTCATCACTGTTGGGACGTGTCAACTTTGGATGTTTCAACACTGTTTGGACATGTCACCACTGTTGGGACGTGTCAACTTGGATGTTTCAGCTTGGACGTTTCAGCACTATTTAGACATTTCAACTTAGTCGTTTCAACACTATAGCATCAACACTTAGGAAAATTTCCTTCAATCAAACACTCAATTCTTGTTTTTCTATTCAGATTATGATTAGTTTCTAGGCAAATATCAATAAAATCTTCAAATCTTCATAACAGATTGACTTTTCAAAGTCAAAATTGTGATGAACACACGATCAATTATTCAAATTTTGTTGTTTTTGTTCGATTCAACACTTGTATTAGCCGAGGAATGATGTTTCTAACACTCATTCAAAGTTTTATACCTTGAATCAAAGCTAAAACTCTCTTGAATTCGGATTTTTTGTGATGAACACAACTTGTGGGTTTTTGACAAAAATGACAAATCTGAATGGTTTGGTCTTGAACGAGGCTTGGGATTATGATTTCTAACATATCTCAATCATCAATTTCATAATATCATAAAAAATTCCAAATCTCAAATTTGAGCAGTGAAGAACACGAACATGAACAAAATCTCAAAAAACATGATCAAATCTTCACAACATTATCTCAAACTTTGCAGTTCTTAACACAAACTTGAATCAAAGATAATGGTAGCTAAAATTCCATCAATACAAACAACAATCAAAGATCACCAACAGCTCTGATACCACTTGATAGGTTCGAACGAACCGAGCTTGGATCTAGATCTGAGATTTTTTGGGGATGTTGTTTGTAATCAGTGATTCGGAATCTCACTAATCACATATTGATGAATGTTCATGAAGATTAATGCAAAGTATGATGAAGATGATGATAATATGAATAGGTTCTTGTACTAAATCATTATGAAGGTTACAAAGGATATGGAATGCTACTCTCTTACAAATGATCTAGGTGATGGTATTTATAGTCCATGCCATTCACCTTACATTTAACCTAAACATGTGCAATTAAGCACAAACGCGCATTTAAGCATGAAATGATTACACAAATATTCTAACGTCAAATATAATTAATGAACGTCTTCACCCATGCTTGCTGGTGATGATGCTTGATATCTTCACTCACTTATATTAGTAAAGTGTCATCTTCAATTTGACCCAACACGTATGGCGTGAAATACTTAGAATATTCATATAAAATTCTAGGTGTATATGCACTCTATGGTCGTTTGTTAACTTTTTAGCCGTTTGGGATTCCCAAAACGTCCAAAAACTTAGAAATTTTCTGAAACTTCAGCCGTATGGCCATTGTTTAGTCGTTTAAGGTTTCTAGAACGTCCAAATACTTAGTTTTCATCTAAGATTTCAGCCGTTTGAGGACTGTTTGGCCGTATAGAAGACATGAAATGTCTAACACTTAACATTTTTCCATTAAACTATGAAACGTCCAAACACTTCACATTTGATACGTTTGACCATTTGAATTGAAAATCTACTGTTTGACCGTTTGAGCATCATGATACGTCCAGAATTAACCCTTAGATAAATTTCACATTTTGCAGATGTATGGGAAATATGACACTCTTTTCAATACTTCATGTATTTCATCTCTTTTGGCCATATGGATTTGATCTTACAACCTTAGGACCGTCATTGTAAAGTCATTGAAACCATCTAAAGCCTTCAAGGACACCAAAACAACTTACATAGTCATCATTGTCGCATGTGTGCACATTAGCTATAATCACTTTCAGTTAAACAGTAAAAGTAAAAAAGTTTTACTCTTCTATTTTATTTAAATAAGGTTTAGTAGAGAAGTTAGCTTAAAATGTTTGTTCTAAATCTTTATGGTGATATGGACAAGCTGAAATGTAGATCTTTGGTTAGGAGATAATGGTTGTACGTAGAGCCAAAGTTTAAGTGAGGAACATGTTAGGAAAACTGTTGGTCCTAAAACATTATTGAATCAGTAATTTGATGAAGATTTGGATCAAAAGATATAAAATATAATGAACTTTGGATGAACACTAAAGAACACACTTAAAAAGTCAGATTTGATCTTGTATTGATTGCATAAAATGTTGTTTACATGGAAAACCCAATCACTAGCTCATTCAAGCTCGCTAAACCCTAATTGCCATTTACTATTTATAGTCTAATGACACTTTGGACTAATGACAATTAGGACCCTAGACTTAGACTAAAACATGACAAATAAGAAATAATACAAATAAACCCTAATGTTTAGTCCAATATATATTTTGTCATTAAGACAAAATATATATATTACATAAAATACTAAAATGACGAAAAAGATTAAATATATTTTGTTGACACAAAATATATTTATTAACAATTAAACTCCGCCGCCTTCAACGTCTTGTCTCTAATCTTTGTCCTGAACGCGTCGTGTTGACTTTGACCGTTAACGTTGAATTTTGTTGATTTTGACTGTGTTGATAATATTAGACTACAATTCAGGTCCAACAATACTCCCCCATAGTCTATTATTATCAACGTCTTGCATCGTGTTTAGCACCGATAAGTCAATACAGTTGGATCTTCAATTTGGTAAGCTTCAGTCTTAATTTCTGATACAACAAAACTCCCCCAAGACTGATGCTTGCCAAATTATGTTGTTGAAAATCTTTTATTTCACAAGCTCCCCCATTTAATGTGCTCCCCCATTTTGCGTGCATCCTTTCTTAAAATCTGGAACTACTTTCCAACAGTCTTTTCTTGAGTGCTTCAGAAGATGTAGGAGGAGGATTCCTAGCTCGGTATCTTCTGCAAACTTTGAGGAACAGGTTCTCTGGCCAGGTGCTTTGCTCAACTGATGATCGGCCATCACTTGTAGCACAATCAAAATAAACACAATCTCGAGATTTCTCATTAGATCATTTCACTAAACAAAATAAACCCGTGTTTATTTGTGTATGAAAACAAGCGAACCCGTGTCCGTTTGTATGTGCAATTTCCCATGAAATGCATGTGCAATTTCCCGTGAAATGTATGTGAAAATGATAACATTTTAATAGCATAATTTGGAAGACTTGAAAATAATTTGAAATGAGAATCTTTTAGGATATATATATATATATATATTAATTAATTAAAATTAAAAATTCCAAAATGAGAGGATGAGTCCGACAAGATCACAAATATTTTAGACAAAGAGAACACATCCTATAAGGTACACACGACCAACAAGACTCAAGAACCCAATCATAAAATAATGATAATAAACGAAATTTTCATGAAGGAATTAGATAATGCGTTTCGAGCGACCATCTAGATAAACATAGACTTGGCAAGATTGTCAATATGTTTGTCCATTTAAACTCATGCATTGGTCCTTTCAACAAACAACCTGTGACGATCTTATCATGTTTTAAGTTCGATTTGAAGAAACTCAGGCAACTTGGTTTCCACAGATATTTAGCAAAGTAACTCTTTTTGACATCATGGCTTATTGAGTTTAGATGATTCAGCATGATTTTGTAATTTGGGTGGGCATAGACCAAGAGTAATTAATATCCAAGGTGAATGATCTTGGGAGTGAACTGGAGTTGGGTTTAATGTATGAAGCCTCAAACAATGATCTTGATGTAGAAACATTGTGAGCTTAGCTTTACATTTGAGCATATTTTTGTGATATTACTCCCCCAAAATTTCTATTTCAGCACAAAATTGAAATTTTTGAAGACATAAAAGCGACCACAAAGGGATGTGAAAACTTGATCACAAATACGAGTGAAAATATTAGACCCCCCAAAATTTGTATTTTCTTTTTATTTTTACTAACTACAATATATAAAATAGAAATTACCAAAGAAACGTCTTCCATATTACTCTATCAAAAGATTATAAATGAGTTATCAAGAAAAATGCAGTGGATGTGAAAATATATATGTGAAAATCAGAGAAAAATCCAAACTGTGGATAAGATACCAGAACCATAACCTGTTTGTTCCGCCTCAAATTTAAATAAGGAACATTCTCTGTCAGTAAACCGGATTACAAACAGTCCTCCTGAAATGTTCCTACACTCATTAACAAATTAGTTAGAAAGGGGAACCCAGGCCATCGTAGTCCTGGGCGTTCCGTTTTCATCGGTGTAGTACACTTGTTTAAACACACAACGAGTTTTTGTATCACTTATCTTTTCCTCTTTCTTTTTAATTTGCTAAATTTGTTTAGGTTCAAAAATTTTCGATTTGAAAGAGTTAAATTTGGAAATCATTTTCTGTTTAAGCCCCAGGGATAAAGATTTTGGTTTTGATGATGTGCTCACATTCATCTTTGAATCATGTGAAACCGGCTTCACATGAGAAGGTAGGAATGGAATGTTCGTCATCCGACCATTCAAAGATGTATGATTATTAACTTGAAATTCAAATAAACAAAGTTGTTTACCTTTACCACGTGGAAGATTCTTTCTAGACACTGATCCGGAGAAGCAAACCGGTTTGCCTTTACCATCCGAAGCATGTCCTTTTGGGCATTTCTTGAGCACATGATCATCCTTTCCACACTTGAAGCAAGCCTTGAATGGCTTTTGATGCTTGACTGGCCCGTGTGGAGCAGTTGGGGTGGGGCTTTCTTCGAGCTTGATGCAACTTGTTGAGAGGCTTGAGGCGTCTTTTGTCGAGTAGTGAGAGAGAAACAAACTTGTGGCTTCTTTTGTTGAGTTGTGGTTTGTTGGATGGGAGATGAGATCTTCACTTGCTTGTTCTCAAGTCTTTTACAAACTTGAGATATGATGGACAGAGGTGAAGGCTTCTTGTTTGAGCTTTTGATGGCTGACTGACTTGTTTTGCAGCTGAAACCTAGATCCGGATTTGTCTTGATTCAGATTTTAGAGGCATTTCAGATTTGACAGTTTCAGATGACATCTTGATCTTTGAATCTCCGAGATTCTCATTTGTCTTTGATTCATCATCTGAACTTGTCCAGTCTTCAATGAGCACTTCTGCTTCCAGCAGATCTTGATTGACAGTAACTGAGTGTGTTGATGTAGTTGCAGCTTGATAATTAGATGATTCCTAAATTAACTCATCCTTCTCACTCCTGACAGGCTCAAACGTAGGAATTTCACCTGCTTTAAACTTATCAAAGAAATTAGAAGAAACAGAAGGTACAAATTTACTAACGCCGGAAACTGAACAATCATTGGCTTGACTGACAGCATCCGGTTTACTGTATCCAATACCAGTCGGGGACTCATAATCATCTCGCATCTCTTTAAGATTCACATCCTCCAATCCCGCATGCAAACTATCAGTATCTTTCTTAATTATCACATGAACCAACTCATTGGTCGGGTGTGGAGTTGGTGTAGGAGAGTAATAGCAAGTGCTGGGAGGAGGATATACAAAAGCCTTATCTTCATGACCCAACCCAGTCTTAACTTCCACATTTCTTTTCAAAATACTCGTTTTCAAATGTTCATTTTCTTTCAAAGCTTCTCTTAATTTGACAAAATATTTTGACTCGTTAAGTTTAAGTTCATTATTTACCTGAGTCAAATATTTTTCATTTTCGGTTAACAGTTTGTTAGCTTTATAAATACCAGATAAACAAGTTCTGCAATCAGAAGAACACATATCCTGAACTGTCTCGTATGGAAGATCCATGATGATTATTTTAGAAGCAAGAGCCTTCTCGCAGTTGCAGACTTTGGTATTTGTCTTTTGTTCCCACTCCTTCTCAGCATCACAAGTTTTATCAATTAATTTTGCTCCATCTTTACCCACTGATGTCTGCTTTATCTCCCCTTATACCTTTTCAATTTCAGGTTTCAGTAAACCTTTGAAATTGGAGGTAGAAACTGATATCTCTTCTGGTTTCTCTTTGGAGATTGAGGTGATCTTTGAATTCAGAGACATCGCTTCATCGTACTCATGACGTTTGATATCCAACTCCATTTCTTTTAGTTTGTTCATCACCTCCACCCGTTTGTAATCAGTAAATCCTCTTTCTCTTCTAATCGATTTTCCATGTGAACTCCACTCTAGTGGGAGAGAATCAAGTAGTCTCTGAACCTGTTCATGATTTCCGAGTTCTGGATCATGCTCCTTCAGGTTACTTGCCACCATCACAAATCGATCGAGAAGCACTGGCATCCTTTCATTCTTTAAAACTGCAAAATTATCAAACCGGCTTTGTGCCATTGTGAGATCTTCAGATTTGAAGGATTTAAAAAGTTCTGCATAAGCCATTTTTTTAATCGATAACCTGTTTAAAATTTGGCCTAAAAATAAATTTTAAAAAGTCCCGGCCAATTGACAGAAAATATTTTCAACTCAGATGAACAAAGTTTTGGCCGAAAAAATAGGAACAACTAATACCCGGCCAAAAGACGTCAATTTTTTATTAAATTTTAACGATGACTTGAACGAAAACGCCCATAAATTTTAAATTTAACACTCGGCGAGCGAGTTTGTTAAACTCTAACCTGAATAAAATTGAGTTGGATTCAACAGCCCAAAACATACAAGCTTAGGCCCGGAAATAAGTTAAATCAAGATCTGGCCCAAATACTAATTAAATTTCAGCCCAAACAAACACAAGCCCAAATAAACATACCTTTAACCTAAACCTAACCCAAACCATAATTTTTTTTTTAAAAAAAAATCTGCCGTTAAAATGAAACAACAACATCCACTTCAACAACACACTTCAACACAACAACACACATCAACACATGCTTCTCTCTCTTCTCTCTACCTTATCTATCTTCAACATAAGTGCAGCCGGAGTGGACTCGGGGTGGGCGCGGCCCCGAAGCGGCCCCGAGCGGGAACACCGCCCCACCCCCCCGCGGCCCCGAATTTTGGGGTGGGATTTGGTGTGACTTCCCCGTCCTTTTCCCCGAGTTTTTCGACCGTTTAAATGTGGGGGCCACCCTCAACGGCTACTTTTTGGTTTTTTTTTTTTTACTTTTAAATACAACCCTTCTTACAACCTCACAAATCAAAATTTTATTTACACATCACTCTCTTCATCAATCTCTCAATGACATCTAACCGTCATGGACGAGTGCTCAAGAAGTGAACTTGTCAAAAGCATGGTTATATGCTTCATTTGACGATAACGAAAGTAGAGGTGATTTTTGAAATCGAGTTCTTGAACATTATAATCAACTAGAGTATGCCAACCGAACGATTGACCAACTTCATTCAAAGTGGAGGCATGATTTCAATCTAATCACCAACTTCAATCGTCTTTATCTTCATGAGCATATTGAAGGAGTCGCCGAAGCCGATGCCATAAATAAAGCCTTGAATGAATACCAAGAGATATATAAACGTCCTTTTACCAAAATTGAATCGTGGCAACTTGTTAGGGCACGTGGGGTGTTACCCAATTGATTTATGTTAAGTTATTTAATTATGTACGTCATTTATATATGTTTTTCTATTTAAGTTGTTGTGTTTTTATTAGTTATAATTTGTGTTTTATATTTAATGAAATATTAAAAGTTTTAAATAATTGAAAAATTAAAAATTAAAAAAGGATGTGGGGTGGTGTGGGGTGGATACCGGGTAATTTGGGGTGAATGTGGGGTGGAGTAAAAAGTGTGGGGTGATGTGGGGTGGTGAGGGGTGGACTCCCCTCACCCTAACAAACACAACTCTCTTTCTCTGCTCTTACAAGTTACAAACAACATCAACACACACAAACACACTCTCTTCTTCTTTCATTCACTTCAAACACAAGCATCAACATCATAACAACACAAACACTTCAACAACAACTTTCTCTCTCTCTCGTTCTCTCTCTAAATCCCTTGACCTCACTCTCTCTCTTCCCTATCCATAACACACACACAAACACCTCATGAACATCTTCTGTTCTCTCTCTCTCTCGTCCACACATCAACAACACAGCAACATACACAACATCAGCACCCACACAAACTCCACATCAACACAACAACATCTAAAAACAGCAGCTCATACTTCCACACACACACACACACAAACTAACGGTAACATGCTGCTGCTTCGTATCTTGCTCTTGTTCCCTCCCTACCTCAAAAACTCTCTCTCTCACTTGTTGAACACACACATAAGAAATGAACACACACAAGCTGCTGCTTCTTCTTCTTCGGTCTCAAGAACACAAACAACAACAAAAACTTCCTGCTGCTTCTTTGTTCTTGAACTCGTCAAAAACCACAAAGAACCCTCACTTTCTTGCTCGATCTACAACATATACTCAACTTACTTCATTGTAGAGTAACCAAAACTCCTTCACCACTCAAAATGACACACCGGCTGTTTCCGATCGTCTTTTGCAGCTCATCACACAACAGCAACTTTCTTGTTCTTACTCGGCTCACTGGTGTCTTTTCTTTTTTTTTTTTTGCTTTGAACAAAATACTTCTTCTATTTTCTGTTATGGTATGTAAAATAAACAAGAAGAAGCAGGTAAGGTGGGGGTGGTTGAAATGGATGGGGCTGTTGGGATGACAACCATGGTTTGACAGAAATGGATGTTATGTAGGTGGTTATGGTTTCGTGTATGGCAGTGAAGGGTACAGAAACGAAAAGGGGCATTTGCATATATCCCCCTTTAAACCTTATTAATTGCATATTTATCCAACAAAATATTTTTATTGTATATTTCCCCTTCATTAAGAAAAAATATTGCATATTTACCATTTTTAATTTAATTAAGTAAAAACTAAATTATACATTGACTATTTTACTCTTACTTAATTACCTTATAAAATTAATACATATTCAATCATAATTGGATATTAAATACCACTATTCAATCATAATTAGTATTTGAAAGGGTAGTTTGGTAAATATGATAATTATCATAAAAGATGGGTATATACGTAATATTAATTTTGAGTTGGGTAAATTCGCAAATACACTGGTTTGGAGGGGGATATATGCAAAAATGGTTTAGGTTTGAAGTAGATGTGTTAAGATTTGGTGTTTTTTTATTTATTTATGATGAGGTGGGATTATGGGTTTGGGTTAAGGAAATTAAAATGGTTATGGGTATGGTTGTGTTGAGTTATGGCTGATTGAATGTTTTTTTTTGTTTTTTTTGGTTTATGGTTTAATTCTTAGATCTAGATATGTTTAGTTCAGATCTACAAAAAATAGTGAATGTTTGTTGGTTTTGGATGTTGTAACGGGTTGGATTTAAAAAAAATGGATATTGTTTGGTTATAGACTTGAAATGGTTCTAAGATAACGGAATTATGATGGAATGGGTGAAATGGTGTATGGTATGGTTTTGGTTGTTGGAAATGGGTTTTGTTTTTCAGGTACAAAGGTGTAACAAATGGTAGGTTCGCTCAGATCTGGATGGTTTCGCAAGGTAGTGTCGCAAGAACCTATAGGTTCGCCGGCTTACAAGTGGGCGAACTTATCGGTTCGCTAAGAACAACGGACGAAGCTATGCAAATGCTCGGGCAGCATAACGGCATAGGTTCGCTCAAAATTTTGAACTTTCGTTCAGGTATTAACTAGTTTCGCAAATCTTGCAGATTTGAAGAACACCAAGAACACACACACAACTGTTTGTGAGAGAAAATCTCAGATCTGATGATTTCTTCTTCTTTTCTTGTATAGATCTGATATGAGATGATAAATACGATGAAGATCTAAACATATCTGATGATTTGAATAAAGATCTGAGCAAATTTTAAACTCAGATCTACTTTCTCTCTCTAAAACCCAACTTTCTCTCTCTACGAATTTGATGAACAGCCAATAATCTTCAACAAATCTGATGAAATTTGATTCAAAAATGGATCCCCTTAGGCTCTGATACCAATTGTTGTCCTAAAACACTATTGAATCAGTAATTTATGAAGATTTAGATCAAAAGATATAAAATATAATGAACTTTGGATGAACAATGAAGAACACACTTAAAAAGTCAGATTTGATCTTGTATTGATTGCATAAAATGTTGTTTACGTGGAAACCCCAATCACTAGCTCATTCAAGCTCGCTAAACCCTAATTGCCATTTACTATTTATAGCCTAATGACAATTAGGACCCTAGACTTAGACTAAAACATGACAAATAAGAAATAATACAAATAAACCATAATGTTTAGTCTAATATATATTTTGTCATTAAGACAAAATATATATATTACATAAAATAGTAAAATGACGAAAACGATTAAATATAATTTGTTGACACAAAATATATTTATTAACAATTAAACTCCGTCGCCTTCAACGTCTTGTCTCTAATCTTTGTCCCGAACGCATCGTGTTGACTTTTGCGTTGACTTTGACCGTTGACGTTGACTTTTGTTGACTTTGACTGTGTTGATAATATTAGACTACAATTCAGGTCCAAGAATACTCCCCCCATAGTCTATTATTATCAACGTCTTGCTTCGTGTTTAGCACCGATAAGTCAATAAAGTTGGATCTTCAATTTGGTAAGCTTCAGTCTTAATTTCTGATCCAACAAAAACAATATAAAAAAGATATAAGTTTGTTACATAAAAAAATAAATAAAAACAAGTAGCAACAACGGACAAATTTGTTTAAGAGCTTGCTTATTTTGAATTATTTGTTTCATTATAGGACTACCTTGAAGAAAATGTTTTTCTACCTTTATAAGCTTTAGTGGCATCCACCCGCATGGCATGGCTTGCAAGTAAGTGATTAAGAACATTTATTTATTTATATACGAGTATTTGCCGTTATAAATGATTGTCACATGTTCGTATGCTTTATTGTTATTTGTATGCAAGTTACCTTTAATAAAATGGTTTGTTGATTAGAATAGGCTGGTTGTCTTGCCTAAACAAACTCGCGCAACGCGCGAGTGGAAACAACTAGTTTGAAATAATATAGAACCCATTGAAATAATTTGAAATCATAGAAAATGGTAATCATAGAATCCATCATTAAATAGAATTAGAAGGCTTAGGAATGTTTCATGGTTTTGGACACTTAAAAATTATCAAAGTGTTAAGTTCGTTTTCAACGTAATCGAGAAGGCGTGCTTTAGCCTATAGGGTCACACTCATCTCGTCCATCCCAGGTAAGCATACTGATCTCTTAAGGAGATTTATATGAAATACTTTGCCTTACACAGGATGTCTGTGATACAGGCGTTTCCCCTTACAGATTGCACACGTTCTCACATTTCAAACTTACTAAAGGCGATGACGTGATTCCACAAAGAGGAAGATCCTAATAATACATACGAGTCTCTTGTAACTCCTTCGCGAAATCGGATAAGAAATAAGATAAAGAAAATACATAGAAAGGTTCATCAAAAGGAATAATGAAATAAGTTCTAGACGAGCTTTCTAAGCACAAACTATTTGCTTTAAGGACTCTCAAGTTATAGTCTAGGTCGGTGTGTTTCTAATACCCTATCCTAGTTCCTTATAACCATGGCTCTGATACCAAACTGTGACACCCCACCCGACGGCGGAAACACCGGGTTGTCATAGAAAATTGGATATCAATAGTAAACAAAGCACATGGTAATTACTTATTAAGTCTAATATTCATTTAATAAGTTAGGAACATGAATCTTAAATAGAAATGACAAAGTAATAAAACCGAAACAATCAATGCAATTGTCCTTATTAATTAAACTACGTCCAAGGCAATCCTATGTCTTGGCAAAAGCAGCAAAATAATATCAAGCATCAACTAAAATATGTGAAAAGAAAGTTAGCTAAAGAATTAGCTAGTGAGTAAAAAACAGTTAATAGTACATAATATGAAATCCTAGAACATTATAAATATGTTTCACAATCTTATGTGTATAGCAATTGTGTTATATTACTCAACCATGACCAACGAAACATACAACGAATCCAAGCAACCTTGAGCCCCGTAGGGTAACTTTAGCAACAAGTCATGAGAATCACTCATGTTACAAATACTGATAACTATTTTTTAGTCGTCATTTAACCGTCTCGACATATCAGTTATCAATAAATGTTTACGCATCTAAAGGGTCATAGCAACATAGTAACAAACATCACATATAGAATCTAGTAACCAACGAATCAACAAACGAATCGCCAGGTCAAATCACCTACTAGGCCATTAAGTGTAGGTGGGCTTGTCAAGCCATTAGCGCTAACATCGTACCGGTGGAAATTACAAGATAATAATAATACTATTGACTAACACATAATTTTGCATCCTGCTTAACACATCAAATGATCTCATTTTGAAATAGAACATAAGAAACGAAACCGTAGTAACATCAGAACACGTATTTCAGCCTCAAAACGTAAATAGTAAAAAGGGGAGCGTGATTACTCACCTTGAAATGCAATAAGTATCGAATCACAAGAAACTTAGTTAACGAGAACCGAGAGTTTTCCAAATATTGGTGCCACCTAATTGATTGGAAAAACCCTACTTAGAAACGAAGCAGATATTAACAAAATCACAAATCCGAGATCTAGGGTTTCGGATTTGGGATTTTGGATTTAGGGTTTTAGATTATAAATTGGGAATAGGGTTTTAAGTTACCAATTGAGAAATTAGGGTTTTAAATTACGAATTGAGATTTTGGTACGAAACGTAGTTGTATTTTCGTATTTGAATATATATATATATATATATATATATATTATAAGTATTTATATTTTTGTATTTTACTTAAATATTTGTACAAATCAAAATACTTATAAGAATGTATATTATTATTTGAATCTAAAATTTATAAGTTTTATACACCTTAAAAGGTATGTAATATAAAAGAAACTATTTATTAGTTTATTTTTAATTATATCTTAGTGTTAACAAATAGGTAAAAAGGGTTCAAAATTAAAATAAACAGAAAGTGGTTGAAGTGGGACTAGAACCCGGGTCACGGCTCTAGACACACACACAACCAACCGTTGGACCAGGCGCGACTTTTGTTAGATAAATTGATTCAAACCTGTTAATGTCACCCAAATCAATCATAGGGCTTTTAATCTACGTTGAATCACAAGTACTTTGGTATATGAAACTTACTTGATTGATGAAGAAACGAATCGATGAAACGATGAACAGGGTGCGACGGGTTGAGAATCAAATTACGAATTTCTGGATATTTTTTGATGAAATTGGTTGAACAGGGAGTGAAATAGATGCCGTAGGAGTATTCTGGTCGATTTAATTGTGTTGTTTCGATCTGGAGGTTATCGAATAGGTTAAGGGGTTGATGCGACTGAAACGGGTTGATTGGATGTTTAATTCGGTATATTTAACCCAATTGATTGTTGTTAATAACTTAAAATGCCGAGATGATGATTGTGGTTAATTGAATTTATGGATTTAGTGCGTTATGAAACGACTTTAGTTCGTGGGTGTTGAAAGCGATTCGAGATACGAATCATCGCATGGATTCAAACGATTACGTGACGAATTGGACACGGTATTGAGTTCGAAACATACACACGCACGTTTTGTGGAGGTTTAATTGAGTTGGAAGTGTTAAAAAGAAGTAGAAATAGCCTCGCTGGAAAGTCTGCATATTCCGGCCATTTGGCCGGAACTACATGTCGCCGGAAACACGGGTAGATGGGGGTGGGGGCTGGGTCAATCATATATTTACATAATTGGTCCCTCGGGTTTCATTTATTGTTTAAAAGGTGGAATAAGTTTTATTAATAGTTTGTAAATTGACAGTTTTGGCACAATGTTAATTTATAAGTTATATTAGTTAATAAACTTAACTATGTTGAGACGTAATGTTTATATAAGTGACGTTTTTTATTCTTTAGTTCGTTTTTGACGTTAAGAGGCTATTTTGAGACGTATAATGGATTTTGTTTAATGTTTACAATAATTTTCTTTTACGAACTATATATATATATATTTATTTATATATATATATATATATATATATATATTTTGAGATTCACTATTACAAATAATAATTATTTGATACACGTGGATATTTTGCGATGCGAATACGATCGATTTAAATAAGATAAGAATAACGTAAGATTCGATATATTTATCCATAATTATAATGAACGTTACATTTTTTTGAAGAAATAAATACAATTAAAAATTAAAAGATAAACAACTTCAGGTTCGAGGATACATTAGCCTCGAGGAGTTGAATTAGAATATACCAACTTGGGCACAAGGTGATGAGTGATGACAATGACGAATGGTACTTGCGAGAACAATTCATAAATTCTGATTTATATATGATAAGAAATGGTTTATGATTTCTGCATTGGTTCAGATAGCTATTTTAGATTAACTTAGAATATATATAGCTTATCAGTTTACCTTACTTGATGATGTACGATAGGTCTTATTATATGAATAAGATACTTAGAACAACACGAAAATTTACAGATCGAAACGACGCTTCTCTTGAAAGTATGACAAAAGCATTTATATATAAGAAGTACCAACGATGTATCCACCATGCTTTTGTCATACCACATTTGTCGCATTGCCCTTAAAACACATGACAAAACTTACTATGGTTTTCATGCACCAACTTTCGTAATTCCGGGTGCACCCGTAACTACTTCAGCTTTTGCATGGACCACACAATTCATTTGATCATGCGCGAGTCAACGGTACATAAAGGTTTTCTAGGTTAAAGCGATGATATACGTAGATAATGGTATTATGCCCAATAGTAATTAGCTCTTGTGAATTATAGTTTAAGATGATACGTAAAGTAATGATTTGAGAGGATTGAATTTATTAGGTAGTCATTACCCATGATAATAGTTTTGTCCATTAGATACAAATAGTCTAGTTCGAGTACCAAAATTGTAACAACATAAGCTTTGAAAACCAACATCATGTGTGTGAGATGTAGATATCAATTGTCAAGTTCATAATCATTAAACGATGGTGTACATGAAATAATTTACTTTATTAGGATTTTTTAAAAAAATTTGTTTCATTAAGGTTTGATGCTATGAATATTCCAATTTATAGTTCAAATGCATAGCTCACTCAGTTCCCATTGAATTCGACTTTTAAGACTGTTTGAGTTCATATAACAAAACGCTTTAGGTAAACCAAGTGTATTGGTTATGGAAGTAAGCAAAGTTATAAGAGACGAGGTTGTTTCTCTATAATGTGTTTCTCTTTTTTTTACTAAATAATTAAATAATGAATATATAAAAAGTTGAAAGTTTTAATCTTTACCATAGTTAAGAGGGATTGATTTGAAAACAAATGACACAATTTAAGTTGTAAGTATTTAGTATTGGGAAACAAAAGACATGATGTTTGTAGCAAGTAAATATTTGAGAAACGGGAAAATGTTGTGTAAATATTTGACCAGCGTTAGAATAACCAATCCCTTTTTAAAGAAATCATTTATCGTGAAATGCATATATTATATATAGATATTTTATCGTACAAAATACTAACCAAAAGGTTATTTTAATTATTTATTCTATTAAAATTTTCTTTTTAATTTATATATATATATATTTATTTGGGAAAATAAGAGAATTATTTTAATAGAATTAAATGTCGGTAGTTTTACAAAGTCCATTGATTACACGTTGCATTAGAGTAACGAGTTAATAAATGAAATACATTGGGTTTGGATTAGTTCATGAAAACTAGTTGCGTACAATTTCATTAGGGGTCATATGTATAGATGAAACATTTAGTTCAATGAGTTCAAGAATAGTTGTGTAGTGAGTCCACATTGAGTTTTTGATAATGAGTTTATGAATAGCGTAACAAAGTTGATTAATAGTACATGTTGGGATGATACGTTTATAATTTGATAATGGATTGTTGAATTAGAAATTTGATGAGGGTCTTAATATTTGATGAGTAGTTTTTAAACCATTTGATTATAGAAGTCAAATTGAAATAATTTGAGGGTAAACATTCGATTCACAGCCAAACGAATACATTGGTTTATCAGGATAGTAAATCCGTTACGAGATTTCAGGAATCATGAATTAAGTTTTTAATTTGAGATTAGATAATGATTTGGGGTTAGAAATATTCCTTAGATTTGGTATTTGTTTTGAAGTTTTGATAATTTAATTGAGGTTAGTCAATATATCTTAGTTTTGATTTAGAACATTTGGGTCGTGATGGTATTAGCGAGTCGTTCACGTCTTGCTATCATTCTACATGATAAGATAGAAAAAGAATTTTATAAGACATAAGAAAATTTTAGATAACATAAGTTGTAATGGAATTTTGGATTGAATAGAAAGGATAATTGTACTTTGAATTTCATAGAATTATAGAACACATAACATAGTAATCACTTGGAAATCATTGAAACGTAAATAAGCAAACTTGGGATGACATTATACCATTATTAAAGGAGACTCAAATGAATAGTGTCATTGGAAATCCCAGCCATCCATTCGGAGATCTACATTGGTAAATTTGTAGATTTTTTACTCTCTTGTCATATATGTTAAGTGGTCACATGTGATTAGTCAAACCAAACCAAACCAAACCAAATACATGAGGTATGGTGGCCCATACCCTATTCTTTTTAACTATGCTTCATTTATTATTTTTAAACGAGAGCATGCTTCTTTTATCATCACTATCACTCTTCATACTTACTCCAAGGTTTGCTAGGTGAAATCGAAGACTAAAAACATCGTATTTGTGAAAATGAAGATTAAAAAGTCTATGGTAAAATTGGGGTGCTCGATTTAAACGGTTTTTAGGTACGTGAAAGTAATTCATTTGTCGTTGCTGCGGGTGTTTGCTTTCTTTTTTGTTTTCGAGTTATTGTTTCTGTTTCTGTTTTTGGGTTTAAAGTATGAGATGCTGGAAGTTGGTGTTTGATGTTTTCCCCCACAACCCAAATTCTATTGTTTCATTTCATAACTCAAATGAATAGTGTCATTGGATCGTTTGTTCTTAGTTTTGGTTTTTAACTTACGACGTTGAATCTTTTTGTGTTTGGATATGTGGATTCTAATTTTTAAGTCATTTCTAGTGTGATATATAGTATATGAACTTCTGATCTTATGTGTTTTTGTTAAATTTAAATCGTTTTTAGTTGATCAATAACCTTATTTTGCAAGTTGATTTCAGAGAATAAACATGGACTGATTGTTGCAAAGCTACATTGAAGGTAATTATGGTTCTTTCTATTTGAATTATGCTATTAACCAGACATGTAAGCTTAATTATAATATGATTACTTAACCGCCTTTTATGTTACTTCTGGAAATCAATCAAGTTAATATCAATGTGGACGAGTCTAGCGAGTATGTATCGATGGAGCAAATAGAACAAGATGAACCCTTTATATACAAGAATTAAATCCAACAAAGCTCAACCAGCACACTTACATTTTCGACTTTTTATAGGAACATAAATAATATTTTACAATTTAATCATTGTGGTTGATGGTTGAGTTATTATCCGTGGTGTTTTTAGATTGCATTGTTCATGCATGTGGACTAATATTGTTTTTTTTTACTTTCGGGCTTTAGACAAGAGTTTTTTATTTATGTTGTTGAAGCCACTTTTTAAATTGGGTTTGGTATAAAAGAGATAAACACATTGGAGGTTACTTGATGCTTAATTTCTTCTTTTTTCCTTCTCATGTACTATTTTTTTCCCACAACATTTGATCTTACAACCTTAGGACCGCCATTGTAAAGTCATTGAAACCATCTGAAGCTTTCAAGGACACCAAAACAACTTACATAGTCATCATTGTCGCATGTGTGTACATTAGCTATAATCACTTTCAGATAAACAGTAAAAAAGCTTTACTCTTCTATTTTATTTAAATAAGGTTTAGTAGAGAAGTTAGCTTAAAATGTTTGTTCTAAATCTTTATGGTGATATGGACAAGCTGAAATGTAGATCTCTGGTTGGTAGATTATGGTTGTACATAGAGCCAAAGTTTAAGTGAGGAACATGTTAGGAAAACAATATAGAAAAGATATAAGTTTATTACATAAAAAAAATCAAGTAGCAACAACAGACAAATTCATTTAAGAGCTTGCTTATTTTGAATTATTTGTTTCATTATAGGACTACCTTGAAGTTATGGAGTTTTAATGTTTCGTACGGTGATGTAAGGTGTTCTTAGAAGTTGTAACACGTCCTACATTATTCTAAATTGCTTTTCATGTTGCTAATGTCGCATACAGAGTCGTAACAAGTCGTGAGTGTTCGTACGATGTTCAAAGGACTTGGACGAAATCATTAGGTATATTATGGATTTTTAAGTTTACATACGATATTGTAAGGTGTTGTTACAATTTGTAAGGAGTCCTACATTATAATAAAGTGCTTTTCAAGGTTCTAATATGACATACAGAGTCGTAACATGTTTTAAGTTGACATACGATGTTCAAAGGACTCGAACGAATTCATTAGGTTTTTATGGGGATTTAATGTTTCATACGGTGATGTAAGGTGTTCTTTGGAGTTGTAATGTGTCCTACATTATTCTAAATTTGTTTTCAAGTTGCTACTGTCTCATAAAGAGTAGTCACAAGTCCTAAGTTGCCGTACGATGTTCAATGGACTCGGATGAATTCATTAGGTTTATTATGGAGTTTTAAGATTAAATACGGTATTGTAATGTGTTGTTAGGACTTGTAAGGCGTCGTACATTATACTAACATGCTTTTCAAGGTTCTAATGTGATATACAGAGCCGTACGATGTTCAAATGAGTCGGATGAATTCATTAGGTTTATCATGGAGTTTTAATGTTTCGTACGGTGATGTAAGGTGTTCTTAGAAGTTGTACCGCGTCCTACATTTTTCTAAATTGCTTTTCATGTTGCTAATGTCGCATACAGAGTCGTAACAAGTCCTGATTATTCGTACGATGTTCAAAGGACTCGGACGAATTCATTAGGTTTATTATGGAATTTTAAGTTACATACGGTATTGTAAGGTGTTGTTACGATTTGTAAGGAGTCCTACATTAGGTTTAAGTGCTTTTCAAGTTTCTAATATCACATACATAGTCGTAATATGTTTTAAGTTGGCGTATGATGTTCAAATGACTCGGATGAATTCATTAGGTTTATTATGTAGTTTTAATGTTTCATACGGTGATGTAGGTGTCCTTAGAAGTTGTAACGCGTCCTACATTATTCTAAATTGTTTTTCATGTTGCTAATGTCGCATACAGAGTCGTAACAAGTCGTGAGTATTCGTACGATGTTCAAAGGACTTGGACGAATTCATTAGGTATATTATGGATTTTTAACTTTACATACGGTATTGTAAGGTGTTGTTACAATTTGTAAGGAGTCCTACATTATAATAAAGTGCTTTTCAAGGTTCTAATATGGCATACAGAGTCGTAATATGTTTTAAGTTGTCGTACGATGTTCAAATGTCTCGGATGAATTTATTAAGTTTAATATGTAGTTTTAATGTTTCGTACTGTGAAGTAACGTGTCCTTAGAAGTTGTAACGCGTCCTACATTATTCTAAATTGCTTTTCATGTTGCTAATGTCGTATAAAGAGTCGTAACAAGTCATGAGTGTTCGTACGATGTTCAAAGGACTTGGACGAATTCATTAGGCATATTATGGATTTTTAAGTTTACATACGGTATTGTAAGATGTTGTTACACTTTGTAAGGAGTCCTACATTATAATAAAGTGCATTTCAGGGTTCTAATATGGCATACAGAGTCGTAATATGTTTTAAGTTGTCGTACGATGTTCAAATGACTCGGATGAATTTATTAAGTTTAATATGTAGTTTTAATGTTTCGTACTGTGATGTAAGGTGTCCTTAGAAGTTGTAACGCGTCCTACATTATTCTAAATTGTTTTTCATGTTGCTAATGTCGCATACAGAGTCGTAACAAGTCCTGAGTGTTCGTACGATGTTCAAAGGACTCGGACGAATTCATTAGGTTCATTATGGAAATTTAAGTTACCTACGGTATTGTAAGGTGTTGTTACGATTTTTAAGGAGTCCTACATTATAATAAATTTCTTTTCAAGGTTCTAATATGGCATACAGAGTCGTAATATGTTTTAAGTTGTCGTACGATGTTCAAATGGCTCGGCGGAATTCATTAGGTTTTCTTATGTAGTTTTAATGTTTCGTACGGTGATCTAAGGTGTCCTTAGAAGTTGTATCGTGTCCTACATTATTCTAAATTGCTTTTCATGTTGCTAATGTCGCATACAGAGTCGTAACAAGTCGTGAGTGTTCGTACGATGTTAAAAGGACTTGGACGAATTCATTAAGTATATTATGGTTTTTTAAGTTTACATACGGCATTGTAAGGTGTTGTAACAATTTTTAAGGAGTCCTACATTATAATAAAGTGCTTTTTAAGGTTCTAATATGGCATACAGATTCTTAACATTTTTTAAGTTGACGTACGATGTTCAAAGGACACGAACGAATATATTAGGTTTGTTATGGAGTTTTAATGTTTCGTACGGTGATGTAAGGTGTTCTTAGAATATGTAACGGGTCCTACATTATTCTAAATTGCTTTTATGTTGCTAATTTCGCATACAGAGTCGTAACAAGTCGTGAGTGTTCGAACGATGTTCAAAGGACTCGGACGAATTCAATAGGTTTATTATGGAGTTTGAAGTTTACATACGGTATTGTAAGGTGTTGTTACGATTTGTAAGGAGTCCTACATTATAATAAAGTGCTTTTCAAGGTTCTAATATGGCATACAGAGTCGTAATATGTTTTAAGTTGTCGTACGATGTTCAAAGGACTCGAACGAATTCATTAGGTTTGTTATGGGGATTTAGTGTTTCGTACGGTGATGTAAGGTGTTCTTTGGAGTTGTAGTGCGTCCTACATTATTCTAAATTGATTTTCATGTTGCTAGTGTTGCATACAGAGTCGTAACAAGTCGTGAGTGTTCGTACGATGGTCAAAGGACTCGGCCGAATTCATTTGGTTTATTATGGAGTTTGAAGTTTACATACGGCATTGTAAGGTGTTGTTACGATTTTTATGGAGTCCTATATTATAATAAAGTGCTATTCAACGTTCTAATATGGCATACAGAGTCGTAATATGTTTTAAGTTGTCGTACGATTTTCAAAGGACTCGAACGAATTCATTAGGTTTATTATGGAGTTTTAATGTTTCGTACGGTGATGTAAGGTGTTCTTAGAAGTTGTAACGGGTCCTACATTATTCTAAATTGCTTTTCATGTTTCGAATGTCGCATACAGAGTCGTAACAAGTAGTGAGTGTTCGAACGATGTTCAAAGGACTCAGACGAATTCAATAGGTTTATTATTATGGAGTTTGAAGTTTACATACGGTATTGTAAGGTGTTGTTACGATTTGTAAGTAGTCCTACATTATAATAAAGTGCTTTTCAAGGTTCTAATATGGCATGCAGAGTCTTAATTTGTTTTAAGTTGTCGTACGATGTTCAAAGAACTCGAACGAATTCATTAGGTTTATTATGGAGTTTTAATGTTTCGTACGGTGATGTAAGGTGTTCTTAGAAGTTGTAACGGGTCCTACATTATTCTAAATTGCTTTTCATGTTGCTAATGTCGCATACAGAGTCATAACAAGTCGTGAGTGTTCGTACGATGTTCAAAGGACTTGGACCATTAGGTATATTATGGATTTTTAAGTTTACATACGGTATTGTAAGCTGTTGTTACGATTTGTAAGGAGTCCTACATTATAATTAAGTGCTTTTCAAGGTTCTAATATGGCATACAGTCGTAATATGTTTTAAGTTATCGTACGATGTTCAAAGGACTCGAACGAATTAATTAGGTTTGTTATGGGGATTTAGTGTTTCGTACGATGATGTAAGGTGTTCTTTGGAGTTGTAGTGTGTCCTACATAATTCTAAATTGATTTTCATGTTGCTAGTGTTGCATACCGAGTCGTAACAAGTCGTGAGTGTTCGTACGATGGTCAAAGGACTCGGCCGAATTCATTTGGTTTATTATGGAGTTTGAAGTTTACATACGGCATTGTAAGGTGTTGTTACGATTTTTAAGGAGTCCTATATTATAATAAAGTGCTATTCAACGTTCTAATATGGCATACAGAGTCGTAATATGTTTTAAGTTGTCGTACGATGTTCAAAGGACTCGAACGAATTTATTAGGTTTATTATGGAGTTTTAATGTTTCGTACGGTGATGTAAGGTGTTCTTAGAAGTTGTAACGGGTCCTACATTATTCTAAATTGCTTTTCATGTTGCGAATTTCGCATACAGAGTCGTAACAAGTAGTGAGTGTTCGAACGATGTTCAAAGGACTCGGACGAATTCAATAGGTTTATTATTATGGAGTTTGAAGTTTACATACGGTATTGTAAGGTGTTGTTACGATTTGTAAGTAGTCCTACATTATAACAAAGTGCTTTTCAAGGTTCTAATATGGCATACAGAGTCTTAATTTGTTTTAAGTTGTCGTACGATGTTCAAAGGACTCGAACGAATTCATTAGGTTTATTATGGAGTTTTAATGTTTCGTACGGTGATGTAAGGTGTTCTTAGAAGTTGTAACGGGTCCTACATTATTCTAAATTGCTTTTCATGTTGCTAATGTCGCATACAGAGTCATAACAAGTCGTGAGTGTTCGTACGATGTTCAAAGGACTTGGACGAATTCATTAGGTATATTATGGATTTTTAAGTTTACATACGGTATTGTAAGGTGTTGTTACGATTTGTAAGGAGTCCTACATTATAATTAAGTGCTTTTCAAGGTTCTAATATGGCATACAGTCGTAATATGTTTTAAGTTGTCGTACGATGTTCAAAGGACACGAACGAATTCATTAGGTTTATTATGTAGTTTTAATGCTTCGTACTGTGATGTAAGTGTTGGATTTAATATGTCCGGACCCGATAAATTAACGTGGCTAACCGAGTTGTGACCCGTAAGAGTTACACCGAAGGCAACGAACATTAAATCCACTTAACTCGTTTAATTGGTAATCACGAACGGAAGACGCGGTTATAATTTATACCATTTATAAATTATAATTATTCATTTAACTTAATTAAATGAGTAACGGGTTTATAATTGTGTTGAGCTCAAGTTAATCTAACCGGGCTTAGGGCTCGCTAAATGAAATTAACTTATATTAATAGGATCATTAGGGATTAAATAATTCAATCCCTTCACTTTTTTTTTTGGCCAACAAAATCTGTCGCACGTAAAGAAAGGAAAAGGGACATAATTTTTGTTTGTTTTCTTTGCTCCTGTCGCACACAACTAACATAAATCACAATTGTGATTTACTTTGGTTGTTGTTCATCTTTTGGTGTCGTCACCGTTCGTGATCGTTTCTAGCATTCGTTCGTTGAACCCTCGGTGTCTCAAACGGTTATTTATTAACCAAAGGTTTGCATGTCTGTAACCGGATCCTGTCGGTTTCACTTTTGGTATAGGTTTTAATGTTAACTTTCCGCTGCGTTAATAATTACCGGTTTAATTATTACTATTGTCAAACCCGTTTTGATACAATTAAAATCTAAAAGATACCACTAAAACCCAACAGTAAGGTGTTCTTAGAAGTTGTAACGGGTCCTACATTATTCTAAATTGCTTTTCGTGTTGCTAATTTCGCATACAGAGTCGTAACAAGTCGTGAGTGTTCGAACGATGTTCAATGGACTCGGACGAATTCAATAGGTTTATTATGGAGTTTGAAGTTTACATACGGTATTGTAAGGTGTTGTTACGATTTGTAAGGAGTCCTACATTATAATAAAGTGCTTTTCAAGGTTCTAATATGGCATACAGAGTCGTAATATGTTTTAAGTTGTCGTACGATGTTCAAAGGACTCGAACGAATTCATTGGGTTTGTTATGGGGATTTAGTGTTTCGTACGGTGATGTAAGGTGTTCTTTGGAGTTGTAGTGCGTCCTACATTATTCTAAATTGATTTTCATGTTGCTAGTGTTGCATACAGAGTCGTAACATGTCGTGAGTGTTCGTACGATTGTCAAAGGACTCGGCCGAATTCATTTGGTTTATTATGGAGTTTGAAGTTTACATACAGCATTGTAAGGTGTTGTTATGATTTTTAAGGAGTCCTATATTATAATAAAGTGCTATTCAACGTTCTAATATGGCATACAGAGTCGTAATATGTTTTAAGTTGTCGTACGATGTTCAAAGGACTCGAGCGAATTCATTAGGTTTATTATGGAGTTTTAATGTTTCTTACGGTGATGTAAGGTGTTCTTAGAAGTTGTAATGGTTCCTACATTATTCTAAATTGCTTTTCATGTTGCGAAATTCGCATACAGAGTCGTAACAAGTAGTGAGTGTTCGAACGATGTTCAAAGGACTCGGACGAATTCAATAGGTTTATTATTATGGAATTTGAAGTTTACATACGGTATTGTAAGGTGTTGTTACGATTTGTAAGTAGTCCTACATTATAATAAAGTGCTTTTCAAGGTTCTAATATGGCATACAGAGTCTTAATTTGTTTTAAGTTGTCGTACGATGTTCAAAGAACTCGAACGAATTCATTAGGTTTATTATGGAGTTTTAATGTTTCGTACGGTGATGTAAGGTGTTCTTAGAAGTTGTAACGGGTCCTACATTATTCTAAATTGCTTTTCATGTTGCTAATGTCGCATATAGAGTCATAACAAGTCGTGAGTGTTCGTACGATGTTCAAAGGACTTGGACGAATTCATTAGGTATATTATGGATTTTTAAGTTTACATACGGTATTGTAAGGTGTTGTTACGATTTGTAAGGAGTCCTACATTATAATTAAGTGCTTTTCAAGGTTCTAATATGGCATACAGTCGTAATATGTTTTAAGTTGTCGTACGATGTTCAAAGGACTCGAACGAATTAATTAGGTTTGTTATGGGGATTTAGTGTTTCGTACGATGATGTAAGGTGTTCTTTGGAGTTGTAGTGCGTCCTACATTATTCTAAATTGAGTTTCATGTTGCTAGTGTTGCATACAGAGTCGTAACAAGTCGTGAGTGTTCGTACGATGGTCAAAGGACTCGGCCGAATTCGTTTGGTTTATTATGGAGTTTGAAGTTTACATACGGCATTGTAAGGTGTTGTTACGATTTTTAAGGAGTCCTATATTATAATAAAGTGCTATTCAACGTTCTAATATGGCATACAGAGTCGTAATATGTTTTAAGTTGTCGTACGATGTTCAAAGGACTCGAACGAATTCATTAGGTTTATTATGGAGTTTTAATGTTTCGTACGGTGATGTAAGGTGTTCTTAGAAGTTGTAACGGGTCCTACATTATTCTAAATCGCTTTTCATGTTGCGAATTTCGCATACAGAGTCGTAACAAGTAGTGAGTGTTCGAACGATGTTCAAAGGACTCGGACGAATTGAATAGGTTTATTATTATGGAGTTTGAAGTTTACATACGGTATTGTATGGTGTTGTTACGATTTGTAAGTAGTCCTACATTATAATAAAGTGCTTTTCAAGGTTCTAATATGGCATACAGAGTCTTAATTTGTTTTAAGTTGTCGTACGATGTTCAAAGGACTCGAACGAATTCATTAGGTTTATTATGGAGTTTTAATGTTTCGTACGGTGATGTAAGGTGTTCTTAGAAGTTGTAACGGGTCCTACATTATTCTAAATTGCTTTTCATGTTGCTAATGTCGCATACAGAGTCATAACAAGTCTTGAGTGTTCGTACGATGTTCAATGGACTTGGACGAATTCATTAGGTATATTATGGATTTTTAAGTTTACATACGGTATTGTAAGGTGTTGTTACGATTTGTAAGGAGTCCTACATTATAATTAAGTGCTTTTCAAGGTTCTAATATGGCATACAGTCGTAATATGTTTTAAGTTGTCGTACGATGTTCAAAGGACACGAACGAATTCATTAGGTTTATTATGGAGTTTTAATGTTTCGTACTGTGATGTAAGTGTTGGATTTAATATGTCCGGACCCGATAAATTAACGTGGCTAACCGAGTTGTGACCCTTAAGAGTTACACCGAAGGCAACGAACATTAAATCCACTTGACTCGTTTAATTGGTAATCACGAACGGAAGACGCGGTTATAATTTATACCATTTATAAATTATAATTATTCATTGAACTTAATTAAATGAGTAACGGGTTTATAATTGTGTTGGGCTCAAGTTAATCTAACCGGGCTTAGGGCTCGCTAAATGAAATTAACTTATATTAATAGGATCATTAGGGATTAAATAATTCAATCCCTTCACCTTTTTTTTTGGCCAACCAAAATCTGCCGCACGAAAAGAAAACCAAAAGGGACATAATTTTTGTTTGTTTTCTTTGCTCCTGTCGCACACAACTAACATAAATCACAATTGTGATTTACTTTGGTTGTTGTTCATCTTTTGGTGTCGTCACCGTTCGTGATCGTTTCTAGCATTCGTTCGTTGAACCCTCGGTGTCTCAAACTGTTATTTATTAACCAAAGGTATAATTTATCTCATCGGTAGATTAAATTTTTATTAACCGTATTTGCATGTCTGTAACCGGATCCTGTCGGTTTCACTTTTGGTATAGGTTTTAATGTTAACTTTCCGCTGCGTTAATAATTACCGGTTTAATTATTACTATTGTCAAACCCGTTTTGATACAATTAAAATCTAAAAGATACCACTAAAACCCAACAGTGGTATCAGAGCCTTGATTACAACATGCAAATCGGTACCGGTCTCCTTTTAACCGGTTATAGATTACAAACTTTAAAGTTTTTTTTTAAAGTTTCTAATCTATGTAGAATATTAGGCAATAAATTTATGGTCAATAATTTTATTATTCTTGACCAATAGATTGCCCGATTGATTATTGTGATTATTATTCAATATGTAAATCTGGCCAGACCTTGTGGTTGTGTTGTACTTTAATTCGGTTTTTGGTTTTATGGTTTTGGCCACTTTGATGGTTCAAAGTTGTAATAGATTAGGGTTCTTTTGTTTTATATATTTTTGTAATATTGTAACATTAAAGACCCCGAGGAAAGACTGAAGACAACACGGATCTAGGAATCAGTGGGAGTACTCAAGACAACAAGATGCACTCAAGTCCATCCTTGTGGTTGTTTATGTGTTGTGACCCCGTGACCTAGTTTGGTCTTGCTAAAAGGCTCTGGCAAGACCAAACAATTTTTTGGCCATAAAGATTTACATATTTATTTGCTTGGCTATTGTGGTTGCTTTATTTTATAAGTGTTGTAACATACCAACCTAATACCAAACCATTTTTAAAAAGAGTTTTAAAATAATTTCACAATCAGATAAAAACAAGTTCTAAACATATTTTTACTACTTGTGAAAATTTTTATAAAACGACTAGTTTGTTTTATAATTTAAATAACCAGTACGTTTTGGAAACTTAAACTAATTTTGACTTTCTAAAACTTGTAACTTAATAGTTTAACTATTAACTTTTAATCGGTTATTTATTTCGCGACAAGACTTAGTTTTAATAGGTTATTTAAACTAAGTGTCCTGAGAGATGAAAGGGTTCATCTAATTGTCACAAATTAATTTAGTAAAACTGGATCTTGACCCTATTCGGTAATTACTAAAATTGAAACCCATTTTTAAAATCAATAGTCTATGCTATCCTATTATAAGGAACACTTGGAGCATAAAGCGAAACATTAATGTTTGGAGCCACAGCACCGCATTTGATGTGTAGTTGTATCCTTTCAAGGTGCAAGGGTTTCGTTGACACATCCGGACCCTTCCACACGTACCTAGTTCTAGGACGACTATTACTTTTCTTCTCTTGCTACATGCCCCAGCTGTCTAGAGAATAAAAGTGAGCATAGATGAGGCTAAACGTATCAATGCATTGACAAAAGTTGTAGCGGCCTCATATTGGAGAGTTGTGCAATTTTCACAATTGACAATCGTTGTCAGTCAACCTACCCACTTGCTAATGTTGTGTGCCCCAGCTGCCATTAGCAATTGACATAGCTAGATTCTCATTCATTATTCTTATTACTGTTAATGGGTCATTAATTAAATAAGGAATAATACATCGATAATACTAACTATATTATTTTGTTTATTTGTCAGATGTCTTCTGAAAACAATCACTCCTTCGCTCTCAAGTCTATACTTGAGAAAGAAAAACTCGATAACACCAATTTCATCGAGTGGCACCGCAACTTGAAAATAGTTCTCAAGTTTGCGAAAAAGCTCTATATTCTGGAAGCCCCAGTTCCTGATCAGCCCGAGGCTAATACCGCTGCTGCGCGTAAGGCCTGGGATAAGCATAACGAGGATGCCGTTGAGGTAGCCTGCCTTATGCAAGCCACCATGTCTCCTGATCTCCAGAAGAACATGGAAGACATGGCTGCATTTGACATGATTGATCAACTTAAAGGCATGTTTCAGAAACAGGCCCGACAAGAACGTCATGACACCATGAAACAGCTCATTAGCTGTAAAATGCAAGAGGGCTCATCAGTTAGCGCTCATGTGCTTAAGATGAAAGGTTATATTGACCAGATGACCAAACTTGGTAACCCTATGCAAGATGAAATGGCAGGTGACTTCATCTTGAACTCCCTCCCTAGCTCTTACGACCAGTTCGTAATGAACTACAACATGAATGCATGGGTAAAGCCTGTTGCCGAGCTACATGGTATGCTCAAAACAGCCGAGATGAATATCCCAAAGCAGAACCAAGTTTTGATGGTCAGATCTGGTGGTGTTAAGAAGCCAAACCCCAAGAAAAGGGGTCATAACAGCAAATGCAAGAATAAAGTTAATGTTGCTGTCAATCGAGCCACCAGCAATAACAAGGTTGTTGCAAAACCAAAACCACCCCCTCCGGAAGAGCGTATGTGTTTTGAATGCAACAAGATGGGGCACTGGAAAAGAAACTGCCCTGAATATCTGGCTAAGCTGAGGAAAATGAAGGCCTCTGGAGAAGGCACTTCGGGTATTTCTATTTATGTTATTGAACTTTTTACTGTCTCTAGCAACACATGGGTATTTGATACTGGATGTGGTTACCACATCGTTAATGTCTTGCAGGAGCCTGAAAAGTGGAAGAAGCTGAAACAAGGCGACATGGAGCTCATCGTTGGTGATGGGAAAAGAGTACCAGTTCTTGCAACTGGAACATATCATCTTTCATGTCCTTCTGGCCTTGTAGTTATTTTGAATAATTGTTTGTTTGCACCTGGTTTAACCAGAAACATTATTTCAGTTTCTTTATTGTTTGAACAAGGTTTCAAGTACGCTTTTAATGGGATTTCTATTTCTGCTTACTTGAATGATGTTTTTTATTTTGAGGCTAAACCTCGAAATGGTATTTACGAGGTAGATGTTCATACAAACAATAACATTTATAATCTTTCTAAACATGCCAAATTGGTACGAATGATACTTATCTATGGCATTGTAGACTTGGCCATATAAGCAAGGCACGTTTGAAAAGGCTTCAATCTGATGGAATTCTTGAATCCACTGGACCTGACTCCTTTGATGACTGCGAGTCTTGCTTAGCTGGAAAACTCACTAAACACCCCTTCACCCATGTAGGTGAACGGGCTAACGATCTGCTAGCACTTATACATACTGATGTATGTGGTCCTTTCAGAACAATGTCTAGAAATCATCAAAGATACTTTGTTACCTTCATCGACGATTACAGTCGATATGCTTATGTTTATTTGATGAAACACAAGCATGAAACTTTTGAAAAGTTCAAAGAGTTTCAAAACGAAGTAGAAAACCAACTCGGCAAAACGATAAAAACACTTCGATCAGATCGAGGTGGTGAATATCTCAGTTCAGAATTCCTCAATCATCTAAAGGAACGTGGAATAATTTCACAGCCCACTCCACCTGGCACACCCCAGCTCAATTCCGTGTGCGAGAGGAGAAATCGAATCCTGCTAAACATGGTCCGATCGATGATGTGTAGGACAAACTTGCCTCACTCCTTATGGAGTCATGCTCTTATGACCGACGCTCGCATTATCAATCTAGTACCGACTAAAAAGGTAGACAAAACCCCATATGAGATATGGCATGGGCATAAACCCAATTTGTCTTACCTTAGAGTATGGGGATGTGATGCTTACGTCACCAGCGATTCTGATGACAAGCTCGATCCTCGAGGCGAAAAAGTTGTTTTCATCGGATACTGTAACAAAAGCGAACTATATTTCTACCATCCTGATGCAAACATTATTTCCATCAAAAGGAGGGGACACTTCCTCGAGAAAGAAGCTCTTGATCGAGGAACAGGAAACAATGTTGTGGATCTCGAAGAAGTTCGAGAATCACAAGCTACCGCTGATGAAGTCGGAAAGTCTGATGCACCAGAAGTCGTTGCAAATGAATCAGACGAGAACACTAGCATTCGCAGAAGTAGCAGGACTCGTAAGGAACCTGAAAGATATCTTTGGAATCTTGAGGGTGCTGAAGTCCTGGTAGTAGCTGACTCTGATGACGCACCTGCTAACTATAAATCTGCTATCTCAGATCTAGAATCTGTGAAATGGCTAGAAGCCATGAATGCTGAGATGCAATCCATGCGTGAAAATCAAGTCTGGAACTTGGTTGAGTTACCTCCCGAATCTCGGGCAATAGGAAGCAAATGACTTTTCAAAAGAAAACCCGACATGCATGGAAAGGTGCACACTTATAAAGCACGGCTAGTTGCGAAAGGTTACACTCAGATTGAGGGTATTGATTATGAAGAAACCTTTTCGCCCGTTGCTATGATCAAGTCGATCAGGATATTACTTGCCATCGCTGCATACTATGAATATGAGATATGGCAAATGGATGTCAAAACTGCTTTCCTTAATGGACATCTTTCTGAAGATGTCTATATGGTTCAGCCTGAAGGTTTTGTTGATCCAAAATATCCTAAAAGGGTGTGCAAACTGAATAAGTCCATTTATGGACTTAAACAGGCATCTAGTAGCTGGAATCTTCGTTTTGACCAAAAAATCAAAGAGTTTGTGTGACACCCGGCATTTTCAAGTTAACACCGTTAACTCGACTCTTTTAAATCTTGTTATGTCCGCTAATTTAATAATGTCTGTATTCGTGTTACACGTTAATTATGTAATAAATAATACAAAATAATAATTTGGGGAATTATTTGAATGATAATGAGTAATGCTAAACGGATAGTAATTCGGGGAATTATTGGTTTACACGACTCGCAAAAAGTATCGAGTGACTAACGAAATGTTTTCGGTAGATTATGTTTGTTATTTTAAAGTTTAGTGTTTAAACTGTAACTATTTAAAGTTTAATTGGTTAACTTTTGGAATAAGTTAAATAGTTAACTAAGTTAAGGGACCATTTTGTAACTTTGAAGTAAATTGAAATTATATAACCCAACCCTTCCCATAATCCCGTTCACCGTCTTCATCTTTTACGATACACAAACCCTACCAACAACTGTCGTGCACCAATCTGGCCGCCAGCGTTAAAGCCACTGTTTCCGTCGCTGTTGATCGCCAACTTCCGCACACGCCACTAAATTCACGTCCGCTACTACCGTTGCTCACCACCGCAAGCGCTAGTTCCGTCGCTGCCGTTGTTCACCATCACCAAAAACCACCTGCGCCACCACCACTGCAGTTACTCGGACACTGCCACCACCACCAATTACCTCCGGTGAACTCTATGAACATCGGCGAACACCGCGTAAGTTTTCCGGTTAGTTTCGATAACTCGTGTTATAGTTTCGGTTCGTTTCGGTTTCGTTCGGGCTACGGTTTGGATTAAAAACTTATTCAGTGAGTCTATATATATATACACACACGACATCATGTATATATATTTGTATATTACGTTATTTATAAGCGACTATATATATGTGACTGATATAGATCGATGTTGATAGTATGTTAATATATACATATATATATGTGTGTGTATTATATGTGTGCTATGTACTATGTAGGATTGTAGGAATGTATATTTGTGTGCTGTGAATGATATATACATATATGTGAAGGTGTGTTTATTTACCAAACTTATGAATGGTTAACTTCTATTTCATATTGATCAATAAATACATTGATATAGAGGATTATTATATAAAAAAATAAAAAAAATAAATAAATGATAACATGTTAGTTGTGGTTAAATGAACGAGGAAACTAAGATAAGGTGGTGAAATATATATGCAGAAGTATTTTGATTTCACTGTCTAGGCGTGAGTCATTGGGTTATATGTGTGTACGCATTTTTGTATTGGTTCTTTATCACAAGTAAATAGATATACATATAGTTATGTTTTAGGTGGATGATTTGCATATATATATATATACATGAATGATCAAAAAGAGACTCGTGAGATTGTATGTGTGTACATTGTTAAGTATGGTTGATGTTAGGGGTAAGTGTATATGATGGTTGCTTGAATACTAATACATGGGTAGTGGATTATGTGCAAAGTGTTATGTACGTAGGTACGCATATTAATGTGAGTATACATGCTTATTAATTGTGTTACTTGTATAATAGTACAAAAATATAATCACGTACGTTGTTAGATAATTAAACTATGTAATGTGTATGTGAAGTATTTATGTAAGGATATAAGATATGTACAAATGTAAATAAATACGTGGAGCTTATATGAATAAAAGCGATTAAGTTGTATAAAAAAAATAAGAATAAAATAGAATATATATGTATGTGGTGTTGGTTAAATAGAAAGAAGATATTAAAAAGTATCTAAACTCTTTAAATTTATTGACACTATTATATTCCGGTATTGGTACGAAACTGAATCGGGAACTCGAAACCGAACGTGAACTTTGTTAGAGTAATTTGTACCTAACTATTAGAACTTGATCAGGTTGTTGGTCGAACTTGGAAATTATAGTTTTTGCTAATTATCCGTAGCAGCGTAAATCTAAGGTGAGTTTCACGGCCCCTTTTACTATTTTCCTGTTGGGGGAGAAAGCATGCACAAAACTAATTTTGATAATGGTATTTACTTTATATCTCTTGATTATTAAGCGTAAACGTAACAAGTTGTCAAGTCCTCACTAAATCTTCGAGCCGTTAATATACGAGGTATAGCGAGGAAGTTCGGGTAGTACTACTGGGTTTGACAAACCCCACCCTCGGCTGGGAGTCGGGTAGGTGTGAATTGTCCTATGTTGTTGGTCCATTGTTGTAGCAATGGTGTCGAGGCGCAAATAAATCTCAGTCAGCTCGGTATCGAAACGCTTAAATAATAAGAAACTGGGTTCGCTACCCAACGATATAATTGTATTTTACATTATCGGCTGTTGTTGATTTTTATGATTATCTAAACCTGTGAACTCACCAACCTAGTGTTGACACGATTTAGCATGTCTTTCTCAGGTACTGTGCACGGATTAGGAGCATGCATTGGTAGAGTCGTAGATGCATTCAAACTCCTTTTATTTTTATTAACTTTGCTTTTCGGAACGCGTGGTTTACGCATTAAACTGTTTGGATTTTATTTATGCTTCCGCACTGAAACTTATTTTAAACGTTGGTTTTTATAAATGTTGGTTTTTAAATTCATATAGAGGTCGTTCAATGTAACTAATGGCAATGAGATCCTGGTATGTCACGCCCCAAACGGTAGAACTCCGTTAGTTGAAATTGGGGGTGTGACAGATTGGTATCAGAGACCTTGGTTATAGCGAACTAGGTTTGCATTGTACTGCATTCTAGACTATAACTGCACGTTGCATTAGTTACACATGCATTCACGTAATTCGCACTCATCCGGATAAATTGTATTGCTTATATATATATTTTTTTCATCTTTGGGTCAAAAATATATTTTTTTACCATAACGATATACATAGAATTAGTCTTTCATTTATTCACTCACTTAGTTATAACACACAAACATGTATTAGCATTGTAAGCCTATCGACGTGACTCGATTTGGTGGCTTGTATAGTTAAGTTGGATTAAGTAAAACTTTAAAGAACTCTAGAAGAATCTTCTCTGTTAGTGAGACTTGAACTAAGTATGCACTTTAGTTGCTTTACACCTTAATCGCTGGAGTGTACATAATGTATGCTTGATCACAATACTGTTGATTCATTATGTTGTTGTAAACTCAAAAGCTATTTTGAAACTGTCTGAAGAACCTCTTTCATTGGTTTACAAGTTATATCTCACATCATTATGATAGTTAGACCGTGTAGTAGAGCCTAATGAACACACCTTTATATTTTACCTAGCCCATTATTGCAAACCAACTGGCAGGGGCCGACGCCTAAGGAATAGGGGTACAAGAACAAATGAACTAGATTATCGACTTAAACATATTTATTTTGAGGTATTGACTTGACTGTTGTATGACCTACTACTCTTTATCACATATCACATGACCCATTATGTGCTATAACATGCTACTTCATATGAGACTTATTATGTGCTATAACATATTACTAGTTGTGTGAAACTATTAAGTGAAATAAATATGTTACCTACTTGCTTACTGAATACCCTCATTGTGTTTATACCGTTATTTTTTTTCCTTATACTTATCAAGAACTTATAATATGATTGACACATGTTTTCCCTATAAGTACATCATACTAGGTATCTATTGGTATATTTCACATCTAGTGCACTTTACATAAGCATACCATACTTTCCTTATAAACGTCAAAAACTTAAAAATTAAAAAAAAAAAAAACCAAATATATAAGTACAAAACAATAAGCATGGCAAAACGTAAGAGTAAAACATGCGATGGGAAACAAGTTAGGATGATCGTGTGATGTAAATTGACGATTACGGGTGCGCAACGTAATGGTGAATTTACAAGTACACGAGAATCCTGACAAAACCCGTCATGCGGATAATACCCAAAACACTATAAATAAATAAATAAAGTCAACTCAGATTCATTTAAAGCGAAAGTCCATCTCTAGATAACAATTGTAAAAAAAAAAAAAAGTCCATCCTAGACTATAACCGTACGAACTACATTAGTTACATATACAGACACAATAATTCGTAATAGTCAGACATTATATTTATACGTATAAGATATCTCGTCATCGTGAACTCCCTCGCACATTTTTTGGTAAGAAAATTATGGTTTCTGACACTCCACCATCCTCACCCACACTCATCTCTTTCTACACTTAAGTTGATAGAAACTTTAGATCCTATTAACCTTACTAAACACCCAATGAAATCCGACCTCTGTTAGAACATAAGTATTCTGTTTAGTTAACTTGCGATAATCTAATTAAAACAGCTCACATCAGGTATTAGTTTTCTTTGAACCAAACTGAAGTAATCTGTCGTGACTAAAATTTCGAGACGAAATTTCTTTTAACAAGGGAATGATGTGACAACCCAAAATGTTTTTTTTTTTCTCTTCCTCGCAACTTAAACTCTTACCAACCTTAGTCAATTTTCGGGACGAAAATTCATTTAACAAGGGGATGATGTGACACCCGGCATTTTCAAGTTAACACCGTTAACTCGACTCTTTTAAATCTTGTTAAGTCCGCTAATTTAATAATGTCTGTATTCGTGTTACACGTTAATTATGTAATAAATAATACAAAATAATAATTTGGGGAATTATTTGAATGATAATGAGTAATGCTAAACGGATAGTAATTCGGGGAATTATTGGTTTACACGACTCGCAAAAAGTATCGAGTGACTAACGAAATGTTTTCGGTAGATTATGTTTGTTATTTTAAAGTTTAGTGTTTAAACTGTAACTATTTAAAGTTTAATTGGTTAACTTTTGGAATAAGTTAAATAGTTAACTAAGTTAAGGGACCATTTTGTAACTTTGAAGTAAATTGAAATTATATAACCCAACCCTTCCCATAATCCCGTTCACCGTCTTCATCTTTTACGATACACAAACCCTACCAACAACTGTCGTGCACCAATCTGGCCGCCAGCGTTAAAGCCACTGTTTCCGTCGCTGTTGATCGCCAACTTCCGCACACGCCACTAAATTCACGTCCGCTACTACCGTTGCTCACCACCGCAAGCGCTAGTTCCGTCGCTGCCGTTGTTCACCATCACCAAAAACCACCTGCGCCACCACCACTGCAGTTACTCGGACACTGCCACCACCACCAATTACCTCCGGTGAACTCTATGAACATCGGCGAACACCGCGTAAGTTTTCCGGTTAGTTTCGATAACTCGTGTTATAGTTTCGGTTCGTTTCGGTTTCGTTCGGGCTACGGTTTGGATTAAAAACTTATTCAGTGAGTCTATATATATATACACACACGACATCATGTATATATATTTGTATATTACGTTATTTATAAGCGACTATATATATGTGACTGATATAGATCGATGTTGATAGTATGTTAATATATACATATATATATATATGTGTGTGTATTATATGTGTGCTATGTACTATGTAGGATTGTAGGAATGTATATTTGTGTGCTGTGAATGATATATACATATATGTGAAGGTGTGTTTATTTACCAAACTTATGAATGGTTAACTTCTATTTCATATTGATCAATAAATACATTGATATAGAGGATTATTATATAAAAAAATAAAAAAAAATAAATAAATGATAACATGTTAGTTGTGGTTAAATGAACGAGGAAACTAAGATAAGGTGGTGAAATATATATGCAGAAGTATTTTGATTTCACTGTCTAGGCGTGAGTCATTGGGTTATATGTGTGTACGCATTTTTGTATTGGTTCTTTATCACAAGTAAATAGATATACATATAGTTATGTTTTAGGTGGATGATTTGCATATATATATATATATACATGAATGATCAAAAAGAGACTCGTGAGATTGTATGTGTGTACATTGTTAAGTATGGTTGATGTTAGGGGTAAGTGTATATGATGGTTGCTTGAATACTAATACATGGGTAGTGGATTATGTGCAAAGTGTTATGTACGTAGGTACGCATATTAATGTGAGTATACATGCTTATTAATTGTGTTACTTGTATAATAGTACAAAAATATAATCACGTACGTTGTTAGATAATTAAACTATGTAATGTGTATGTGAAGTATTTATGTAAGGATATAAGATATGTACAAATGTAAATAAATACGTGGAGCTTATATGAATAAAAGCGATTAAGTTGTATAAAAAAAATAAGAATAAAATAGAATATATATGTATGTGGTGTTGGTTAAATAGAAAGAAGATATTAAAAAGTATCTAAACTCTTTAAATTTATTGACACTATTATATTCCGGTATTGGTACGAAACTGAATCGGGAACTCGAAACCGAACGTGAACTTTGTTAGAGTAATTTGTACCTAACTATTAGAACTTGATCAGGTTGTTGGTCGAACTTGGAAATTATAGTTTTTGCTAATTATCCGTAGCAGCGTAAATCTAAGGTGAGTTTCACGGCCCCTTTTACTATTTTCCTGTTGGGGGAGAAAGCATGCACAAAACTAATTTTGATAATGGTATTTACTTTATATCTCTTGATTATTAAGCGTAAACGTAACAAGTTGTCAAGTCCTCACTAAATCTTCGAGCCGTTAATATACGAGGTATAGCGAGGAAGTTCGGGTAGTACTACTGGGTTTGACAAACCCCACCCTCGGCTGGGAGTCGGGTAGGTGTGAATTGTCCTATGTTGTTGGTCCATTGTTGTAGCAATGGTGTCGAGGCGCAAATAAATCTCAGTCAGCTCGGTATCGAAACGCTTAAATAATAAGAAACTGGGTTCGCTACCCAACGATATAATTGTATTTTACATTATCGGCTGTTGTTGATTTTTATGATTATCTAAACCTGTGAACTCACCAACCTAGTGTTGACACGATTTAGCATGTCTTTCTCAGGTACTGTGCACGGATTAGGAGCATGCATTGGTAGAGTCGTAGATGCATTCAAACTCCTTTTATTTTTATTAACTTTGCTTTTCGGAACGCGTGGTTTACGCATTAAACTGTTTGGATTTTATTTATGCTTCCGCACTGAAACTTATTTTAAACGTTGGTTTTTATAAATGTTGGTTTTTAAATTCATATAGAGGTCGTTCAATGTAACTAATGGCAATGAGATCCTGGTATGTCACGCCCCAAACGGTAGAACTCCGTTAGTTGAAATTGGGGGTGTGACAGTTTGGTTTTGTCAAAAATGAAGATGAGCCTTGTGTTTACAGGAAAGCTAGTGGGAGCTCTATATCATTCCTCATCTTGTATGTAGATGATATACTGATCATTGGAAACAACATCCCTATGCTTAATGAAGTTAAACAATGGTTGGGATCTTGTTTTGCAATGAAAGATCTTGGAGAAGCAGCTTACATTCTAGGAATCAGGATCTACAGAAATAGATCCAAGCGGCTTCTATGGCTAAATCAAAGCACATACATTGACAAAATGATGACATGCTTTAAGATGGAAAACTCCAAGAAAGGAGGTGTTCCTATGACTAAAGGAACTGTGTTGAACAAATCGCAATCTCCTTCTACGGACATTGAAATTAAGCGAATGGAAGCAGTTCCATACACTTCGGCGATTGGTTTTATCATGTATGCAATGTTATGTACAAGACTTGACGTCTCGTGTGCCTTAAGCATGACTAATCGTTACCAGCAAAGTCCTGGCATGGCCCATTGGACTGCTGTCAAGAACATTCTTAAGTACTTGAGAAGAACTAAAGATATGTCCTTAATCTTTGGAGGAGTGGAAGAAGAGCTCACTGTAAGTTGTTACACTGATGCTAGTTTTCAAACTGACCGAGATGATTCTCGCTCTCAATCAGGGTTCGTGTTCACTCTAAATGGAGGAGCTGTTTCATGGAAAAGCTACAAGCAGAGTGTGGTGGCTGATTCAACCACCGAATCGAAATATATTGTTGCCTTAGACACTGCTTAGGAAGCAGTGTTGATGAAGAAGTTCATAACCGATCTCGATGTGGTTCCAAGAATACGAAAACCAATCGAGATATTTTGTGATAATACTGGTGCTATTGCCCAAGCCAAAGAGCCCAGATCTCATCAAAAGGCAAAGCACATTCATAGGAAGTTCCACTTGATACGGGAAATTGTGGAACATGGAGACATCATGATAAGCAAAGTAAACACAGATCAAAACTTAGCAGACCCGTATACTAAGCCCATGACACAGGACAAACATGATGAGCATAGGAATGCCATCGGGCTTAGAGTAGCTAACTTTGAGTTTTGATTTAGTATTTGGATGTACGAACTTTTAACAGTTTCTGAATTCATTTGAATTTTCTTATTTTGAATTCTAAAGTTTATAACTGTGTTTGATTTTAATACGTTTAATCCATGAATATTGTATTCTAAATTATCCGTAGTCGATCAGACTCATGGGAATGATTCTGAATTAAGACTATTCTGAATTTGGGCTCAAGTAGTTGACATCCGAATTCACAGACCTCAATGTGAATGACGTTGGAAGTAACTCGTTTCAAATCATCTTCATGGATTGTAGTCATAAGATGTTTTTGATATATTGGTATACTCATTTAGTATCCTCTGACCTGAGATATATACTGGAACTCCTATTTACCAAAGAAATATTCTTTAATTAATGTCAACCGCTGTCGCGTAACTGCCAGTCATAAAGGCTTTAATTAGGAATAATTCTGAAGTTCAGTGGGAGCTGTATGTAGTCAATAAGGGATTCTGTACTCTTACATTCTATGTAACAGATAGACATTTTGGCGCCCTCGTTGACTCAAACTGGAGAAGTGTAAGGCCTTACCCAAACAGACTGTGTGTTTGAATGAACCATTTTGAATCTTGATCGAGAACTATAATGATTGAACCCATATGAGAATGAACATAATCCATGTCTCATTGTTTCAATTGATGTCTTTCACAGAAAGGATAAATGACGACGATTACCAAAAGTCTATTGTATTGTCATAGTAAGTTGTTACGATTTACATATTGCTTGGTTAATGACTTTAAAGTATCATAACTTGTTAGGGGCAGTCATGCGTAGCTAGAGCGCCGCTGACTGTTTGCGTTGAGTTTTATCGTGGTCCGACCAAGTGGGAGACCGTTGGATTTAATATGTCCGGACCCGATAAATTAACGTGGCTAACCGAGTTGTGACCCGTAAGAGTTACACCGAAGGCAACGAACATTAAATCCACTTAACTCGTTTAATTGGTAATCACGAACGGAAGACGCGGTTATAATTTATACCATTTATATATTATAATTATTCATTTAACTTAATTAAATGAGTAACGGGTAATTGTGTTGGGCTCAAGTTAATCTAACCGGGCTTAGGGCTCGCTAAATGAAATTAACTTATATTAATAGGATCATTAGGGATTAAATAATTCAATCCCTTCACCTTTTTTTTGGCAAACCAAAATCTGCCGCACGAAAAGAAAAGCAAAAGGGACATAATTTTTGTTTGTTTTCTTTGCTCCTGTCGCACACAACTAACATAAATCACAATTGTGATTTACTTTGGTTGTTGTTCATCTTTTGGTGTCGTCACCGTTCGTGATCGTTTCTAGCATTCGTTCGTTGAACCCTCGGTGTCTCAAACGGTTATCTATTAACCAAAGGTATAATTTATCTCATCGGTAGATAAAATTTTTATTAACCGTATTTGCATGTCTGTAACCGGATCCTGTCGGTTTCACTTTTGGTATAGGTTTTAATGTTAACTTTCCGCTGCGTTAATAATTACCGGTTTGATTATTACTATTGTCAAACCCGTTTTGATACAATTAAAATCTAAAAGATACCACTAAAACCCAACAGTAAGGTGTTCTTAGAATTTGTAACGGGTCCTACATTATTCTAAATTGCTTTTCATGTTGCTAATTTCGCATACAGAGTCGTAACAAGTCGTGAGTATTCGAACGATGTTCAAAGGACTCGGACGAATTCAATAGGTTTATTATGGAGTTTGAAGTTTACATACGGTATTGTAAGGTGTTGTTACGATTTGTAAGGAGTCCTACATTATAATAAAGTGCTTTTCAAGGTTCTAATATGGCATACAGAGTCGTAATATGTTTTAAGTTGTCGTACGATGTTCAAAGGACTCGAACGAATTAATTAGGTTTGTTATGGGGATTTAGTGTTTCGTACGATGATGTAAGGTGTTCTTTGGAGTTGTAGTGCGTCCTACATTATTCTAAATTGATTTTCATGTTGCTAGTGTTGCATACAGAGTCGTAACAAGTCGTGAGTGTTCGTACGATGGTCAAAGGACTCGGCCGAATTCATTTGGTTTATTATGGAGTTTGAAGTTTACATACGGCATTGTAAGGTGTTCTTACGATTTTTAAGGAGTCCTATATTATAATAAAGTGCTAATCAACGTTCTAATATGGCATACAGAGTCGTAATATGTTTTAAGTTGTCATACGATGTTCAAAGGACTCGAACGAATTCATTAGGTTTATGATGGAGTTTTAATGTTTCGTACGGTGATGTAAGGTGTTCTTAGAAGTTGTAACGGGTCCTACATTATTCTAAATTGTTTTTCATGTTGCGAATGTCGCATACAGAGTCGTAACAAGTAATGAGTGTTCGAACGATGTTCAAAGGACTCGAACGAATTCATTAGGTTTATTATGGAGTTTTAATGTTTCGTACGGTGATGTAAGGTGTTCTTAGAAGTTGTAACGAGTCCTACATTATTCTAAATTGCTTTTCATGTTGCTAATGTCGCATACAGAGTCATAACAAGTCGTGAGTGTTCGTACGATGTTCAAAGGACTTGGACGAATTCATTAGGTATATTATGGATTTTTAAGTTTACATACGGTATTGTAAGGTGTTGTTACGATTTGTAAGGAGTCCTACATTATAATTAAGTGCTTTTCAAGGTTCTAATATGGCATACAGTCGTAATATGTTTTAAGTTGTCGTACGATGTTCAAAGGACTCGAACGAATTCATTAGGTTTATTATGGAGTTTTAATGTTTCGTACGGTGATGTAAGGTGTTCTTAGAAGTTGTAACGAGTCCTACATTATTCTAAATTGCTTTTCATGTTGCTAATGTCGCATACAGAGTCGTAACAAGTCGTGAGTGTTCGAACGATGTTCAAAGGACTCGTACGAATTCAATAGGTTTATTATGGAGTTTGAAGTTTACATACGGTATTGTAAGGTGTTGTTACGATTTGTAAGGAGTCCTACGTTATAATAAAGTGCTTTTTAAGGTTCTAATATGGCATACAGAGTCGTAACATGTTTTAAGTTGACGTACGATGTTCAAAGGACACGAACGAGTTCATTTGGTTTATTATGGTGTTTTAATGTTTTGTACGGTGTTGTAAGGTGTTCTTAGAAGTTGTAACGCGTCCTACATTATTCTAAATTGCTTTTCATGTTGCTAATGTCGCATACAGAGTCGTAACAAGTCATGAGTGTTCGAACGATGTCAAAGGACTCGTACGAATTCAATAGGTTTATTATGGAGTTTGAAGTTTACATACGGTATTGTAAGGTGTTGTTACGATTTGTAAGGAGTCCTACGTTATAATAAAGTGCTTTTTAAGGTTCTAATATGGCATACAGAGTCGTAACATGTTTTAAGTTGACGTACGATGTTCAAAGGACACGAACGAGTTCATTTGGTTTATTATGGTGTTTTAATGTTTTGTACGGTGTTGTAAGGTGTTCTTAGAAGTTGTAACGCGTCCTACATTATTCTAAATTGCTTTTCATGTTGCTAATGTCGCATACAGAGTCGTAACAAGTCGTGAGTGTTCGTACGATGTTCAAAGGACTTGGACGAATTCATTAGGTATATTATGGATTTTTAAGTTTACATACGGTATTAAAAGGTGTTGTTACGATTTTTAAGGAGTCTTACATTATAATAAAGTGCTATTCAAGGTTCTAATATGGGATACAGAGTCGTAATATGTTTTAAGTTTTCGTACGATGTTCAAATGACTCGGCTGAATTCATTAGGTTTTCTTATGTAGTTTTAATGTTTCGTACGGTGATGTAAGGTGTCCTTAGAAGTTGTAACGCGTCCTACGTTATTCTAAATTGCTTTTCATGTTGCTAATGTCGCATACAGAGTCGTAACAAGTCGTGAGTGTTCGTACGATGTTCAAAGGACTTGGACGAATTCATTAGGTATATTATGGATTTTTAAGTTTACATACGGTATTGTAAGGGTGGCACAGAATTCCATTTGTCATTATCATCCAGTGCTTAAGCTGGTGTATTCTAATTCAACTCCTCGAGACTAACGTACCCTTGTGCAAAATCAAAAAAGAAAAAGCTAAATAACGCAAGTACATTTAGAATGGAACAACTAAATAATCGCATCTTTCGTTTCATCTTCTTCTTCAATTTGAGCAAATTTCGGGACGAAATTTCTGTAAGGAGGGGAGACTGTAACATCTGCCCTAAAATTCGAACCCGAATGCCCGACTCGAACCCGAGATTATCCATCTTTAATGTACTCGCAATTATCTCCTTTAAATTTAACGCTTCGTTGTTAAAAATATATATCTAAAAATATGTCGAGCCTAACGTCATTTTTGTCTTTAATGTATAACGACAAAATTTTATTCAACAGGTTACTAATTTAATACTAAATACAATTATTAAAACTTTAATATATATATATATATATATATATATATATATATATAGGGGAGGGATCAAGAGAGAACTCCATATTAAGTTGAGAACTTGAGAACTACCAAAAAGACAATGGATGGAATTTTTAAAAGAGGGGTAAAATTGGAACTTTAAATATGTAAATCTTTAAACATTTTTATCTTTTGCATACGTTAAGTTTTTTAAATTTTTTTTGCACCATTAGATCAAGAATTTCATTATCTTTCATTTGAGTATAAATAACGTTATAAAAAAATAATTTTTTCTCGTTTTTTTTACTTTCAATACTGCATATATGTAATATAAGATACCGTATGTTTTTAAATTGGGGAAATGAATACGGTGTTGTTATGAACCTAAATTACCCAAGAAACCATCAAAACAACATACTTTGATAAAATATCAAAAGTTCAAGGGCATTGACTTCGATGACGTTATCACAAAAGAACAACATCATCATGCCTCATTTCCAAATTTGGATTTTCTCATATGATCGTATTGACATTGCTAGCAATAAGTTGGTTCACATTATGTGATGTGGTATGAATATGTGCAGCATGCGCATATCATAATACTAATTATATGAGTCATGTTATATTAATCTGTTAGTTGGAATTGAGAAGCCAAATTGAGTTACGATCGATTTTTAAAGGGCGGATAACATTTTACTAAAATGAATGACGATTATTGAGTAAATGAGAAAGAGAAATTTTATGATCTAAGAGAAGAAGAGTGAGTCGTCCATTAACATCGAATAAAGATCAATGAGTTAAGTTTTCTAATAAAAAATTTAAGTTAATTTATCAAAGCTACGTAATTTTAATGGTTTTACGTGTAACTTAGGTGCATAACATCACCATATTCACTATCCCCTTTTAAATTTTATAGTATTGCATATATGCAGTATCGTATACTACATATATGTAGTATCAAAGTACTACATATATGCAGTATATGTAATATTGATGCATTGTTATCTTATAGTTTGAATTTCAAGTTTTTTTTTTTACTTTTTTATGATATTTATCATTGGTTTATTAGTTTATTATTATCTTTATGTTTAGACATAGTATAAGTATTGGTTTTGTTTTCATTTGCCATAAGTTTTTTAATATGAAATCTTATGAACTTTGTTATTGGTTATTTGAGATCATATGTATACTTTAAATAATTATTAGACTCTTGAGTCATTTGGCCACTTAATAAATGCATCAAGTACATTGATACTACATATATGTAGTATCAAAAAAACCAAAATGTGATTTTAAAATTTTTTTAATGTAAATAACGTATGAAAAAGTTAGTAACGTTTAAAGAAAAATATAATCAAATACAATATCGCAATACTACATATATGTAGTATGAAATTTAAAAAAACGAGAAAAAAAATATTTTTTATGACGTTATTTATACTCAAATGAAAGATAATGAAATTCTTGATCTAATGGTGCAATTTTTTTAAAATAATATTAACGTATGCAAAAGATAGAAATGTTTAAAGATTTATATATTTAAAGTTCTAATTTCACCCTTCCTCTTTAAAATTCAATCCCTTGTATTTTTGGTAGTTCTCTAGTTCTCAACTTAAAATGAGTTCTCTCTTGAACCCTACCCTATATATATATATATATATATATATATATATATATATATATATATATATATATATATATATATATATATATATATATATATATATATATATATAGGGGAGGGATCAAGAGAGAACTCCATATTAAGTTGAGAACTAGAGAACTAAAAAAAAGGTATGGATGGAATTTTTAAAGGAGGGGTAAAATTAGAACTTTAAATATGTAAATTTTTAAACATTTCTATCTTTTGCATACGTTAAGTTTTTAAAATTTTTTTTGCACCATTAGATCAAGAATTTCATTATCTTTAATTTGAGTATAAATAACGTTATAAAAAATATTTTTTTCTCGTTTTTTTACTTTCAATACTGCATATATGTAATATACGATATCGTATGTTTTTAAATTGGGGAAATGAATACGGTGTTGTTATGAACCTAAATTACCCAAGAAACCATTAAAACTACATACTTTGATAAAATATCAAAAGTTCAAGGGCATTGATTTCGATGACGTTATCACAAAAAAAAACAACATCATCATGCCTCAATTCCAATTTTGGATTTTCTCATATGATCGTATTGACATTGCTAGCAATAACTTGGTTCACGTTATGTGATGTGGTATGAATATGTGCAGCATGCGCATATCATAATACCAATTATATGAGTCATGTTATATTAATCTGTTATTTGGAATTCAGAAGCCAAATTGAGTTACGATCGATTTGTAAAGGGCGGATAATATTTTACTAAAATGAATGACGATTATTGAGTAAATGAGAAAGAGAAAAATTATGATCTAAGAGGAGAGAAGACTGAGTCGTCCATTAACATTGAATAAAGATCAATGAGATAAGTTTTCTAATAAAAAAAATTTAAGTTAATTTATCAAAGCTACGTAATTTTAATGGTTTTACGTGTAACTTAGGTGCATAACATCACCATATTCACTATCCCCTTTTAAATTTTATAGTGTTGCATATATGCAGTATCGTATACTACATATATGTAGTATCAAAGTACTACATATATGCAGTATATGCAATATTGATGCATTGTTATCTTATAGTTTGAATTTCAAGTTTTTTTTTACTTTTTTATGATATTTATCATTGGTTTATTAATTTATTGTTATCTTTATGTTTAGACATAGTATAAGTATTGGTTTTGTTTTCATTTGCCATAAGTTTTTTAATATGAAATCTTATGAACTTTGTTATTGGTTATTTGAGATCATATGTACACTTTAAATAATTATTAGACTCTTGAGTCATTTGGCCACTTAATAAATGCATCAAGTACATTGATACTACATATATGTAGTATCAAAAAAACCAAAATGCGATTTTTAAAATTATTTAGTGTAAATAACGTATGAAAAAGTTAGCAACGTTTAAAGAAAAAAATATAATTAAATACAATATCGCAATACTACATATATGTAGTATGAAATTTAAAAAAACGAGTAAAAAAATATTTTTTATGACGTTATTTATACTCAAATGAAAGATAATGAAATTCTTGATCTAATGGTGCAATTTTTTTAAAATAATATTAATGTATGCAAAAGATAGAAATGTTTAAAGATTTATATATATAAAGTTCCAATTTTACCCTTCATCTTTAAAATTCCATCCCTTGTTGTGACACCGGTCAATTTCGGGTTAACGCCGTTAACATAACTTAACCAAATTCCGTTGATCTCTTTCAACTTAAAATCTTATCTAGTACATTACCATTATAATTAATTAAATTATTAATTTAAATAGACAACAAAATAAATATTTACTAAAAAAAATAGTAATTCGATCAATTATTTGGATTACAACGAGAGATGCTAAACGGATAGTAATTCGAAGAATTACCAGTTTCCAGGACTCATAAAAGTCACTAAAATTTAACGGGATGGATTTCATTAATTATATTCGTTATATGAGTATCGGGTTTGAATGATAATTAAGTGAAAATAGATATTATGATATTGTCTTACGATGAATAGTAAAATAAATCAAGGGAACAAAATGAATATTTTATAAAACTCCAATTTGTTATATAACCCAACCCGTCCTACACCCTTCCTTGCGTACATAATCACAAAACCCTATTTCCATAAAACTCACAATGCCCGTTCATCACCTCCGCCTCTGGCGGCTCGCGACCACCGATTATGTTGTCTTCACAATTTCCGGCGATACCACGGGCCGCCTCCTTCCTCAAGCATCACTGGAACCTCTACCATCACTCCGTACGGGACGCATCGATATTACCATCACTTGTTGTCGCCGCCGTCCAAACCTTTTTTAGCCATCTCAGCCCAATTTTAATCACTGCAATCAGCGACGCAATCTCCAATCGAACACTCCTCCCTTCTATCATTCTGGTACGTACAAAATCAGTTTACTATTAGTCTCGGTTGATTCGGTTCGTTACGGTTTCGATTTCGGTTACGGTTTGGATTCGAAACTGACATTAGCGTATATATATGTAAACTCGGCATAAATATATAAGTGTATAATTATTCTTGGTTCTGGTTGGTGTGTACGCAAGTGTGTATATATACATGAGAGTGTATATACTTGTGATTCATGTGAAAGAATGTTTTCTAGATACACAAAACTTTATTTTTTTTAAATATATATACATAGTAATTGCATATTATGATGAAGAGGATGCATGTTTAAATAATTATGTGATGCGTAAATTATTGTAGTGTGTGTGGTAGTAGAAAACATATACATGAGTTTGATTTTTGTTTGCATACATTTATAATAATGTACTGTGGATATCAGGTTAGAGTGAGTTGTTGTGTAGATATATGTTGTCATAGTAAATATAGTGAGGAAATATATATATATATGTATGTGTGTGTAAGCAAATGTGTTAATATATATATATATATAGTCATATTTAAACCACTAGGTTATGTATGCTAGTGCATGAGTGGGTTTATTTGTGTGGATGCTAGAATTGCAATATATGCATGACGAGGGTGTCGGTTATAAAAGTGTGCATTTGTTATATATATAAATTATGTGTGCCATTGTATGAAAACTCATGATAAATTGTAGGTTATATATATTGGCGTGACAAGTTGTGTGAAAGTGTGATATTTGAAAAATCTAATTATTAATTTAACAGTCTAAACATTTTAGTTCGCGTCACGTGTAAAAACTCATTTTCATTACATGACATATTTGTATTAAGACATGGGGTACGAAAACGAAACCGAGAACTTGAAACCGAACATAAACTCTATTAGAGTTATTTGTATCTAATTAGTAGAATTCAAACAGGTTGTTGGTCGAACTTGGAAATTATAATTTTAATAATTACTAGTAGCTGCGCAACCTAAGGTGAGTTTTCACGGCCCCTTTTACTATTTTCCTGTTGGGGGAGAAAGCACGCAACGAAAACACTTTATGATTTTGTATCTACTTATATATCATCATGGTTTACTAAACGTCAAACTTAACATACGAAAGTCCTTTCAATTCTCTCGAACCGTTAATATACGGGGTATAGCGAGGAAGTTCGGGTAGTACTACTGGGTTTGACAAACCCCACCCTCGGCTGGGAGCCGGGCAGGTGTGAATTGTCCTAATCTCATGGCCATTGAATGTTAACAATGGTAACAAGGCACAAATAAACAGTCAGCTCGGATTCGAAACGTTTGAGTAACATGAAAACTTGGGTTAGCTACCTACTGATATATTTGTGATTTACATTATCTGGAAACTTGTTATTGAACTGTTGTTTAAAACCTGTGAACTCACCAACCTAGCGTTGACACTTTTTAGCGTGTTTTTCTCAGGTGGCCAAGGTTAGCTGAACATCACAATAGGACATGCATCATGGGTCTGCATAGTTTCAAACATTTTGTTTATAATTATTGCATTTTAAATTCTATACTTTGGGGCGCGTGTTTTGCGCATATATTTTACTTTACTTTACGCTTCCGCATTGTTTTAAACGGTTAAACTCTGACGTTTGGTTTTCTCATTTACTGAGACACGTTATTTTTAAACTCATTTAGAGTCGTTTGTGTAACTAATGACTTGGATCCTGGTTTGTCACGCCTCAAACGGTAGAACTCCGTTAGTGGAATTTGGGGGTGTGACACTTGTATTTTTGGTAGTTCTCTAGTTCTCAACTTAAAATGAGTTCTCTCTTGAACCCTACCCTATATATATATATATATATATGTAAAGTGTATTTTATAAAAGAGTTTTAATAAAGATTAATAGAAACAAATACTATCAAAGTTTTGAAATAACCATTTACATCAAGAATGATGGAAAAACGTAAAAACGCCACTTATATAATAGTTACGTCTCAACTCGGTTAAGTTAGTTAGTGAATATAATTTATAAACTAACTTTGAGTCAAAAGTGACAAGTTTTGAAACTTATATTAAAGTTTTAAGCTTAAAATAAATAATAACTCAAAGTTCAGGGGCCAAAGTGTAAAATGTGAAATTAATTCCAAAAACCCAGCCCCCCTTTCCTTTCCCCCGTACTTCCCCCGTAGTTCCATATTTTCCGGCGATTCTTAGTTTTCGCGTTTTAATCCGTTTAATCAAAATCCAACCTATACAAAATGATCCCCTACACGTTTCAAACCTCCTCACGTATTTTAATTTCATTTTAATCAAACCATCAAAGTGTTAATTGCAATTTACTAACCGGATTTAAAAACCCACTTAATGAAATCAACATGAAACGCCATGATCCGGCAAAATTAAGCAACCAAAACGTTTATTTTATCAATTAGGAGCCGTTGGTATCATCTAATTCCATTGAACACAACGAATTAATCACTAAATTAATTCAATTAACTCGCTCCCTTGCTCGAACCCGTTAGTATGTTTATTGACCATCAAAACTCAATTAAATCGGCATAATCACTCACTCTAACTCGATCTTGCTCCCTGTCAAGTCAATTTCAAGCAATATTCATCAACAAATCCGTAAGTGTTTCACTTTTTGTTCATTATGTTCTTCATCCAATCACCTCCAAATCATCAATACAATCTTCAATTGTGTTAGGGCTTTTGGTTCTCGGATTGAAAGGATAAAATTTCCAGGAGTAATCGAAATATAAAAGCTTCTAGGTCCCTGCTCGAATCCGAACCCGTCGTCTCCTGTTCTTCATCAGTCTTCGATCCAAATCGTCATCAATCAAGTGAGTTCCATATATTGAAATGATCCTCTTCATGCGAGGATTAATAATCTCCAATCAATTCCTGATTTCAATGCTCCAATCTCATGTATTGTAGTGATTTGTGTTCTAGGGTTTAAAGATGAAATTGGGGGATTTGTTTTAAAGATGTTAAAGAAATTTAAATAAGATATTTGTCAACAAAAGCAATTTAGCACGACTGGTTAAGACAGTATGTTTCAAACTAAAGGTCCTGATATCGAACCATGTCTAATCACTTTTTTTTCAATCTTTTTCTACTTAATGTTTTAAGTAAAATACTAACCAAAAACTAATACCACATTATATATATTCTATAAAAATGTCTAAATCCTACAAATATATTAAAAACCATGATTTTATATGGGTTTAGTTTTATGGAATTTAACTATTACAAATATCTCTTTAATACTTTTAAAAATATATAAACAAAGACTTATAAGTGGTAGTTTATAAATAATATGGACTTTTTATAAGACTTTTTAAATACTCTTGCAAATGTGGTACGCGTTTTAAATTATTTCTAGATACAAAATATAATTTCGTGACGTTAAATAGTTTTCGTTAAAAATATATAATTTGTTTTCGTTTATAAAAAACGTTGTCTTTTCTATTATTATCATTTTTCGACGTTATGATTAAAAAAGCTTTATATATCTTTAATCGTTTACCAAAGACCCCCCCCCCAAATCTCAATTTGAAACCCTAGATTCCAAATTAATTTAGATTCATATTGTTTCTATACCTGTTTTCTATGCTAAGTTAGGATTGTTATTTACTTAGGTGACTCTAGTTATTGGACAATCCTCGTTTCTATCTAGTTGGTTTACTATTTATTTCAAGTCCGAGTTTCAAGGTGAGTAAAATCACTCCCCTTTTTACTTTTGTATTTTGGGGCTGAAATATGTTCAAATATATACAATGTTTTCAGTTTTCTTTTTGTTTCCAAAAGAGATCATAAAATATGTTAGTCTTGACTCGCGACAAGATGCAATCCTTATGTGGTAGTTTAAAGTAGTATGGTTACTTAGTAATCCCACCGGTACAATGTTAGCGCTAATGGTTTGACAAACCCACCTGCATGTATTTCAAAACAGGTGATTTAAACCCGGCCATTCAATTTCAAGGTTACTATGTTACAAGTTGCTATTCAATGTTACAAGTTGCTATACTATGTTGCTATGCCATGTCCCTAAGTTGCTAAATAATTATGGATAACTTAAATATCGAGACGGTTAGATGACGGTTGCTAAAAACGTTATCCTTAATTAATACATGAGTTGGTTCCTCATGATAAATGACTACAAGTCATATTACAATGTGTTCAATGTGTTCAAGGTGTCATGTTCGAGAATGATACGAAATAGCTATACATGTAAGATTGCGCAGCATATTATGATGATCTCGGATTTCTATACCATTATTTATCAACTGTGGTTTACTCACTAGCTGTAAATAGCTAACTTTATTTTCACATATTTCAGGTGATGCTTTGATATTGTTTTGCTGCTTTTGCCAAGACATAGGGTTGCCTTGGACCTAGAATAATAAAAAGACAATTGCATTTACTGTTTCGGCTTTATTATTTTTGTCGTATCCATTTAAGACTCGTGTTCCAAAACTTATGATATCATTATTAGATTTAATAAAGAAATACCATGTGCTTTGTTTACTATTGATATCCAATTCCAATGACAGCCCGGCGTTTCCGCCGTCGGGCGGGGTGTCACAGTTTGGTATCAGAGCCATGGTTATAGGGAACTAGGATAGGGTATTAGAAACACACCGACCTAGACTATAACCTAAGAGTCCTTAATGCAACTAGTTTGTGCTTAGAAAACTCTTCTAGAACTTACCTCTTTATTTATTTTATGAATATTTCTATGTCTTTTCTTTATCTTATTTCTTATCCGATTTCGCGAATGAGCTACAAGAGACTCGTCTGTATGATTAGGATCTTTCTCTTTGTGGAATCTCGTCATCGTCTTAAGTAAGTTTGAAACGTAGGGACGTGTGCAATCCGGAAGGGGAAACGCCTGTATCACGGACATCCTGTCTAAGGCAAAGCATTTCGTATAAATCTCTTTAAGAGATCTGTATGCTTACCTGGGGATGGACGAGATGAGTGTGTCCCTATAGGCTAAAGCACGCCTTCCTGAATACGTTGAAAACGAACTTAACACTTTGATAAGTCTTAAGTGTCCAAAACCAAGACACATTCCTAAGTCTTCAAATTCTATTTATTTATGGACTCTATGATTATTCTTTTCTATGATTTCAAGTTATTTCAATGGTTTCTATATTATTTCAAATGTTATTCCAAGTTTGCTTATTTTCATTTCAATGATTCCAAGTGGTTACTATGTTATGGATTCGAAAACAATTCTATGAAATTCAAAGAATCATTATCATTCTTATTCAATCCAAAACTTAATTCCAACTTATGTTATCCAAAATTTCTTATGTTCCATGAATTTCCTTTTCTATCCTATCTTGTAGAGTGACAACAAGACGTCAACAAATCGCTAATACCATCGCGACCCAAATTATCTAAATCAAAACTAAGATATATTGACTAACCTCAATCAAATTATCAAAACTTCAAAACAAATACCAAATACCAAATCTAAGGTTCTAATCTCAATTCAATTATCGAATCCCAAATTAAATACTTAATTCATGATTCCTGAACTCTCGTAACAGATTTACTATTTTGACATGTCAACGCATCCGTTTGATTTACGAATCGAACGTTTACCCCCCAAAGTATCTCAACTTGATTATCAATACTTAAATATTGTCTAAGGTAATCATCTAAATCATAAGATTCTAATCCAACTTCTAATCCCCTACTAAATGATGCTATATTGCTATTTATAAATTCGTTTCCTAAAACTTAACACGAATTCACTACACAACTATTCTTAAGCTCATGTAACTAATATATTCCACTAATGAAATTCCATACATCTTGTTTCTATAAACTCATTCAAATCGAACGTGTCTTACGAATAAACTTTTTACATAAAACACCATGTTTTATTTGCGGTCTTGTAAAACTACCAACCAATAGTTAATTCTATTAAAAGTGATTTCCTTAATTTTTCCAAATAAAAATATATATATATTTAAAAAAATCGGTTTTACTATTTGTAAAATATATAAAATATATACATTTCATGATAAATGATTTCTTTAAGTAGGGATTAATTATTCTAAACGTTTGTTAAATATTTACATAACATCTCCTTGTTCTCTCAAATATGGTACAAACACTTTCAACAAACGTCATGATTCATACTTTCCAATATCGAATATTTGAAACTTAGACTGTGCCATTTTCAAATCAATCCCTCTATAGATAGTAAATATTTAAAACTTTTAACTTTTTCTAAACTCATTATCTAATTACTTAGTTTTTCTTTTAATCCGTATTATAGAAAAATAACATCACCTCATATAACATTGTTTACTTCTATAACCAATACACTTGGTTAACATAAAGTTTTGCCATATGAACTCAAACGTCGTAAGAATGGTATCTATTAAGAACTGAGTGATTTATTCATTTCAACTATAAATTGGATTATCTCATCATGAACTAACGCTTATGAACTTGGCAATATTATGAACCTTTGATATCTACATCTCACACCTAAAGTTGGTTTTTCAAAAACTTAAGTTGCTACAATTTTTGTACTCGAATTTGACTAGCTATGACAGTCAACAATACTATTTACAAGAGCAATAACCATCTATTAACTCAATCCTCTCGAATCGTTAATTTGTGTATCATTATCTTAACTTAGAAATTTTGTGTACATTTGACTCGCACGTGATCGAATTACTGTGTGGTCCATGCAAAAACTTAAGTAATTACGGGTGCACACGAAATTATGAAAGTTGGTGCATGGAAACCATATCGAGTTTTGTCACGTGGTCGAAAGCAATGGGTGGCACAGAATTCAATTTGTCATTATCATCCAGTACTTAAGCTGATGTATTCTAATTCAACTCCTCGAGACTAACGTACCCTTGTGCAAAATCAAAAAAGAAAAAGCTAAATAACGCAAGTACATTTAGAATGGAAAAACTAAATAATCGCATCTTTCGTTTCATCTTCTTCTTCAATTTGAGCAAATTTCGGGACGAAATTTCTGTAAGGAGGGGAGACTGTAACATCTGCCCTAAAATTCGAACCTGAATGCCCGACTCGAACCCGAGATTATCCATCTTTAATGTACTCGCAATTATCTCCTTTAAATTTAACGCTTCGTTGTTAAAAATATATATCTAAAAATATGTCGAGCCTATCGTCATTTTTGTCTTTAATGTATAACGATAAAACTTTATTCAACAGGTTACTAATTTAATACTAAATACAATTATTAAAACTTTAATATATATATATATATATATGTAAAGTGTATTTTATAAAAGAGTTTTAATAAAGATTAATTGAAACAAATACTATCAAAGTTTTGAAATAACCATTTTCATCAAAAATGATGGAAAAACGTAAAAACGCCACTTATATAATAGTTACGTCTCAACTCGGTTAAGTTAGTTAGTGAATATAATTTATAAACTAACTTTGAGTCAAAAGTGACAAGTTTTGAAACTTATATTAAAGTTTTAAGCTTAAAATAAATAATAACTCAAAGTTCAGGGGCCAAAGTGTAAAATGTGAAATTAATTCCAAAAACCCAACCCCTTTCCTTTCCCCCGTACTTCCGGCGTCACATTTTCCGGCCACCTTGGCCGGAGTTCCATATTTTCCGGCGATCCTTAGTTTTCGCGTTTTAATCCGTTTAATCAAAATCCAACCTATATAAAATGATCCCCTACACGTTTCGAACCTCCTCACGTATTTTAATTTCATTTTAATCAAACCATCAAAGTGTTAATTGTAATTTACTAACCGGATTTAAAAACCCACTTAATGAAATCAACATGAAACGCCATGATCCGGCAAAATTAAGCAACCAAAACGTTTATTTTATCAATTAGGAGCCGTTGGTATCATCTAATTCCATTAAACACAATGAATTAATCACTAAATTAATTCAATTAACTCGCTCCCTTGCTCGAACCCGTTAGTATGTTTATTGACCATCAAAACTCAATTAAATCGGCATAATCACTCACTCTAACTCGATCTTGCTCCCTGTCAAGTCAATTTCAAGCAATATTCATCAACAAATCCGTAAGTGTTTCACTTTTTGTTCATTATGTTCTTCATCCAATCACCTCCAAGTCATCAATACAATCTTCAACTGTGTTAGGGCTTTTGGTTCCCGGATTGAAAGGATAAAATTTCCAGGAGCAATTGAAATATAAAAGCTTCTAGGTCCCTGCTCGAATCCGAACCCGTCGTCTCCTGTTCTTCATCAGTCTTCGATCCAAATCGTCATCAATCAAGTGAGTTCCATATATTGAAATGATCCTCTTCATGCGAGGATTAATAATCTTCAATCAATTCCTGATTTCAATGCTCCAATCTCATTTATTGTAGTGATTTGTGTTCTAGGGTTTAAAGATGAAATTGGAGGATTTGTTTTAAAGATGTTAAAGAAATTTAAATCAGATATTTGTCAACAAAAGCAATTTAGCACGACTGGTTAAGACAGTATGTTTCAAACTAAAGGTCCTGATTTCGAACCATGTCTGATCACTTTTTTTTCAATCTTTTTCTACTTAATGTTTTAAGTAAAATACTAACCTAAAACTAATACCACATTATATATATTTTATAAAAATGTCTAAATCCTACAAATATATTAAAAACCATGATTTTATATGGGTTTAGTTTTATGGAATTTAACTATTACAAATATCTCTTTAATACTTTTAAAAATATATAAACAAAGACTTATAAGTGGTAGTTTATAAATAATATGGACTTTTTATAAGACTTTTTAAATACTCTTGCAAATGTGGTACGCGTTTTAAATTATTTCTAGATACAAAATATAATTTCGTGACGTTAAATAGTTTTCGTTAAAAATATATAATTTGTTTTCGTTTATAAAAAACGTTGTCTTTTCTATTATTATCATTTTTCGACGTTATGATTAAAGAAGCTTTATATATCTTTAATCGTTTACCAAAGACCCCCCCCCCCCCCCCCAATCTCAATTTGAAACCCTAGATTCCAAATTAATTTAGATTCATATTGTTTCTATACCTGTTTTCTATGCTAAGTTAGGATTGTTATTTACTTAGGTGACTCTAGTTATTGGACAATCCTCGTTTCTATCTAGTTGGTTTACTATTTATTTCAAGTCCGAGTTTCAAGGTGAGTAAAATCACTCCCCTTTTTACTTTTGTATTTTAGGGCTGAAATATGTTCAAATATATACAATGTTTTCAGTTTTCTTTTTGTTTCCAAAAGAGATCATAAAATATGTTAGTCTTGACTCGCGACAAGATGCAATCCTTATGTGGTAGTTTAAAGTAGTATTGTTACTTAGTAATCCCACCGGTACAATGTTAGCGCTAATGGTTTGACAAACCCACCTGCATGTATTTCAAAACAGGTGATTTAAACCCGGCCATTCAATTTCAAGGTTACTATGTTACAAGTTGCTATTCAATGTTACAAGTTGCTATACTATGTTGCTATGCCATGTCCCTAAGTTGCTAAATAATTATGGATAACTTAAATATCGAGACGGTTAGATGACGGTTGCTAAAAACGTTATCCTTAATTAATACATGAGTTGGTTCCTTATGATAAATGACTACAAGTCATATTACAATGTGTTCAATGTGTTCAAGGTGTCATGTTCGAGAATGATACGAAATAGCTATACATGTAAGATTGCGCAGCATATTATGATGATCTCGGATTTCTATACCATTATTTATCAACTGTGGTTTACTCACTAGCTGTAAATAGCTAACTTTATTTTCACATATTTCAGGTGATGCTTTGATATTGTTTTGCTGCTTTTGCCAAGACATAGGGTTGCCTTGGACCTAGAATAATAAAAAGACAATTGCATTTACTGTTTCGGCTTTATTATTTTTGTCGTATCCATTTAAGACTCGTGTTCCAAAACTTATGATATCATTATTAGATTTAATAAAGAAATACCATGTGCTTTGTTTACTATTGATATCCAATTCCAATGACAGCCCGGCGTTTCCGCCGTCGGGCGGGGTGTCACAGTTTGGTATCAGAGCCATGGTTATAGGGAACTAGGATAGGGTATTAGAAACACACCGACCTAGACTATAACCTAAGAGTCCTTAATGCAACTAGTTTGTGCTTAGAAAACTCTTCTAGAACTTACCTCTTTATTTATTTTATGAATATTTCTATGTCTTTTCTTTATCTTATTTCTTATCCGATTTCGCGAATGAGCTACAAGAGACTCGTCTGTATGATTAGGATCTTTCTCTTTGTGGAATCTCGTCATCGTCTTAAGTAAGTTTGAAACGTAGGGACGTGTGCAATCCGGAAGGGGAAACGCCTGTATCACGGACATCCTGTCTAAGACAAAGCATTTCGTATAAATCTCTTTAAGAGATCTGTATGCTTACCTGGGGATGGACGAGATGAGTGTGTCCCTATAGGCTAAAGCACGCCTTCCTGAATACGTTGAAAACGAACTTAACACTTTGATAAGTCTTAAGTGTCCAAAACCAAGACACATTCCTAAGTCTTCAAATTCTATTTATTTATGGACTCTATGATTATTCTTTTCTATGATTTCAAGTTATTTACAATGGTTTCTATATTATTTCAAATGTTATTCCAAGTTTGTTTATTTTCATTTCAATGATTTCCAAGTGGTTACTATGTTATGGATTCGAAAACAATTCAATGAAATTCAAAGAACCATTATCATTCTTATTCAATCCAAAACTTAATTCCAACTTATGTTATCCAAAATTTCTTTATGTTCCATGAATTTCCTTTTCTATCCTATCTTGTAGAGTGACAACAAGACGTCAACAAATCGCTAATACCATCGCGACCCAAATTATCTAAATCAAAACTAAGATATATTGACTAACCTCAATCAAATTATCAAAACTTCAAAACAAATACCAAATACCAAATCTAAGGTTCTAATCTCAATTCAATTATCGAATCCCAAATTAAATACTTAATTCATGATTCCTGAACTCTCGTAACAGATTTACTATTTTGACATGTCAACGCATCCGTTTGATTTACGAATCGAACGTTTACCCCCCAAAGTATCTCAACTTGATTATCAATACTTAAATATTGTCTAAGGTAATCATCTAAATCATAAGATTCTAATCCAACTTCTAATCCCCTACTAAATGATGCTATATTGCTATTTATAAATTCGTTTCCTAAAACTTAACATGAATTCACTACACAACTATTCTTAAGCTCATGTAACTAATATATTCCACTAATGAAATTCCATACATCGTGTTTCTATAAACTCATTCAAATCGAACGTGTCTTACGAATAAACTTTTTACATAAAACACCATGTTTTATTTGCGGTCTTGTAAAACTACCAACCAATAGTTAATTCTATTAAAAGTGATTTCCTTAATTTTTCCAAATAAAAATATATATATATTTAAAAAAAATCGGTTTTAGTATTTGTAAAATATATAAAATATATACATTTCATGATAAATGATTTCTTTAAGTAGGGATTAATTATTCTAAACGTTTGTTAAATATTTACATAACATCTCCTTGTTCTCTCAAATATGGTACAAACACTTTCAACAAACGTCATGATTCATACTTTCCAATATCGAATATTTGAAACTTAAACTGTGCCATTTTCAAATCAATCCCTCTATAGATAGTAAATATTTAAAACTTTTAACTTTTTCTAAACTCATTATCTAATTACTTAGTTTTTCTTTTAATCCGTATTATAGAAAAATAACATCACCTCATATAACATTGTTTACTTCTATAACTAATACACTTGGTTAACCTAAAGTTTTGCCATATGAACTCAAACGTCGTAAGAATGGTATCTATTAAGAACTGAGTGATTTATTCATTTCAACTATAAATTGGATTATCTCATCATGAACTAACGCTTATGAACTTGGCAATATTATGAACCTTTGATATCTACATCTCACACCTAAAGTTGGTTTTTCAAAAACTTAAGTTGCTACAATTTTTGTACTCGAATTTGACTAGCTATGACAGTCAACAATACTATTTACAAGAGCAATAACCATCTATTAACTCAATCCTCTCGAATCGTTAATTTGTGTATCATTATCTTAACTTAGAAATTTTGTGTACATTTGACTCGCACGTGATCGAATTAACTGTGTGGTCCATGCAAAAACTTAAGTAATTACGGGTGCACACGAAATTATGAAAGTTGGTGCATGGAAACCATATCGAGTTTTGTCACGTGGTCGAAAGCAATGGGTGGCACAGAATTCAATTTGTCATTATCATCCAGTACTTAAGCTGATGTATTCTAATTCAACTCCTCGAGACTAACGTACCCTTGTGCAAAATCAAAAAAGAAAAAGCTAAATAACGCAAGTACATTTAGAATGGAAAAACTAAATAATCGCATCTTTCGTTTCATCTTCTTCTTCAATTTGAGCAAATTTCGGGACGAAATTTCTGTAAGGAGGAGAGACTGTAACATCTGCCCTAAAATTCGAACCCGAATGCCCGACTCGAACCCGAGATTATCCATCTTTAATGTACTCGCAATTATCTCCTTTAAATTTAACGCTTCGTTGTTAAAAATATATATCTAAAAATATGTCGAGCCTAACGTCATTTTTGTCTTTAATGTATAACGACAAAACTTTATTCAACAGGTTACTAATTTAATACTAAATACAATTATTAAAACTTTAATATATATATATATATATATATATATGTAAAGTGTATTTTATAAAAGAGTTTTAATAAAGATTAATTGAAACAAATACTATTAAAGTTTTGAAATAACCATTTACATCAAGAATGATGGAAAAACGTAAAAACGCCACTTATATAATAGTTACGTCTCAACTCGGTTAAGTTAGTTAGTGAATATAATTTATAAACTAACTTTGAGTCAAAAGTGACAAGTTTTGAAACTTATATTAAAGTTTTAAGCTTAAAAAAAAATAATAACTCAAAGTTCAGGGGCCAAAGTGTAAAATGTGAAATTAATTCCAAAAACCCAGCCCCCTTTCCTTTCCCCCGTACTTCCGGCGTCACATTTTCCGGCCACCTTGGCCGGAGTTCCATATTTTCCGGCGATCCTTAGTTTTCGCGTTTTAATCCGTTTAATCAAAATCCAACCTATATAAAATGATCCCCTACACGTTTCGAACCTCCTCACGTATTTTAATTTCATTTTAATCAAACCATCAAAGTGTTAATTGCAATTTACTAACCGGATTTAAAAACCCACTTAATGAAATCAACATGAAACGCCATGATCCGGCAAAATTAAGCAACCAAAACGTTTATTTTATCAATTACGAGCCGTTGGTATCATCTAATTCCATTAAACACAATGAATTAATCACTAAATTAATTCAATTGACTCGCTCCCTTGCTCGAACCCGTTAGTATGTTTATTGACCATCAAAACTCAATTAAATCGGCATAATCACTCACTCTAACTCGATCTTGCTCCCTGTCAAGTCAATTTCAAGCAATATTCATCAACAAATCCGTAAGTGTTTCACTTTTTGTTCATTATGTTCTTCATCCAATCACCTCCAAATCATCAATACAATCTTCAACTGTGTTAGGGCTTTTGGTTCCCGGATTGAAAGGATAAAATTTCCAGGAGCAATTGAAATATAAAAGCTTCTAGGTCCCTGCTCGAATTCGAACCCGTCGTCTCCTGTTCTTCATCAGTCTTCGATCCAAATCGTCATCAATCAAGTGAGTTCCATATATTGAAATGATCCTCTTCATGCGAGGATTAATAATCTTCAATCAATTCCTGATTTCAATGCTCCAATCTCATGTATTGTAGTGATTTGTGTTCTAGGGTTTAAAGATGAAATTGGAGGATTTGTTTTAAAGATGTTAAAGAAATTTAAATCAGATATTTGTCAACAAAAGCAATTTAGCACGACTGGTTAAGACAGTATGTTTCAAACTAAAGGTCCTGATTTCGAACCATGTCTGATCACTTTTTTTTCAATCTTTTTCTACTTAATGTTTTAAGTAAAATACTAACTTAAAACTAATACCACATTATATATATTCTATAAAAATGTCTAAATCCTACAAATATATTAAAAACCATGATTTTATATGGGTTTAGTTTTATGGAATTTAACTATTACAAATATCTCTTTAATACTTTTAAAAATATATAAACAAAGACTTATAAGTGGTAGTTTATAAATAATATGGACTTTTTATAAGACTTTTTAAATACTCTTGCAAATGTGGTACGCGTTTTAAATTATTTCTAGATACAAAATATAATTTCGTGACGTTAAATAGTTTTCGTTAAAAATATATAATTTGTTTTCGTTTATAAAAAACGTTGTCTTTTCTATTATTATCATTTTTCGACGTTATGATTAAAAAAGCTTTATATATCTTTAATCGTTTACCAAAGACCCCCCCCCCCCCCAATCTCAATTTGAAACCCTAGATTCCAAATTAATTTAGATTCATATTGTTTCTATACCTGTTTTCTATGCTAAGTTAGGATTGTTATTTACTTAGGTGACTCTAGTTATTGGACAATCCTCGTTTCTATCTAGTTGGTTTACTATTTATTTCAAGTCCGAGTTTCAAGGTGAGTAAAATCACTCCCCTTTTTACTTTTGTATTTTGGGGCTGAAATATGTTCAAATATATACAATGTTTTCAGTTTTCTTTTTGTTTCCAAAAGAGATCATAAAATATGTTAGTCTTGACTCGCGACAAGATGCAATCCTTATGTGGTAGTTTAAAGTAGTATTGTTACTTAGTAATCCCACCGGTACAATGTTAGCGCTAATGGTTTGACAAACCCACCTGCATGTATTTCTAAACAGGTGATTTAAACCCGACCATTCAATTTCAAGGTTACTATGTTACAAGTTGCTATTCAATGTTACAAGTTGCTATACTATGTTGCTATGCCATGTCCCTAAGTTGCTAAATAATTATGGATAACTTAAATATCGAGACGGTTAGATGACGGTTGCTAAAAACGTTATCCTTAATTAATACATGAGTTGGTTCCTCATGATAAATGACTACAAGTCATATTACAATGTGTTCAATGTGTTCAAGGTGTCATGGTCGAGAATGATACGAAATAGCTATACATGTAAGATTGCGCAGCATATTATGATGATCTCGGATTTCTATACCATTATTTATCAACTGTGGTTTACTCACTAGCTTTAAATAGCTAACTTTATTTTCACATATTTCAGGTGATGCTTTGATATTGTTTTGCTGCTTTTGCCAAGACATAGGGTTGCCTTGGACCTAGAATAATAAAAAGACAATTGCATTTACTGTTTCGGCTTTATTATTTTTGTCGTATCCATTTAAGACTCGTGTTCCAAAACTTATGATATCATTATTAGATTTAATAAAGAAATACCATGTGCTTTGTTTACTATTGATATCCAATTCCAATGACAGCCCGGCGTTTCCGCCGTCGGGCGGGGTGTCACAACTAACACATGTTACCACACTGCGCCACATGTCACCCTTATATTCATTCTCAGCCGTTATGTGGATCTGGGTCTAACCCGTTTTGTTGTTTACCCATTTCGGATCTAATTGTCGGATCCAATATAAACACCATAACACCATGTTTCTTCTTTTCTACTCCTCATTCACAACTCTGTACCTTTGTAAACCCTAAAACCGCCGTTCATCAATCTTCCTTCTTCCTGCCGCTCCCCAACCACATTCTCTCTAGACTTCCTTTTCTGTTTGATTTCTTGCACAGGTACATAATCCGATTATAATCTTTCCTTCTATTTTTCAACCTGTTCATCCGAATCTTTCATTCTTTATTTACTCTCTCTCTCAGGTTAGTGAAGGTGTGAAGCCAATGTTTGAGTTTAGGGCTTTCTCTCCGACGCCAATCATCATCCGTGCTTGATTACCAGAAACACTTATTACACATCGCCACAAATCCTAATGGGACAGTGATTGAAGAAAAGGAATCAGACGGTGGGCATCAGCATCGGGGTCAATACACTCAATTTTATATCTATTTGATTGTTTCTAAATTCTAATCATCTTTGTGTACGCTCTCTTTTCAGTGGAAAGCTTTAAGCCTTTGAATTGACTAGAGAAGTTGTGTTTGATTATTTTTTATTCTTAAAATTAGTTCTAACAGATTTACAATCATTATACTCATCCATAACTTTAATTTGATAGTTTCTACATGATGACTTCTATGGAAACTTAATGGTTGGTTATTTTGTTATACACACCATGATACAGAATTACTATTTTTGGTGAAAATATATACATGTTACACTACACATCTATATATTCAAGCGTTCTTTCTTTTTATATAATTGTAAGACTCAACTTCACTACTTTTATACAATCATTCCTTATATTCTGAATTTTAGTTTTAAGATGAGATCAAACAAATTTGTTGTAAGTTGTATATACTTTGGTCACCAAGAATAAGAATTTGATCTGATCTATTTCATTTCTTTTACAAATGGTCTTGCATATATGTTGTTTAAGTTTTTTTTTACCTAAGTTATGAAAACTCTTGCTTAAGAATGTATGCGATAAGAATTTGCTGAAGGATTATGTAATAAGAACTCGCTTAAGAGTGTATGTTTTACCTGTGTTTATATCATAACTAACTTCTTTTTTAGACTTGTATAGAAAAATAGAAAAATCTTAATTGTCGAATTCATTCAATACCATAACTGACTTAATAGAAGGATATGATTAAGTATGTGTGATAATCATTGAACTCATTGAATTCCTTAAGTCTTAATCTTGGCTTGGGCTGATTTTCTCTACGGTATGATTTTTTACAAGTGATGTGTTTTAGCAAATATGATGCATCTTTAGTTAACAATATGTGATTATGATTGTATATAGAATCGAAGATAAGGGAAATGATTATGGTTCTTAATAAAGTACTCTTATAATGTGTATTGAGTTTTGGCTTTAGAATGTTTGAATTATTGGCTTACTTTGGCATTGAAATTTTGCTTTGCCAACTTTTGACTCATGTTTGTGTTGATTAACATTTGTGAGAAAATCTCCTGACCCAACCTCGAACCTCTCATTTTATGATGTTGGAATTGGTTTGTTTAACACGTATATCTGTAAGTGTTTTTAACTTTTGATCATAATAATATTAGCTCCTTGCCAATTCTTAATGCCTTGCTTTTATAAGTTGGTTCATTCGTTTTTTGATGATTGTATTAATAAGTTTCTTCAAGAAGGTATGAATTCATTACCCAGTCGCGGCCCGCGGGAGTGAAACTGGAAAAAAGGTATGAATTTTGATAAAAAAAACCGGTCTATTGGCTTAATCTCATTGTATCAAGTAACCGAAATGTTAAATATGCAGTCCAATATTCCAATGAGCCAAAACAAAACAAATTGCACACTGGACAAGTATAAAAGGAACAAACTGCACAAATTTTCGTTCATGTTTTTCATTCATTTCTGATTCATGTAGGTTTTCTGTATTTTTGTTTAACTTTTACTATTACGATTTTAAATATAAGTGAATATAATATTTTCTTCCGTTCAACTCCGTGGGTTCCACGGGTGCTAACCTAGTTGTTATAATAAAGATCGTAATTATAATTTGTTTTAAAATAATTTTCTTTCTAAATTCTATTGCGCCTTTAAGAAGTATTTTGTGTTAAGTTGGTTTTGCGATACTATAGTTTAATGTATTAGTTTGCAACCTATTGTTAATTTTTCAACGCTTTTTTTTTTGTTTCGAGCCATTATTGAACCATGGTTTTAAATCCGTTAGCTCTTTTAAAATTAGACATTGGAAAAATAATTAAAATTTGCATAAACAAAAATTATATATGACCCTTCCCCGTTAAATACTTCTAATTTTGCCACTGCTCTGAGCAATGACATTTAAAAAACGTAGATGAAACTTTGAATATTGATAATGATATGAAAAAAATTATGATTATTATGTTTAACAATATGTATTTTTATAATATAATAATAGATTAGATAAAAAAGTAATATATTATAAAGTATGGCAAAAAAAATATACATTATTCTATGAGTGTATCTAGAAAATAAACTTTACTGGGATACACCTGATATTTTTTCCTGAATCTGCCACTGTTAGGTATATTATGGATTTTTAAGTTTACATACGGTATTGTAAGGTGTTTTTACAATTTGTAAGGAGTCCTACGTTATAATAAAGTGCTTTTTAAGGTTCTAATATGGCATACATAGTCGTAACATGTTTTAAGTTGACGTACGATGTTCAAAGGACACGAACGAATTCCTTAGGTTTATTATGGAGTTTAAATGTTTCGTACGGTGATGTAAGGTGTTCTTAAAAGTTGTAACGCGTCCTACATTATTCTAAATTGCTTTTAATGTTGCTAATGTCACATACAGATTCGTAACAAGTCGTGAGTGTTCGTATGATGTTCAAAGGACTTGGACGAATTCATTAGGTATATTATGGATTTTTAAGTTTACATACGGTATTGTAAGGTGTTGTTACAATTTGTAAGGAGTCCTACGTTATAATAAAGTGCTTTTTAAGGTTCTAATATGGCATACAGAGTCGTAACATGTTTTAAGTTGACGTACGATGTTCAAAGGACACAAACAAATTCATTAGGTTTATTATGGAGTTTTAAAGTTTCGTACGGTGATGTAAGGTGTTCTTAGAAGTTGTAACAGGTCCTACATTATTCTAAATTGCTTTTCATGTTGCTAATGTCGCATACAGAGTCGTAACAAGTCGTGAGTGTTCGAACGATGTTCAAATGACTCGGACGAATTCAATAGGTTTATTATGGAGTTTGAATTTTACATACGGTATTGTATGGTGTTGTTACGATTTGTAAGGAGTCCTACATTATAATAAAGTGCTTTTCAAGGTTCTAATATAGCATACAGAGTCGTAATATGTTTTAAGTTGCCGTACGATGTTCAAAGGACACGAACGTATTCATTAGGTTTATTATGGAGTTTTAATTTTTCGTACGATGATGTAATGTGTTCTTAGAAGTTGTAATGGGTCCTCTATTATTCTAAATTGCTTTTCATGTTGCTAATGTCGCATACAGAGTCGTAACAAGTCGTGAGTGTTCGTACGATGTTCAAAAGACTTGGACAAATTCATTAGGTATATTATGGATTTTTAAGTTTACATACGGTATTGTAAGGTGTTGTTACGATTTGTAAGGAGTCCTACATTATAATTAAGTGCTTTTCAAGGTTCTAATATGGCATACAGTCGTAATATGTTTTAAGTTGACGTACGATGTTCAAAGGACTCGAACGAATTCATTAGGTTTACTATGGAGTTTTAATGTTTCGTACGGTGATGTAAGGTGTTCTTAGAAGTTGTAACGGGTCCTATACTATTCTAAATTGCTTTTCATGTTGCTTATGTCGCATACAGAGTCGTAACAAGTCGTGAGTGTTCGAACGATGTTCAAAGGACTCGGACGAATTCAATAGGTTTACTATGGAGTTTGAAGTTTACATACTGTATTGTAAGGTGTTGTTACGATTTGTAAGGAGTCCTACGTTATAATAAAGTGCTTTTTAAGGGTCTAATATGGCATACAGAGTCGTAACATGTTTTAAGTTGACGTACGATATTCAAAGGACACGAACAAATTCATTAGGTTTATTACCGAGTTTTAATGTTTCGTACGGTGATGTAAGGTGTTCTTAGAAGTTGTAACGCGTCCTACATTATTCTAAATTGCTTTTCATGTTGCTAATGTCGCATACAGAGTCGTAACAAGTCGTGAGTGTTTGAACGAAGTTCAAAGCACTTGGACGAATTCATTAGGTATATTATGGATTTTTAAGTTTACATACGGTATTGTAAGGTGTTGTTACAATTTGTAAGGAGTCCTACGTTATAATAAAGTGCTTTTTAAGGTTCTAATATGGCATACAGAGTCGTAACATGTTTTAAGTTGACGTACGATGTTCAATGGACACAAACAAATTCATTAGGTTTATTATGGAGTTTTAAAGTTTCGTACGGTGATGTAAGGTGTTCTTAGAAGTTGTAACAGGTCCTACATTATTCTAAATTGCTTTTAATGTTGCTAATGTCGCATACAGAGTCGTAACAAGTCGTGAGTGTTCGAACGATGTTCAAATGACTCGGACGAATTCAATAGGTTTATTATGGAGTTTGAATTTTACATACGGTATTGTATGGTGTTGTTACGATTTGTAAGGAGTCCTACATTATAATAAAGTGCTTTTCAAGGTTCTAATATGGCATACAGAATCGTTATATGTTTTAAGTTGCCGTACGATGTTCAAAGGACACGAACGTATTCATTAGGTTTATTATGGAGTTTTAATTTTTCGTACGATGATGTAATGTGTTCTTAGAAGTTGTAACGGGTCCTCTATTATTCTAAATTGCTTTTCATGTTGCTAATGTCGCATACAGAGTCGTAACAAGTCGTGAGTGTTCGTACGATGTTCAAAGGACTTGGACGAATTCATTAGGTATATTATGGATTTTTAAGTTTACATACGGTATTGTAAGGTGTTGTTACGATTTGTAAGGAGTCCTACATTATAATTAAGTGCTTTTCAAGGTTCTAATATGGCATACAGTCGTAATATGTTTTAAGTTGTCGTACGATGTTCAAAGGACTCAAACGAATTCATTAGGTTTAGTATGGAGTTTTAATGTTTCGTACGGTGATGTAAGGTGTTCTTAGAAGTTGTAACGGTCCTATATTATTCTAAATTGCTTTTCATGTTGCTAATGTCGCATACAGAGTCGTAACAAGTCGTGAGTGTTCGAACGATGTTCAAAGGACTCGGACGAATTCAATAGGTTTATTATGGAGTTTGAAGTTTACATACGGTATTGTAAGGTGTTGTTACGATTTGTAAGGAGTCCTACGTTATAATAAAGTGCTTTTTAAGGTTCTAATATGGCATACAGAGTCGTAATATGTTTTAAGTTGACGTACGATGTTCAAAGGACACGAACAAATTCATTAGGTTTAGTATGGAGTTTTAATGTTTCGTACGTTGATGTAAGGTGTTCTTAGAAGTTGTAACGCGTCCTACATTATTCTAAATTGCTCTTCATGTTGCTAATGTCGCATACAGAGTCGTAACAAGTCGTGAGTGTTCGAACGATGTTCAAAGCACTTGGACGAATGTTGGTCCATAATGATCGTGATTTCAGTGCTATAATGACTTGTTTAACAACAAACACTCTTGACTTAAACAAACGAACTCTAATATAACCCAACACACAATAACGAGATTAAAACCACACAACCGGAGGTAAATACGCTACAAAGATGAATAATATATGCTCCTAGCACCTCCAGTAAACACACACACAACACAATCAGTTGGATAAGGTTTTCTGTCAAAGTTGCAAAAGTCACATTATCTTCAAGATAAGGTTACAATATATATCAGTCATAGGTTCGCTGATAGATTCGCTGCAGCGAATCTATCTAGCGAACCACATAGGTTCGCTGGGCACAAACAGGTTCGCCCAGTCGACACCAAATCAAAAGCTAATCTAAGCGACGGGCGAATCTATAGATTCGCCCGTAGATTCGCTAGAACTAAAACATACAAAAGTCATACAAAATACATACAAAATATAACACCGACATACCGGTGGTCCAACCTATACATGTGACTATCAATACTCCCCCTAGGTTGGACCTCACCTGGGGAAGTCTTCTGTTTAAGCTCCTTCCTTTTCTTGGCTTCAAAGGTTTTCAATGTAAGCTCCTGCCCTTCCTTTAATCCCGGCCATTGGATTAGTGACGTCTTCAGATCCGGCCTCTTCGTCTTCACTAAAAATCAGCATTGATTCCACGAACGCTGCTTCGGCGACATCAGAATCAGGCACATCCAGAGCAGTCGTTTCCGCCTGAATTTCTGCAGTATGCTCCTCGCCAGTCACATCCAAATCTACAACCTCCACTGGTTTCTCGAACCTCTTCTCAATAGTTTGATCCAGCTGTCTAGATAAGTCATCCATATCCAATTGCTGATCATCAGTAATCCTCAGTCTCTCATTCACCGACCTCAGTTCAGCACGAATTCCACGGGCTTTGTTTGCGACCTTCACAAACAGGTTCGCTTCAGTTCTTGTATCGTCTCCAGCCCCGTGCTTGATCCTATTTTCACATAAAACTCTTAGATCCTCGTCACAAAAAGAGAAAACCTCCATTGGATCAAACAAGCGAATCTCTGGACGGTCTTCCCCTTTCAATCTAATAACAGCTTCACCCGTACTGTTATCATAAAACCATTTGAGGAAATCATTCAGTCTAGGTGGTTGTGTATCCGGAACCCTGACCCTTGTCATAACCTTCGGTGCTTCAATCTTCAAAACAATCTTTCCCTTCCACGATACCCAATGCCTATCCTTTTTCTGTCTCATTCTCCTCGGCTTCTGGTACCCAAAATCCACAAAGTTTGTCTTTGCAGCCTCCCTGATTGTTACCTCGAACGCACAAGCCCTGCCGTTATCTTCTTTACCAAGCAAAGGGAGTTCAGCCAATCTCCGCAAATCCCACCGAGGCAAGGTGGCGAAATGCTTCCTGTTCTTGATATAAGAAATGTCACCTCCCCTTCGCTTGATCATATATCCGTCAACCAGACTATTGTACTTCCATGCTATCACTTGTCTATCCAGTTGTGAAGTGTTTGGTTCATCGATGTTCTGAAATATAGGCACCTCTGGAACAACTTCTTCTTTTCTGAACCACTCTGATTTATCTAACTCAACGTGCTCGAACTGATAGCTAACCCCCTTTTCTTCAACCTTATACATCTCCGGCTCATCATCTAAATCCTCTTCACTGTCAGCTTCAATGTCAACCTCTGGTTCATCTATCAAGCTGAAGTTCACGCTAGATCCACCAACCACTTCAGCCCCTTCAAACACATCTAAATCAATACCCATTCCTCGTCAAACGGTTCCTCAACAGCTTTGTCTTTTCCTTTGTCATGATCTCCAAATACAACATCCATTAACGGATACTTTGCAGCATCCGTTAAGGATTTCAACTCAGCTTCAGACATAGCAGGTTCAGTCCCATCCTTTTCCTTCAGGCTGTTCAACTCCTTGAATATTCTAACCATCAAACACTGTTGATCCTTCATCATTCTCCCCATTTCATATATAACGGTCGATTTTTCAGCATCCTGGGTCTCCAGCTCTTCATACTTACTCCTCAGTTCACCCAACTCAGCCTTTAAACTGTCAATTTCACCTTTCAGTCCACCAACAGGTTCAGCAGATGTACCCGTAGTATCATGCTTCGCCTTCTTTGATGCTTCAGTTGATGCATCAGACTTCCTCTTCGTCCGTTTTTCCCTATTTGCATCAACCTCAGCCTGTATCTCATCCACCTCTCGATCAAACGAATAATCTTTTTCTTTTGCGTACGGCTTTCTCTTCTTTATTCTTTTCTCAACCACCTCAATATTCTCACCGCCCCTTTTCCTCTCAGTCTCCATCAATCTCTGAATTTGTACCCATCGATCAGCCGGGTACATATTTTCCCACAAAAACGACGTCCTACCGACACAATCCGATCTCACCGCCTTACAGTCCTTGAATATCCTCGAATGCATTTCCCATATCTTCAATTCATCACCAACAACTGGCAGATTAGGCAACTTGTCATTCAGAATCATCTGGATAAACCTGGGATATATCAACCATTTACCCGCCTTAGTAGAATGGATGTTCTCAAGCAAGTAGTTGTAGATCAGCTTCGAAAGATTTGCTTTCTGCCCTCGGCAAAACAGCATCATAGCCCGAGCCCAGTCCAAATTCAGTCCGTCAGTACCCCCTTTCCTATGATCCAGGCACATAATGAATACGTGTGCAATATACCTCCATTCCTGGATCAGATAGGACTTCACAAACTCCATCTTCTTTTCTCCAGGCATCGGACCCTCATAACCCGCAGTCCTGAATGCCCCATATACCTCCTCAGCAGTCATACTAACCTCCTCCCCCACATCCTCTTCTAACCTCAAGATTCTAGCCAGATCCGCTTCAGTAAACTCCAAATCAAATCCACTGACTTTGGCACATATACGTGATGGCTGTGTAGACACATTCATCACTGCAGTTCTCCAGAAATCTCTAACATGCAGCTCGTATATGGTTGGTGAATGAGAAATGGCGTAATGTATGTGAGAGGACTTCAGCCATTTGATACAATCTCTATAGCCACCAGCCTTTTCGTGATTCTCGTCAAGCAAAGCACACATGTTGTGCTTTCTTTCGAAGAATAGTGTAGACATCGGGCCTGAAAAATAAACGGAGATTGATCAGAACTGAAGATTTTCAAAAAAAAGAAAACAGTTAATAGATTCGCTGGAAAATTAGGTTCGCTAAAAGAGCGAACCTGAGATTTGGCACCAGAACCTATAGATTCGCTGACATGAAAAGTCAGTCATTTGGTCGAGCGAATGTATAGGTTCGCTAGAAACAGTCGGGCGAATCTATGTTGATGCGTGGGCAACATAACGACATAGGTTCGCTCGAAGTTTTGAACTTTCGTTCAGATTCGCCAGACGAACACATAGGTTCGCTGGAAACCCTAGTTTTTGAAAAACGGCCAGAATCACAGTCAATACACCATTATCAAGCAAACCAGGCAACAAACAGGTAATATAAACATGAAACGAGGATATTATGAAGCATAATCCTAACTAAAAACACCAAATCAGTCATTTAATATACACAACATCACAGATCGACAGATTTAAGGGGTTTAACAGTGCGATTGAAGGTTTAAAACAGAGATTAAGATGTAGGCGATGACATACCAGACCAAAAAAGAAGTGTTAAAGTGTGAAAAACCGGTGAAATAGTGAGAATCGAACGTACGGCCGTTGGATTTTGAAAAACTTGCTACAGTAATGGTGATAGCAAATGTGTGAAATGCTTCGCTGTCACTGCATATATATACAGACACAGGTTCACTGGCAGACAGACCAGCGAACTTTAGATTCGCTCGTAACCCCAAAGGTCAAGACAGCCTGCGGCGGCGGTGCAAAGAGGTTGCAGGCGAACCTGAGGTTCGGGCGAACCTGTAGGTTCGCTAGCAGGTTCGCTAGCACACAAATTAAAATATTTTTGGTTTTTCTCAGATTTTAAATTATTTGTAAATCCATGAAAACGTCCCACGATTTCAACGCTCCAAAAATAAACATATTACCCTAAAAATACTAAAAATAACAAGATAGAATTTAGAAAAGAAATAAAATAAAATGAAAGAGAAAGACAAGAAATTTTAAACGCTAAAGGAGGATATATATATTTTTCATGATGTTTTGAGCAGAATCCGGAGAATCATCGATTGGCGGGATTACAGATATGTTTGTCCATTTAAACCCATGCCTTAGTCCTTTCAACAAGAGATCAGCAGCTTCTTTTATCATGTTTTTGGTTTGATTGAAGAAGCTCAGACAACTCGGTCCCCACAGACATCTGGGTAAAAAGAACAAGTTCTGTCATCAGGATATATCTGATCAATACGATTGACTTTGCTTGAATTTCGAGGATCAAATTTTGAATATTGATCGATGCATTAGCTTCTTTTGACACAGTGCAATTTTTGCATCTTTTTGTGAGTGGAGCTTGTCAGCAATTGATTCTTTTGAACACAATGCGACTTATTATTTGGGAAACTCAAATAGTTCAGAGCTCCAGGTCTATACCGACGTATAACAGAGGAGATAAACATTTGAGCATGCTCGGTGAATCTTCAGGTCAATACTTCCGTATAGCAGAGAAGATTCACCAACTCCAGGTCAATACTTCCGTATAGCAGAGGAGTTAAGCACTTTGACTTAATACATTCTGAGGAGTTAACAAGTAACTCACTCAGAGGTTTTTCCGAAGAGCATCACTAGCAGCTTTTTATTTTATTTGTTTTGCACACTAGAAACTCAATTCGGGGATAGGGCGAGGGTGATTTGGGATGTTTAGGGAAATTAATGCAAAGATTTGACGCTCTCAACCCATTTTTGACAGAACCTTTATCTTTGTGCAATCCAATCATGTCAAGGGGATAATCCTTGTTGTCGAGATCTTGAACGTTATGTTTGGCTGCACAATCGCTGTTTACTTTGTTTTCGGGCTGAGCCTATCTGACATATCCCAAACACAATGCTTCTGACCTCCCTCAACATCTCTTCAACATCAATCAAAATGGAGATCCTGAAATAGCAAAATTTGAAAAACTATAAATAGTTATACTTAATCTTTAATATCTCCCCTAAAATTTTTATATAATAGCTATCTAATAATAAAATTTTTGTTTTTCAGATTTTATTAATATATATATACAGAGTGAAAGATAAAATAAAAGGAAATAAAATAAAATAAAGGAGCGAAGAATGAGTGACCCACGAATTTTTCAAAGAAGAAAAAGAAAAAGTTATTAACATATTTACAGATTTACAAATAGACAAAGCAAGGTAAATTAGACTTTTGAAATTGGGACCCAAGCCTTAGTGTACTTAGGTCTTTGAACTGTAGAAGATTTACTGAAAAAATTATTTACAAAAGTATTCAGTCTCTTTCCAAAAGATCTATGCTTTGAATTATTCTCAACAATCACAGGGCAGTGTTTGACAGTATGATCAAAATTTCCACACTGAAAGCAATGAGATTTTAAACTTCTTTTAGAAAATTTAGCAGTCTCTTCATTACTTTCAGATGTTTGAGAGTTACAATCACTGCAAGAGTTGTAAGACTCTTTTGACTTACCTGTTGTGACTTTTACCTTGGAGGGTGCAGATTTAGGTTTAAGAATGTATGAAAAAGATGATTCTTTGTCTTTCGGTTTTGAAATTCTTATTGGTGTGAAAGATGGAATTTGATGGGACAGGGTTTTTTGAAAACAATTTGTTTTGGTTTGACTTTCAGAGACTTGACCTGAAAGTTTTGCTTTGTCGTTTACACAAACATTTTCAATAAAGTCATCATTCAAATTACTTGAGTTTGAAATTGAGCATCCAGAATTGATATCACACAAAATATCCTTTGAAGTTAAAACTTGACTAGAAATAAAGACATTCAAACTACTGTCTTCAACAGTCCTTTTTGAATCAAGGCTAGAGTTACTAGAACTTCCAAGACCACTGCTTTCACCATAAGCATATTCTTCTCTCACCTCCTTAAGATTCACTTCACTTAAACCTGCAATAAAGCTGTTAGTATCGTTCTTTATAATCTCTTGAATCAACTCATTTGAAGGATGAGGAATGGGTGTAGGAGAATAACAAAAGGTACTAGGTGGAGGATATACTTGTGCATCATCTTTATGACCCAACCCGGTCTTGAATCTAGCCCCCTTTTGTTTCTTCCATAACTCCTCCCTTTTCATACTAGCAATGGTCCATTGTTCCAGTTTATTTTTGAGTTTTCTTGTTTCAAATTCAGCAAGAGTGACTTGCTCAGTCAAATAGTTTACCTCACAGTTCCTTTCTAAAAGAGATCTTTTCAAATGTTCGTTTTCTTTTAAAGTCTCTCTCAATTTAACAAAAAAATTTGATTCGTTCTGTTTAAGCTCTTTGTTAATTGTTTTCAATTCGTTTTCATTCGTCATTAACAGTTTATTTGCCTTATAAATACCGATCAAGCGAATTTTGCATGCGGATGAACACATATCCTCAATGACATCATAAGGAAGACCCACTATCAGTTTTTCGGCCTCAAGAGCACGATCACACTGGCAGTAAGGAGTGTTCCTCTTGTATTCATTCACAGCTTCAAGTTTTGCCTGTTCAATCATGGCTTCCATGTCAAGCTTTGATTCCATAACATTATCAGCATCGGTACCAGCATTTTCTTCCCCATTACCTGCGTTGACAGTAACCTCCTTTTTCTTTTCGGTAACAGCTTCACACAATAATCCGGAATGAACATCTTCTTCCTGATTCTTTCCCTCTTCAGTCAAACTATAGTCCGCAACTTCTTCAATCACATATCCTCAGCAACCTTTCCAGTATTTGTTTCCTCTTCGACCTCATCAATCATTCTAACATTCTCAACCTTTTCACCGTAAAATTCTTTAAAAGGATCAAAACAATCAATGTAATCGTTATTGGGAACAGATTCTTCAACAACTTCACTAACTAAGGATTCATGATTTTGAACAAGCTTCCCAGATGAGGCCGTAGTGTCAGATAATATCTGAGTGGTGATGGATGCATTTGAGTCAGCACCTACACTTGTGGAACCATCACCGGATTTGACAGATTCATAACTTGATAATCCTCCAGAGACTGCACTAGGTGAGTTTGCAGCGGATGTAATCAGTGCAGAATTCTGAGGAGAGACGGTTGCAGACATCATGGCTTGAGTGTATTCTTTTCTCTTTTCATTCAGATCAAGTGACTTTAACTTGTTTATCACTTCTATTAGTTTAAGGTCAAAGAAGTTTCTTTCTCGTTTCAGCACCTTGATCTGAAGATTCCATTTGGAAGGAAGGGAATCCAACAGCTTTGTCACTTGCTCATGATTTCCCAATTGTTCATCATAGGTTTTGAGATTGCTTGACACAAGTAAAAATCGATTCGTTATTTCAGTCAGATTTTCATGCTTCAATCCAACGAATGAGTTGAATTCATTTTCAGCCTAGGCTTTTCCATCCAGTTTAAGCATGTTCATTGTTGATGTAGACATAATTACAAGGGAAAATATCATATAAACATAATCAACTTTCAATTTCGTTTCAATTAAGTCACTGAAAGTTTTTTTTGTTCTAATTTGATAACTTAACTTTAAAAAGTGTTCTAATCCTAGATAATTGACTTGTAGAATAGGTAAATTTTGAATTTTATTTTATAATATCCATTTAAATAAATAAATATTTCTCAAACATATCCATATAACCTATTCACAATATCCTTTACGTTCACTGACAAAAAATCCATTTTAAAAAAAAACTATAAAAGCTAATTCATATGCGTTCATGCTTTCCTTTGGTCATCGTTAACGAATTCATTTTAATCTTTGCTTTTTGCATTTCGAAAACATTTTGTAATTTTATTTGAGATTTTTAGAAGTTTATAAAAAAATTGTAATTTTTTTCAATTTATAAAACTTTTCTTGAATATTCCATATTTTAAATTGAATATTAAAAAATATAAATCAATGTTAACCTATTAATCAAGTTAAATACCTAGGATTAGAACATTTTTTAAAGTTAAGTTATCAAATTAGAACAATATAAACTTTAGATGACTTAATTGAAACAAAATTCAAACTTGGTTATGTTTTTACAAATTTATCCCTAATTACAAACAACAGATTTTAGGTTCGCCCAAAATAGATTCGCTGGATTAGATTCGCCCAAAGAACAAAACAGATTCGCTGGTAGATTCGCTGAAACAGATTCGCTAGACAAACAAACAGATTCGCTGACCAGCAAACACAGATTCGCTCGACAGATTTTGGCAGCAGTTTCGCTTGCACAATGAGCCAAATAGTGGAACTTTCGTTCGATAAAATGTCAGATTCGCTAGCCACAAACTCACGCCAACAGAACACAAGATTTGAAATAGATTCGCTGGATGAACAGCTAGATTCGCTGGAAGAACAGATAGATTCGCTGGGTTACGAACCAACCTGTAACAGTACGAAAACAACCCGAACACCTTCAAAACTTGACCATTTGTAGACACGTTTGTTTCAAAAGCTTACTATGACCAAATAACACAACACTTGAGCAAAATACAACACCAAAACACCAAAACAAGTCCAGAACAGAATCAAATAGTGTTTAGACACAAAAACCCCAAAATCAACACAAAAATCACTAGAATCAAACAATCAAGAGCACTAAGGCTCTGATACCATATTGTTGGTCCATAATGATCGTGATTTCAGTGCTATAATGACTTGTTTAACAACAAACACTCTTGACTTAAACAAACAAAGTCTAATATAACCCAACACACAATAACGAGATTAAAACCACACAACCGGAGGTATATACGCTACAAAGATGAATAATATATGCTCCTAGCACCTCCAGTAAACACACACACAACACAATCAGTTGGATAAGGTTTTCTGTCAAAGTTCCAAAAGTTACATTATCTTCAAGTTAAGGTTACAATATATATTAGTCATAGGTTCGCTGATAGATTCGCTGCAGCGAATCTATCTAGCGAACCACATAGGTTCGCTGGGCACAAACAGGTTCGCCCGGTCGACACCAAATCAAAAGCTAATCTAAGCTACGGGCGAATCTATAGATTCGCCCGTAGATTCGCTAGAACTAAAACATACAAAAGTCATACAAAATACATAAAAAATATAACACCGACATACCGGTGAGTCCAACCTATACATGTGACTATCAACGAATTCATTAGGTATATTATGGATTTTTAAGTTTACATACGGTATTGTAAGGTGTTGTTACAATTTGTAAGGAGTCCTACGTTATAATAAAGTGCTTTTTAAGGTTCTAATATGGCATACAGAGTCGTAACATGTTTTAAGTTGACGTACGATGTTCAAAGGACACAAACAAATTCATTAGGTTTATTATGGAGTTTTAAAGTTTCGTACGGTCATGTAAGGTGTTCTTAGAAGTTGTAACAGGTCCTACATTATTCTAAATTGCTTTTAATGTTGCTAATGTCGCATACAGAGTCGTAACAAGTCGTGAGTGTTCGAACGATGTTCAAATGACTCGGACAAATTCAATAGGTTTATTATGGAGTTTGAATTTTACATACGGTATTGTATGGTGTTGTTACGATTTGTAAGGAGTCCTACATTATAATAAAGTGCTTTTCAAGGTTCTAATATGACATACAGAGTCGTAATATGTTTTAAGTTGCCGTACGATGTTCAAAGGACACAAACAAATTCATTAGGTTTATTATGGAGTTTTAAAGTTTCGTACGGTGATGTAAGGTGTTCTTAGAAGTTGTAACAGGTCCTACATTATTCTAAATTGCTTTTAATGTTGCTAATGTCGCATACAGAGTCGTAACAAGTCGTGAGTGTTCGAACGATGTTCAAATGACTCGGACGAATTCAATAGGTTTATTATGGAGTTTGAATTTTACATATGGTATTGTATGGTGTTGTTACGATTTGTAAGGAGTCCTACATTATAATAAAGTGCTTTTCAAGGTTCTAATATGGCATACAGAGTCGTAATATGTTTTAAGTTGCCGTACGATGTTCAAAGGACACGAACGTATTCATTAGGTTTATTATGGAGTTTTAATTTTTCGTACGATGATGTAATGTGTTCTTAGAAGTTGTAACGGGTCCTCTATTATTCTAAATTGCTTTTCATGTTGCTAATGTCGCATACAGAGTCGTAACAAGTCGTGAGTGTTCGAACGATGTTCAAAGCACTTGGACGAATTCCTTAGGTATATTATGGATTTTTAAGTTTACATACGTTATTGTAAGGCGTTGTTACAATTTGTAAGGAGTCCTACGTTATAATAAAGTGCTTTTTAAGGTTCTAATTTGGCATACAGAGTCGTAACATGTTTTAAGTTGACGTACGATGTTCAAAGGACACAAACAAATTCATTAGGTTTATTATGGAGTTTTAAAGTTTCGTACGGTGATGTAAGGTGTTCTTAGAAGTTGTAACAGGTCCTACATTATTCTAAATTGCTTTTAATGTTGCTAATGTCGCATACAGAGTCGTAACAAGTCGTGAGTGTTCGAACGATGTTCAAATGACTCGGACGAATTCAATTGGTTTATTATGGAGTTTGAATTTTACATACGGTATTGTATGGTGTTGTTACGATTTGTAAGGAGTCCTACATTATAATAAAGTGCTTTTCAAGGTTCTAATATGGCATACAGAGTCGTAATATGTTTTAAGTTGCCGTACAATGTTCAAAGGACACGAACGTATTCATTAGGTTTATTATGGAGTTTTAATTTTTGGTACGATGATGTAATGTGTTCTTAGAAGTTGTAACGGGTTCTCTATTATTCTAAATTGCTTTTCATGTTGCTAATGTCGCATACAGAGTCGTAACAAGTCGTGAGTGTTCGTACGATGTTCAAAGGACTTGGACGAATTCATTAGGTATATTATGGATTTTTAAGTTTACATACGGTATTGTAAGGTGTTGTTACGATTTGTAAGGAGTCCTACATTATAATTAAGTGCTTTTCAAGGTTCTAATACGACATACAGTCGTAATATGTTTTAAGTTGTCGTACGATGTTCAAAGGACTCGAACGAATTCATTAGGTTTAGTATGGAGTTTTAATGTTTCGTACGGTGATGTAAGGTGTTCTTAGAAGTTGTAACGGGTCCTATATTATTCTAAATTGCTTTTCATGTTGCTAATGTCGCATACAGAGTCGTAACAAGTCGTGAGTGTTCGAACGATGTTCAAAGGACTCGGACGAATTCAATAGTTTATTATGGAGTTTGAAGTTTACATACGGTATTGTAAGGTGTTGTTACGATTTGTAAGGAGTCCTACGTTATAATAAAGTGCTTTTTAAGGTTCTAATATGGCATACAGAATCGTAACATGTTTTAAGTTGACGTACAATGTTCAAAGGACACGAACAAATTCATTAGGTTTAGTATGGAGTTTTAATGTTTCGTACGGTGATGTAAGGTGTTCTTAGAAGTTGTAACGCGTTCTACATTATTCTAAATTGTTTTTCATGTTGCCAATGTCGCATACAGAGTCGTAACAAGTCGTGAGTGTTCGAACGATGTTCAAAGCACTTGGACGAATTCATTAGGTATATTATGGATTTTTAAGTTTACATACGGTATTGTAAGGTGTTGTTACAATTTGTAAGGAGTCCTACGTTATAATAAAGTGCTTTTTAAGGTTCTAATATGGCATACAGAGTCGTAACATGTTTTAAGTTGACGTACGATGTTCAAAGGACACAAACAAATTCATTAGGTTTATTATGGAGTTTTAAAGTTTCGTACGGTGATGTAAGGTGTTCTTAGAAGTTGTAACAGGTCCTACATTATTCTAAATTGCTTTTAATGTTGCTAATGTCGCATACAGAGTCGTAACAAGTCGTGAGTGTTCGAACGATGTTCAAATGACTCGGACGAATTCAATAGGTTTATTATGGAGTTTGAATTTTACATACGGTATTGTATGGTGTTGTTACGATTTGTAAGGAGTCCTACATTATAATAAAGTGCTTTTCAAGGTTCTAATATGGCATACAGAGTCGTAATATGTTTTAAGTTGCCGTACGATGTTCAAAGGACACGAACGTATTCATTAGGTTTATTATGGAGTTTTAATTTTTCGTACGATGATGTAATGTGTTCTTAGAAGTTGTAACGGGTCCTCTATTATTCTAAATTGCTTTTCATGTTGCTAATGTCGCATACAGAGTCGTAACAAGTCGTGAGTGTTCGAACGATGTTCAAAGCACTTGGACGAATTCATTAGGTATATTATGGATTTTTAAGTTTACATACGTTATTGTAAGGTGTTGTTACAATTTGTAAGGAGTCCTACGTTATAATAAAGTGCTTTTTAAGGTTCTAATATGGCATACAGAGTCGTAACATGTTTTAAGTTGACGTACGATGTTCAAAGGACACAAACAAATTCATTAGGTTTATTATGGAGTTTTAAAGTTTCGTACGGTGATGTAAGGTGTTCTTAGAAGTTGTAACAGGTCCTACATTATTCTAAATCGCTTTTAATGTTGCTAATGTCGCATACAGAGTCGTAACAAGTCGTGAGTGTTCGAACGATGTTCAAATGACTCGGACGAATTCAATAGGTTTATTATGGAGTTTGAATTTTACATACGGTATTGTATGGTGTTGTTACGATTTGTAAGGAGTCCTACATTTTAATAAAGTGCTTTTCAAGGTTCTAATATGGCATACAGAGTCGTAATATGTTTTAAGTTGCCGTACAATGTTCAAAGGACACGAACGTATTCATTAGGTTTATTATGGAGTTTTAATTTTTGGTACGATGATGTAATGTGTTCTTAGAAGTTGTAACGGGTTCTCTATTATTCTAAATTGCTTTTCATGTTGCTAATGTCGCATACAGAGTCGTAACAAGTCGTGAGTGTTCGTACGATGTTCAAAGGACTTGGACGAATTCATTAGGTATATTATGGATTTTTAAGTTTACATACGGTATTGTAAGGTGTTGTTACGATTTGTAAGGAGTCCTACATTATAATTAAGTGCTTTTCAAGGTTCTAATATGGCATACAGTCGTAATATGTTTTAAGTTGTCGTACGATGTTCAAAGGACTCGAACGAATTCATTAGGTTTAGTATGGAGTTTTAATGTTTCGTACGGTGATGTAAGGTGTTCTTAGAAGTTGTAACGGGTCCTATATTATTCTAAATTGCTTTTCATGTTGCTAATGTCGCATACAGAGTCGTAACAAGTCGTGAGTGTTCGAACGATGTTCAAAGCACTCGGACGAATTCAATAGGTTTATTATGGAGTTTGAAGTTTATATACGGTATTGTAAGGTGTTGTTACGATTTGTAAGGAGTCCTACGTTATAATAAAGTGCTTTTTAAGGTTCTAATATGGCATACAGAATCGTAACATGTTTTAAGTTGACGTACGATGTTCAAAGGACACGAACAAATTCATTAGGTTTAGTATGGAGTTTTAATGTTTCGTACGGTGATGTAAGGTGTTCTTAGAAGTTGTAACGCGTCCTACATTATTCTAAATTGCTTTTCATGTTGCTAATGTCGCATACAGAGTCGTAACAAGTCGTGAGTGTTCGAACGATGTTCAAAGCACTTGGACGAATTCATTAGGTATATTATGGATTTTTAAGTTTACATACGGTATTGTAAGGTGTTGTTACAATTTGTAAGGAGTCCTACGTTATAATAAAGTGCTTTTTAAGGTTCTAATATGGCATACAGAGTCGTAACATGTTTTAAGTTGACGTACGATGTTCAAAGGACACAAACAAATTCATTAGGTTTATTATGGAGTTTTAAAGTTTCGTACGATGATGTAAGGTGTTCTTAGAAGTTGTAACAGGTCCTACATTATTCTAAATTGCTTTTAATGTTGCTAATGTCGCATACAGAGTCGTAACAAGTCGTGAGTGTTCGAACGATGTTCAAATGACTCGGACGAATTCAATAGGTTTATTATGGAGTTTGAATTTTACATACGGTATTGTATGGTGTTGTTACGATTTGTAAGGAGTCCTACATTATAATAAAGTGCTTTTCAAGGTTCTAATATGGCATACAGAGTCGTAATATGTTTTAAGTTGCCGTACGATGTTCAAAGGACACGAACGTATTCATTAGGTTTATTATGGAGTTTTAATTTTTCGTACGATGATGTAATGTGTTCTTAGAAGTTGTAACGGGTTCTCTATTATTCTAAATTGCTTTTCATGTTGCTAATGTCGCATACAGAGTCGTAACAAGTCATGAGTGTTCGTACGATGTTCAAAGGACTTGGACGAATTCATTAGGTATAATATGGATTTTTAAGTTTACATACGGTATTGTAAGGTGTTGTTACGATTTGTAAGGAGTCCTACATTATAATTAAGTGCTTTTCAAGCTTCTAATATGGCATACAGTCGTAATATGTTTTAAGTTGTCGTACGATGTTCAAAGGACTCGAACGAATTCATTAGGTTTAGTATGGAGTTTTAATGTTTCGTACGGTGATGTAAGGTGTTCTTAGAAGTTGTAACGGGTCCTATATTATTCTAAATTGCTTTTCATGTTGCTAATGTCGCATACAGAGTCGTAACAAGTCGTGAGTGTTCGAACGATGTTCAAAGGACTCGGACGAATTCAATAGGTTTATTATGGAGTTTGAAGTTTACATACGGTATTGTAAGGTGTTGTTACGATTTGTAAGGAGTCCTACGTTATAATAAAGTGCTTTTTAATGTTCTAATATGGCATACAGAGTCGTAACATGTTTTAAGTTGACGTACGATGTTCAAAGGACACGAACAAATTCAGTAGGTTTAGTATGGAGTTTTAATGTTTCGTACGGTGATGTAAGGTGTTCTTAGAAGTTGTAACGCGTCCTACATTATTCTAAATTGCTTTTCATGTTGCTAATGTCGCATACAGAGTCGTAACAAGTCGTGAGTGTTCGAACGATGTTCAAAGCACTTGGACGAATTCATTAGGTATATTATGGATTTTTAAGTTTACATACGGTATTGTAAGGTGTTGTTACAATTTGTAAGGAGTCCTACGTTATAATAAAGTGCTTTTTAAGGTTCTAATATGGCATACAGAGTCGTAACATGTTTTAAGTTGACGTACGATGTTCAAAGGACACAAACAAATTCATTAGGTTTATTATGGAGTTTTAAAGTTTCGTACGGTGATGTAAGGTGTTCTTAGAAGTTGTAACGCATCCTACATTATTTAAATTGCTTTTGATGTTGCTAATGTCGCATACAGAGTCGTAACAAGTCTTGAGTGTTCGAACGATGTTCAAAGCACTTGGACGAATTCATTAGGTATATTATGGATTTTTAAGTTTACATACGGTATTGTAAGGTGTTGTTACAATTTGTAAGGAGTCCTACGTTATAATAAAGTGCTTTTTAAGTGTTAGGGCTATTTCCTAGATTAAGACTTACTTTGTATTTGTTTATATGTTTATGTATAGTTTCGGGTCTATTTTGTTATATTCCTTAAACTTGTAATTGTTGCTTTAAAGCATGTAGTGAGAGAGTGTGAGAAGAGAGGCTAGATCACATTTTCACGTAAGAGAGAGAACTTAGTTTGTGTGATTTATTTTTCTCCTGCACTTGTATTACAAATCTGCTTTGATCATCAATATACAAAGAGAATTATTAGTATGAATTGTGTTAATGATTAAACTGTGTTTTGTGTATGTTTCATTCTGATCATTGAGTGATATTAACGATCCAATTGAACCTATCAATTGGTATCAGAGCTTTCGGTATTGTGTTCTTCGCTGTTCTTAAGCAAAACACTACAATATTGCTCAAATATCATGATCTGAATGAATTGTTGCTGTTTTTAGTTGTGATTTATCATCGCAATATTCACAACGATTGTGCAAATTCCATCAGATTATCATCAGATCTGAGGAATTAAGAAGATTGAAAAAGTTACTGTTCGATCGAATTTTGCTCAAATTCGTCAAAATTTGATCATGTTTTGGATTGATTGAGATTAGGGATTGATAATCGGACCATTTCACAGCTTGTGTGTGATTTTTGAACGAATTGGACAAGTTTTTGACAAACCCAGAAAAATTCTCATGAAGAAGATGATGAACAGTATGAACTTGGTTGAAGATTAACTTGCCGGGTAACAAATTTGACTTAGACAATTTCCTTTGGACTTAGATTGAAGAACAATTAGGTCCTGTGCAGACGTGTAAAGGGATTTGTGCTTGTCGGGTAAAGAATTTGACGAAGAAAAGGTGTTACTGTTCAGCCGGATCAAACACTGTTGTGCCGGGTAATACACTGTTACGCCGGGTGATTAACTTTTTCAGCCGGGTGATCATCAACTGTGTAGCCGGGTAAACAACATTGTCGTGTGATCGACAACTGTTCAGCCGGGTATAGCCTTTCTGCCGTGTCAAGATTCAAGCCGGGTCAAAGATTTTTGCCGTGTCAAGGTTAACTATTCTGTCGGGTAACTGTTCTGCCGGGTCAAGAACACAAGTTTTACAACTGTTAAGCTGTGTAACTGTTTAGCCGTGTAAAGACTTTTTCTCTGCCGGGTGATGAACAAAGCTACTGTTTAGCCGGGTGAAGAAGGATTTTCACTGTTCAGCCGTGTGACTCATTTTAGTTGTTTTTATTACTTGTTTCTTATCTTGTCTTTAATTACTTGTCTTTATTTTAGTATTTTAATCATTTCTTTTCAAAATTTAACAAAAACCAAAAATATTTTCTTTTAAAAAAAAATTGTTAAAATGGCTCCTACTGATGATTCTGATAATCGTGTTCCTAGACTTGTTAATCGTGCAGATTTCAAGAACTGGACAATCATGTTGAGACATCATTTGTGTTCTATTGACAATGACTTATGGAAGTCCATTGAAAAGGGTCCTCACATTCCAACTCAGACAGCTCCAGACAGTGCAAGTACCTACACCAAAGACTCTACTGAACCTTATCCAGAGGATAATTTGTCAGCAGAAGATTTGAGGAAAGTGAAGAATGATAGCAAGGCTTATTCTTTAATGTGCAAGGGACTGCCACTGCAAGTTCTGTCGAGATTGGATGCATATCAAACTGGTTATACATGTTTCAAGGCATTAAAGTCGATATGTGAAGGAGGAGAACAATTAAGAAGTCTGAAGAAATCTAAATTGAAAAGGCAATTGGAATTATTTGAACATATTAATGGAGAAACAGTACATCAGATGATGAACAGGTTTGTGCACCTAACTACTGAGATGTCAAACCTCGGAGTTAAGACTGAACTTCAAGACTTGAATGATCGATTGTTATGTGCTTTGCCATCATCATGGAAGCAGACTGTTACTCTGTTAAAGCATACTGAGAAATTTCCAATGGATTTAGATCTGCTTATTGGAAAGATTGAAGAAGTTGAGATTGATGAAGGATCAAGAAATACTGATAGATCAAGCTCACAAGCTCAATATAAGTATGTGGTAAATCCTGCCAATACTGTGCAAATGCCTTTCTTGCACAAGATGCAACGAAGTTTGAAGACTAGGGTGATTTATTTGTTGGTGCAAGTTTCTATACTGATTCATCATATTTTCCAAGTTCACCAACTTATTCTCAACCTCAATCTCCACCAAGAGCTCAAGTTCAAAGTCAGAACCTGAAGAATCAAGCAGAAAGTCAAAGTTCGAATGTTCAAGCCAAAGTAAAAGATGTGATGAACATTTTACTACAAGATGACGAGACCAAAACTGCTTTCACAGCCTTTATAGCAAGTTTTCAAGCATACCAAGGAAGTCACTTAAGTCAAATGGATGTTGTACTTCAAGACTTATTTGAGATGGATCCTGTCGACGTTGAGGAAATGGATTTAAACTGGCAGATGGTGATGGTTGCATATAGAACTCAGAAGCATGCATATGTTAACCGAAGTTACAAGCCTCATGCAAACAAAACTGTTGGTTTTGACAAATCAAAGGCCAGATGTTTCAATTGTAACCAGTATGGTCATTTTTCAAGAGAATGCAAAGCTCCCAAGAATCAGAATTTCAATGATCAAGCTAGTTCAAGCAATCAAGGTCAAGGTCAAAGCTCGCAACAGTCTTCAAGTTATCAACAAAGGAATCAACGTTATTTTCAGAAACCATACCAAAGTCTTCCCATGCCAGAATTGAAAGATGAAGGAAAGAAACCAGAAGACCAAACAAAGGCACTGGTAGTTAGTGTAAAAGACGGTTATGATTGGAGTGCATTACGTCAAGTTTGGCACTGATATGTGAAATAGAAGAAGACTGGTCTGAAGAAGGGGATGGTAAAATGACTGAAGATGTGAGTGAAGTTTCAGAAGATTATGACTGGAGTGCCAAGTCTGATCCTGTTGAGGAATCTGAGTCTGAAATTGCGCTAATGGCTACAGCCAGTGAGTCTTCTTCATCTACCGAACAACCAAAGGTTAGTAATGACTTACCCCCTAACTATGTTCCATTACCTGCTGATGTGAAGGAAAGGTTGTGTTCTGAACAATGCATTCAACAAGTAGAACATTATCGAACTCATTCATTTAAAATTGGTGATAAATTAAGTAGACATGAAAAACTTCATGAACAACTTAAAATTGATCATAAAGTTTCTGATGAGAAGATTTTGTCACTTAAAGAATCATGGAACAAAACCTTAAAGGAACTGGAAATGGTAACAAAACAACTTGAAGAAATGACAAAGAACTTTGAACAAGAAAAAGTTGCGCATGTTGTCACACAAGTTGAATTAACAAAAGTGAAAAGTTGTAAGAACATGGTGAAACAACTCATAAGTGAAAGAGGTAACAAAACCAAAACCGGGTTGGGTTTCACTCATGAACCGATGCCAAATTCAATCACTCAAACCTTACCGGAAAACTTTAATGAATTTGATCATTCACCTGAAAATGAACGAAAATTCAAAGAAATTCAAAGAAGTAAATCCGAGTCTGAAGGTTCTGAAGTTTTGATGGAAAGTTTGAAAGAAGAAGATGGTGTGACAACTGAAGCTGATGATGAAGCTAGCAACAAATCAGAGCCTGTTCTGATTCAACTTGTTGAGTATCCGGAACTGAATCTGAAGCCAGAAACAGTGAAGGAAGAAGGTGAATTTTCAGGATACAATGATCCTGAATACATCAGGTGGAAGAAAGAACAAAAGGCGCAAGTTGCTGATCAGTTGATCAAGAAGCAAGAAGTGAAGAAGGCTGAAGTTTCAACTGCGAAGAAGCAGAAATCGAAAGTAATGAACAATCAATCTGAAACAAAAGAATCAAAAGGTAAAAGTGTCATAAAATCGAATGACAACACCAAAGCTCAAATTGTTAAAACTGACAAGGTCAAACCTGTCAAAAAGAAAGTGTCAAAAGGAAAAACAATTAAGTTTGTGTCTGCAGGAACGTTTGATTTGAACGGATCTTATGGTAAACCAATCAATTCTCCAATCAAATCTAACTCTGGTCTGAAAACAGGTTCAGGTCCTAAGTCTTCCGCTGTCAATGATAAGAGAATTGAATCCAAAAAGGTAACCAAACAGAACAGTTTAAAATCGAACCAAAGTCCCATGCAATCAACATCACAAACAAAATCTCCACAAAAGAATGTTAATCCAAAACTGAAAATGAATCACGAGTTGGTTCTTCATCAAAGGTTATCGGCTCTTTAGGATTAGCAAGAAACATTGTGAAATTTGTGATAGATATAATCATGCAACTGCTGAATGTTTCTTTAACAGGTACTGCAGTTTCTGTGACAAAAGAAATCATTCTTCAGAAGAATGTTATTATAACAAATTTTGTGATATTTGTGAAAGAAGAAACCATGACACAAAGGATTGTTTCTTTCGATCAAACTCAACAAGAGAAATGACACCATTTTCAAATTTTCGAAGAAATCAATCATTTGGTTTTCAAAATGTTAATCAAAGTCATTCTCCGGTTTTGAGAAATTTCAATCGAAACAATTCTGTTTCTAACTTTTTACCAAGAAATGTGCAGGTTAACAGTTTTAAACCAAGAGCTTTAATGGTAAGAAATCAAAAGTTTGAAAATAACCTTGATCCTAAGTTAGAGGAAAGGTTCATTGCTTTGAGAAGAAAGCAATCAATGCACGCCAATGGGCGAAACAACAGTTTTCAGCATCAAAATCTCTTAAATGAAACAAATTTTCAAAATGTTCAATATCAACAAGTTACTATTGTAGATAGATTCGGAAAACCGAAGACCGTGTGGGCCTGGGTTGACCAAACTAACTAAGTTTTTGTTGAATTGCAGGTACGCCCAAGAAGACCTATCAACTCATGGTTCGTTGATAGTGGGTGTAGCCGGCATATGACGGGCAACCATGCCTTGCTTCAGGATTTCAAGCTGAAAAATGGTACACACGTTGCATTTGGAGGTGATGCGGGTGGTAAAATAACAGGAGAAGGAACCGTATCCAATGGGGTCATTAGTTTTGATAAAGTCAACTACTGTGCACAGTTGAACTTTAACTTACTAAGTGTATCTCAAATCTGTGATAAATCTTATTCAACTTTATTTGATGATTCTTTCTGTTATATACTCAAACCAGGTTTCAAGATTGACAATGAGTGGGTAGTGGTGAAAGCTCCAAGAGATCGTGATGTATACAAGCTGGATATGTCGCAGATTGACGCTGAAACCGAAACTACTTGTCTCATTGCCCATGCATCAAATGATGAGAGTCAGCTTTGGCATAGACGGCTGGGCCATTCAAACTTCAGAAACATGAATCGTTTAGTGACTGGAAATCATGCTGTGGGAATACCTTCAAAGAAGTTCTCTACAACTGATCTCTGTCCAGCATGTTTGAAAGGAAAACAGCACCGAATGTCTTTTAAGTCCAAGCCAGAAAACTCCATTTCAAAACCCTTGCAGATGCTACATATGGATCTTTTCGGACCAACAAATGTGCAAAGCATCGGAAAGAAGTCTTACTGTTTTGTCATTATTGACGATTTCACTAGATTTTCTTGGGTTTATTTCTTGCATGTTAAATCTGAAACTGCGGAGTTGTTAAAAGAATTTATCATCAAAGTTGAAAATCAGTTGGATTGTAAAGTGAAAATTTTACGAAGTGATAATGGTACAGAATTTAAGAACGCTAATGTTGATTTGTTTTGTGCAGAAAAAGGAATTGCTAGACAATTTAGTGCTCCAAGAACGCCTCAACAGAACGGGGTTGCGGAACGGAAAAATCGGACACTAATTGAAGCAGCAAGATCCATGCTCGCAGATGCCAAAATCCCTATCACATTCTGGGACGAAGCTATTGCTACTGCGTGTTTTGTACAAAACAGAACATTACTGGTTCAGGATAAACAGAAAACATCTTATGAGTTGTTATTTGGAAGAAAACCGAATATTTCTTATTTGAAAGCATTTGGTTGTCCTGTAACGATTCTAAATTTAAATGATCATCTCGGGAAATTTGAGTGAAAATCTGACAATGGATTTTTCCTAGGTTATTCGTCTGTTTCTAAAGCTTATCGGGTTTTTAATAGCAAAACAAATACTGTTATTGAAACTATTAACGTAAAGTTTTTAGAAAATTCGTTTCCGTCAGTGGCGCATGGTCCCGAATGGTTATTTGATTTAGATTCGTTATCAAAATCTTTCAATTCTAACTTATTTGATTTTTCAGGAAAAACAAGGAAAGAATCAGGCGACTTAGGATGCTTTAGTGACGATTCTGATAATGACGAGGATGGCAATCTCAACTCTGAGTATCCGTTCATGTCATTTCATAATCCTGATCATGTCAAATCCAGTCAAGCTCCGGGTCCTTCTGGTTCTCAAGACGATCAAGAATCAAACAATCTTGAAGATGATGTGAATCCGTAAAATTCTCCTAATGATGGTGGATCCGTTCAAAATCAACCATCATCAGATCCGAATGCTGAAGTTATTCCAGAATCGTTTGATTACTTCATCAATTCACCGGATCAAGTCCCGAATTTCACTCCACATACTTCTACCATTCTACAAGATCTACCGAATCTGAATCAATCTAATCTGGAGAGTCAAGTGCAAGGAGATGAGATACCAATTCATCGATTCACAAGAAACATCCTGTCTCTCAGATTATCGGACCGTTGAATCAGAGAACTACAAGAAGTCAAACTGAGTAAGCAAATGTTTGTCTTTATTCATGTTTTCTTTCTCAAGTGGTGCCGAAGAACATTTCAGAAGCGTTGCAAGATAATAGTTGGATTGAAGCCATGCAAGAGGAGTTACTTCAATTTCGCAAACAAGAGGTTTGGAAATTAGTGGACTTACCTGAAGGAGAGAATGCGATTGGTACAAGATGGTTGTACAAAAACAAGCCAGATGAACGTGGCATTGTTGTGAGAAACAAAGCAAGACTCATTGCACATGGATATACTCAGGAAGAAGGCATTGATTATGAAGAGGTGTTTGCTCCGGTCGCAAGACTTGAAGCCATACGCGTTTTTCTTGCATATGCTTCCTTCATGAAGTTTAAAGTATTCCAAATGGACGTTAAAGGCGCTTTTCTGTATGGACCGATTACAGATGATGTATATGTCAGACAACCTCCGGGTTTTGAAGATCCTGACTATCCTCATCGTGTATACAAGTTGAGTAAAGCTCTATATGGTCTACATCAAGCTCCAAGAATCTGGTATGAGACATTATCCAAGCATTTACTAGAACATGGATTCACAAGAGGACAGATTGATCCAACTTTGTTTATGAAGAGGGAGAATGACGATCTCTTATGTGTTCAAGTTTATGTGGACGATATTATCTTCGGATCGACCAGTGAGTCAATGTGCAAAGAATTTGAAGAAATCATGAAGTCTAGATTCCAGATGAGTTCAATGGGGGAGATTAATTTCTTTCTTGGATTACAAGTGAAACAATCCGCTGACGGAATTTTCATCAATCAATCAAAATTTGTTGAGAAGTTGTTGAAGAAGTTCAAGATGCAAGATTGTCAGACAATTCGAACTCCATCTGATGTGAACTGCAAGATACAGCCGGATCCGAAAGGCAAATCCGTGGATCAAACACTATACAGATCAATTGATCGGTTCACTGATGTATCTTACTGCATCAAGGCCAGACATCATGTATGTTGTATGTGTGTGCGCAAGATATCAGTCTGATCCAAAAGAGTCGCACCTGGTTGCTGTTAAACGTATTTTCAGATACCTTAAAGGGAAACCGAATCTTGGGTTATGGTATCCTTATGAAGGCAATTTTGAATTATATAGTTATTCTGATAGTGACTTTGGTGGGTGTGCTCTTGACAGGAAATCGACTACCGGTGGATGTCAATTTCTGGGTCCTAGACTTGTCTCTTGGCAATGCAAAAAGTAGACCAACGTTTCTGTATCCACAGCTGAAGCAGAGTATATCGCTGCATCTGCAGGATGTTCTCAAGTTTTGTGGCTACAAAACCAATTGCTGGACTACGGATTTAACTTTCTCAAAACTCCTATTTACATAGACAATACTGCTGCTATGTTCATTACTGCTAATCCTGTTCAACACTCAAAAACCAAACATATCGAAATTCGATATCACTTTTTAAGAGACAACTCTGAAAAGGGTTTAATAATTTTGATTAAAGTTCATACCGACAAACAACTGGCAGATCTTTTCACATAATCCTTTTTGTCAGGCCGGTTTGAATTCTTAATTCAATCCATAGGATTAATCAATCATGATTAATTCTATTTGTCAAAAACAAAACGAAAATCAGAAAAATATAAAAGCCAAAAATATAATAAGTTGATGTCAAGTATTGATTCCTTTGTCTTTTATTTTATGTTTTGCATTGTGTGTGTGCATGAAAAAGAAAAAGAAAAACAAAATATAAAAGCAAAAAGAAAAGAAAATATCATGTCATAAGAATCTATATTGCACAAAGTGAGAAATGATAGTTACACTAGACATTATTTGTTACATCATTTTTAATAAAGACTGATGAATGTTAATTGATGTGCTAGACAGCTCAGACAATTAGACTGAAAAAGTAAGTTGATTGTTGACAAACATAAACTTAATGATCTTTGTGTTAAATTCCATTGTTATACATGTCTAGATATATATCTTTTGATACATTGCTTGTGATGATAGTTGTGCATGATCGGGTAACGATGTAGTCTATTCAGTGTGATGAACCGCATCGTGAGCTTCTTTGTTGTGGTACCCACAGACCTGAAGTCTCACACGAAGTCTCTTTTGAGCTTCAAGGTGCAGCAAAAGATTCCCAAAGATGGAACAAAAAGAGTCCCAAATGTGGACCATCACCAAACAAAATTCCAAAAAGGAATTCAGAAGATTCCCAAGGGGAACGATAGGAAATGGAAAATTCCAAAATGGAATTAAAAAGAAGTCCCAAAGTGGACCAAATCCGAATAGAACCCAGATTCCACACTGTTTATGACTGTAAGTGACCAGGTTTTGTGCAATATGCATTCAGGTAGTGGTTGATAAGGAAATATGTTGACATATGTATACATGTGGGTCACATAAGTCATTTTAATCGAACCTTAATTATCATCATGATACTGAAAAAGTAAGTGTGTCAACTCGAGCTAATTGGTATGTTTTCATATCATCACTCAATCAAACATAAGTCAAATGTCTATTCAAAACTTTCAAAACATGTTCAGATAATGTGTGGTATGATCTCACTGCGATATTTTGATTCGTTGCATTGCATATGTCTTTATTTTAATGTGTGTGCAGGCATATGGAATCTTTATTGACACATCGACATCCTTGTTAAACTTAAAAATTTCAAGAAATTTCAAGTTTAGGGGGAGAATAAATTGAAGAAAAATATCTACAAAAAAATCCAAAAAGATTTTAGTTTGAATAAGTGTGTTTTGAATGAACAAGAGTATGTGGTATGAAAAGCAAAAGTATTGGATGTGTTAAAAACAAACCCAAAGTCTTGTAATGAGTTTTTCAGAAATTGCTTCGGGATATAAAAATGTTGGTTGTGCAAAAACATCTTTGAAAAAGAAAAAGAAAAATGAATTTTATTGGAATTAATGTTATTAACTTGTTTAATGTTGTTGATAATTAATATGACAAATTCTTTTTAAGGATATCTTGTCTAATTAATGTGTCGAGAATGTTTGCAGGTGCAATAAATGCTGTTGAAAAAGTCAACAGACGAGAAAAATTGAAGAAAATTGCAAAGGGTTATAGCCGGGCAAAGATATCAGAGACAACTGTTTTGCCGGGTAATGAACACACTGTTCAGCCGGGTAATGTTGTGAGTCTGATATGAGCCGTGTGATTGAGAAAAAGAAATGAAGCCGGGTGAAGATATTATGACTACTGTGTAGCCGGGCAATGATCATGTCAAATACAGCCGGGTGAAGGTCATAGATATCTGCCGTGTGACTAGTTGTGTCACTATACAGCCGGGTGAAGATATGTTGTCATTATACAGCCGGGTAAAAGAAATTTTATCTTGTCGTGTAAGTGTATAACACTGTGTTGCCGGGTGATATAGAAGACAACCGTGTTGCCGTGTGAAGAAGAAAAGCATGCCGGGTGATAAAGACAACTGTGTTGCCGTGAAAAGAAGAAAGCATGCCGGGTGAAAGAAAAGCAACTGTGTTGCCGGGTGATGAAGAAAGGTTGCCGGGTGATGTTTTGAAGACTACTATGCTGCCGGGTGATTAATAAAACCAATCAGGTGTAGTTGTTCCTAAACCTTTACCCATTACTACAGTGACTTACCCGTCTCTACAGTGTTTGACCCGTCAAGTGTTTTTACATGTTTTGTGTTGACCCGTCACACTTTGTGACTTGTTTCAAGTACTTGACCCGTCACAACAGTGCATGACCCGTCTCAACAGTACTGGACCCGTCAAAGCTTATTGGGCTTTTTAAGCTTGCCCGTCCCATTTTGTTGACCCGACACCTCAAAGTTTGACCTAATTTTTAACGATATAAAAACCCGCCTCTTCACAAACACTTATCATTTTTCACTCACACATTCAAGCAAACACTCTGTACTTAAATCGTTTGTTATCATATTCAATCGTTTGTTCTGTAACAAGGTTGATCGATTGAATAAGGTATTGTTTATGTGATTTGTGCTTGATAAACCTGCAAATCGACCGATAAAATGAAAAACGATGATGAACAGTGTTTTTGATCACTGAATCGACACTTTGATTGTGTGTGTTAAAACCAAAATCGAATGTTGTTTTAAGTGTAAAACCTGTCGATCACTAACAATCAAACACTCATTTGCACCAAAACACCTTAAAACCAACTGAATCAATCAAAATTGTCATAACTGTTAAAACCGCCATTGATGACATGTTTGATGTTCTTAAAAGTTAACTTCAAAACAATGAAAGATGTGTTAATCATGACAAATCTCTGTTAAAACTAAACTAAATCATGTGAAACAACTTCATCTTATAAATATCAAATTTATGTCTTAAGTGTTTAACTGTTAAATTGAAAAATGTTGTACAATCATTAAAATTCAAAGTTGCTTTGATCAAAATGATGAAAATAAGTTTTTTAGATCAATTTAGGGTTAAAATGTTTATGTGAATGTTTTTCTTCTTAACTTCTTGTTCAAACTCTTATGAAAATTTGATATGTATTAACGAAGAATCTAACACATTTGTCTTGTTTGTGTTTGTTTTTGTTTTAACAGATGGAGAATCTCAAGTTTGAACCTAAGCACAATCTTGTGGCATGTCTAGATGAGTCTATCCCTGAAACTGAAGGTTACAGAGATATGATCAGATTCATAAAGAGGACCAAGTATGTGTATGCTATGTGTGCCAAATCGGTCATATATGCTAGATTGATAAAGAGTTTTTGGAGGACAGCTGAGGTCATTAGAGATGATAATGGTGTTGCTGTTGTTCGAGGAAATATTACAAGAGAGTTGGTGTTAACAGTTTCTGAAGAAGCAATCAGAACTGCATTAAGGATTGATGAGGATGAAATTGGAATGAATGATGAATTGACCATGGCTGAGTGTCAATCGTGCTTTGTTAATATGGGACATCCTCCTGCATTTCTAAAGTCACAATTTTATAGAGCCAGATTGGGAAAGAAATTTAAGCTGTTATGCTATGTTGTCCAACAGTGCATGTCTAGGAGGAGTGCAGGTTTTGACAACTTTCCATCAGATATAGCATCTCCAATAGTTGCCATAGCAGAAAACAAACCATTTAACATGTCAAGATGGATCATGAATGGTTTTGTGTTTAACTTGGTAAAGGGCAAAAGGTTTAAGTTTCTCATGTACCCGAGATTCTTACAGTTGATGATCAATGTTGCCTATCCTATCATCAGAACTGAAGGTTATACTGGAGGTATATTATATACTGAGGACATGAACGATCTTTCTTACAGAAAGATGAGTATCGGGAATGTGCCTAATGTGGATTTATTTGACTATATGAGAGATATAGCAAATAATGAAGAAGATGTTGAAGTTGTTTATCATCATATTTCTCATGGTGAGATAGTTAATCCACAGGACCTTGTTGATGAGGTGCCTGATAATCTTTTAGATGATGATGAGTATGATGCTCGTCATGCAGGAGATGAAGATGATGAACCTGAGGATGGTGAAAATGATGATAATGATAGTGATAGTGAAGAAAGTGATGATAGTGGAGATGATGGTGAAAATGATGGTAATGATAGTGCTGAATCTGATTCAGAGGAGGCAGAGAACATTGAGATTGCTGAACCAATGGAATTGGAGACAGAGATGTTGGAGTTATTGAACAAATTGTGATAGAAGAACCTATTGAGGTTGTTTCTGTTGAAAAGGAGGTGGCTGTTGAAGTTGCAAAGCCAATCACAAAACAGTATGTTAGATCTCGAAGATCTAAATCTGTTGTGGAGAAAGTGTTAAGTGAGCCTGAACAGATAGATGTAGTTCAGATTGCTCAGGAAGTAATGGCCGAAGCTGAGACTATTGCACAGATAGTTGATGAAGTTGATGTTGGCGTTAGTGATCCTATCCCTGTTGATATACCCACCACATCATCCCCATTTGCAGAAAACGTTGAACAAGTTTTGGAGTCTTCACCAAAAACTGTTTCAATTGTTGATGAGAATGAAGATAAAAGGAAGATTGTTGAATTGGAAGAAATGGTGGCAAAATTGGTAGAGGCAAATGAACTGTTGAAAGCTTCAAATGATCGGAAAAAGAAAAGGTTTGAAGAGTTTTGGGATATTCATAATCAGAACTTGAAAACTTTCAAAGAGTTGGATGCTGATCATGTCAAGTTGGTGGCTGAGCATGAAAAGATGAAATCTGATTATGAAACACTGAAAGAAGAGTATGAGAATCTGAAGTTTGATTACAAAGAACTGAAGGCTGAATGCAACACTCTTGAGGATGAAAAAGAGATGTTGGAGAAATGGCTAGAAGAAACACGATCAAAGAAGTCTGGATCAACATCTGACAAAGATTTTTCAGATGAAGTGGTTGAAATGACTGAAGCGACTCAAGTATCAAAAGTTTATCTGACTAGAGCACGTGGCACTACAAATGTTGGCATAAGGGTGGAATCGCCAATAGTCATTCCCGATGAAGCTGTTGCTGACTCTGTCAATACTGACAAGGCTGAGGGAAAAAGGAAGTTAGATGCAGTTCCAGAAATCACTGGTGATGAAGGTTGCAGTAAAAGGGCGAGATTAGAAGAAACAGTACAGATTGAGCCGATTCAATCTGTAGCTGTAGTTGAAACTGAAGTGATTGAGCTAGCTAAGGCAGATGAAACTGTGAGTGAAGCTAATGTTGATAAACCAGTTCAGATTGAGCCGATTCAATCTGAAGCTGCTGTTGTTGAAAAAGTGCCTGAAACTGCTGAAATTGTTGAAAATGTGCTTGAAACTGTTCCAGAAGATGTAAGTCAGTTTGAGCCGGTTCAAACTGACAATGCACCTATGATTGAGGCTTTAGATGATTTGGATGACATTGATTTTACTGAATCTGAATCTGAAGTTGAGCCAGAAACTAATGTTGATCAAGAGATTCCAGATGACTTAGATCAAAGATTTGCTTACCTTGAGAAGATGAAGTATAATGCTGTGTTTCTGAATGGGCTGACAGTAAGTCAAATCAATGAAGAATATGAAAAGTGTTTAATTGCTCAAGACAAAGCTGCTGCTGATGAAAAGGAGTTTGTCATTGAAATGGGTGAGTGGACACCATTGCAAGAGAGTTTGAACATTGAAGACTTACCTCCGACTGAACTTTATCATCAGAATCCTGAAGAAATGTCAAGTAGAGAAATGCGTGATTGGCTGAGCTCAAGGAATTATCCATATAGGACTCTGAAGAGGTTGAAATCTGAGTCGCTGAGGAAAATTGTTGTTAGTTTCATGAAGACGGAGAAAATGTACAATCGTATGTTTTATTTGGACTATAACAATCCTCAATATTTCGAGCTGACTAAAAGATACAAAATTCTTGGACCGAAGGAGATACCGGTGATGGCGTTACCTGAGAATGCACACAAGAAAAGGCACGAATTGATGGACATGTTTCCTAGTGAAGTTAAATCATACAACATACCTATGGACGTACGTGAATCATGGCACAAATCAGCCACAGCAGGTGACGTGGTGAGGTCACTGCTGAGCAAGGGTCAGTCGATTGCTGAACTTCTTGATTCAATGATTGTACCAGAAAAGAACAAGAAGGTAAAGATTATTGCATGGAAATACGATGAGGTGTTTGATGCATTCATGATAAAGAGAGTTAATGGTTTATGTGACGTATACCATTATTACTCTAGCATTTTCAAGTTGGAAGTTCAAGATCTTAAAGAACTGCACAAACTTAGGCTGATAAATCACACGCATGCTGAGCGTGGTGATAAGTGTGCAATGCTGCTGGATGCCGGGATTGCCAGATCACCGAAATATTTGGACTTCAGAGGTCAACAAGAAGATAGTGCTTATGTGCAAGCGAAGAAAGAAAGAAAGATAGTGCTTATGTGCAAGCGAAGAAAGAAAGAAAGAAAAAGAGATTGGTTGTTAGTGAAGATATGTACTTGGAGGAATTTTCTGATGAGTATTTTGATAAGGTGACCAATCCGGGACTGAAAGTGATTGATTGATCTCAAATGACGAAGCCAATACTTAGAGTTTTCTACAACCAAGAAACCTTTGAGTTGAAGCTTGTTCGAAATTTGGAAGATTGGGATAAAGATATGATCACTTTATTTAGTACCTTTGAGCTGAAACTGCTGCATCCATCCTATATCGATTTTCTGAGAAGTTGCAGAATGGAGAAATGCAAAGATAAACTGGCTGAAGCTGATAGAAAATTATTTGTTGTGATGATAGAGGTGATAGCTGCTGCATCTGAGAAAATTCGAGTGAGGAAGGCACTGCTTAATTCTAATCTTGTGAGGGTTGACATACCAGAGATAGAATTTATGAGGATTAGTGCGAAGGGTACTTTGGAGGTGCAAGTCAAGGGGAAGGAGATGCCTTATGAGTTTTATGCTAACATTGACTTTGCAGGTTTAAATCTGGATTCTCTGAGACGCATGAATGCCTGCCCAATTCTTACAAATGAGTCCCAACCACGACAAGCCAAGATTGCAGAAAAGTTCAAGTCCTGTATAGAAGAAGCACTGAAGGAACAAGAAGAGTTTAAAGGAAAAGAGCTGCTGGATATCAAAGAGGAACCAGAAGATTGGTAGAAGAGATTGAAGCTGAAAAGATGAAAACTGTTGAAGATTTTGCTGAAGATTCAAAGATAAATCTTAGGGGGAGTACTGTTAGGGCTATTTCCTAGATTAAGATTTACTTTGTATTTGTTTGTATGTTTATGTATAGTTTAGGGTCTATTTTGTTATATTCCTTAAACTTGTAATTGTTGCTTTAAAGCATGTAGTGAGAGAGTGTGAGAAGAGAGGCTAGATCACATTTTCACGTAAGAGAGAGAACTTAGTGTGTGTGATTTATTTTTCTCATGCACTTGTATTACAAATCTGCTTTGATCATCAATATACAAAGAGAATTATTAGTATGAATTGTGTTAATGATTAAACTGTGTTTTGTGTATGTTTCATTCTGATCATTGAGTGATATTAACGATCCAATTGAACCTATCATTAAGGTTCTAATATGGCATACAGAGTCGTAACATGTTTTAAGTTGACGTACGATGTTCAAAGGACACAAACAAATTCATTAGGTTTATTATGGAGTTTTAAAGTTTCGTACGGTGATGTAAGGTGTTCTTAGAAGTTGTAATAGGTCCTACATTATTCTAAATTGCTTTTAATGTTGCTAATGTCGCATACAGAGTCGTAACAAGTCGTGAGTGTTCGAACGATGTTCAAATGACTCGGACGAATTCAATAGGTTTATTATGGAGTTTGAATTTTACATACGGTATTGTATGGTGTTGTTACGATTTGTAAGGAGTCCTACATTATAATAAAGTGCTTTTCAAGGTTCTAATATGGCATACAGAGTCGTAATATGTTTTAAGTTGCCGTACGATGTTCAAAGGACACGAACGTATTCATTAGGTTTATTATGGAGTTTTAATTTTTCGTACGATGATGTAATGTGTTCTAAGAAGTTGTAACGGGTCCTCTATTATTCTAAATTGCTTTTCATGTTGCTAATGTCGCATACAGAGTCGTAACAAGTCGTGAGTGTTCGTACGATGTTCAAAGGACTTGGACGAATTCATTAGGTATATTATGGATTTTTAAGTTTACATACGGTATTGTAAGGTGTTGTTACGATTTGTAAGGAGTCCTACATTATAATTAAGTGCTTTTCAAGGTTCTAATATGGCATACAGTCGTAATATGTTTTAAGTTGTCGTACGATGTTCAAAGGACTCGAACGAATTCATTAGGTTTAGTATGGAGTTTTAATGTTTCGTACGGTGATGTAAGGTGTTCTTAGAAGTTGTAACGGGTCCTATATTATTCTAAATTGCTTTTCATGTTGCTAATGTCGCATACAGAGTCGTAACAAGTCGTGAGTGTTCGAACGATGTTCAAAGGACTTGGACGAATTCAATAGGTTTATTATGGAGTTTGAAGTTTACATACGGTATTGTAAGGTGTTGTTACGATTTGTAAGGAGTCCTACGTTATAATAAAGTGCTTTTTAAGGTTCTAATATGGCATACAGAGTCGTAACATGTTTTAAGTTGACGTACGATGTTCAAAGGACACGAACAAATTCATTAGGTTTAGTATGGAGTTTTAATGTTTCTTACGGTGATGTAAGGTGTTCTTAGAAGTTGTAACGCGTCCTACATTATTCTAAATTGCTTTTCATGTTGCTAATGTCGCATACAGAGTCGTAACAAGTCGTGAGTGTTCGAACGATGTTCAAAGCACTTGGACGAATTCATTAGGTATATTATGGATTTTTAAGTTTACATACGGTATTGTAAGGTGTTGTTACAATTTGTAAGGAGTCCTACGTTATAATAAAGTGCTTTTTAAGGTTCTAAATGGCATACAGAGTCGTAACATGTTTTAAGTTGACGTACGATGTTCAAAGGACACAAACAAATTCATTAGGTTTATTATGGAGTTTTAAAGTTTCGTACGGTGATGTAAGGTGTTCTTAGAAGTTGTAACAGGTCCTACATTATTCTAAATTGCTTTTAATGTTGCTAATGTCGCATACAGAGTCGTAACAAGTCGTGAGTGTTCGAACGATGTTCAAATGACTCGGACAAATTCAATAGGTTTATTATGCAGTTTGAATTTTACATACGGTATTGTATGGTGTTGTTACGATTTGTAAGGAGTCCTACATTATAATAAAGTGCTTTTCAAGGTTCTAATATGGCATACAGAGTCGTAATATGTTTTAAGTTGCCGTACGATGTTCAAAGGACACGAACGTATTCATTAGGTTTATTATGGAGTTTTAATTTTTCGTACGATGATGTAATGTGTTCTTAGAAGTTGTAACGGGTCCTCTATTATGCTAAATTGCTTTTCATGTTGCTAATATCGCATACAGAGTCGTAACAAGTCGTGAGTGTTCGTACGATGTTCAAAGGACTTGGACGAATTCATTAGGTATATTATGGATTTTTAAGTTTACATACGGTATTGTAAGGTGTTGTTACGATTTGTAAGGAGTCCTACATTAAATTACGTGCTTTTCAAGGTTCTAATATGGCATACAGTCGTAATATGTTTTAAGTTGTCGTACGATGTTCAAAGGACTCGAACGAATTCTTTAGGTTTAGTATGGAGTTTTAATGTTTCGTACAGTGATGTAAGGTGTTCTTACAAGTTGTAACGGGTCCTATATTATTCTAAATTTCTTTTCATGTTGCTAATGTCGCATACAGAATCGTAACAAGTCGTGAGTGTTCGAACGATGTTCAAAGGACTCGGAAGAATTCAATAGGTTTATTATGGAGTTTGAAGTTTACATACGGTATTGTAAGGTGTTGTTACGATTTGTAAGAAGTCCTACGTTATAATTAAGTGCTTTTCAAGGTTCTAATATGGCATACAGAGTCGTAATATGTTTTAAGTTGTCGTACGATGTTCAAAGGACACGAACAAATTCATTAGGTTTAGTATGGAGTTTTAATGTTTCTTACGGTGATGTAAGGTGTTCTTAGAAGTTGTAACGCGTCCTACATTATTCTAAATTGCTTTTCATGTTGCTAATGTCGCATACAGAGTCGTAACAAGTCGTGAGTGTTCGAACGATGTTCAAAGCACTTGGACGAATTCATTAGGTATATTATGGATTTTTAAGTTTACATACGGTATTGTAAGGTGTTGTTACAATTTGTAAGGAGTCCTACGTTATAATAAAGTGCTTTTTAAGGTTCTAAATGGCATACAGAGTCGTAACATGTTTTAAGTTGACGTACGATGTTCAAAGGACACAAACAAATTCATTAGGTTTATTATGGAGTTTTAAAGTTTCGTACGGTGATGTAAGGTGTTCTTAGAAGTTGTAACAGGTCCTACATTATTCTAAATTGCTTTTAATGTTGCTAATGTCGCATACAGAGTCGTAACAAGTCGTGAGTGTTCGAACAATGTTCAAATGACTCGGACAAATTCAATAGGTTTATTATGCAGTTTGAATTTTACATACGGTATTGTATGGTGTTGTTACGATTTGTAAGGAGTCCTACATTATAATAAAGTGCTTTTCAAGGTTCTAATATGGCATACAGAGTCGTAATATGTTTTAAGTTGCCGTACGATGTTCAAAGGACACGAACGTATTCATTAGGTTTATTATGGAGTTTTAATTTTTCGTACGATGATGTAATGTGTTCTTAGAAGTTGTAACGGGTCCTCTATTATGCTAAATTGCTTTTCATGTTGCTAATATCGCATACAGAGTCGTAACAAGTCGTGAGTGTTCGTACGATGTTCAAAGGACTTGGACGAATTCATTAGGTATATTATGGATTTTTAAGTTTACATACGGTATTGTAAGGTGTTGTTACGATTTGTAAGGAGTCCTACATTAAATTACGTGCTTTTCAAGGTTCTAATATGGCATACAGTCGTAATATGTTTTAAGTTGTCGTACGATGTTCAAAGTACTCGAACGAATTCTTTAGGTTTAGTATGGAGTTTTAATGTTTCGTACAGTGATGTAAGGTGTTCTTACAAGTTGTAACGGGTCCTATATTATTCTAAATTGCTTTTCATGTTGCTAATGTCGCATACAGAATCGTAACAAGTCGTGAGTGTTCGAACGATGTTCAAAGGACTCGGAAGAATTCAATAGGTTTATTATGGAGTTTGAAGTTTACATACGGTATTGTAAGGTGTTGTTACGATTTGTAAGAAGTCCTACGTTATAATTAAGTGCTTTTCAAGGTTCTAATATGGCATACAGAGTCGTAATATGTTTTTAGTTGTCGTACGATGTTCAAAGGACTCGAACGAATTCATTAGGTTTAGTATGGAGTTTTAATGTTTCGTACGGTGATGTAAGGTGTTCTTAGAAGTTGTAACGGGTCCTATATTATTCTAAATTGCTTTTCATGTTGCTAATGTCGCGTACAGAGTCGTAACAAGTCGTGAGTGTTCGAACGATGTTCAAAGGACTCGGACGAATTCAATAGGTTTATTATGGAGTTTAAAGTTTACATACGGTATTGTAAGGTGTTGTTACGATTTGTAAGGAGTCGTACGTTATAATAAAGTGCTTTTTAAGGTTCTAATACGGCATACAGAGTCGTAATATGTTTTAAGTTGCCGTACGATATTCAAAGGACACGAACGTATTCATTAGGTTTAGTATGGAGTTTTAATGTTTCTTACGGTGATGTAAGGTGTTCTTAGAAGTTGTAACGGGTCCTATATTATTCTAAATTGCTTTTCATGTTGCTAATGTCGCATACAGAGTCGTAACAAGTCGTGAGTGTTCGAACGATGTTCAAAGGACTCGGAAGAATTCAATAGCTTTATTATGGAGTTTGAAGTTTACATACGGTATTGTAAGGTGTTGTTACGATTTGTAAGGAGTCCTACGTTATAATTAAGTGCTTTTCAAGGTTCTAATATGGCATACAGTCGTAATATGTTTTAAGTTGTCGTACGATGTTCAAAGGACTCGAACGAATTCTTTAGGTTTAGTATGGAGTTTTAATGTTTCGTACAGTGATGTAAGGTGTTCTTACAAGTTGTAACGGGTCCTATATTATTCTAAATTGCTTTTCATGTTGCTAATGTCGCATACAGAATCGTAACAAGTCGTGAGTGTTCGAACGATGTTCAAAGGACTCGGAAGAATTCAATAGGTTTATTATGGAGTTTGAAGTTTACATACGGTATTGTAAGGTGTTGTTACGATTTGTAAGAAGTCCTACGTTATAATTAAGTGCTTTTCAAGGTTCTAATATGGCATACAGAGTCGTAATATGTTTTAAGTTGTCGTACGATGTTCAAAGGACTCGAACGAATTCATTAGGTTTAGTATGGAGTTTTAATGTTTCGTACGGTGATGTAAGGTGTTCTTAGAAGTTGTAACGGGTCCTATATTATTCTAAATTGCTTTTCATGTTGCTAATGTCGCATACAGAGTCGTAACAAGTCGTGAGTGTTCGAACGATGTTCAAAGGACTTGGACGAATTCAATAGGTTTATTATGGAGTTTGAAGTTTACATACGGTATTGTAAGGTGTTGTTACGATTTGTAAGGAGTCCTACGTTATAATAAAGTGCTTTTTAAGGTTCTAATATGGCATACAGAGTCGTAACATGTTTTAAGTTGACGTACGATGTTCAAAGGACACGAACAAATTCATTAGGTTTAGTATGGAGTTTTAATGTTTCTTACGGTGATGTAAGGTGTTCTTAGAAGTTGTAACGCGTCCTACATTATTCTAAATTGCTTTTCATGTTGCTAATGTCGCATACAGAGTCGTAACAAGTCGTGAGTGTTCGAACGATGTTCAAAGCACTTGGACGAATTCATTAGGTATATTATGGATTTTTAAGTTTACATACGGTATTGTAAGGTGTTGTTACAATTTGTAAGGAGTCCTACGTTATAATAAAGTGCTTTTTAAGGTTCTAAATGGCATACAGAGTCGTAACATGTTTTAAGTTGACGTACGATGTTCAAAGGACACAAACAAATTCATTAGGTTTATTATGGAGTTTTAAAGTTTCGTACGGTGATGTAAGGTGTTCTTAGAAGTTGTAACGGGTCCTACATTATTCTAAATTGCTTTTCATGTTGCTAATGTCGCATACAGAGTCGTAACAAGTCGTGAGTATTCGAACGATGTTCAAATGACTCGGACAATTTCAATAGGTTTATTATGGAGTTTGAAGTTTACATACGGTTTTGTATGGTGTTGTTACGACTTGTAAGGAGTCCTACATTATAATAAAGTGCTTTTCAAGGTTCTAATATGGCATACAGAGTCGTAATATGTTTTAAGTTGTCGTACGATGTTCAAAGGACACGAACGAATTCATTAGGTTTATTATGGAGTTTTAATGTTTCGTACGGTGATGTAAGGTGTTCTTAGAAGTTGTAACGGGTCCTACATTATTCTAAATTGCTTTTCATGTTGCTAATGTCGCATACAGAGTCGTAACAAGTCGTGAGTGTTCGAACGATGTTCAAAGGACTCGGATGAATTCAATAGGTTTATTATGGAGTTTGAAGTTTACATACGGTATTGTATGGTGTTGTGACGATTTGTAAGGAGTCCTACATTATAATAAAGTGCTTTTCAAGGTTCTAATATGGCATACAGAGTCGTAATATTTTTTTAAGTTGACGTACGATGTTCAAAGGACACGAATGAATTCATTAGGTTTATTATGGAGTTTTAATGTTTCGTACTGTGATGTAAGGTGTTCTTAGAAGTGGTAACGGGTCCTATATTATTCTAAATTTATTTTCATGTTGTAATGTCGCATACAGAGTCGTAACAAGTCGTGAGTGTTCGAACGATGTTCAAATGACTCGGACAAATTCAATAGGTTTATTATGGAGTATGAAGTTTACATACGGTATTGTATGGTGTTGTTACAATTTATAAGGAGTCCTACATTATAATAAAGTGCTTTTCAAGGTTTTAATATGGCATACAGAATCGTAATATGTTTTAAGTTGTCGTACGATGTTCAAAGGACACGAACGAATTCATTAGGTTTATTATGGAGTTTTAATGTTTCGTACGGTGATGTAAGGTGTTCTTAGAAGTTGTAACGGGTCCTACATTATTCTAAATTGCTTTTCATGTTGCTAATGTCGCATACAGAGTCGTAACAAGTCGTGAGTGTTCGAACGATGTTCAAAGGACTCGGACGAATTCAATAGGTTTATTATGGAGTTTGAAGTTTACATACGGTATTGTATGGTGTTGTTACAATTTATAAGGAGTCCTACATTATAATAAAGTGCTTTTCATGGTTTTAATATGGCATACAGAGTCGTAATATGTTTTAAGTTGTCGTACGATGTTCAAAGGACTCGAACGAATTCATTAGGTTTGTTATGGGGATTTAGTGTTTCGTACGGTGATGTTAAGGTGTTCTTTGGAGTTTTAATGCGTCCTACATTATTCTAAATTGCTTTTCATGTTGCTAATGTCGCATACAGAGTCGTAAAAAGTCATGAGTGTTCGAACGATGTTCAAAGGACTTGGACGAATTCATTACGTATATTATGGATTTTTAAGTTTTCTTACGGTATTGTAAGGTGTTGTTACAATTTGTAAGAAGTCCTACATTATAATAAATTGCTTTTTCAAGGTTCTAATATGGCATACAGACTCGTAATATGTTTTAAGTTTCCGTACGATGTTTAAAGGACACGAACGAATTCATTAGGTTTATTATGGAGTTTTAATGTTTCGTACGGTGTTGTAAGGTGTTCTTAGAAGTTGTAACGGGTCCTACATTATTCTAAATTGCTTTTCATGTTGCTAATGTCGCATACAGAGTCGTAACAAGTCGTGAGTGTTCGAACGATGTTCAAATGACTCGGACGATTTCAATAGGTTTATTATGGAGTTTGAAGTTTACATACAGTATTGTATGGTGTTGTTACGACTTGTAAGGAGTCCTACATTATAATAAAGTGCTTTTCAAGGTTCTAATATGGCATACATAGTCGTAATATGTTTTAAGTTGCCGTACGATGTTCAAAGGACACGAACGAAGTCATTAGGTTTATTATGGAGTTTTAATGTTTCGTACGGTGATGTAAGGTGTTCTTAGAAGTTGTAACGGGTCCTACATTATTCTAAATTGCTTTTCATGTTGCTAATGTCGCATACAGAGTCGTAACAAGTCGTGAGTGTTCGAACGATGTTCAAAGGACTCGGACGAATTCAATAGGTTTATTATGAAGTTTGAAGTTTACATACGGTATTGTATGGTGTTGTTACGATTTTTAAGGAGTCCTACATTATAATAAAGTGCTTTTCAAGGTTCTAATATGGCATACATAGTCGTAATATGTTTTTAAGTTGACGTACGATGTTCAAAGGACACGAATGAATTTATTAGGTTTATTTTGGAGTTTTAATGTTTCGTACTATGATGTAAGGTGTTCTTAGAAGTTGTAACGGGTCCTACATTATTCTAACTTTCTTTTCATGTTGTAATGTCGCATACAGAGTCGTAACAAGTCGTGAGTGTTCGAACGATGTTCAAATGACTCGGACAAATTCAATAGGTTTATTATGGAGTTTGAAGTTTACATACGGTATTGTATGGTGTTGTTACAATTTTTAAGGAGTCCTACATTATAATAAAGTGCTTTTCTTGGTTTTAATATGGCATACAGAGTCGTAATATGTTTTAAGTTGTCGTACGATGTTCAAAGGACTCGAACGAATTCATTAGGTTTGTTATGGGGATTTAGTGTTTCGTACGGTGATGCAAGGTGTTCTTTGGAGTTTTAATGCGTCCTACATTATTCTAAATTGCTTTTCATGTTGCTAATGTCGCATACAGAGTCGTAAAAAGTCATGAGTGTTCGAACGATGTTCAAAGGACTTGGACGAATTCATTAGGTATATTATGGATTTTTAAGTTTTCTTACGGTATTGTAAGGTGTTGTTACAATTTGTAAGGAGTCCTACATTATAATAAATTGCTTTTCAAGGTTCTAATATGGCATACAGACTCGTAATATGTTTTAAGTTTTCGTACGATGTTCGAAGGACACGAACGAATTCATTTGGTTTATTATGGAGTTTTAATGTTTCGTACGGTGTTGTAAGGTGTTCTTAGAAGTTGTAACGGGTCCTACATTATTCTAAATTGCTTTTCATGTTGCTAATGTCGCATACAGAGTCGTAACAAGTCGTGAGTATTCGAACGATGTTCAAATGACTCGGACGATTTCAATAGGTTTATTATGGAGTTTGAAGTTTACATACGGTTTTGTATGGTGTTGTTACGACTTGTAAGGAGTCCTACATTATAATAAAGTGCTTTTCAAGGTTCTAATATGGCATACAGAGTCGTAATATGTTTTAAGTTGTCGTACGATGTTCAAAGGACACGAACGAATTCATTAGGTTTATTATGGAGTTTTAATGTTTCGTACGGTGATGTAAGGTGTTCTTAGAAGTTGTAACGGGTCCTACATTATTCTAAATTGCTTTTCATGTTGCTAATGTCGCATACAGAGTCGTAACAAGTCGTGAGTGTTCGAACGATGTTCAAAGGACTCGGATGAATTCAATAGGTTTATTATGGAGTTTGAAGTTTACATACGGTATTGTATGGTGTTGTGACGATTTGTAAGGAGTCCTACATTATAATAAAGTGCTTTTCAAGGTTCTAATATGGCATACAGAGTCGTAATATTTTTTTAAGTTGACGTACGATGTTCAAAGGACACGAATGAATTCATTAGGTTTATTATGGAGTTTTAATGTTTCGTACTGTGATGTAAGGTGTTCTTAGAAGTTGTAACGGGTCCTACATTATTCTAAATTTATTTTCATGTTGTAATGTCGCATACAGAGTCGTAACAAGTCGTGAGTGTTCGAACGATGTTCAAATGACTCGGACAAATTCAATAGGTTTATTATAGAGTTTGAAGTTTACATACGGTATTGTATGGTGTTGTTACAATTTATAAGGAGTCCTACATTATAATAAAGTGCTTTTCAAGGTTTTAATATGGCATACAGAATCGTAATATGTTTTAAGTTGTCGTACGATGTTCAAAGGACACGAACGAATTCATTAGGTTTATTATGGAGTTTTAATGTTTCGTACGGTGATGTAAGGTGTTCTTAGAAGTTGTAACGGGTCCTACATTATTCTAAATTGCTTTTCATGTTGCTAATGTCGCATACAGAGTCGTAACAAGTCGTGAGTGTTCGAACGATGTTCAAAGGACTCGGACGAATTCAATAGGTTTATTATGGAGTTTGAAGTTTACATACGGTATTGTATGGTGTTGTTACGATTTTTAAGGAGTCCTACATTATAATAAAGTGCTTTTCAAGGTTCTAATATGGCATACAGAGTCGTAATATTTTTTTAAGTTGACGTACGATGTTCAAAGGACACGAATGAATTCATTAGGTTTATTATGGAGTTTTAATGTTTCGTACTGTGATGTAAGGTGTTCTTAGAAGTTGTAACGGGTCCTACATTATTCTAAATTGATTTTCATGTTGTAATGTCGCATACAGAGTCGTAACAAGTCGTGAGTGTTCGAACGATGTTCAAATGACTCGGACGATTTCAATAGGTTTATTATGGAGTTTGAAGTTTACATACGGTATTGTATGGTGTTGTTACGACTTGTAAGGAGTCCTACATTATAATAAAGTGCTTTTCAAGGTTCTAATATGGCATACAGAGTCGTAATATGTTTTAAGTTGCCGTACGATGTTCAAAGGACACGAACGAAGTCATTAGGTTTATTATGGAGTTTTAATGTTTCGTACGGTGATGTAAGGTGTTCTTAGAAGTTGTAACGGGTCCTACATTATTCTAAATTGCTTTTCATGTTGCTAATGTCGCATACAGAGTCGTAACAAGTCGTGAGTGTTCGAACGATGTTCAAAGGACTCGGACGAATTCAATAGGTTTATTATGGAGTTTGAAGTTTACATACGGTATTGTATGGTGTTGTTACGATTTTTAAGGAGTCCTACATTATAATAAAGTGCTTTTCAAGGTTCTAATATGGCATACATAGTCGTAATATGTTTTTAAGTTGACGTACGATGTTCAAAGGACACGAATGAATTTATTAGGTTTATTTTGGAGTTTTAATGTTTCGTACTGTGATGTAAGGTGTTCTTAGAAGTTGTAACGGGTCCTACATTATTCTAAATTTCTTTTCATGTTGTAATGTCGCATACAGAGTCGTAACAAGTCGTGAGTGTTCGAACGATGTTCAAATGACTCGGACAAATTCAATAGGTTTATTATGGAGTTTGAAGTTTACATACGGTATTGTATGGTGTTGTTACAATTTTTAAGGAGTCCTACATTATAATAAAGTGCTTTTCTTGGTTTTAATATGGCATACAGAGTCGTAATATGTTTTAAGTTGTCGTACGATGTTCAAAGGACTCGAACGAATTCTTTAGGTTTGTTATGGGGATTTAGTGTTTCGTACGGTGATGTAAGGTGTTCTTTGGAGTTTTAATGCGTCCTACATTATTCTAAATTGCTTTTCATGTTGCTAATGTCGCATACAGAGTCGTAAAAAGTCATGAGTGTTCGAACGATGTTCAAAGGACTTGGACGAATTCATTAGGTATATTATGGATTTTTAAGTTTTCTTACGGTATTGTAAGGTGTTGTTACAATTTGTAAGGAGTCCTACATTATAATAAATTGCTTTTCAAGGTTCTAATATGGCATACAGACTCGTAATATGTTTTAAGTTTCCGTACGATGTTCGAAGGACACGAACGAATTCATTTGGTTTATTATGGAGTTTTAATGTTTCGTACGGTGTTGTAAGGTGTTCTTAGAAGTTGTAACGGGTCCTACATTATTCTAAATTGCTTTTCATGTTGCTAATGTCGCATACAGAGTCGTAACAAGTCGTGAGTATTCGAACGATGTTCAAATGACTCGGACGATTTCAATAGGTTTATTATGGAGTTTGAAGTTTACATACGGTTTTGTATGGTGTTGTTACGACTTGTAAGGAGTCCTACATTATAATAAAGTGCTTTTCAAGGCTCTAATATGGCATACAGAGTCGTAATATGTTTTAAGTTGTCGTACGATGTTCAAAGGACACGAACGAATTCATTAGGTTTATTATGGAGTTTTAATGTTTCGTACGGTGATGTAAGGTGTTCTTAGAAGTTGTAACGGGTCCTACATTATTCTAAATTGCTTTTCATGTTGCTAATGTCGCATACAGAGTCGTAACAAGTCGTGAGTGTTCGAACGATGTTCAAAGGACTCGGATGAATTCAATAGGTTTATTATGGAGTTTGAAGTTTACATACGGTATTGTATGGTGTTGTGACGATTTGTAAGCAGTCCTACATTATAATAAAGTGCTTTTCAAGGTTCTAATATGGCATACAGAGTCGTAATATTTTTTTAAGTTGACGTACGATGTTCAAAGGACACGAATGAATTCATTAGGTTTATTATGGAGTTTTAATGTTTCGTACTGTGATGTAAGGTGTTCTTAGAAGTTGTAACGGGTCCTACATTATTCTAAATTTATTTTCATGTTGTAATGTCGCATACAGAGTCGTAACAAGTTGTGAGTGTTCGAACGATGTTCAAATGACTCGGACAAATTCAATAGGTTTATTATGGAGTTTGAAGTTTACATACGGTATTGTATGGTGTTGTTACAATTTATAAGGAGTCCTACATTATAATAAAGTGCTTTTCAAGGTTTTAATATGGCATACAGAATCGTAATATGTTTTAAGTTGTCGTACGATGTTCAAAGGACTCGAACGAATTCATTAGGTTTGTTATGGGGATTTAGTGTTTCGTACGGTGATGTAAGGTGTTCTTTGGAGTTTTAATGCGTCCTACATTATTCTAAATTGCTTTTCATGTTGCTAATGTCGCATACAGAGTCGTAAAAAGTCGTGAGTGTTCGAACGATGTTCAAAGGACTTGGATGAATTCATTAGGAATATTATGGATTTTTAAGTTTACTTACGGTATTGTAAGGTGTTGTTACAGTTTGTAAGGAGTCCTACATTATAATAAATTGCTTTTCAAGGTTCTAATATGGCATACAGACTCGTAATATGTTTTAAGTTTCCGTACGATGTTCAAAGGACACGAACGAATTCATTTGGTTTATTATGGAGTTTTAATGTTTCGTACGGTGTTGTAAGGTGTTCTTAGAAGTTGTAACGGGTCCTACATTATTCTAAATTGCTTTTCATGTTGCTAATGTCGCATACAGAGTCGTAACAAGTCGTGAGTGTTCGAACGATGTTCAAATGACTCGGACGAATTCAATAGGTTTATTATGGAGTTTGAAGTTTACATACGGTATTGTATGGTGTTGTTACGATTTTTAAGGAGTCCTACATTATAATAAAGTGCTTTTCAAGGTTCTAATATGGCATACATAGTCGTAATATGTTTTTAAGTTGACGTACGATGTTCAAAGGACACGAATGAATTTATTAGGTTTATTTTGGAGTTTTAATGTTTCGTACTGTGATGTAAGGTGTTCTTAGAAGTTGTAACGGGTCCTACATTATTCTAAATTTCTTTTCATGTTGTAATGTCGCATACAGAGTCGTAACAAGTCGTGAGTGTTCGAACGATGTTCAAATGACTCGGACAAATTCAATAGGTTTATTATGGAGTTTGAAGTTTACATACGGTATTGTATGGTGTTGTTACAATTTTTAAGGAGTCCTACATTATAATAAAGTGCTTTTCTTGGTTTTAATATGGCATACAGAGTCGTAATATGTTTTAAGTTGTCGTACGATGTTCAAAGGACTCGAACGAATTCATTAGGTTTGTTATGGGGATTTAGTGTTTCGTACGGTGATGTAAGGTGTTCTTTGGAGTTTTAATGCGTCCTACATTATTCTAAATTGCTTTTCATGTTGCTAATGTCGCATACAGAGTCGTAAAAAGTCATGAGTGTTCGAACGATGTTCAAAGGACTTGGACGAATTCATTAGGTATATTATGGATTTTTAAGTTTTCTTACGGTATTGTAAGGTGTTGTTACAATTTGTAAGGAGTCCTACATTATAATAAATTGCTTTTCAAGGTTCTAATATGGCATACAGACTCGTAATATGTTTTAAGTTTCCGTACGATGTTCGAAGGACACGAACGAATTCATTTGGTTTATTATGGAGTTTTAATGTTTCGTACGGTGTTGTAAGGTGTTCTTAGAAGTTGTAACGGGTCCTACATTATTCTAAATTGCTTTTCATGTTGCTAATGTCGCATACAGAGTCGTAACAAGTCGTGAGTATTCGAACGATGTTCAAATGACTCGGACGATTTCAATAGGTTTATTATGGAGTTTGAAGTTTACATACGGTTTTGTATGGTGTTGTTACGACTTGTAAGGAGTCCTACATTATAATAAAGTGCTTTTCAAGGTTCTAATATGGCATACAGAGTCGTAATATGTTTTAAGTTGTCGTACGATGTTCAAAGGACACGAACGAATTCATTAGGTTTATTATGGAGTTTTAATGTTTCGTACGGTGATGTAAGGTGTTCTTAGAAGTTGTAACGGGTCCTACATTATTCTAAATTGCTTTTCATGTTGCTAATGTCGCATACAGAGTCGTAACAAGTCGTGAGTGTTCGAACGATGTTCAAAGGACTCGGATGAATTCAATAGGTTTATTATGGAGTTTGAAGTTTACATACGGTATTGTATGGTGTTGTGACGATTTGTAAGCAGTCCTACATTATAATAAAGTGCTTTTCAAGGTTCTAATATGGCATACAGAGTCGTAATATTTTTTTAAGTTGACGTACGATGTTCAAAGGACACGAATGATGTGACACCCGACATTTTTTAGTTAACGCTGTTAACTAGTTGTTTTAGTTCTCGTTATTTTTATAATAATTAATGGTGTATTTTAAATTTCAAAAGTAATTTTCTAGCAATTAAATAATAAACCGATGAATTATTATTGTATTTATCTCGTGGATTAAACGTGAGACGTTTGTTATTTTTCTCGTTCAGTCTTTTCGGTTTCGTCTTTTGGTAAAACATAAGTTATTGAAGTTTGGGATTCGTTTTGTAAATGTTGGAAAGCTAAATAAATTAACTTTGGTAACAAGTTAATAGATTAAGAAACTTCAGGGTCTTAAGTGTAAATGTTTAATAAATCAAATACATTAACCCAAACTCCCGTCCCATACCCGTCTCCTCTTCACAAGCACCCAACCTAAAAACCCTAACCGCCCCTCTCCAATTCCGGCAGCCACCATTGCCTCCGGTCACCACCGTAGCTCGCTGTAGAGAACATCACCACCATCGTTCCTTGCAACCGGTAACCACTCCACCTTCGCCTCTATCATAGCCACTGTCGCGCGCCACCGTACGTAACCGCTACTTGCAACCACCGATGAAGACCACCCAAGCCACTGGAACCTCCATAACACACCAGTGAATCATCCCGTTCTATCGCACGATTCGTTGTGGTAAGTCCTTGTTTCGTTTTGTTTTCGTTACGATTTCGGTTTCGCGGGTACGGTTTGGATTTAAATGGATTCAACAGATGTACGAGTATGTATATATATATGTGTTGTGTGCTATATGATTTTGAATTCCTATTTAAATGGATGTGGGGGAATATAATAAAAGTGCACAGATAGATATATACATGCGATGTATCTAGATGATTTTATGTGAGTATGTAAATTACATAACTAAAGGTATATATATGTGTGATTTATGAAGTCAAGTGATATGTGTGTGTATGCATGAAAAGGGAAAGTATGCGTTAGTTTTAAAATTATGTGAAGATGGGTGGTGTGAACATGCACCAGATGAATCATGAATGTATATTGATGTTGTATCAGCACACGTAATAGTGAATGTATATTGATTGATGAATCATGAATGTATATTGATGTTGTATCAGCACACGTAATAGTGGGTGTGTGAAATTGTGAGTGGATGACATATAACACATGTGTAAATATATATATAAATGGTGTGCAATAAATTTGAAAATGTTTGTATTTGGGTCATGTGTGTGAAGTAGATGGTATGGATAGAGAATTGACCAATTTATGATGTAAGTGGTAAGTGTACTTGTAAGCATGGTGTGAAAATGTTTGGGTTAGTTTAACATGAGTGTGTATATGGGTGGTTGTACTGATGCATGAAATTAGTTGTTTGAGTGTGCTTTGGAATATTATTAACAAAGTATGTAGGTATGTAAGTATCTATGAGCCAGGGTATATGAAATTGGTTGTGTGTACGCATGATAACAATTGGTTTGTGTGTATGCATGGAGTTAGTTAATATATTTTATAACATGGATACATCTATATGGAATGAGTTATGTTTAGACAATAGAATACTATGGGTGCGTATACAAGATTATACTTAGTATGGGTATGTTGAATATATGTGTATTATTTGGTATATGTCGGTATTTGCAGGAAAGTTGTATAGATGATGAACTATTGATAAAATGATGACTAATCATAAATGTAAATAAGTAATCAACAATAACATGTTGTTTAAATGATAGTAGCATAATTATTGGATGGTAATAGCTCGATGGATAGATAATAATGATTCTATGATGAGATGATAATGTATGTGTGTGTATTACTTCATAATGTTTGTGACACGTGCAACTTATGTTAATTGTACACATAATGCGGTCTTTATAAACATTTCAGTCGAGTCTCGTGTCATAATCTACTTTATAACATGACATTTTTATAATTGGGTTTAGAATGCGAAACCGAATCAAAGACGAGAAAAAGTCTAAGTTCTTAAATCACTCATAGCTAATTAGTAATCATGATCAGGTAGTGGGACTACCTAGGCTTTTATTTGTTTATTAATGGTAGCTGCGGAAACCTAAGGTGAGTTTTACGGCCCCTTTTACTTTACTTTTACTTACTCTTTTTGGGGGAGATAACATGCTGTAAATTACTTCTTTTACATTCTTGCTTCTTAGTATGATCACATGCGTACCTAGTGTCAGTACTTTTGCCTTACGTTTGGACCGTTAATTATATTGCAAAGCGAGGAAATTTTGAGTAGTACTACTGGGTTTGACAAACCCCATCCGGGCTGGTCGCGCCAGCACGACTGGAGGTCGAACGGGTGTTTAATTGTCCTATTACTTACCGTGTCTGGGAGACATTGGCTTGAGGCGTTCATTTCTTTACATTGCTGTCAGCTTCGGTCGTAAACACTTTCGTACACTAGTGTAGCATGCATAGTAGTCTAGCTAACTACTTGATATACTAAGGGAATTACTGAATTTACTTTTTGAACTTATTTTCTAGTTCTGTAAACCTGTGAACTCACCAACTTTATGTTGACACACTTTAGCATGTTTATCTCAGGTTATCAAGATCACACTCACGGATAGGACATTCATTCATTGGTCGCATTGATTTGAGAACCCAACATTATTTATTATATTTGCAGTTGTGAATTCAAATATTATAATCACTTTTACCAAAATGATTCTAATTTACTATTTACGCTTCGGCATTTAATGTAAAACTTTTATTTTAATTTTTATTACTTAATACAATACGTTACTTTTCAAAATCATATACGTCGTTTGGTGTAACTAATGATCAGATCCTGGTGTGTCACACTCCTAACGGTAAAACTCCGTTAGTGGAATTTAGGGGTGTGACAGATTGGTATCAGAGCAAACTTACCTTATTAATTTTGCAAACTTATGTGAGAACGCTTGGCGTATAATACCCCCCCCCCCCCCTCGGCACCCACTTGAAACCATAACACCCAAATTCCGTCTAGAGTAGCATGACCGTGTGGACACTTACTTTTAATCATAATCACTGTGACTGAAATCCTCGGATTAAGAACTCTAAGCTTTAGGAACTTTGTACTACACCCCCGCCCAATGTTATTAAAAACAATACCCATCACACTCCAAAGAGTTAAGAACAATTTATTTAGCACCAATTCTTTTATTCGAACAATGCTGCAATACGTCAGTCTTTGGTAACTTACTATTTTCGCAAGATTACTACCCTAGATCACAAAAAAAAAAAAAAAAAAAAATATTTCGATCATCAAAATTAGAATAGCTTCATTAATCTTTTGATTTTTTTTATTAAACATATTCTTGAACTTAAAAATAACAATCTCATACCAGGTTAACATCATTAACCCAACTATTTTAAATTCAAAACGAAAACTTCAAACACTAATGATGCTAATTCAATTTCGAGGCGAAATTTCTTTCAACAACGGGATGATGTGACAACTGAAATATTTTTTTTCTTTTCTATCTAAGACCTTTACCAACTAAATCCAATTTTCGAGACGAAAATTCTTTCAACAAGGGGATGATGTGACACCCGACATTTTTTAGTTAACGCTGTTAACTAGTTGTTTTAGTTCTCGTTATTTTTATAATAATTAATGGTGTATTTTAAATTTCAAAAGTAATTTTCTAGCAATTAAATAATAAACCGATGAATTATTATTGTATTTATCTCGTGGATTAAACGTGAGACGTTTGTTATTTTTCTCGTTCAGTCTTTTCGGTTTCGTCTTTTGGTAAAACATAAGTTATTGAAGTTTGGGATTCGTTTTGTAAATGTTGGAAAGCTAAATAAATTAACTTTGGTAACAAGTTAATAGATTAAGAAACTTCAGGGTCTTAAGTGTAAATGTTTAATAAATCAAATACATTAACCCAAACTCCCGTCCCATACCCGTCTCCTCTTCACAAGCACCCAACCTAAAAACCCTAACCGCCCCTCTCCAATTCCGGCAGCCACCATTGCCTCCGGTCACCACCGTAGCTCGCTGTAGAGAACATCACCACCATCGTTCCTTGCAACCGGTAACCACTCCACCTTCGCCTCTATCATAGCCACTGTCGCGCGCCACCGTACGTAACCGCTACTTGCAACCACCGATGAAGACCACCCAAGCCACCGGAACCTCCATAACACACCAGTGAATCATCCCGTTCTATCGCACGATTCGTTGTGGTAAGTCCTTGTTTCGTTTTGTTTTCGTTACGATTTCGGTTTCGCGGGTACGGTTTGGATTTAAATGGATTCAACAGATGTACGAGTATATATATATATGTGTTGTGTGCTATATGATTTTGAATTCCTATTTAAATGGATGTGGGGGAATATAATAAAAGTGCACAGATAGATATATACATGCGATGTATCTAGATGATTTTATGTGAGTATGTAAATTACATAACTAAAGGTATATATATGTGTGATTTATGAAGTCAAGTGATATGTGTGTGTATGCATGAAAAGGGAAAGTATGCGTTAGTTTTAAAATTATGTGAAGATGGGTGGTGTGAACATGCACCAGATGAATCATGAATGTATATTGATGTTGTATCAGCACACGTAATAGTGAATGTATATTGATTGATGAATCATGAATGTATATTGATGTTGTATCAGCACACGTAATAGTGGGTGTGTGAAATTGTGAGTGGATGACATATAACACATGTGTAAATATATATATAAATGGTGTGCAATAAATTTGAAAATGTTTGTATTTGGGTCATGTGTGTGAAGTAGATGGTATGGATAGAGAATTGACCAATTTATGATGTAAGTGGTAAGTGTACTTGTAAGCATGGTGTGAAAATGTTTGGGTTAGTTTAACATGAGTGTGTATATGGGTGGTTGTACTGATGCATGAAATTAGTTGTTTGAGTGTGCTTTGGAATATTATTAACAAAGTATGTAGGTATGTAAGTATCTATGAGCCAGGGTATATGAAATTGGTTGTGTGTACGCATGATAACAATTGGTTTGTGTGTATGCATGGAGTTAGTTAATATATTTTATAACATGGATACATCTATATGGAATGAGTTATGTTTAGACAATAGAATACTATGGGTGCGTATACAAGATTATACTTAGTATGGGTATGTTGAATATATGTGTATTATTTGGTATATGTCGGTATTTGCAGGAAAGTTGTATAGATGATGAACTATTGATAAAATGATGACTAATCATAAATGTAAATAAGTAATCAACAATAACATGTTGTTTAAATGATAGTAGCATAATTATTGGATGGTAATAGCTCGATGGATAGATAATAATGATTCTATGATGAGATGATAATGTATGTGTGTGTATTACTTCATAATGTTTGTTACACGTGCAACTTATGTTAATTGTACACATAATGCGGTCTTTATAAACATTTCAGTCGAGTCTCGTGTCATAATCTACTTTATAACATGACATTTTTATAATTGGGTTTAGAATGCGAAACCGAATCAAAGACGAGAAAAAGTCTAAGTTCTTAAATCACTCATAGCTAATTAGTAATCATGATCAGGTAGTGGGACTACCTAGGCTTTTATTTGTTTATTAATGGTAGCTGCGGAAACCTAAGGTGAGTTTTACGGCCCCTTTTACTTTACTTTTACTTACTCTTTTTGGGGGAGATAACATGCTGTAAATTACTTCTTTTACATTCTTGCTTCTTAGTATGATCACATGCGTACCTAGTGTCAGTACTTTTGCCTTACGTTTGGACCGTTAATTATATTGCAAAGCGAGGAAATTTTGAGTAGTACTACTGGGTTTGACAAACCCCATCCGGGCTGGTCGCGCCAGCACGACTGGAGGTCGAACGGGTGTTTAATTGTCCTATTACTTACCGTGTCTGGGAGACATTGGCTTGAGGCGTTCATTTCTTTACATTGCTGTCAGCTTCGGTCGTAAACACTTTCGTACACTAGTGTAGCATGCATAGTAGTCTAGCTAACTACTTGATATACTAAGGGAATTACTGAATTTACTTTTTGAACTTATTTTCTAGTTCTGTAAACCTGTGAACTCACCAACTTTATGTTGACACACTTTAGCATGTTTATCTCAGGTTATCAAGATCACACTCACGGATAGGACATTCATTCATTGGTCGCATTGATTTGAGAACCCAACATTATTTATTATATTTGCAGTTGTGAATTCAAATATTATAATCACTTTTACCAAAATGATTCTAATTTACTATTTACGCTTCGGCATTTAATGTAAAACTTTTATTTTAATTTTTATTACTTAATACAATACGTTACTTTTCAAAATCATATACGTCGTTTGGTGTAACTAATGATCAGATCCTGGTGTGTCACACTCCTAACGGTAAAACTCCGTTAGTGGAATTTAGGGGTGTGACAAATGAATTCATTAGGTTTATTATGGAGTTTTAATGTTTCGTACTGTGATGTAAGGTGTTCTTAGAAGTTGTAACGGGTCCTACATTATTCTAAATTTATTTTCATGTTGTAATGTCACATACAGAGTCGTAACAAGTCGTGAGTGTTCGAACGATGTTCAAATGACTCGGACAAATTCAATAGGTTTATTATGGAGTTTGAAGTTTACATACGGTATTGTATGGTGTTGTTACAATTTATAAGGAGTCCTACATTATAATAAAGTGCTTTTCAAGGTTTTAATATGGCATACAGAATCGTAATATGTTTTAAGTTGTCGTACGATGTTCAAAGGACTCGAACGAATTCATTAGGTTTGTTATGGGGATTTAGTGTTTCGTACGGTGATGTAAGGTGTTCTTTGGAGTTTTAATGCGTCCTACATTATTCTAAATTGCTTTTCATGTTGCTAATGTCGCATACAGAGTCGTAAAAAGTCGTTAGTGTTCGAACGATGTTCAAAGGACTTGGATGAATTCATTAGGAATATTATGGATTTTTAAGTTTACTTACGGTATTGTAAGGTGTTGTTACAGTTTGTAAGGAGTCCTACATTATAATAAATTGCTTTTCAAGGTTCTAATATGGCATACAGACGCGTAATATGTTTTAAGTTTCCGTACGATGTTCAAAGGACACGAACGAATTCATTTGGTTTATTATGGAGTTTTAATGTTTCGTACGGTGTTGTAAGGTGTTCTTAGAAGTTGTAACGGGTCCTACATTATTCTAAATTGCTTTTCATGTTGCTAATGTCGCATACAGAGTCGTAACAAGTCGTGAGTGTTCGAACGATGTTCAAATGACTCGGACGATTTCAATAGGTTTATTATGGAGTTTGAAGTTTACATACGGTTTTGTATGGTGTTGTTACGACTTGTAAGGAGTCCTACATTATAATAAAGTGCTTTTCAAGGTTCTAATATGGCATACAGAGTCGTAATATGTTTTAAGTTGTCGTACGATGTTCAAAGGACACGAACGAATTCATTAGGTTTATTATGGAGTTTTAATGTTTCGTACGGTGATGTAAGGTGTTCTTAGAAGTTGTAACGGGTCCTACATTATTCTAAATTGCTTTTCATGTTGCTAATGTCGCATACAGAGTCGTAAGAAGTCGTGAGTGTTCGAACGATGTTCAAAGGACTCGGACGAATTCAATAGGTTTATTATGGAGTTTGAAGTTTACATACGGTATTGTATGGTGTTGTGACGATTTGTAAGGAGTCCTACATTATAATAAAGTGCTTTTCAAGGTTCTAATATGGCATACAGAGTCGTAATATTTTTTTAAGTTGACGTACGATGTTCAAAGGACACGAATGAATTCATTAGGTTTATTATGGAGTTTTAATGTTTCGTACTGTGATGTAAGGTGTTCTTAGAAGTTGTAACGGGTCCTACATTATTCTAAATTTATTTTCATGTTGTAATGTCGCATACAGAGTCGTAACAAGTCGTGAGTGTTCGAACGATGTTCAAATGACTCGGACAAATTCAATAGGTTTATTATGGAGTTTGAAGTTTACATACGGTATTGTATGGTGTTGTTACAATGTATAAGGAGTCCTACATTATAATAAAGTGCTTTTCAAGGTTTTAATATGGCATACAGAATCGTAATATGTTTTAAGTTGTCGTACGATGTTCAAAGGACTCGAACGAATTCATTAGGTTTGTTATGGGGATTTAGTGTTTCGTACGGTGATGTAAGGTGTTCTTTGGAGTTTTAATGCGTCCTACATTATTCTAAATTGCTTTTCATGTTGCTAATGTCGCATACAGAGTCGTAAAAAGTCGTGAGTGTTCGAACGATGTTCAAAGGACTTGGATGAATTCATTAGGAATATTATGGATTTTTAAGTTTACTTACGGTATTGTAAGGTGTTGTTACAGTTTGTAAGGAGTCCTACATTATAATAAATTGCTTTTCAAGGTTCTAATATGGCATACAGACTCGTAATATGTTTTAAGTTTCCGTACGATGTTCAAAGGACACGAACGAATTCATTTGGTTTATTATGGAGTTTTAATGTTTCGTACGGTGTTGTAAGGTGTTCTTAGAAGTTGTAACGGGTCCTACATTATTCTAAATTGCTTTTCATGTTGCTAATGTCGCATACAGAGTCGTAAGAAGTCGTGAGTGTTCGAACGATGTTCAAAGGACTCGGACGAATACAATAGGTTTATTATGGAGTTTGAAGTTTACATACGGTATTGTATGGTGTTGTGACGATTTGTAAGGAGTCCTACATTATAATAAAGTGCTTTTCAAGGTTCTAATATGGCATACAGAGTCGTAATATTTTTTTAAGTTGACGTACGATGTTCAAAGGACACGAATGAATTCATTAGGTTTATTATGGAGTTTTAATGTTTCGTACTGTGATGTAAGGTGTTCTTAGAAGTTGTAACGGGTCCTACATTATTCTAAATTTATTTTCATGTTGTAATGTCGCATACAGAGTCGTAACAAGTCGTGAGTGTTCGAACGATGTTCAAATGACTCGGACAAATTCAATAGGTTTATTATGGAGTTTGAAGTTTACATACGGTATTGTATGGTGTTGTTACAATGTATAAGGAGTCCTACATTATAATAAAGTGCTTTTCAAGGTTTTAATATGGCATACAGAATCGTAATATGTTTTAAGTTGTCGTACGATGTTCAAAGGACTCGAACGAATTCATTAGGTTTGTTATGGGGATTTAGTGTTTCGTACGGTGATGTAAGGTGTTCTTTGGAGTTTTAATGCGTCCTACATTATTCTAAATTGCTTTTCATGTTGCTAATGTCGCATACAGAGTCGTAAAAAGTCGTGAGTGTTCGAACGATGTTCAAAGGACTTGGATGAATTCATTAGGAATATTATGGATTTTTAAGTTTACTTACGGTATTGTAAGGTGTTGTTACAGTTTGTAAGGAGTCCTACATTATAATAAATTGCTTTTCAAGGTTCTAATATGGCATACAGACTCGTAATATGTTTTAAGTTTCCGTACGATGTTCAAAGGACACGAACGAATTCATTTGGTTTATTATGGAGTTTTAATGTTTCGTACGGTGTTGTAAGGTGTTCTTAGAAGTTGTAACGGGTCCTACATTATTCTAAATTGCTTTTCATGTTGCTAATGTCGCATACAGAGTCGTAACAAGTCGTGAGTGTTCGAACGATGTTCAAATGACTCGGACGATTTCAATAGGTTTATTATGGAGTTTGAAGTTTACATACGGTATTGTATGGTGTTGTTACGACTTGTAAGGAGTCCTACATTATAATAAAGTGCTTTTCAAGGTTCTAATATGGCATACAGAGTCGTAATATGTTTTAAGTTGCCGTACGATGTTCAAAGGACACGAACGAATTCATTAGGTTTATTATGGAGTTTTAATGTTTCGTACGGTGATGTAAGGTGTTCTTAGAAGTTGTAACGGGTCCTACATTATTCTAAATTGCTTTTCATGTTGCTAATGTCGCATACAGAGTCGTAACAAGTCGTGAGTGTTCGAACGATGTTCAAAGGACTCGGACGAATTCAATAGGTTTATTATGGAGTTTGAAGTTTACATACGGTATTGTATGGTGTTGTTACGATTTGTAAGGAGTCCTACATTATAATAAAGTGCTTTTCAAGGTTCTAATATGGCATACAGAGTCGTAATATGTTTTTAAGTTGACGTACGATGTTCAAAGGACACGAATGAATTCATTAGGTTTATTATGGAGTTTTAATGTTTCGTACTGTGATGTAAGGTGTTCTTAGAAGTTGTAACGGGTCCTTCATTATTCTAAATTTATTTTCATGTTGTAATGTCGCATACAGAGTCGTAACAAGTCGTGAGTGTTCGAACGATGTTCAAATGACTCGGACAAATTCAATAGGTTTATTATGGAGTTTGAAGTTTACATACGGTATTGTATGGTGTTGTTACAATTTATAAGGAGTCCTACATTATAATAAAGTGCTTTTCAAGGTTTTAATATGGCATACAGAGTCGTAATATGTTTTAAGTTGTCGTACGATGTTCAAAGGACTCGAACGAATTCATTAGGTTTGTTATGGGGATTTAGTGTTTCGTACGGTGATGTAAGGTGTTTTTTGGAGTTTTAATGCGTCCTACATTATTCTAAATTGCTTTTCATGTTGCTAATGTCGCATACAGAGTCGTAAAAAGTCGTGAGTGTTCGAACGATGTTCAAAGGACTTGGATGAATTCATTAGGAATATTATGGATTTTTAAGTTTACTTACGGTATTGTAAGGTGTTGTTACAGTTTGTAAGGAGTCCTACATTATAATAAATTGCTTTTCAAGGTTCTAATATGGCATACAGACTCGTAATATGTTTTAAGTTTCCGTACGATGTTCAAAGGACACGAACGAATTCATTTGGTTTATTATGGAGTTTTAATGTTTCGTACGGTGTTGTAAGGTGTTCTTAGAAGTTGTAACGGGTCCTACATTATTCTAAATTGCTTTTCATGTTGCTAATGTCGCATACAGAGTCGTAACAAGTCGTGAGTGTTCGAACGATGTTCAAAGGACTCGGACGAATTCAATAGGTTTATTATGGAGTTTGAAGTTTACATACGGTATTGTATGGTGTTGTTACGATTTGTAAGGAGTCCTACATTATAATAAAGTGCTTTTCAAGGTTCTAATATGGCATACAGAGTCGTAATATGTTTTTAAGTTGACGTACGATGTTCAAAGGACACGAATGAATTCATTAGGTTTATTATGGAGTTTTAATGTTTCGTACTGTGATGTAAGGTGTTCTTAGAAGTTGTAACGGGTCCTTCATTATTCTAAATTTATTTTCATGTTGTAATGTCGCATACAGAGTCGTAACAAGTCGTGAGTGTTCGAACGATGTTCAAATGACTCGGACAAATTCAATAGGTTTATTATGGAGTTTGAAGTTTACATACGGTATTGTATGGTGTTGTTACAATTTATAAGGAGTCCTACATTATAATAAAGTGCTTTTCAAGGTTTTAATATGGCATACAGAGTCGTAATATGTTTTAAGTTGTCGTACGATGTTCAAAGGACTCGAACGAATTCATTAGGTTTGTTATGGGGATTTAGTGTTTCGTACGGTGATGTAAGGTGTTTTTTGGAGTTTTAATGCGTCCTACATTATTCTAAATTGCTTTTCATGTTGCTAATGTCGCATACAGAGTCGTAAAAAGTCGTGAGTGTTCGAACGATGTTCAAAGGACTTGGATGAATTCATTAGGAATATTATGGATTTTTAAGTTTACTTACGGTATTGTAAGGTGTTGTTACAGTTTGTAAGGAGTCCTACATTATAATAAATTGCTTTTCAAGGTTCTAATATGGCATACAGACTCGTAATATGTTTTAAGTTTCCGTACGATGTTCAAAGGACACGAACGAATTCATTTGGTTTATTATGGAGTTTTAATGTTTCGTACGGTGTTGTAAGGTGTTCTTAGAAGTTGTAACGGGTCCTACATTATTCTAAATTGCTTTTCATGTTGCTAATCTCGCATACAGAGTCGTAACAAGTCGTGAGTGTTCGAACGATGTTCAAATGACTCGGACGATTTCAATAGGTTTATTATGGAGTTTGAAGTTTACATACGGTATTGTATGGTGTTGTTACGACTTGTAAGGAGTCCTACATTATAATAAAGTGCTTTTCAAGGTTCTAATATGGCATACAGAGTCGTAATATGTTTTAAGTTGCCGTACGATGTTCAAAGGACACGAACGAATTCATTAGGTTTATTATGGAGTTTTAATGTTTCGTACGGTGATGTAAGGTGTTCTTAGAAGTTGTAACGGGTCCTACATTATTCTAAATTGCTTTTCATGTTGCTAATGTCGCATACAGAGTCGTAACAAGTCGTGAGTGTTCGAACGATGTTCAAAGGACTCGGACGAATTCAATAGGTTTATTATGGAGTTTGAAGTTTACATACGGTATTGTATGGTGTTGTTACGATTTGTAAGGAGTCCTACATTATAATAAAGTGCTTTTCAAGGTTTTAATATGGCATACAGAGTCGTAATATGTTTTAAGTTGTCGTACGATGTTCAAAGGACTCGAACGAATTCATTAGGTTTGTTATGGGGATTTAGTGTTTCGTACGGTGATGTAAGGTGTTCTTTGGAGTTTTAATGCGTCCTACATTATTCTAAATTGCTTTTCATGTTGCTAATGTCGCATACAGAGTCGTAAAAAGTCGTGAGTGTTCGAACGATGTTCAAAGGACTTGGATGAATTCATTAGGAATATTATGGATTTTTAAGTTTACTTACGGTATTGTAAGGTGTTGTTACAGTTTGTAAGGAGTCCTACATTATAATAAATTGATTTTCAAGGTTCTAATATGGCATACAGACTCGTAATATGTTTTAAGTTTCCGTACGATGTTCAAAGGACACGAACGAATTCATTTGGTTTATTATGGAGTTTTAATGTTTCGTACGGTGTTGTAAGGTGTTCTTAGAAGTTGTAACGGGTCCTACATTATTCTAAATTGCTTTTCATGTTGCTAATGTCGCATACAGAGTCGTAACAAGTCGTGAGTGTTCGAACGATGTTCAAATGACTCGGACGATTTCAATAGGTTTATTATGGAGTTTGAAGTTTACATACGGTATTGTATGGTGTTGTTACGACTTGTAAGGAGTCCTACATTATAATAAAGTGCTTTTCAAGGTTCTAATATGGCATACAGAGTCGTAATATGTTTTAAGTTGCCGTACGATGTTCAAAGGACACGAACGAATTCATTAGGTTTATTATGGAGTTTTAATGTTTCGTACGGTGATGTAAGGTGTTCTTAGAAGTTGTAACGGGTCCTACATTATTCTAAATTGCTTTTCATGTTGCTAATGTCGCATACAGAGTCGTAACAAGTCGTGAGTGTTCGAACGATGTTCAAAGGACTCTGACGAATTCAATAGGTTTATTATGGAGTTTGAAGTTTACATACGGTATTGTATGGTGTTGTTACGATTTGTAAGGAGTCCTTCATTATAATAAAGTGCTTTTCAAGGTTCTAATATGGCATACAGAGTCGTAATATGTTTTTAAGTTGACGTACGATGTTCAAAGGACACGAATGAATTCATTAGGTTTATTATGGAGTTTTAATGTTTCGTACTGTGATGTAAGGTGTTCTTAGAAGTTGTAACGGGTCCTACATTATTCTAAATTTCTTTTCATGTTGTAATGTCGCATACAGAGTCGTAACAAGTCGTGAGTGTTCGAACGATGTTCAAATGACTCGGACAAATTCAATAGGTTTATTATGGAGTTTGAAGTTTACATACGGTATTGTATGGTGTTGTTACAATTTATAAGGAGTCCTACATTATAATAAAGTGCTTTTCAAGGTTTTAATATGGCATACAGAGTCGTAATATGTTTTAAGTTGTCGTACGATGTTCAAAGAACTCGAACGAATTCATTAGGTTTGTTATGGGGATTTAGTGTTTCGTACGGTGATGTAAGGTGTTCTTTGGAGTTTTAATGCGTCCTACATTATTCTAAATTGCTTTTCATGTTGCTAATGTCGCATACAGAGTCGTAACAAGTCGTGAGTGTTCGAACGATGTTCAAATGACTCGGACAAATTCAATAGGTTTATTATGGAGTTTGAAGTTTACATACGGTATTGTATGGTGTTGTTACAATTTATAAGGAGTCCTACATTATAATAAAGTGCTTTTCAAGGTTTTAATATGGCATACAGAGTCGTAATATGTTTTAAGTTGTCGTACGATGTTCAAAGGACTCTAACGAATTCATTAGGTTTGTTATGGGGATTTAGTGTTTCGTACGGTGATGTAAGGTGTTCTTTGGAGTTTTAATGCGTCCTACATTATTCTAAATTGCTTTTCATGTTGCTAATGTCGCATACAGAGTCGTAAAAAGTCGTGAGTGTTCGAACGATGTTCAAAGGACTTGGACGAATTCATTAGGTATATTATGGATTTTTAAGTTTACTTACGGTATTGTAAGGTGTTGTTACAGTTTGTAAGGAGTCCTACATTATAATAAATTGCTTTTCAAGGTTCAAATATGGCATACAGACTCGTAATATGTTTTAAGTTTCCGTATGATGTTCAAAGGACACGAACAAATTCATTAGGTTTATTATGGAGTTTTAATGTTTCGTACGGTGTTGTAAGGTGTTCTTAGAAGTTGTAACGGGTCCTACATTATTCTAAATTGCTTTTCATGTTGCTAATTTCGCATATAGAGTCGTAACAAGTCGTGAGTGTTCGAACGACGTTCAAATGACTCGGACGATTTCAATAGGTTTATTATGGAGTTTGAAGTTTACATACAGTATTGTATGGTGTTGTTACGACTTGTAAGGAGTCCTACATTATAATAAAGTGCTTTTCAAGGTTCTAATATGGCATACAGAGTCGTAATATGTTTTAAGTTGCCTTACGATGTTCAAAGGACACGAACGAATTCATTAGGTTTATTATGTAGTTTTAATGTTTCGTACGGTGATGTAAGGTGTTCTTAGAAGTTATAACGGGTCCTACATTATTCTAAATTGCTTTTCATGTTGCTAATGTCGCATACAGAGTCGTAATAAGTCGTGAGTGTTCGAACGATGTTCAAATGACTCGGACGAATTCAATTGGTTTATTATGGAGTTTGAAGTTTACATACGGTATTGTATGGTGTTGTTATGATTTGTAAGGAGTCCTACATTTTAATAAAGTGCTTTTCAAGGTTCTAATATGGCATACAGAGTCGTAATATGTTTTTAAGTTGACGTACGATGTTCAAAGGACACGAATGAATTCATTAGGTTTATTATGGAGTTTTAATGTTTCGTACTGTGATGTAAGGTGTTCTTAGAAGTTGTAACGGGTCCTACATTATTCTAAATTTCTTTTCATGTTGTAATGTCGCATACAGAGTCGTAACAAGTCGTGAGTGTTCGAACGATGTTCAAATGACTCGTACAAATTCAATAGGTTTATTATGGAGTTTGAAGTTTACATACGGTATTGTATGGTGTTGTTACAATTTATAAGGAGTCCTACATTATAATAAAGTGCTTTTCAAGGTTTTAATAAGGCATACAGAGTCGTAATATGTTTTAAGTTGTCGTACGATGTTCAAAGGACTCGAACGAATTCATTAAGTTTGTTATGGGGATTTAGTGTTTCGTACGGTGATGTAAGGTGTTCTTTGGAGTTTTAATGCGTCCTACATTATTCTAAATTGCTTTTCATGTTGCTAATGTCGCATACAGAGTCGTAAAAAGTCGTGAGTGTTCGAACGATGTTCAAATGACTCGGACGATTTCAATAGGTTTATTATGGAGTTTGAAGTTTACATACAGTATTGTATGGTGTTGTTACGACTTGTAAGGAGTCCTACACTATAATAAAGTGCTTTTCAAGGTTCTAATATGGCATACAGAGTGGTAATATGTTTTAAGTTTCCGTACGATGTTCAAAGGACACGAACGAATTCATTAGGTTTATTATGGAGTTTTAATGTTTCGTACGGTGATGTAAGGTGTTCTTAGAAGTTGTAACGGGTCCTACATTATTCTAAATTGCTTTTCATGTTGCTAATGTCGCATACAGAGTCGTAACAAGTCGTGAGTGTTCGAACGATGTTCAAATGACTCAGACGAATTCAATAGGTTTATTATGGAGTTTGAAGTTTACATACGGTATTGTATGGTGTTGTTACGACTTGTAAGGAGTCCTACATTATAATAAAGTGCTTTTCAAGGTTCTAATATGGCATACAGAGTCGTATTATGTTTTAAGTTGCCGTACGATGTTCAAAGGACACGAACGAATTCATTAGGTTTATTATGGAGTTTTAATGTTTCGTACTGTGATGTAAGGTGTTCTTAGAAGTTGTAACGGGTCCTACATTATTCTAAATTTCTTTTCATGTTGTAATGTCGCATACAGAGTCGTAACAAGTCGTGAGTGTTCGAACGATGTTCAAATGACTCGGACAAATTCAATAGGTTTATTATGGAGTTTGAAGTTTACATACGGTATTGTATGGTGTTGTTACAATTTATAAGGAGTCCTACATTATAATAAAGTGCTTTTCAAGGTTCTAATACGGCATACAGAGTCGTAATATGTTTTAAGTTGTCGTACGATGTTCAAAGGACTCGAACGAATTCATTAGGTTTGTTATGGGGATTTAGTGTTTCGTACGGTGATGTAAGGTGTTCTTTGGAGTTTTAATGCGTCCTACATTATTCTAAATTGCTTTTCATGTTGCTAATGTCGCATACAGAGTCGTAAAAAGTCGTGAGTGTTCGAACGATGTTCAAAGGACTTGGACGAATTCATTAGGTATATTATGGATTTTTAAGTTTACTTACGGTATTGTAAGGTGTTGTTACAATTTGTAAGGAGTCCTACATTATAATAAATTGCTTTTCAAGGTTCTAATATGGCATACACACTCGTAATATGTTTTAAGTTTCCGTACGATGTTCAAAGGACACGAACGAATTCATTAGGTTTATTATGGAGTTTTAATGTTTCGTACGGTGTTGTAAGGTGTTCTTAGAAGTTGTAACGGGTCCTACATTATTCTAAATTGCTTTTCATGTTGCTAATGTCGCATACAGAGTCGTAACAAGTCGTGAGTGTTCGAACGATGTTCAAATGACTCGGACGAATTCAATTGGTTTATTATGGAGTTTGAAGTTTACATACGGTATTGTATGGTGTTGTTATGATTTGTAAGGAGTCCTACATTTTAATAAAGTGCTTTTCAAGGTTCTAATATGGCATACAGAGTCGTAATATGTTTTTAAGTTGACGTACGATGTTCAAAGGACACGAATGAATTCATTAGGTTTATTATGGAGTTTTAATGTTTCGTACTGTGATGTAAGGTGTTCTTAGAAGTTGTAACGGGTCCTACATTATTCTAAATTTCTTTTCATGTTGTAATGTCGCATACAGAGTCGTAACAAGTCGTGAGTGTTCGAACGATGTTCAAATGACTCGTACAAATTCAATAGGTTTATTATGGAGTTTGAAGTTTACATACGGTATTGTATGGTGTTGTTACAATTTATAAGGAGTCCTACATTATAATAAAGTGCTTTTCAAGGTTTTAATAAGGCATACAGAGTCGTAATATGTTTTAAGTTGTCGTACGATGTTCAAAGGACTCGAACGAATTCATTAAGTTTGTTATGGGGATTTAGTGTTTCGTACGGTGATGTAAGGTGTTCTTTGGAGTTTTAATGCGTCCTACATTATTCTAAATTGCTTTTCATGTTGCTAATGTCGCATACAGAGTCGTAAAAAGTCGTGAGTGTTCGAACGATGTTCAAATGACTCGGACGATTTCAATAGGTTTATTATGGAGTTTGAAGTTTACATACAGTATTGTATGGTGTTGTTACGACTTGTAAGGAGTCCTACATTTTAATAAAGTGCTTTTCAAGGTTCTAATATGGCATACAGAGTCGTAATATGTTTTAAGTTTCCGTACGATGTTCAAAGGACACGAACGAATTCATTAGGTTTATTATGGAGTTTTAATGTTTCGTACGGTGATGTAAGGTGTTCTTAGAAGTTGTAACGGGTCCTACATTATTCTAAATTGCTTTTCATGTTGCTAATGTCGCATACAGAGTCGTAACAAGTCGTGAGTGTTCGAACGATGTTCAAATGACTCAGACGAATTCAATAGGTTTATTATGGAGTTTGAAGTTTACATACGGTATTGTATGGTGTTGTTACGACTTGTAAGGAGTCCTACATTATAATAAAGTGCTTTTCAAGGTTCTAATATGGCATACAGAGTCGTATTATGTTTTAAGTTGCCGTACGATGTTCAAAGGACACGAACGAATTCATTAGGTTTATTATGGAGTTTTAATGTTTCGTACTGTGATGTAAGGTGTTCTTAGAAGTTGTAACGGGTCCTACATTATTCTAAATTTCTTTTCATGTTGTAATGTCGCATACAGAGTCGTAACAAGTCGTGAGTGTTCGAACGATGTTCAAATGACTCGGACAAATTCAATAGGTTTATTATGGAGTTTGAAGTTTACATACGGTATTGTATGGTGTTGTTACAATTTATAAGGAGTCCTACATTATAATAAAGTGCTTTTCAAGGTTCTAATACGGCATACAGAGTCGTAATATGTTTTAAGTTGTCGTACGATGCTCAAAGGACTCGAACGAATTCATTAGGTTTGTTATGGGGATTTAGTGTTTCGTACGGTGATGTAAGGTGTTCTTTGGAGTTTTAATGCGTCATACATTATTCTAAATTGCTTTTCATGTTGCTAATGTCGCATACAGAGTCGTAAAAAGTCGTGAGTGTTCGAACGATGTTCAAAGGACTTGGACGAATTCATTAGGTATATTATGGATTTTTAAGTTTACTTACGGTATTGTAAGGTGTTGTTACAATTTGTAAGGAGTCCTACATTATAATAAATTGCTTTTCAAGGTTCTAATATGGCATACACACTCGTAATATGTTTTAAGTTTCCGTACGATGTTCAAAGGACACGAACGAATTCATTAGGTTTATTATGGAGTTTTAATGTTTCGTACGGTGATGTAAGGTGTTCTTAGAAGTTGTAACGGGTCCTACATTATTCTAAATTGCTTTTCATGTTGCTAATGTCGCATACAGAGTCGTAACAAGTCGTGAGTGTTCGAACGATGTTCAAAGGACTCGGACGAATTCAATAGGTTTATTATGGAGTTTGAAGTTTACATACGGTATTGTATGGTGTTGTTACGATTTGTAAGGAGTCCTACATTATAATAAAGTGCTTTTCAAGGTTCTAATATGGCATACAGAGCCGTAATATGTTTTTAAGTTGACGTACGATGTTCAAAGGACACGAATGAATTCATTAGGTTTATTATGGAGTTTTAATGTTTCGTACTGTGATGTAAGGTGTTCTTAGAAGTTGTAACGGGTCCTACATTATTCTAAATTTCTTTTCATGTTGTAATGTCGCATACAGAGTCGTAACAAGTCGTGAGTGTTCGAACGATGTTCAAATGACTCGGACAAATTCAATAGGTTTATTATGGAGTTTGAAGTTTACATACGGTATGGTATGGTGTTGTTACAATTTATAAGGAGTCCTACATTATAATAAAGTGCTTTTCAAGGTTTTAATATGGCATACAGAGTCGTAATATGTTTTAAGTTGTCGTACGATGTTCAAAGGACTCGAACGAATTCATTAGGTTTGTTATGGGGATTTAGTGTTTCGTACGGTGATGTAAGGTGTTCTTTGGAGTTTTAATGCGTCCTACATTATTCTAAAATGCTTTTCATGTTGCTAATGTCGCATACAGAGTCGTAAAAAGTCGTGAGTGTTCGAACGATGTTCAAAGGACTTGGACGAATTCATTAGGTATATTATGGATTTTTAAGTTTACTTACGGTATTGTAAGGTGTTGTTACAGTTTGTAAGGAGTCCTACATTATAATAAATTGCTTTTCAAGGTTCTAATATGGCATACAGACTCGTAATATGTTTTAAGTTTCCGTACGATGTTCAAAGGACACGAACAAATTCATTAGGTTTATTATGGAGTTTTAATGTTTCGTACGGTGTTGTAAGGTGTTCTTAGAAGTTGTAACGGGTCCTACATTATTCTAAATTGCTTTTCATGTTGCTAATGTCGCATACAGAGTCGTAACAAGTCGTGAGTGTTCGAACGATGTTCAAATGACTCGGACGATTTCAATAGGTTTATTATGGAGTTTGAAGTTTACATACAGTATTGTATGGTGTTGTTACGACTTGTAAGGAGACCTACATTATAATAAAGTGCTTTTCAAGGTTCTAATATGGCATACAGAGTCGTAATATGTTTTAAGTTGCCGTACGATGTTCAAAGGACACGAACGAATTCATTAGGTTTATTATGAAGTTTTAATGTTTCGTACGGTGATGTAAGGTGTTCTTAGAAGTTGTAACGGGTCCTACATTATTCTAATTGCTTTTCATGTTGCTGATGTCGCATACAGAGTCGTAACAAGTCGTGAGTGTTCGAACGATGTTCAAAGGACTCGGACGAATTCAATAGGTTTATTATGGAGTTTGAAGTTTACATACGGTAATGTATGGTGTTGTTACGATTTGTAAGGAGTCCTACATTATAATAAAGTGCTTTTCAAGGTTCTAATATGGCATACAGAGTCGTAATATGTTTTTAAGTTGACGTACGATGTTCAAAGGACACGAATGAATTCATTAGGTTTATTATGGAGTTTTAATGTTTCGTACTGTGATGTAAGGTGTTCTTAGAAGTTGTAACGGGTCCTACATTATTCTAAATTTCTTTTCATGTTGTAATGTCGCATACAGAGTCGTAACAACTCGTGAGTGTTCGAACGATGTTCAAATGACTCGGACAAATTCAATAGGTTTATTATGGAGTTTGAAGTTTACATACGGTATGGTATGGTGTTGTTACAATTTATAAGGAGTCCTACATTATAATAAAGTGCTTTTCAAGGTTTTAATATGGCATACAGAGTCGTAATATGTTTTAAGTTGTCGTACGATGTTCAAAGGACTCGAACGAATTCATTAGGTTTGTTATGGGGATTTAGTGTTTCGTACGGTGATGTAAGGTGTTCTTTGGAGTTTTAATGCGTCCTACATTATTCTAAAATGCTTTTCATGTTGCTAATGTCGCATACAGAGTCGTAAAAAGTCGTGAGTGTTCGAACGATGTTCAAAGGACTTGGACGAATTCATTAGGTATATTATGGATTTTTAAGTTTACTTACGGTATTGTAAGGTGTTGTTACAGTTTGTAAGGAGTCCTACATTATAATAAATTGCTTTTCAAGGTTCTAATATGGCATACAGACTCGTAATATGTTTTAAGTTTCCGTACGATGTTCAAAGGACACGAACAAATTCATTAGGTTTATTATGGAGTTTTAATGTTTCGTACGGTGTTGTAAGGTGTTCTTAGAAGTTGTAACGGGTCCTACATTATTCTAAATTGCTTTTCATGTTGCTAATGTCGCATACAGAGTCGTAACAAGTCGTGAGTGTTCGAACGATGTTCAAATGACTCGGACGATTTCAATAGGTTTATTATGGAGTTTGAAGTTTACATACAGTATTGTATGGTGTTGTTACGACTTGTAAGGAGACCTACATTATAATAAAGTGCTTTTCAAGGTTCTAATATGGCATACAGAGTCGTAATATGTTTTAAGTTGCCGTACGATGTTCAAAGGACACGAACGAATTCATTAGGTTTATTATGAAGTTTTAATGTTTCGTACGGTGATGTAAGGTGTTCTTAGAAGTTGTAACGGGTCCTACATTATTCTAATTGCTTTTCATGTTGCTGATGTCGCATACAGAGTCGTAACAAGTCGTGAGTGTTCGAACGATGTTCAAAGGACTCGGACGAATTCAATAGGTTTATTATGGAGTTTGAAGTTTACATACGGTAATGTATGGTGTTGTTACGATTTGTAAGGAGTCCTACATTATAATAAAGTGATTTTCAAGGTTCTAATATGGCATACAGAGTCGTAATATGTTTTTAAGTTGACGTACGATGTTCAAAGGACACGAATGAATTCATTAGGTTTATTATGGAGTTTTAATGTTTCGTACTGTGATGTAAGGTGTTCTTAGAAGTTGTAACGGGTCCTACATTATTCTAAATTTCTTTTCATGTTGTAATGTCGCATACAGAGTCGTAACAAGTCGTGAGTGTTCGAACGATGTTCAAATGACTCGGACAAATTCAATAGGTTTATTATGGAGTTTGAAGTTTACATACGGTATTGTATGGTGTTGTTACAATTTATAAGGAGTCCTACATTATAATAAAGTGCTTTTCAAGGTTTTAATATGGCATACAGAGTCGTAATATGTTTTAAGTTGTCGTACGATGTTCAAAGGACTCGAACGAATTCATTAGGTTTGTTATGGGGATTTAGTGTTTCGTACGGTGATGTATGGTGTTCTTTGGAGTTTTAATGCGTCCTACATTATTCTAAATTGCTTTTCATGTTGCTAATGTCGCATACAGAGTCGTAAAAAGTCGTGAGTGTTCGAACGATGTTCAAAGGACTTGGACGAATTCATTAGGTATATTTTGGATTTTTAAGTTTACTTACGGTATTGTAAGGTGTTGTTACAATTTGTAAGGAGTCCTACATTATAATAAATTGCTTTTCAAGGTTCTAATATGGCATACACACTCTTAATATGTTTTATGTTTCCGTACGATGTTCAAAGGACACGAACGAATTCATTAGGTTTATTATGGAGTTTTAATGCTTCGTACGGTGTTGTAAGGTGTTCTTAGAAGTTGTAACGGGTCCTACATTATTCTAAATTGCTTTTCATGTTGCTAATGTCGCATACAGAGTCGTAACAAGTCGTGAGTGTTCGAACGATGTTCAAATGACTCGGACGATTTCAATAGGTTTATTATGGAGTTTGAAGTTTACATACGGTATTGTATGGTGTTGTTACGACTTGTAAGGAGTCCTACATTATAATAAAGTGCTTTTCAAGGTTCTAATATGGCATACAGAGTCGTAATATGTTTTAAGTTGCCGTACGATGTTCAAAAGACACGAACGAATTCATTAGGTTTGTTATGGGGATTTAGTGTTTCGTACGGTGATGTAAGGTGTTCTTCGGAGTTTTAATGCGTCCTACATTATTCTAAATTGCTTTTCATGTTGCTAATGTCGCATACAAAGTCGTAAAAAGTCGTGAGTGTTCGAACGATGTTCAAAGGACTTGGACGAATTCATTAGGTATATTATGGATTTTTAAGTTTACTTACGGTATTGTAAGGTGTTGTTACAATTTGTAAGGAGTCCTACATTATAATAAATTGCTTTTCAAGGTTCTAATATGGCATACAGACTCGTAATATGTTTTAAGTTTCCGTACGATGTTCAAAGGACACGAATGAATTCATTAGGTTTATTATGGAGTTTAAATGTTTCGTACGGTGTTGTAAGGTGTTCTAAGAAGTTGTAACGGGTCCTACATTATTCTAAATTGCTTTTCATGTTGCTAATGTCGCATACAGAGTCGTAACAAGTCGTGAGTGTTCGAACGATGTTCAAATGACTCGGACAAATTCAATAGGTTTATTATGGAGTTTGAAGTTTACATACGGTATTGTATGGTGTTGGTACAATTTATAAGGAGTCCTACATTATAATAAAGTGCTTTTCAAGGTTTTAATATGGTATACAGAGTCGTAATATGTTTTAAGTTGTCGTACGATGTTCAAAGGACTCGAACGAATTCATTAGGTTTGTTATGGGGATTTAGAGTTTCGTACGGTGATGTAAGGTGTTCTTTGGAGTTTTAATGCGTCCTACATTATTCTAAATTGCTTTTCATGTTGCTAATGTCGCATACAAAGTCGTAAAAAGTCGTGAGTGTTCGAACGATGTTCAAAGGACTTGGACGAATTCATTAGGTATATTATGGATTTTTAAGTTTACTTACGGTATTGTAAGGTGTTGTTACAATTTGTAAGGAGTCCTACATTATAATAAATTGCTTTTCAAGGTTCTAATATGGCATACAGACTCGTAATATGTTTTAAGTTTCCGTACGATGTTCAAAGGACACGAATGAATTCATTAGGTTTATTATGGAGTTTAAATGTTTCGTACGGTGTTGTAAGGTGTTCTTTGGAGTTTTAATGCGTCCTACATTATTCTAAATTGCTTTTCATGTTGCTAATGTCGCATACAGAGTCGTAAAAAGTCGTGAGTGTTCGAACGATGTTCAAAGGACTTGGACGAATTCATTAGGTATATTATGGATTTTTAAGTTTACTTACGGTATTGTAAGGTGTTGTTACAATTTGTAAGGAGTCCTACATTATAATAAATTGCTTTTCAAGGTTCTAATATGGCATACAGACTCGTAATATGTTTTAAGTTTCCGTACGATGTTCAAAGGACACGAATGAATTCATTAGGTTTATTATGGAGTTTAAATGTTTCGTACGGTGTTGTAAGGTGTTCTAAGAAGTTGTAACGGGTCCTACATTATTCTAAATTGCTTTTCATGTTGCTAATGTCGCATACAGAGTCGTAACAAGTCGTGAGTGTTCGAACGATGTTCAAATGACTCGGACAAATTCAATAGGTTTATTATGGAGTTTGAAGTTTACATACGGTATTGTATGGTGTTGTTACAATTTATAAGGAGTCCTACATTATAATAAAGTGCTTTTCAAGGTTTTAATATGGTATACAGAGTCGTAATATGTTTTAAGTTGTCGTACGATGTTCAAAGGACTCGAACGAATTCATTAGGTTTGTTATGGGGATTTAGAGTTTCGTACGGTGATGTAAGGTGTTCTTTGGAGTTTTAATGCGTCCTACATTATTCTAAATTGCTTTTCATGTTGCTAATGTCGCATACAAAGTCGTAAAAAGTCGTGAGTGTTCGAACGATGTTCAAAGGACTTGGACGAATTCATTAGGTATATTATGGATTTTTAAGTTTACTTACGGTATTGTAAGGTGTTGTTACAATTTGTAAGGAGTCCTACATTATAATAAATTGCTTTTCAAGGTTCTAATATGGCATACAGACTCGTAATATGTTTTAAGTTTCCGTACGATGTTCAAAGGACACGAATGAATTCATTAGGTTTATTATGGAGTTTAAATGTTTCGTACGGTGTTGTAAGGTGTTCTAAGAAGTTGTAACGGGTCCTACATTATTCTAAATTGCTTTTCATGTTGCTAATGTCGCATACAGAGTCGTAACAAGTCGTGAGTGTTCGAACGATGTTCAAATGACTCGGACAAATTCAATAGGTTTATTATGGAGTTTGAAGTTTACATACGGTATTGTATGGTGTTGTTACAATTTATAAGGAGTCCTACATTATAATAAAGTGCTTTTCAAGGTTTTAATATGGTATACAGAGTCGTAATATGTTTTAAGTTGTCGTACGATGTTCAAAGGACTCGAACGAATTCATTAGGTTTGTTATGGGGATTTAGAGTTTCGTACGGTGATGTAAGGTGTTCTTTGGAGTTTTAATGCGTCCTACATTATTCTAAATTGCTTTTCATGTTGCTAATGTCGCATACAGAGTCGTAAAAAGTCGTGAGTGTTCGAACGATGTTCAAAGGACTTGGACGAAATCATTAGGTATATTATGGATTTTTAAGTTTACTTACGGTATTGTAAGGTGTTGTTACAATTTGTAAGGAGTCCTACATTATAATAAATTGCTTTTCAAGGTTCTAATATGGCATACAGAGTCGTAATATGTTTTTAAGTTGACGTACGATGTTCAAAGGACACGAATGAATTCATTAGGTTTATTATGGAGTTTTAATGTTTCGTACTGTGATGTAAGGTGTTCTTAGAAGTTGTAACGGGTCCTACATTATTCTAAATTTCTTTTCATGTTGTAATGTCGCATACAGAGTCGTAACAAGTCGTGAGTGTTCGAACGATGTTCAAATGACTCGGACAAATTCAATAGGTTTATTATAGAGTTTGAAGTTTACATACGGTATTGTATGGTGTTGTTACAATTTATAAGGAGTCCTACATTATAATAAAGTGCTTTTCAAGGTTTTAATATGGCATACAGAGTCGTAATATGTTTTAAGTTGTCGTACGATGTTCAAAGGACTCGAACGAATTCATTAGGTTTGTTATGGGGATTTAGTGTTTCGTACGGTGATGTATGGTGTTCTTTGGAGTTTTAATGCGTCCTACATTATTCTAAATTGCTTTTCATGTTGCTAATGTCGCATACAGAGTCGTAAAAAGTCGTGAGTGTTCGAACGATGTTCAAAGGACTTGGACGAATTCATTAGGTATATTATGGATTTTTAAGTTTACTTACGGTATTGTAAGGTGTTGTTACAGTTTGTAAGGAGTCCTACATTATAATAAATTGCTTTTCAAGGTTCTAATATGGCATACAGACTCGTAATATGTTTTAAGTTTCCGTACGATGTTCAAAGGACACGAACAAATTCATTAGGTTTATTATGGAGTTTTAATATTTCGTACGGTGTTGTAAGGTGTTCTTAGAAGTTGTAACGGGTCCTACATTATTCTAAATTGCTTTTCATGTTGCTAATGTCGCATATAGAGTCGTAACAAGTCGTGAGTGTTCGAACGATGTTCAAATGACTCGGACGATTTCAATAGGTTTATTATGGAGTTTGAAGTTTACATACAGTATTGTATGGTGTTGTTACGACTTGTAAGGAGACCTACATTATAATAAAGTGCTTTTCAAGGTTCTAATATGGCATACAGAGTCGTAATATGTTTTAAGTTGCCGTACGATGTTCAAAGGACACGAACGAATTCATTAGGTTTATTATGGAGTTTTAATGTTTCGTACGGTAATGTAAGGTGTTTTTAGAAGTTGTAACGGGTCCTACATTATTCTAATTGCTTTTCATGTTGCTGATGTCGCATACAGAGTCGTAACAAGTCGTGAGTGTTCGAACGATGTTCAAAGGACTCGGACGAATTCAATAGGTTTATTATGGAGTTTGAAGTTTACATACGGTAATGTATGGTGTTGTTACGATTTGTAAGGAGTCCTACATTATAATAAAGTGCTTTTCAAGGTTCTAATATGGCATACAGAGTCGTAATATGTTTTTAAGTTGACGTACGATGTTCAAAGGACACGAATGAATTCATTAGGTTTATTATGGAGTTTTAATGTTTCGTACTGTGATGTAAGGTGTTCTTAGAAGTTGTAACGGGTCCTACATTATTCTAAATTTCTTTTCATGTTGTAATTTCGCATACAGAGTCGTAACAAGTCGTGAGTGTTCGAACGATGTTCAAATGACTCGGACAAATTCAATAGGTTTATTATGGAGTTTGAAGTTTACATACGGTATTGTATGGTGTTGTTACAATTTATAAGGAGTCCTACATTATAATAAAGTGCTTATCAAGGTTTTAATATGGTATACAGAGTCGTAATATGTTTTAAGTTGTCGTACGATGTTCAAAGGACTCGAACGAATTCATTAGGTTTGTTATGGGGATTTAGAGTTTCGTACGGTGATGTAAGGTGTTCTTTGGAGTTTTAATGCATCCTACATTATTCTAAATTGCTTTTCATGTTGCTAATGTCGCATACAAAGTCGTAAAAAGTCGTGAGTGTTCGAACGATGTTCAAAGGACTTGGACGAATTCATTAGGTATATTATGGATTTTTAAGTTTACTTACGGTATTGTAAGGTGTTGTTACAATTTGTAAGGAGTCCTACATTATAATAAATTGCTTTTCGAGGTTCTAATATGGCATACAGACTCGTAATATGTTCTAAGTTTCCGTACGATGTTCAAAGGACACGAATGAATTCATTAGGTTTATTATGGAGTTTAAATGTTTCGTACGGTGTTGTAAGGTGTTCTAAGAAGTTGTAACGGGTCCTACATTATTCTAAATTGCTTTTCATGTTGCTAATGTCGCATACAGAGTCGTAACAAGTCGTGAGTGTTCGAACGATGTTCAAATGACTCGGACAAATTCAATAGGTTTATTATAGAGTTTGAAGTTTACATACGGTATTGTATGGTGTTGTTACAATTTATAAGGAGTCCTACATTATAATAAAGTGCTTTTCAAGGTTTTAATATGGCATACAGAGTCGTAATATGTTTTAAGTTGTCGTACGATGTTCAAAGGACTCGAACGAATTCATTAGGTTTGTTATGGGGATTTAGTGTTTCGTACGGTGATGTATGGTGTTCTTTGGAGTTTTAATGCGTCCTACATTATTCTAAATTGCTTTTCATGTTGCTAATGTCGCATACAGAGTCGTAAAAAGTCGTGAGTGTTCGAACGATGTTCAAAGGACTTGGACGAATTCATTAGGTATATTATGGATTTTTAAGTTTACTTACGGTATTGTAAGGTGTTGTTACAGTTTGTAAGGAGTCCTACATTATAATAAATTGCTTTTCAAGGTTCTAATATGGCATACAGACTCGTAATATGTTTTAAGTTTCCGTACGATGTTCAAAGGACACGAACAAATTCATTAGGTTTATTATGGAGTTTTAATATTTCGTACGGTGTTGTAAGGTGTTCTTAGAAGTTGTAACGGGTCCTACATTATTCTAAATTGCTTTTCATGTTGCTAATGTCGCATATAGAGTCGTAACAAGTCGTGAGTGTTCGAACGATGTTCAAATGACTCGGACGATTTCAATAGGTTTATTATGGAGTTTGAAGTTTACATACAGTATTGTATGGTGTTGTTACGACTTGTAAGGAGACCTACATTATAATAAAGTGCTTTTCAAGGTTCTAATATGGCATACAGAGTCGTAATATGTTTTAAGTTGCCGTACGATGTTCAAAGGACACGAACGAATTCATTAGGTTTATTATGGAGTTTTAATGTTTCGTACGGTGATGTAAGGTGTTTTTAGAAGTTGTAACGGGTCCTACATTATTCTAATTGCTTTTCATGTTGCTGATGTCGCATACAGAGTCGTAACAAGTCGTGAGTGTTCGAACGATGTTCAAAGGACTCGGACGAATTCAATAGGTTTATTATGGAGTTTGAAGTTTACATACGGTAATGTATGGTGTTGTTACGATTTGTAAGGAGTCCTACATTATAATAAAGTGCTTTTCAAGGTTCTAATATGGCATACAGAGTCGTAATATGTTTTTAAGTTGACGTACGATGTTCAAAGGACACGAATGAATTCATTAGGTTTATTATGGAGTTTTAATGTTTCGTACTGTGATGTAAGGTGTTCTTAGAAGTTGTAACGGGTCCTACATTATTCTAAATTTCTTTTCATGTTGTAATGTCGCATACAGAGTCGTAACAAGTCGTGAGTGTTCGAACGATGTTCAAATGACTCGGACAAATTCAATAGGTTTATTATGGAGTTTGAAGTTTACATACGGTATTGTATGGTGTTGTTACAATTTATAAGGAGTCCTACATTATAATAAAGTGCTTTTCAAGGTTTTAATATGGTATACAGAGTCGTAATATGTTTTAAGTTGTCGTACGATGTTCAAAGGACTCGAACGAATTCATTAGGTTTGTTATGGGGATTTAGAGTTTCGTACGGTGATGTAAGGTGTTCTTTGGAGTTTTAATGCGTCCTACATTATTCTAAATTGCTTTTCATGTTGCTAATGTCGCATACAAAGTCGTAAAAAGTCGTGAGTGTTCGAACGATGTTCAAAGGACTTGGACGAAATCATTAGGTATATTATGGATTTTTAAGTTTACTTACGGTATTGTAAGGTGTTGTTACAATTTGTAAGGAGTCCTACATTATAATAAATTGCTTTTCAAGGTTCTAATATGGCATACAGAGTCGTAATATGTTTTTAAGTTGACGTACGATGTTCAAAGGACACGAATGAATTCATTAGGTTTATTATGGAGTTTTAATGTTTCGTACTGTGATGTAAGGTGTTCTTAGAAGTTGTAACGGGTCCTACATTATTCTAAATTTCTTTTCATGTTGTAATGTCGCATATAGAGTCGTAACAAGTCGTGAGTGTTCGAACGATGTTCAAATGACTCGGACAAATTCAATAGGTTTATTATAGAGTTTGAAGTTTACATACGGTATTGTATGGTGTTGTTACAATTTATAAGGAGTCCTACATTATAATAAAGTGCTTTTCAAGGTTTTAATATGGCATACAGAGTCGTAATATGTTTTAAGTTGTCGTACGATGTTCAAAGGACTCGAACGAATTCATTAGGTTTGTTATGGGGATTTAGTGTTTCGTACGGTGATGTATGGTGTTCTTTGGAGTTTTAATGCGTCCTACATTATTCTAAATTGCTTTTCATGTTGCTAATGTCGCATACAGAGTCGTAAAAAGTCGTGAGTGTTCGAACGATGTTCAAAGGACTTGGACGAATTCATTAGGTATATTATGGATTTTTAAGTTTACTTACGGTATTGTAAGGTGTTGTTACAGTTTGTAAGGAGTCCTACATTATAATAAATTGCTTTTCAAGGTTCTAATATGGCATACAGACTCGTAATATGTTTTAAGTTTCCGTACGATGTTCAAAGGACACGAACAAATTCATTAGGTTTATTATGGAGTTTTAATATTTCGTACGGTGTTGTAAGGTGTTCTTAGAAGTTGTAACGGGTCCTACATTATTCTAAATTGCTTTTCATGTTGCTAATGTCGCATATAGAGTCGTAACAAGTCGTGAGTGTTCGAACGATGTTCAAATGACTCGGACGATTTCAATAGGTTTATTATGGAGTTTGAAGTTTACATACAGTATTGTATGGTGTTGTTACGACTTGTAAGGAGACCTACATTATAATAAAGTGCTTTTCAAGGTTCTAATATGGCATACAGAGTCGTAATATGTTTTAAGTTGCCGTACGATGTTCAAAGGACACGAACGAATTCATTAGGTTTATTATGGAGTTTTAATGTTTCGTACGGTGATGTAAGGTGTTTTTAGAAGTTGTAACGGGTCCTACATTATTCTAATTGCTTTTCATGTTGCTGATGTCGCATACAGAGTCGTAACAAGTCGTGAGTGTTCGAACGATGTTCAAAGGACTCGGACGAATTCAATAGGTTTATTATGGAGTTTGAAGTTTACATACGGTAATGTATGGTGTTGTTACGATTTGTAAGGAGTCCTACATTATAATAAAGTGCTTTTCAAGGTTCTAATATGGCATACAGAGTCGTAATATGTTTTTAAGTTGACGTACGATGTTCAAAGGACACGAATGAATTCATTAGGTTTATTATGGAGTTTTAATGTTTCGTACTGTGATGTAAGGTGTTCTTAGAAGTTGTAACGGGTCCTACATTATTCTAAATTTCTTTTCATGTTGTAATGTCGCATACAGAGTCGTAACAAGTCGTGAGTGTTCGAACGATGTTCAAATGACTCGGACAAATTCAATAGGTTTTTTATGGAGTTTGAAGTTTACATACGGTATTGTATGGTGTTGTTACAATTTATAAGGAGTCCTACATTATAATAAAGTGCTTTTCAAGGTTTTAATATGGCATACAGAGTCGTAATATGTTTTAAGTTGTCGTACGATGTTCAAAGGACTCGAACGAATTCATTAGGTTTGTTATGGGGATTTAGTGTTTCGTACGGTGATGTAAGGTGTTCTTTGGAGTTTTAATGCGTCCTACATTATTCTAAATTGCTTTTCATGTTGCTAATGTCGCATACAGAGTCGTAAAAAGTCGTGAGTGTTCGAACGATGTTCAAAGGACTTGGACGAATTCATTAGGTATATTATGGATTTTTAAGTTTACTTACGGTATTGTAAGGTGTTGTTACAATTTGTAAGGAGTCCTACATTATAATAAATTGCTTTTCAAGGTTCTAATATGGCATACACACTCGTAATATGTTTTAAGTTTCCGTATGTTGGGTCCTCTTGAAGATAATGCATACCAAAACTTTAAGTTGCTCTCTATACTCGCCACATGAAGATTTAAGCTGATATGTCAGATTTGTAAAGTGTCATCTTAGGGGGAGTACTGTTGGGGTTATTTGAAGATGTCAATTTCCAAATATAAGCGAGTGAAGATATCGAGCATCATCACGAGCAAGCACGGGTGAAGACGTTCATTAATTGTATTTGTCTTAGAATATTTGTGTAATCGTTTTGTGCTTAAATGCGCGTTTGTGCTTAGTTGCACGTGTTTTAGGTTACATTGTAAGGTGAATGGTATAGACTATAAATACCATCACCTAGGTCATTTGTAAATGAGTTGCCTACATTTCATTCATATCTTTTTGTAACCTCTCCATATTGATCAATACAATTAACCTATTCATATTATCATCATCTTCATCATACTTTGCATTGATCTTCATGAACATTCAAGCATCAATACGTGATCAGTGAGTTTCCGCATCACTGATTACAAACAACATCACCAAACAATCTCAGATCTAGATCCAAGCTCGGTTCGTCTCGAACTATCATTTGGTATCAGAGCTGTTGGGTGATCTTTGATTGTTGTTGTTATTGATGGAATTTTAGCTACCATTAGCTTTGATTCATGTTTGTGTAAAGAACACTAAAGTTTGAGATCAATTGGTGAAGATTTGACTGAGTTTTTGAAGAAATTGTTCATGTTCTTGTTCTTCACTACTCAAATTTGAGATCTGAAATTTGTTGATGATATTGAGAAATTGATGATTGAGATATGTTAGAAATCACTATCCTAAGCTTCGTTCATGATCAAACATCACTGATTTGTTGATCTCGATCCATATTTTGTCAAATTGTCTCAAAACCCACTTGTTGTGTTCTTCATCAAAAATTCGGATCTGGATGAGATTTAACTTGTTTCAAGGTGTAATACTTTGAAGGATTGTTAGAAACATCATTTCTAAGCTAATTCAAGTGTTGAATTGATCAGAAACAACAAAAATTGAAGTTTTAATTTTGTGTTCATCACAATTTTGACTTTTCAAAAGTCAAACTGTTTTGAAGAATTGAAGAATTAACAGCAGATATGATCAGAATTTCATCATGAAATGATTCATAAAAAAAAAATAAAAAAAAAATAAAAAAATCTGATTGTGATTCAGTGGAAGTAAAAGTTGGTGAGTTTTTGAAGCATTGAAAAAGCTCATACGTCTCAACAGTTCTAGCTGCTACAATGTTCTCATACTGCTCAATACACTGTTGTGATGATTAAGTAGACATGTTTTATGCTGCACACATTCATGACCTGAAACATTTACATCTTTTTGCATCATAAAGAATCATCTTCATCAAAACAACAAGCTCATACGGCTGCTTATTTCCAGCCGTGTCATCAACTAAAATCAGCAAAGAGTTCATTTCTTCAATCCATACAACTGCAACTTGACCATCAGTGTCTGCTGTTCTAAAGAAAATCTCATACGGCTGAAGTTTACTCTAGCCGGTTCAACAACAAAAGTTGATCAAGAAGACTTCACACGGCTAAGTGTTGTGAAAGAAAAACTCATGCGGCTGAGTTTGTTCTAGCCGTGTCAACAACAAAAGTTGATCAAGAAGACTTCATGCGGCTAAGTGTTAGTTCATACGAGTGATTTTGTGAACAAACAAACACCACACGATTATTTGATTGTTGTTTTATACTGCTGCTGATGTGTTCTCATGAAGAAAACTTATCATTTTATGTGATGATTCGACTCTGGTCTTACAAAGTTTTTGAAGTCTGCTGATGCTGCTGAAACTTGTTGTTGTTGCTGAAACAAGAACACTATCTGAAATACAAAAACTTCAAAGTTGTTGTTGCTTTATTAGTTTGATGTGTTGCTGCTGATCGTGAATTTGAAAGTGTTACTGAAAGTATTAAATGTTGTGCTGCTGCTGAATCGTATTATAGTGTTGATGTTGATGATGTTTGAATATACAAAAAGCTGATCGATCATTTATATTGCTGCTGCTACTGTTTTGACATTGAAACAAAGTTATCCAGCTCTTTTTAACAGTCGCAAACTATTCATTCAGCTGTCCATATTGAAGTTACAGCAACAAATAGTACACTACTGTTTAAATGATGACTTGAAGTTAGACTGATTTATCAAGTACCAAGACCATACTGCTCCTGTTACTATTGACTCAGTCGGTCCTTTTCACTGTTGCAATCACTGTTGATGTTACACAATTGAATTGAGGCTGAAAGTTATAATAATTCGCTGCTGCTGATCGGTTCTTGTTGTGTAGCTGATTTTGTTGCAGAAACTTGATTATTTTTACATTGATCATTAGTGTTTTAGTTACATTAACGTCTTTGCATATTTTTCAGCCTACTTTACATACTTTTTGTGTTAAATGACGTGTTTGTTTATTTGATACAGGTGTTGTTGCTGATACACAAAGACATGTGCCATTGATTTTAATCAAAGAGAATTGATAAGTGTTGAAGTTCAAAATTGTTGCAAAATTGTTAGTCTACAAGCAACTTGTTTGTTGATTGATCAAGAAAAGAAAATCAAAACAATCAAGACAAAGTGTTTAAATTTGATGATTGTTTGAAAGGTTAACGAATTTGTTTGAAATTCTTTGAAACGTCAAGAAATCAAGTTCAAATACATTACACAAATCGTGTTTTGAAAAATTAAATTTTTGGGCCGATCCAAAATTTAACAAAGGTTATTAAAAATTAGTATTGGACCGATCCAATCTAATTTTCATTCAAAGAAATAATCGAAGCAAGAAAATTTCATCAAAAATGAAATCAATGAGGCAAGAAGTAAATCAAAGAGAAAACATCACCGAATTCATCGCAGAATTTAATCACACGTTTGAAACGTTTTTTCAAACTGCCAAAGCTTGTGATGAAAAGAGAAGAGATGTTCATGAACATGCTCTCGTAACTCAATCAAAATCTGATGATAATGAAGATGAAGAAGAGTATGATTGGAGTGAGGAGAATGATTTTGTTTCCAAAAAGTAACTTATGAAGAAAGATGAAGAAATCAGCAACTTGTCTGAAACCATTGCAAAGCAAGATGAGACAATTGCTCTATTGAAATCAGAAATGGAGAAATTGATGTCTGAAAAGGAAATCAAGAAAGATGAGAACAGTTCTTATGTTGAAATGCCAATTCACGTCAGAGAAAAGATGTGCACGAAAGAGTGTTTCACACAAGTTGAACACTACAGAGTATATTCATTCAAGATTTGTGATAAACTCAAGAAAGAAGAAACCATGCACAAGAATCTCCAAGAACAACACAAGGCATCGGAGCACAGAATCACATCTCTCCAAGAGTCACTCAAGAAAAGTGAACAAGAAGTTACAAATATAAAGAATGAAGCTGCAAAGTCAAATGAACACTCATCCAGTGTGATCAAAGATTTGCAAGAAGAGATTCTAAAGTTGAAGAAGGTGTCTGAGATGTTTAATTCAGAGAACAACATTCTGAAAACCAAACTGCAAGAAGAACAAGAGAAACACGCAAGTCTACAAAAAGATCACCAGTTGTGTGAAGATAGACTCAAATCTCTTACACAGAATGTTGATTCAATGCTTACCGAAAAGCATAATCTGAATGTTCAACTCATGGAGCTCACTGATAAACTCAACAGATCACAATCTGATCTTGTGCTTATCAAAGAAGAAGTCGAAAAAGAAAAGTCTGTTGAAAAGAAAGATGAGAGATTAGTGCCAACCGGAATTGTTGGATCACTATCTTCTCAAGAAGAAGAAGAAAAGACACAAGAGTTTCAGTCAAAGAAGAAGAAGAAGAAGGTTAGAAGAAAGAAAAGCAAAGCCAAGAAGAACCAGACAAAGGCCACTTCATCTGATTCTACACCACAGACTCCTTCTACTTCAAAGTCTCAAGATTCCGAATCCCCGAGCGATTCAAACAGTAACATCTACTGTTTAAACTGTGACTCTGAAACTCATCATATATCTGATTGTATCTACAGTCAAGGTGTCTTTCCTTATGGGTCAAAAGGTGACAAGTTCAAGACTCCAACTTCTTCAATCAAGCTTCAACAAGACTCTAATGCCAAAGCTTCTCAGAAACAACAATCTTCAACAGCAAAGACTTCTCAGAAGAAAAGAAAGAAGTCTCCCTTCAAGGCTCATCAGAAGTATTGTGAGATATGTGATATGTACAATCACATGACATCCGAATGCTACTACAACAAGTACTGCATCAACTGTCAGATGTACAACCACGACACAATGGAATGTTACTACAACAAGTATTGCTTCATTTGTGACATGGTCAATCACAACACTCAGGATTGTTTCTACAACAAAAGCTCAACGATGAAGCCGAGAAGGTATGTCCAAAGAAATTCATCATCTGCAAATTCTGCCAGGTATGTTTCTAATTTTAAATTCTCTGATGGTGATCATTCAAGTGATTCATGGAAACCAAGATCTGTAAGAAAACAAAATCAAACAAATCCATTTTTGCATAAGCAAAATAGTCAACAAAACCAATTTTTGAAAAATAGGTTTAGAAATGACTATGACAGATCTTCCATGAATGATTCTAGATGGGTGTCCAAACCAAAGCATTCCTTTGGTCCCACACAAAAATAGTTGTGGAGAAAAACACTTGTTAAGAATCAAGATGAGCAACGTGCTTCATCAATCGATGGTCCACCAGAAGATGCAATTTATCAAAAAGTTACATATATTGATGATTTCGGACAATCCAAGACCGCAATGGCTTGGATTTCACACTCTAACTAATTTGTTAGTGTGTTAGGGACAGTTATGGAGGCCGGTCAAACAAAGAAAAGAAGACCGTGGCTGATCCCTTATCATGACAAGATACCGAATCTTGTTCATGATGTCTTCGATGCAACTGACGCCAAATGGAGTTGGAAACAAAAAGGAATCATTGCAGGAATTTTTAAAAAAACATTTTCAAAAATCAAACAATGATGGCAGTGCAAGAAACAACCGATGTTTCATTTCGTCTGTTTAGATTAGGTATATTGCATGCACTCTTCATACGTTGATAACATATCTGCCATTTTCTTTTCATTAAACTTTCAATTTTCATAGAAATTTAAAAGTTTAGGGGGAGAAATCATTATTAAAAAAAAATGATAAAATCAGAAAAATCCAAAAATATGTTGAATCTACTTGCACGTACATGAGAAATGATAGTACACTAGAGTTATTCAACGCATCATTTTAAACAATAAAGACTGAAGCGTGAAAATTGATGTGCGAGACAGCTCAGACAATTATACTGAACAAGTATATTCTTTGATGATTTAACTAAATTCTAATGAGTTTTTGTGGTTGAAACGTCTTAGTGCATGTGAAACGTTTATACAAATCAAATAGATACCTTGTGACGCAACGATATACATCGGGTAATGATGCAATCTATTCAGTGTGATGAACCGCATCGTGAGCTTCTTTGTTGTGGTACCCACAGACCTGAAGTCTCACACGAAGTCTCTTTTGAGCTTCAAGGTGCAGCAAAAGATTCCAAAATGGAACAAAAAGAGTCCCAAATGTGGACCGTCACCAAACAAAATCCAAAAAGGAATTCAGAAGATTCCCAAGGGGAACAATAGGAAATGAAAAATTCCAAAAAGGAATTCAAAAGAAGTCCCAAAGTGGACCAAATCCAAATAGAACCCAAATTCCACACTGTTTATGATTGTAAGTGACCTGACGTGTTGAGTTGTTCTCAGGATATTTAGATGAGGTGTATGTATAACTTTCTAATGTGCAAAGTATGGGTCACTCATAACTTATTCATAATCAACCTAATTGATCATCAAGAATAGAAAAAGTAACTGTGTCACTTCGAGCTAATTGATTTGTTTAACAATTCATCACTCAATTACTTCACAATTCAAATGTCTATTCTCAAAACTTCAAAACATGTGTTGGATAAATTGCTGGTATGATCTCATTGCAGGTTAAAGATTCATGAATGTAAAGAGAAAATTCCAAAAATTATCAAAAACATTGAAAAATTCAAAAACAACAAAAAGATTGTCATTTTAATCTTTTTCTTTTGTGTTGGCAGATTAACATATGTTATTGATGTAGGAGTTGTTCATCAAGCAATATCTCATCCGATTAAGAACTTAATCTTTACATTGATGATAAATGCACATGATTGCCTGAGTTTTAATGTTTTTCTTTGAGTTGCAGGAACAGTTTCCATTGCAGAACAAGCTTCCACGCGACTTGAAGATGTTCCTGTTCAAGCCTGATTCCAGTCCAAAGATCTCCAAGTCAGATTGCTGAGTGTTAAGAATCCTCCTCTTAATATCTCATACACAGATCCTGTTAACCTCTAAAGAAAAAGTTGAGGGGGAGTATTCTAAGGCAAAGAAGTCTTCTCATTCTACTTCAACCGTTGAAGAAGATCCCGTTGCTGATATATAGATTCACCGGAATCTACTCTCTGCTTATTTCTTTCCATAGCCTCTGATGTTACTCAAAAGGGAGAGAAGGATGCAGATTGCTTGTTGAAAGACGGAGTTTTGGCAGCATCATCTTAGGGGGAGTACTGTTGGGTCCTCTTGAAGATAATGCATACCAAAACTTTAAGTTGCTCTCTATACTCGCCACATGAAGATTTAAGCTGATATGTCAGATTTGTAAAGTGTCATCTTAGGGGGAGTACTGTTGGGGTTATTTGAAGATGTCACTTTCCAAATATAAGCGAGTGAAGATATCGAGCATCATCACGAGCAAGCACGGGTGAAGACGTTCATTAATTGTATTTGTCTTAGAATATTTGTGTAATCGTTTTGTGCTTAAATGCGCGTTTGTGCTTAGTTGCACGTGTTTTAGGTTACATTGTAAGGTGAATGGTATAGACTATAAATACCATCACCTAGGTCATTTGTAAATGAGTTGCCTACATTTCATTCATATCTTTTTGTAACCTCTCCATATTGATCAATACAATTAACCTATTCATATTATCATCATCTTCATCATACTTTGCATTGATCTTCATGAACATTCAAGCATCAATACGTGATCAGTGAGTTTCCGCATCACTGATTACAAACAACATCACCAAACAATCTCAGATCTAGATCCAAGCTCGGTTCGTCTCGAACTATCACCGTACGATGTTCAAAGGACACGAACGAATTCATTAGGTTTATTATGGAGTTTTAATGCTTCGTACGGTGTTGTAAGGTGTTCTTAGAAGTTGTAACGGGTCCTACATTATTCTAAATTGCTTTTCATGTTGCTAATGTCGCATATAGAGTCGTAACAATTCGTGAGTGTTCGAACGATGTTCAAATGACTCGGACGATTTCAATAGGTTTATTATGGAGTTTGAAGTTTACATACAGTATTGTATGGTGTTGTTACGACTTGTAAGGAGACCTACATTATAATAAAGAGCTTTTCAAGGTTCTAATATGGCAAATAGAGTCGTAATATGTTTTAAGTTGCCGTACGATGTTCAAAGGACACGAACGAATTCATTAGGTTTATTATGGAGTTTTAATGTTTCGTACGGTGATGTAAGGTGTTCTTAGAAGTTGTAACGGGTCCTACCTTATTCCAATTGCTTTTCATGTTGCTGATGTCGCATACAGAGTCGTAACAAGTCGTGAGTGTTCGAACGATGTTCAAAGGACTCGGACGAATTCAATAGGTTTATTATGGAGTTTGAAGTTTACATACGGTAATGTATGGTGTTGTTACGATTTGTAAGGAGTCCTACATTAAAATAAAGTGCTTTTCAAGGTTCTAATATGGCATACAGAGTCGTAATATGTTTTTAAGTTGACGTACGATGTTCAAAGGACACGAATGAATTCATTAGGTTTGTTATGGGGATTTAGTGTTTCGTACGGTGATGTAAGGTGTTCTTTGGAGTTTTAATGCGTCCTACATTATTCTAAATTGCTTTTCATGTTGCTAATGTCGCATACAAAGTCGTAAAAAGTCGTGAGTGTTCGAACGATGTTCAAAGGACTTGGACGAATTCATTAGGTATATTATGGATTTTTAAGTTTACTTACGGTATTGTAAGGTGTTGTTACAATTTGTAAGGATTCCTACATTATAATAAATTGCTTTTCAAGGTTCTAATATGGCATACAGACTCGTAATATGTTTTAAGTTTCCGTACGATGTTCAAAGGACACGAACGAATTCATTAGGTTTATTATGGAGTTTAAATGTTTCGTACGGTGTTGTAAGGTGTTCTAAGAAGTTGTAACGGGTCCTACATTATTCTAAATTGCTTTTCATGTTGCTAATGTCGCATACAGAGTCGTAACAAGTCGTGAGTGTTCGAACGATGTTCAAATGACTCGGACAAATTCAATAGGTTTATTATGGAGTTTGAAGTTTACATACGGTATTGTATGGTGTTGTTACAATTTATAAGGAGACCTACATTATAATAAAGTGCTTTTCAAGGTTTTAATATGGTATACAGAGTCGTAATATGTTTTAAGTTGTCGTACGATGTTCAAAGGACTCGAACGAATTCATTAGGTTTGTTAGGGGATTTAGAGTTTCGTACGGTGATGTAAGGTGTTCTTTGGAGTTTTAATGCGTCCTACATTATTCTAATTTGCTTTTCATGTTGCTAATGTCGCATACAGAGTCGTAAAAAGTCGTGAGTGTTCGAACGATGTTCAAAGGACTTGGACGAAATCATTAGGTATATTATGGATTTTTAAGTTTACTTACGGTATTGTAAGGTGTTGTTACAATTTGTAAGGAGTCCTACATTATAATAAATTGCTTTTCAAGGTTCTAATATGGCATACAGAGTCGTAATATGTTTTTAAGTTGACGTACGATGTTCAAAGGACACGAATGAATTCATTAGGTTTATTATGGAGTTTTAATGTTTCGTACTGTGATGTAAGGTGTTCTTAGAAGTTGTAACGGGTCCTACATTATTCTAAATTTCTTTTCATGTTGTAATGTCGCATACAGAGTCGTAACAAGTCGTGAGTGTTCGAACGATGTTCAAATGACTCGGACAAATTCAATAGGTTTATTATGGAGTTTGAAGTTTACATACGGTATTGTATGGTGTTGTTACGACTTGTAAGGAGTCCTACATTATAATAAAGTGCTTTTCAAGGTTCTAATATGGCATACAGAGTCGTAATATGTTTTAAGTTGTCGTACGATGTTCAAAGGACACGAACGAATTCATTAGGTTTGTTATGGGGATTTAGTGTTTCGTACGGTGATGTAAGGTGTTCTTTGGAGTTTTAATGCGTCCTACATTATTCTAAATTGCTTTTCATGTTGCTAATGTCGCATACAAAGTCGTAAAACGTCGTGAGTGTTCGAACGATGTTCAAAGGACTTGGACGAATTCATTAGGTATATTATGGATTTTTAAGTTTACTTACGGTATTGTAAGGTGTTGTTACAATTTGTAAGGAGTCCTACATTATAATAAATTGCTTTTCAAGGTTCTAATATGGCATACAGACTCGTAATATGTTTTAAGTTTCCGTACGATGTTCAAAGGACACGAACGAATTCATTAGGTTTATTATGGAGTTTAAATATTTCGTACGGTGTTGTAAGGTGTTCTAAGAAGTTGTAACGGGTCCTACATTTTTCTAAATTGCTTTTCATGTTGCTAATGTCGCATACAGAGTCGTAACAAGTCGTGAGTGTTCGAACGATGTTCAAATGACTCGGACAAATTCAATAGGTTTATTATGGAGTTTGAAGTTTACATAGGGTATTGTATGGTGTTGTTACAATTTATAAGGAGTCCTACATTATAATAAAGTGCTTTTCAAGGTTTTAATATGGTATACAGAGTCATAATATGTTTTAAGTTGTCGTACGATGTTCAAAGGACTCGAACGAATTCATTAGGTTTGTTATGGGGATTTAGAGTTTCGTACGGTGATATAAGGTGTTCTTTGGAGTTTTAATGCGTCCTACATTATTCTAAATTGCTTTTCATGTTGCTAATGTCGCATACAGAGTCGTAAAAAGTCGTGAGTGTTCGAACGATGTTCAAAGGACTTGGACGAAATCATTAGGTATATTATGGATTTTTAAGTTTACTTACGGTATTGTAAGGTGTTGTTACAACTTGTAAGGAGTCCTACATTATAATAAATTGCTTTTCAAGGTTCTAATATGGCATACAGAGTCGTAATATGTTTTTAAGTTGACGTACGATGTTCAAAGGACACGAATGAATTCATTAGGTTTATTATGGAGTTTTAATGTTTCGTACTGTGATGTAAGGTGTTCTTAGAAGTTGTAACGGGTCCTACATTATTCTAAATTTCTTTTCATGTTGTAATGTCGCATACAGAGTCGTAACAAGTCGTGAGTGTTCGAACGATGTTCAAATGACTCGGACAAATTCAATAGGTTTATTATAGAGTTTGAAGTTTACATACGGTATTGTATGGTGTTGTTACAATTTATAAGGAGTCCTACACTATAATAAAGTGCTTTTCAAGGTTTTAATATGGCATACAGAGTCGTAATATGTTTTAAGTTGTCGTACGATGTTCAAAGGACTCGAACGAATTCATTAGGTTTGTTATGGGGATTTAGTGTTTCGTACTGTGATGTAAGGTGTTCTTTGGAGTTTAAATGCGTCCTACATTATTCTAAATTGCTTTTCATGTTGCTGATGTCGCATACAGAGTCGTAACAAGTCGTGAGTGTTCGAACGATGTTCAAAGGACTCGGACGAATTCAATAGGTTTATTATGGAGTTTGAAGTTTACATACGGTAATGTATGGTGTTGTTACGATTTGTAAGGAGTCCTACATTAAAATAAAGTGCTTTTCAAGGTTCTAATATGGCATACAGAGTCGTAATATGTTTTTAAGTTGACGTACGATGTTCAAAGGACACGAATGAATTCATTAGGTTTATTATGGAGTTTTAATGTTTCGTACTGTGATGTAAGGTGTTCTTAGAAGTTGTAACGGGTCCTACATTATTCTAAATTTCTTTTCATGTTGTAATGTCGCATACAGAGTCGTAACAAGTCGTGAGTGTTCGAACGATGTTCAAATGACTCGGACAAATTCAATAGGTTTATTATGGAGTTTGAAGTTTACATACGGTATTGTATGGTGTTGTTACAATTTATAAGGAGTCCTACATTATAATAAAGTGCTTTTCAAGGTTTTAATATGGCATACAGAGTCGTAATATGTTTTAAGTTGTCGTACGATGTTCAAAGGACTCGAACGAATTCATTAGGTTTGTTATGGGGATTTAGTGTTTCGTACTGTGATGTAAGGTGTTCTTTGGAGTTTTAATGCGTCCTACATTATTCTAAATTGCTTTTCATGTTGCTAATGTCGCATACAGAGTCGTAAAAAGTCGTGAGTGTTCGAACGATGTTCAAAGGACTTGGACGAATTCATTAGGTATATTATGGATTTTTAAGTTTACTTACGGTATTGTAAGGTGTTGTTACAATTTGTAAGGAGTCCTACATTATAATAAATTGCTTTTCAAGGTTCTAATATGGCATACACACTCGTAATATGTTTTAAGTTTCCGTACGATGTTCAAAGGACACGAACGAATTCATTAGGTTTATTATGGAGTTTTAATGCTTCGTACGGTGTTGTAAGGTGTTCTTAGAAGTTGTAACGGGTCCTACATTATTCTAAATTGCTTTTCATGTTGCTAATGTCGCATTCAGAGTCGTAACAAGTCGTGAGTGTTCGAACGATGTTCAAATGACTCGGACGATTTCAATAGGTTTATTATGGAGTTTGAAGTTTAGATACGGTATTTTATGGTGTTGTTACGACTTGTAAGGAGTCCTACATTATAATAAAGCGCTTTTCAAGGTTATAATATGGCATACAGAGTCGTAATATGTTTTAAGTTGCCGTACGATGTTCAAAGGACATGAACGAATTCATTAGGTTTGTTATGGGGATTTAGTGTTTCGTACGGTGATGTAAGGTGTTCTTTGGAGTTTTAATGCGTCCTACATTATTCTAAATTGCTTTTCATGTTGCTAATGTCGCATACAAAGTCGTAAAAAGTCGTGAGTGTTCGAACGATGTTCAAAGGACTTGGACGAATTCATTAGGTATATTATGGATTTTTAAGTTTACTTACGGTATTGTAAGGTGTTGTTACAATTTGTAAGGAGTCCTACATTATAATAAATTGCTTTTCAAGGTTCTAATATGGCATACAGACTCGTAATATGTTTTAAGTTTCCGTACGATGTTCAAAGGACACGAACGAATTCATTAGGTTTATTATGGAGTTTAAATGTTTCGTACGGTGTTGTAAGGTGTTCTAAGAAGTTGTAACGGGTCCTACATTATTCTAAATTGCTTTTCATGTTGCTAATGTCGCATACAGAGTCGTAACAAGTCGTGAGTGTTCGAACGATGTTCAAATGACTCGGACAAATTCAATAGGTTTATTATGGAGTTTGAAGTTTACATACGGTATTGTATGGTGTTGTTACAATTTATAAGGAGACCTACATTATAATAAAGTGCTTTTCAAGGTTTTAATATGGTATACAGAGTCGTAATATGTTTTAAGTTGTCGTACGATGTTCAAAGGACTCGAACGAATTCATTAGGTTTGTTAGGGGATTTAGAGTTTCGTACGGTGATGTAAGGTGTTCTTTGGAGTTTTAATGCGTCCTACATTATTCTAAATTGCTTTTCATGTTGCTAATGTCGCATACAGAGTCGTAAAAAGTCGTGAGTGTTCGAACGATGTTCAAAGGACTTGGACGAAATCATTAGGTATATTATGGATTTTTAAGTTTACTTACGGTATTGTAAGGTGTTGTTACAATTTGTAAGGAGTCCTACATTATAATAAATTGCTTTTCAAGGTTCTAATATGGCATACAGAGTCGTAATATGTTTTTAAGTTGACGTACGATGTTCAAAGGACACGAATGAATTCATTAGGTTTATTATGGAGTTTTAATGTTTCGTACTGTGATGTAAGGTGTTCTTAGAAGTTGTAACGGGTCCTACATTATTCTAAATTTCTTTTCATGTTGTAATGTCGCATACAGAGTCGTAACAAGTCGTGAGTGTTCGAACGATGTTCAAATGACTCGGACAAATTCAATAGGTTTATTATGGAGTTTGAAGTTTACATACGGTATTGTATGGTGTTGTTACAATTTATAAGGAGTCCGACATTATAATAAAGTGCTTTTCAAGGTTTTAATATGGCATACAGAGTCGTAATATGTTTTAGTTGTCGTACGATGTTCAAAGGACTCGAACAAATTCATTAGGTTTGTTATGGGGATTTAGTGTTTCGTACGGTGATGTAAGGTGTTCTTTGGAGTTTTAATGTGTCCTACATTATTCTAAATTGCTTTTCATATTGCTAATGTCGCATACAGAGTCGTAAAAAGTCGTAAGTGTTCGAACGATGTTCGAAGGACTTGGACGAATTCATTAGGTATATTATGGATTTTTAAGTTTACTTACGGTATTGTAAGGTGTTGTTACAGTTTGTAAGGAGTCCTACATTATAATAAATTGCTTTTCAAGGTTCTAATATGGCATACAGACTCGTAATATGTTTTAAGTTTCCGTACGATGTTCAAAGGACACGAACGAATTCATTAGGTTTATTATGGAGTTTAAATATTTCGTACGGTGTTGTAAGGTGTTCTAAGAAGTTGTAACGGGTCCTACATTTTTCTAAATTGCTTTTCATGTTGCTAATGTCGCATACAGAGTCGTAACAAGTCGTGAGTGTTCGAACGATGTTCAAATGACTCGGACAAATTCAATAGGTTTATTATGGAGTTTGAAGTTTACATACGGTAATGTATGGTGTTGTTACAATTTATAAGGAGTCCTACATTATAATAAAGTGCTTTTCAAGGTTTTAATATGGTATACAGAGTCATAATATGTTTTAAGTTGTCGTACGATGTTCAAAGGACTCGAACGAATTCATTAGGTTTGTTATGGGGATTTAGAGTTTCGTACGGTGATATAAGGTGTTCTTTGGAGTTTTAATGCGTCCTACATTATTCTAAATTGCTTTTCATGTTGCTAATGTCGCATACAGAGTCGTAAAAAGTCGTGAGTGTTCGAACGATGTTCAAAGGACTTGGACGAAATCATTAGGTATATTATGGATTTTTAAGTTTACTTACGGTATTGTAAGGTGTTGTTACAACTTGTAAGGAGTCCTACATTATAATAAATTGCTTTTCAAGGTTCTAATATGGCATACAGAGTTGTAATATGTTTTTAAGTTGACGTACGATGTTCAAAGGACACGAATGAATTCATTATGTTTATTATGGAGTTTTAATGTTTCGTACTGTGATGTAAGGTGTTCTTAGAAGTTGTAACGGGTCCTACATTATTCTAAATTTCTTTTCATGTTGTAATGTCGCATACAGAGTCGTAACAAGTCGTGAGTGTTCGAACGATGTTCAAATGACTCGGACAAATTCAATAGGTTTATTATGGAGTTTGAAGTTTACATACGGTATTGTATGGTGTTGTTACAATTTATAAGGAGTCCGACATTATAATAAAGTGCTTTTCAAGGTTTTAATATGGCATACAGAGTCGTAATATGTTTTAGTTGTCGTACGATGTTCAAAGGACTCGAACGAATTCATTAGGTTTGTTATGGGGATTTAGTGTTTCGTACGGTGATGTAAGGTGTTCTTTGGAGTTTTAATGTGTCCTACATTATTCTAAATTGCTTTTCATATTGCTAATGTCGCATACAGAGTCGTAAAAAGTCGTAAGTGTTCGAACGATGTTCGAAGGACTTGGACGAATTCATTAGGTATATTATGGATTTTTAAGTTTACTTACGGTATTGTAAGGTGTTGTTACAGTTTGTAAGGAGTCCTACATTATAATAAATTGCTTTTCAAGGTTCTAATATGGCATACAGACTCGTATTATGTTTTAAGTTTCCGTACGATGTTCAAAGGACACGAACAAATTCATTAGGTTTATTATGGAGTTTTAATGTTTCGTACGGTGTTGTAAGGTGTTCTTAGAAGTTGTAACGGGTCCTACATTATTCTAAATTGCTTTTCATGTTGCTAATGTCGCATATAGAGTCGTAACAAGTCGTGAGTGTTCGAACGATGTTCAAATGACTCGGACGATTTCAATAGGTTTATTATGGAGTTTGAAGTTTACATACAGTATTGTATGGTGTTGTTACGACTTGTAAGGAGTCCTACATTATAATAAAGTGCTTTTCAAGGTTCTAATATGGCACACAGAGTCGTAATATGTTTTAAGTTGTCGTACGATGTTCAAAGGACACGAACGAATTCATTAGGTTTATTATGGAGTTTTAATGTTTCGTACGGTGATGTAAGGTGTTCTTAGAAGTTGTAACGGGTCCTACATTATTCTAAATTGCTTTTCATGTTGCTAATGTCGCATACAGAGTCGTAACAAGTCGTGAGTGTTCGAACGATGTTCAAATGACTCGGACGAATTCAATAGGTTTATTATGGAGTTTGAAGTTTACATACGGTATTGTATGGTGATGTTATGATTTGTAAGGAGTCCTACATTATAATAAAGTGCTTTTCAAGGTTCTAATATGGCATACAGAGTCGTAATATGTTTTTAAGTTGACGTACGATGTTCAAAGGACACGAATGAATTCATTAGGTTTATTATGGAGTTTTAATGTTTCGTACTGTGATGTAAGGTGTTCTTAGAAGTTGTAACGGGTCCTACATTATTCTAAATTTCTTTTCATGTTGTAATGTCGCATACAGAGTCGTAACAAGTCGTGAGTGTTCGAACGATGTTCAAATGACTCGGACAAATTCAATAGGTTTATTATGGAGTTTGAAGTTTACATACGGTATTGTATGGTGTTGTTACAATTTATAAGGAGTCCTACATTATAATAAAGTGCTTTTCAAGGTTTTAATATGGCATACAGAGTCGTAATATGTTTTAAGTTGTCGTACGATGTTCAAAGGACTCGAACGAATTCATTAGGTTTGTTATGGGGATTTAGTGTTTCGTACTGTGATGTAAGGTGTTCTTTGGAGTTTTAATGCGTCCTACATTATTCTAAATTGCTTTTCATGTTGCTGATGTCGCATACAGAGTCGTAACAAGTCGTGAGTGTTCGAACGATGTTCAAAGGACTCGGACGAATTCAATAGGTTTATTATGGAGTTTGAAGTTTACATACGGTAATGTATGGTGTTGTTACGATTTGTAAGGAGTCCTACATTAAAATAAAGTGCTTTTCAAGGTTCTAATATGGCATACAGAGTCGTAATATGTTTTTAAGTTGACGTACGATGTTCAAAGGACACGAATGAATTCATTAGGTTTATTATGGAGTTTTAATGTTTCGTACTGTGATGTAAGGTGTTCTTAGAAGTTGTAACGGGTCCTACATTATTCTAAATTTCTTTTCATGTTGTAATGTCGCATACAGAGTCGTAACAAGTCGTGAGTGTTCGAACGATGTTCAAATGACTCGGACAAATTCAATAGGTTTATTATGGAGTTTGAAGTTTACATACGGTATTGTATGGTGTTGTTACAATTTATAAGGAGTCCTACATTATAATAAAGTGCTTTTCAAGGTTTTAATATGGCATACAGATTCGTAATATGTTTTAAGTTGTCGTACGATGTTCAAAGGACTCGAACGAATTCATTAGGTTTGTTATGGGGATTTAGTGTTTCGTACTGTGATGTAAGGTGTTCTTTGGAGTTTTAATGCGTCCTACATTATTCTAAATTGCTTTTCATGTTGCTAATGTCGCATACAGAGTCGTAAAAAGTCGTGAGTGTTCGAACGATGTTCAAAGGACTTGGACGAATTCATTAGGTATATTATGGATTTTTAAGTTTACTTACGGTATTGTAAGGTGTTGTTACAATTTGTAAGGAGTCCTACATTATAATAAATTGCTTTTCAAGGTTCTAATATGGCATACACACTCGTAATATGTTTTAAGTTTCCGTACGATGTTCAAAGGACACGAACGAATTCATTAGGTTTATTATGGAGTTTTAATGCTTCGTACGGTGTTGTAAGGTGTTCTTAGAAGTTGTAACGGGTCCTACATTATTCTAAATTGCTTTTCATGTTGCTAATGTCGCATTCAGAGTCGTAACAAGTCGTGAGTGTTCGAACGATGTTCAAATGACTCGGACGATTTCAATAGGTTTATTATGGAGTTTGAAGTTTAGATACGGTATTTTATGGTGTTGTTACGACTTGTAAGGAGTCCTACATTATAATAAAGCGCTTTTCAAGGTTATAATATGGCATACAGAGTCGTAATATGTTTTAAGTTGCCGTACGATGTTCAAAGGACATGAACGAATTCATTAGGTTTGTTATGGGGATTTAGTGTTTCGTACGGTGATGTAAGGTGTTCTTTGGAGTTTTAATGCGTCCTACATTATTCTAAATTGCTTTTCATGTTGCTAATGTCGCATACAAAGTCGTAAAAAGTCGTGAGTGTTCGAACGATGTTCAAAGGACTTGGACGAATTCATTAGGTATATTATGGATTTTTAAGTTTACTTACGGTATTGTAAGGTGTTGTTACAATTTGTAAGGAGTCCTACATTATAATAAATTGCTTTTCAAGGTTCTAATATGGCATACAGACTCGTAATATGTTTTAAGTTTCCGTACGATGTTCAAAGGACACGAACGAATTCATTAGGTTTATTATGGAGTTTAAATGTTTCGTACGGTGTTGTAAGGTGTTCTAAGAAGTTGTAACGGGTCCTACATTATTCTAAATTGCTTTTCATGTTGCTAATGTCGCATACAGAGTCGTAACAAGTCGTGAGTGTTCGAACGATGTTCAAATGACTCGGACAAATTCAATAGGTTTATTATGGAGTTTGAAGTTTACATACGGTATTGTATGGTGTTGTTACAATTTATAAGGAGACCTACATTATAATAAAGTGCTTTTCAAGGTTTTAATATGGTATACAGAGTCGTAATATGTTTTAAGTTGTCGTACGATGTTCAAAGGACTCGAACGAATTCATTAGGTTTGTTAGGGGATTTAGAGTTTCGTACGGTGATGTAAGGTGTTCTTTGGAGTTTTAATGCGTCCTACATTATTCTAAATTGCTTTTCATGTTGCTAATGTCGCATAAAGAGTCGTAAAAAGTCGTGAGTGTTCGAACGATGTTCAAAGGACTTGGACGAAATCATTAGGTATATTATGGATTTTTAAGTTTACTTACGGTATTGTAAGGTGTTGTTACAATTTGTAAGGAGTCCTACATTATAATAAATTGCTTTTCAAGGTTCTAATATGGCATACAGAGTCGTAATATGTTTTTAAGTTGACGTACGATGTTCAAAGGACACGAATGAATTCATTAGGTTTATTATGGAGTTTTAATGTTTCGTACTGTGATGTAAGGTGTTCTTAGAAGTTGTAACGGGTCCTACATTATTCTAAATTTCTTTTCATGTTGTAATGTCGCATACAGAGTCGTAACAAGTCGTGAGTGTTCGAACGATGTTCAAATGACTCGGACAAATTCAATAGGTTTATTATGGAGTTTGAAGTTTACATACGGTATTGTATGGTGTTGTTACAATTTATAAGGAGTCCGACATTATAATAAAGTGCTTTTCAAGGTTTTAATATGGCATACAGAGTCGTAATATGTTTTAGTTGTCGTACGATGTTCAAAGGACTCGAACGAATTCATTAGGTTTGTTATGGGGATTTAGTGTTTCGTACGGTGATGTAAGGTGTTCTTTGGAGTTTTAATGTGTCCTACATTATTCTAAATTGCTTTTCATATTGCTAATGTCGCATACAGAGTCGTAAAAAGTCGTAAGTGTTCGAACGATGTTCGAAGGACTTGGACGAATTCATTAGGTATATTATGGATTTTTAAGTTTACTTACGGTATTGTAAGGTGTTGTTACAGTTTGTAAGGAGTCCTACATTATAATAAATTGCTTTTCAAGGTTCTAATATGGCATACAGACTCGTATTATGTTTTAAGTTTCCGTACGATGTTCAAAGGACACGAACAAATTCATTAGGTTTATTATGGAGTTTTAATGTTTCGTACGGTGTTGTAAGGTGTTCTTAGAAGTTGTAACGGGTCCTACATTAATCTAAATTGCTTTTCATGTTGCTAATGTCGCATATAGAGTCGTAACAAGTCGTGAGTGTTCGAACGATGTTCAAATGACTCGGACGATTTCAATAGGTTTATTATGGAGTTTGAAGTTTACATACAGTATTGTATGGTGTTGTTACGACTTGTAAGGAGTCCTACATTATAATAAAGTGCTTTTCAAGGTTCTAATATGGCACACAGAGTCGTAATATGTTTTAAGTTGTCGTACGATGTTCAAAGGACACGAACGAATTCATTAGGTTTATTATGGAGTTTTAATGTTTCGTACGGTGATGTAAGGTGTTCTTAGAAGTTGTAACGGGTCCTACATTATTCTAAATTGCTTTTCATGTTGCTAATGTCGCATACAGAGTCGTAACAAGTCGTGAGTGTTCGAACGATGTTCAAATGACTCGGACGAATTCAATAGGTTTATTATGGAGTTTGAAGTTTACATACGGTATTGTATGGTGATGTTATGATTTGTAAGGAGTCCTACATTATAATAAAGTGCTTATCAAGGTTCTAATATGGCATACAGAGTCGTAATATGTTTTTAAGTTGACGTACGATGTTCAAAGGACACGAATGAATTCATTAGGTTTATTATGGAGTTTTAATGTTTCGTACTGTGATGTAAGGTGTTCTTAGAAGTTGTAACGGGTCCTACATTATTCTAAATTTCTTTTCATGTTGTAATGTCGCATACAGAGTCGTAACAAGTCGTGAGTGTTCGAACGATGTTCAAATGACTCGGACAAATTCAATAGGTTTATTATGGAGTTTGAAGTTTACATACGGTATTGTATGGTGTTGTTACAATTTATAAGGAGTCCTACATTATAATAAAGTGCTTTTCAAGGTTTTAATAAGGCATACAGAGTCGTAATATGTTTTAAGTTGTCGTACGATGTTCAAAGGACTCGAACGAATTCATTAGGTTTGTTATGGGGATTTAGTGTTTCGTACGGTGATGTAAGGTGTTCTTTGGAGTTTTAACGCGTCCTACATTATTCTAAATTGCTTTTCATGTTGCTAATGTCGCATACAGAGTCGTAAAAAGTCGTGAGTGTTCGAACGATGTTCAAAGGACTTGGACGAATTCATTAGGTATATTATGGATTTTTAAGTTTACTTACGGTATTGTAAGGTGTTGTTACAGTTTGTAAGGAGTCCTAGATTATAATAAATTGCTTTTCAAGGTTCTAATATGGCATACAGACTCGTAATATGTTTTAAGTTTCCGTACGATGTTCAAAGGACACCAACAAATTCATTAGGTTTATTATGGAGTTTTAATGTTTCGTACGGTGTTGTAAGGTGTTCTTAGAAGTTGTAACGGGTCCTACATTATTCTAAATTTCTTTTCATGTTGTAATGTCGCATACAGAGTCGTAACAAGTCGTGAGTGTTCGAACGATGTTCAAATGACTCGGACAAATTCAATAGGTTTATTATGGAGTTTGAAGTTTACATACGGTATTGTATGGTGTTGTTACAATTTATAAGGAGTCCGACATTATAATAAAGTGCTTTTCAAGGTTTTAATATGGCATACAGAGTCGTAATATGTTTTAGTTGTCGTACGATGTTCAAAGGACTCGAACGAATTCATTAGGTTTGTTATGGGGATTTAGTGTTTCGTACGGTGATGTAAGGTGTTCTTTGGAGTTTTAACGCGTCCTACATTATTCTAAATTGCTTTTCATGTTGCTAATGTCGCATACAGAGTCGTAAAAAGTCGTAAGTGTTCGAACGATGTTCGAAGGACTTGGACGAATTCATTAGGTATATTATGGATTTTTAAGTTTACTTACGGTATTGTAAGGTGTTGTTACAGTTTGTAAGGAGTCCTACATTATAATAAATTGCTTTTCAAGGTTCTAATATGGCATACAGACTCGTATTATGTTTTAAGTTTCCGTACGATGTTCAAAGGACACGAACAAATTCATTAGGTTTATTATGGAGTTTTAATGTTTCGTACGGTGTTGTAAGGTGTTCTTAGAAGTTGTAACGGGTCCTACATTATTCTAAATTGCTTTTCATGTTGCTAATGTCGCATATAGAGTCGTAACAAGTCGTGAGTGTTCGAACGATGTTCAAATGACTCGGACGATTTCAATAGGTTTATTATGGAGTTTGAAGTTTACATACAGTATTGTATGGTGTTGTTACGACTTGTAAGGAGTCCTACATTATAATAAAGTGCTTTTCAAGGTTCTAATATGGCACACAGAGTCGTAATATGTTTTAAGTTGTCGTACGATGTTCAAAGGACACGAACGAATTCATTAGGTTTATTATGGAGTTTTAATGTTTCGTACGGTGATGTAAGGTGTTCTTAGAAGTTGTAACGGGTCCTACATTATTCTAAATTGCTTTTCATGTTGCTAATGTCGCATACAGAGTCGTAACAAGTCGTGAGTGTTCGAACGATGTTCAAATGACTCGGACGAATTCAATAGGTTTATTATGGAGTTTGAAGTTTCCATACGGTATTGTATGGTGATGTTATGATTTGTAAGGAGTCCTACATTATAATAAAGTGCTTTTCAAGGTTCTAATATGGCATACAGAGTCGTAATATGTTTTTAAGTTGACGTACGATGTTCAAAGGACACGAATGAATTCATTAGGTTTATTATGGAGTTTTAATGTTTCGTACTGTGATGTAAGGTGTTCTTAGAAGTTGTAACGGGTCCTACATTATTCTAAATTTCTTTTCATGTTGTAATGTCGCATACAGAGTCGTAACAAGTCGTGAGTGTTCGAACGATGTTCAAATGACTCGGACAAATTCAATAGGTTTATTATGGAGTTTGAAGTTTACATACGGTATTGTATGGTGTTGTTACAATTTATAAGGAGTCCTACATTATAATAAAGTGCTTTTCAAGGTTTTAATAAGGCATACAGAGTCGTAATATGTTTTAAGTTGTCGTACGATGTTCAAAGGACTCGAACGAATTCATTAGGTTTGTTATGGGGATTTAGTGTTTCGTACGGTGATGTAAGGTGTTCTTTGGAGTTTTAACGCGTCCTACATTATTCTAAATTGCTTTTCATGTTGCTAATGTCGCATACAGAGTCGTAAAAAGTCGTGAGTGTTCGAACGATGTTCAAAGGACTTGGACGAATTCATTAGGTATATTATGGATTTTTAAGTTTACTTACGGTATTGTAAGGTGTTGTTACAGTTTGTAAGGAGTCCTACATTATAATAAATTGCTTTTCAAGGTTCTAATATGGCATACAGACTCGTAATATGTTTTAAGTTTCCGTACGATGTTCAAAGGACACCAACAAATTCATTAGGTTTATTATGGAGTTTTAATGTTTCGTACGGTGTTGTAAGGTGTTCTTAGAAGTTGTAACGGGTCCTACATTATTCTAAATTGCTTTTCATGTTGCTAATGTCGCATACAGAGTCGTAACAAGTCGTGAGTGTTCGGACGATGTTCAAAAGACTCGGACGATTTCAATAGGTTTATTATGGAGTTTGAAGTTTACATACAGTATTGTATGGTGTTGTTACGACCTGTAAGGAGTCCTACATTATAATAAAGTGCTTTTCAAGGTTCTAATATGGCATACAGAGTCGTATTATGTTTTAAGTTGCCGTACGATGTTCAAAGGACACGAACGAATTCATTAGGTTTATTATGGAGTTTTAATGTTTCGTACGTTGATGTAAGGTGTTCTTAGAAGTTGTAACAAGGCGTCCTACATTATTCTAAATTGCTTATCATGTTACTAATGTCGCATACAGAGTCGTAATAAGTCCTGAGTGTTCGTACTATGTTCAAAGGACTCGGACGAATTCATTAGGTTTATTATGGAGTTTTAAGTTACATACGTTATTGTATGGTGTTGTTACGATTTGTAAGGAGTCCTACATTATAATAAATCGCTTTTCAAGGTTCTAATATGTCATACAGAGTCGTAATATGTTTTAAGTTTTCGTACGATGTTCAAATGACTCGGCTGAATTCATTAGGTTTTCTTATGTAGTGTTAATGTTTCGTACGGTGATGTAAGGTGTTCTTAGAAGTTGTAACGGGTCCTACATTAATCTAAATTGCTTTTCATGTTGCTAATGTCGCATACAGAGTCGTAACAAGTCGTGAGTGTTCGAAGGATGTTCAAATGACTCGGACGAATTCAATAGGTTTATTATGGAGTTTGAAGTTTACATACGGTATTGTATGGTGTTGTTACGATTTGTAAGGAGTCCTACATTATAATGAAGTGCTTTTCAAGATTCTAAAATGGCATACAGAGTCGTAATATGTTTTAAGTTGTCGTACGATGTTCAAAGGACACGAACGAATTCATTAGGTTTATTATGGAGTTTTAAGTTACATACGGTATTTTATGGTGTTGTTACGATTTGTAAGGAGTCCTACATTATAATAAATCGCTTTTCAAGGTTCTAATATGTCATACAGAGTCGTAATATGTTTTAAGTTTTCGTACGATGTTCAAATGACTCGGCTGAATTCATTAGGTTTTCTTATGTAGTGTTAATGTTTCGTACGGTGATATAAGGTGTCCTTAGAAGTTGTAACGCGTCCTACATTATTCTAAATTGCTTTTCATGTTGCTAATGTCGCATATAGAGTCGTAACAAGTCGTGAGTGTTCGAACGATGTTCAAATGACTCGGACGAATTCAATAGGTTTATTATGGAGTTTGAAGTTTACATACAGTATTGTATGGTGTTGTTACGACTTGTAAGGAGTCCTACATTATAATAAAGTGCTTTTCAAGGTTCTAATATGGCATACAGAGTCGTAATATGTTTTTAAGTTGACGTACGATGTTCAAAGGACACGAATGAATTCATTAGTTTTTTTATGGAGTTTTAATGTTTCGTACTGTGATGTAAGGTGTTCTTAGAAGTTGTAACGGGTCCTACATTATTCTAAATTTCTTTTCATGTTGTAATGTCGCATACAGAGTCGTAACAAGTCGTGAGTGTTCGAACGATGTTCAAATGACTCGGACAAATTCAATAGGTTTATTATGGAGTTTGAAGTTTACATACGATATTGTATGGTGTTGTTACGACTTGTAAGGAGTCCTACATTATAATAAAGTGCTTTTCAAGGTTCTAATATGGCATACAGAGTCGTAATATGTTTTAAGTTGCCGTACGATGTTCAAAGGACACGAACGAATTCATTAGGTTTGTTATGGGGATTTAGTGTTTCGTACGGTGATGTAAGGTGTTCTTTGGAGTTTTAATGCGTCCTACATTATTCTAAATTGCTTTTCATGTTGCTAATGTCGCATACAAAGTCGTAAAACGTCGTGAGTGTTCGAACGATGTTCAAAGGACTTGGACGAATTCATTAGGTATATTATGGATTTTTAAGTTTACTTACGGTATTGTAAGGTGTTGTTACAATTTGTAAGGAGTCCTACATTATAATAAATTGCTTTTCAAGGTTCTAATATGGCATACAGACTCGTAATATGTTTTAAGTTTCCGTACGATGTTCAAAGGACACGAACGAATTCATTAGGTTTATTATGGAGTTTAAATGTTTCGTACGGTGTTGTAAGGTGTTCTAAGAAGTTGTAACGGGTCCTACATTTTTCTAAATTGCTTTTCATGTTGCTAATGTCGCATACAGAGTCGTAACAAGTCGTGAGTGTTCGAACGATGTTCAAATGACTCGGACAAATTCAATAGGTTTATTATGGAGTTTGAAGTTTACATACGGTATTGTATGGTGTTGTTACATTTTATAAGGAGTCCTACATTATAATAAAGTGCTTTTCAAGGTTTTAATATGGTATACAGAGTCGTAATATGTTTTAAGTTGTCGTACGATGTTCAAAGGACTCGAACGAATTCATTAGGTTTGTTATGGGGATTTAGAGTTTCGTACGGTGATGTAAGGTGTTCTTTGGAGTTTTAATGCGTCCTACATTATTCTAAATTGCTTTTCATGTTGCTAATGTCGCATACAGAGTCGTAAAAAGTCGTGAGTGTTCGAACGATGTTCAAAGGACTTGGACGAAATCATTAGGTATATTATGGATTTTTAAGTTTACTTACGGTATTGTAAGGTGTTGTTACAATTTGTAAGGAGTCCTACATTATAATAAATTGCTTTTCAAGGTTCTAATATGGCATACAGAGTCGTAATATGTTTTTAAGTTGACGTACGATGTTCAAAGGACACGAATGAATTCATTAGGTTTATTATGGAGTTTTAATGTTTCGTACTGTGATGTAAGGTGTTCTTAGAAGTTGTAACGGGTCCTACATTATTCTAAATTTCTTTTCATGTTGTAATGTCGCATACAGAGTCGTAACAAGTCGTGAGTGTTCGAACGATGTTCAAATGACTCGGACAAATTCAATAGGTTTATTATGGAGTTTGAAGTTTACATACGGTATTGTATGGTGTTGTTACAATTTATAAGGAGTCCGACATTATAATAAAGTGCTTTTCAAGGTTTTAATATGGCATACAGAGTCGTAATATGTTTTAAGTTGTCGTACGATGTTCAAAGGACTCGAACGAATTCATTAGGCTTGTTTTGGGGATTTAGTGTTTCGTACGGTGATGTAAGGTGTTCTTTGGAGTTTTAATGTGTCCTACATTATTCTAAATTGCTTTTCATATTGCTAATGTCGCATACAGAGTCGTAAAAAGTCGTGAGTGTTCGAACGATGTTCAAAGGACTTGGACGAATTCATTAGGTATATTATGGATTTTTAAGTTTACTTACGGTATTGTAAGGTGTTGTTACAGTTTGTAAGGAGTCCTACATTATAATAAATTGCTTTTCAAGGTTCTAATATGGCATACAGACTCGTATTATGTTTTAAGTTTCCGTACGATGTTCAAAGGACACGAACAAATTCATTAGGTTTATTATGGAGTTTTAATGTTTCGTACGGTGTTGTAAGGTGTTCTTAGAAGTTGTAACGGGTCCTACATTATTCTAAATTGCTTTTCATGTTGCTAATGTCGCATATAGAGTCGTAACAAGTCGTGAGTGTTCGAACGATGTTCAAATGACTCGGACGATTTCAATAGGTTTATTATGGAGTTTGAAGTTTACATACAGTATTGTATGGTGTTGTTACGACTTGTAAGGAGTCCTACATTATAATAAAGTGCTTTTCAAGGTTCTAATATGGCACACAGAGTCGTAATATGTTTTAAGTTGTCGTACGATGTTCAAAGGACACGAACGAATTCATTAGGTTTATTATGGAGTTTTAATGTTTCGTACGGTGATGTAAGGTGTTCTTAGAAGTTGTAACGGGTCCTACATTATTCTAAATTGCTTTTCATGTTGCTAATGTCGCATACAGAGTCGTAACAAGTAGTGAGTGTTCGAACGATGTTCAAATGACTCGGACGAATTCAATAGGTTTATTATGGAGTTTGAAGTTTACATACGGTATTGTATGGTGATGTTATGATTTGTAAGGAGTCCTACATTATAATAAAGTGCTTTTCAAGGTTCTAATATGGCATACAGAGTCGTAATATGTTTTTAAGTTGACGTACGATGTTCAAAGGACACGAATGAATTCATTAGGTTTATTATGGAGTTTTAATGTTTCGTACTGTGATGTAAGGTGTTCTTAGAAGTTGTAACGGGTCCTACATTATTCTAAATTTCTTTTCATGTTGTAATGTCGCATACAGAGTCGTAACAAGTCGTGAGTGTTCGAACGATGTTCAAATGACTCGGACAAATTCAATTGGTTTATTATGGAGTTTGAAGTTTACATACGGTATTGTATGGTGTTGTTACAATTTATAAGGAGTCCTACATTATAATAATGTGCTTTTCAAGGTTTTAATAAGGCATACAGAGTCGTAATATGTTTTAAGTTGTCGTACGATGTTCAAAGGACTCGAACGAATTCATTAGGTTTGTTATGGGGATTTAGTGTTTCGTACGGTGATGTAAGGTGTTCTTTGGAGTTTTAACGCGTCCTACATTATTCTAAATTGCTTTTCATGTTGCTAATGTCGCATACAGAGTCGTAAAAAGTCGTGAGTGTTCGAACGATGTTCAATGGACTTGGACGAATTCATTAGGTATATTATGGATTTTTAAGTTTACTTACGGTATTGTAAGGTGTTGTTACAGTTTGTAAGGACTCCTACATTATAATAAATTGCTTTTCAAGGTTCTAATATGGCATACAGACTCGTAATATGTTTTAAGTTTCCGTACGATGTTCAAAGGACACCAACAAATTCATTAGGTTTTCTTATGTAGTGTTAATGTTTCGTACGGTGATGTAAGGTGTTCTTAGAAGTTGTAACGGGTCCTACATTAATCTAAATTGCTTTTCATGTTGCTAATGTCGCATACAGAGTCGTAACAAGTCGTGAATGTTCGAACGATGTTCAAATGACTCGGACGAATTCAATAGGTTTATTATGGAGTTTGAAGTTTACATACGGTATTGTATGGTGTTGTTACGATTTGTAAGGAGTCCTACATTATAATGAAGGGCTTTTCAAGATTCTAAAATGGCATACAGAGTCGTAATATGTTTTAAGTTGTCGTACGATGTTCAAAGGACACGAACGAATTCATTAGGTTTTTTATGGAGTTTTAATGTTTCGTACTGTGATGTAAGGTGTTCTTAGAATTTGTAACGGGTCCTACATTATTCTAAATTGCTTATCATGTTACTAATGTCGCATACAGAGTCGTAACAAGTCCTGAGTGTTCGTACTATGTTCAAAGGACTCGGACGAATTCATTAGGTTTATTATGGAGTTTTAAGTTACATACGGTATTTTATGGTGTTGTTACGATTTGTAAGGAGTCCTACATTATAATAAATCGCTTTTCAAGGTTCTAATATGTCATACAGAGTCGTAATATGTTTTAAGTTTTCGTACGATGTTCAAATGACTCGGCTGAATTCATTAGGTTTTCTTATGTAGTGTTAATGTTTCGTACGGTGATGTAAGGTGTCCTTAGAAGTTGTAACGCGTCCTACATTATTCTAAATTGCTTTTCATGTTGCTAATGTCGCATATAGAGTCGTAACAAGTCGTGAGTGTTCGAACGATGTTCAAATGACTCGGACGAATTCAATAGGTTTATTATGGAGTTTGAAGTTTACATACGGTATTGTATGGTGTTGTTACGATTTGTAAGGAGTCCTACATTATAATAAAGTGCTTTTCAAGGTTCTAATATGGCATACAGAGTCGTAATATGTTTTAAGTTGTCGTACGATGTTCAGAGGACACGAACGAATTCATTAGGTTTGTTATGGGGATTTAGTGTTTCGTACGGTGATGTAAGGTGTTCTTTGGAGCTGTAACGGGTCCCACATTGTTCTAAATTGCTTTTCATGTTGCTAATGTCGCATACAGAGTCATAACAAGGCGTGAGTGTTCGAACGATGTTCAAAGGACTCGGACGAATTCATTAGGTATATTATGGATTTTTAAGTTATTTACGGTATTCTAAGGTGATGTTACATCTTGTAAGGAGTCCTACATTATAATAAATTAATTTTCAAGGTTCTAATATGGCATACAGAGTCGTAATAAGTTTTAAGTTTCCATACGATGTTCAAAGGACACGAACGAATTCATTAGGTTTATTATGGAGTTTTAATGTTTCGTACGTTGATGTAAGGTGTTCTTAGAAGTTGTAACAAGGCGTCCTACATTATTCTAAATTGCTTATCATGTTACTAATGTCGCATACAGAGTCGTAACAAGTCCTGAGTGTTCGTACTATGTTCAAAGGACTCGGACGAATTCATTAGGTTTATTATGGAGTTTTAAGTTACATACGGTATTTTATGGTGTTGTTACGATTTGTAAGGAGTCCTACATTATAATAAATCGCTTTTCAAGGTTCTAATATGTCATACAGAGTCGTAATATGTTTTAAGTTTTCGTACGATGTTCAAATGGCTCGGCTGAATTCATTAGGTTTTCTTATGTAGTGTTAATGTTTCGTACGGTGATGTAAGGTGTTCTTAGAAGTTGTAACGGGTCCTACATTAATCTAAATTGCTTTTCATGTTGCTAATGTCGCATACAGAGTCGTAACAAGTCGTGAATGTTCGAACGATGTTCAAATGACTCGGACGAATTCAATAGGTTTATTATGGAGTTTGAAGTTTACATACGGTATTGTATGGTGTTGTTACGACTTGTAAGGAGTCCTACATTATAATGAAGTGCTTTTCAAGATTCTAAAATGCCATACAGAGTCGTAATATGTTTTAAGTTGTCGTACGATGTTCAAAGGACACGAACGAATTCATTAGGTTTATTATGGAGTTTTAATGTTTCGTACTGTGATGTAAGGTGTTCTTAGAATTTGTAACGGGTCCTACATTATTCTAAATTGCTTATCATGTTACTAATGTCGCATACAGAGTCGTAACAAGTCCTGAGTGTTCGTACTATGTTCAAAGGACTCGGACGAATTCATTAGGTTTATTATGGAGTTTTAAGTTACATACGGTATTTTATGGTGTTGTTACGATTTGTAAGGAGTCCTACATTATAATAAATCGCTTTTCAAGGTTCTAATATGTCATACAGAGTCGTAATATGTTTTAAGTTTTCGTACGATGTTCAAATGACTCGGCTGAATTCATTAGGTTTTCTTATGTAGTGTTAATGTTTCGTACGGTGATGTAAGGTGTCCTTAGAAGTTGTAACGCGTCCTACATTATTCTAAATTGCTTTTCATGTTGCTAATGTCGCATATAGAGTCGTAACAAGTCGTGAGTGTTCGAACGATGTTCAAATGACTCGGACGAATTCAATAGGTTTATTATGGAGTTTGAAGTTTACATACGGTATTGTATGGTGTTGTAACAATTTGTAAGGAGTCCTACATTATAATAAAGTGCTTTTCAAGGTTCTAATATGGCATACAGAGTCGTAATATGTTTTAAGTTGTCGTACGATGTTCAGAGGACACGAACGAATTCATTAGGTTTGTTATGGAGTTTTAATGTTTCGTACTGTGATGTAAGGTGTTCTTAGAATTTGTAACGGGTCCTACATTATTCTAAATTGCTTATCATGTTACTAATGTCGCATACAGAGTCGTAACAAGTCCTGAGTGTTCGTACTATGTTCAAAGGACTCGGACGAATTCATTAGGTTTATTATGGAGTTTTAAGTTACATACGGTATTTTATGGTGTTGTTACGATTTGTAAGGAGTCCTACATTATAATAAATCGCTTTTCAAGGTTCTAATATGTCATACAGAGTCGTAATATGTTTTAAGTTTTCGTACGATGTTCAAATGGCTCGGCTGAATTCATTAGGTTTTCTTATGTAGTGTTAATGTTTCGTACGGTGATGTAAGGTGTTCTTAGAAGTTGTAACGGGTCCTACATTAATCTAAATTGCTTTTCATGTTGCTAATGTCGCATACAGAGTCGTAACAAGTCGTGAATGTTCGAACGATGTTCAAATGACTCGGACGAATTCAATAGGTTTATTATGGAGTTTGAAGTTTACATACGGTATTGTATGGTGTTGTTACGATTTGTAAGGAGTCCTACATTATAATGAAGGGCTTTTCAAGATTCTAAAATGGCATACAGAGTCGTAATATGTTTTAAGTTGTCGTACGATGTTCAAAGGACACGAACGAATTCATTAGGTTTATTATGGAGTTTTAATGTTTCGTACTGTGATGTAAGGTGTTCTTAGAATTTGTAACGGGTCCTACATTATTCTAAATTGCTTATCATGTTACTAATGTCGCATACAGAGTCGTAACAAGTCCTGAGTGTTCGTACTATGTTCAAAGGACTCGGACGAATTCATTAGGTTTATTATGGAGTTTTAAGTTACATACGGTATTTTATGGTGTTGTTACGATTTGTAAGGAGTCCTACATTATAATAAATCGCTTTTCAAGGTTCTAATATGTCATACAGAGTCGTAATATGTTTTAAGTTTTCGTACGATGTTCAAAGGACACGAACGAATTCATTAGGTTTATTATGGAGTTTTAATGTTTCGTACGGTGATGTAAGGTGTTCTTAGAAGTTGTAACGGGTCCTACATTATTCTAAATTGCTTTTCATGTTGCTAATGTCGCATACAGAGTCGTAACAAGTAGTGAGTGTTCGAACGATGTTCAAATGACTCGGACGAATTCAATAGGTTTATTATGGAGTTTGAAGTTTACATACGGTATTGTATGGTGATGTTATGATTTGTAAGGAGTCCTACATTATAATAAAGTGCTTTTCAAGGTTCTAATATGGCATACAGAGTCGTAATATGTTTTTAAGTTGACGTACGATGTTCAAAGGACACGAATGAATTCATTAGGTTTATTATGGAGTTTTAATGTTTCGTACTGTGATGTAAGGTGTTCTTAGAAGTTGTAACGGGTCCTACATTATTCTAAATTTCTTTTCATGTTGTAATGTCGCATACAGAGTCGTAACAAGTCGTGAGTGTTCGAACGATGTTCAAATGACTCGGACAAATTCAATTGGTTTATTATGGAGTTTGAAGTTTACATACGGTATTGTATGGTGTTGTTACAATTTATAAGGAGTCCTACATTATAATAATGTGCTTTTCAAGGTTTTAATAAGGCATACAGAGTCGTAATATGTTTTAAGTTGTCGTACGATGTTCAAAGGACTCGAACGAATTCATTAGGTTTGTTATGGGGATTTAGTGTTTCGTACGGTGATGTAAGGTGTTCTTTGGAGTTTTAACGCGTCCTACATTATTCTAAATTGCTTTTCATGTTGCTAATGTCGCATACAGAGTCGTAAAAAGTCGTGAGTGTTCGAACGATGTTCAATGGACTTGGACGAATTCATTAGGTATATTATGGATTTTTAAGTTTACTTACGGTATTGTAAGGTGTTGTTACAGTTTGTAAGGACTCCTACATTATAATAAATTGCTTTTCAAGGTTCTAATATGGCATACAGACTCGTAATATGTTTTAAGTTTCCGTACGATGTTCAAAGGACACCAACAAATTCATTAGGTTTATTATGGAGTTTTAATGTTTCGTACGGTGATGTAAGGTGTTCTTAGAAGTTGTAACGGGTCCTACATTATTCTTAATTGCTTTTCATGTTGCTAATGTTGCATACAGAGTCGTAACAAGTAGTGAGTGTTCGAACGATGTTCAAATGACTCGGACGAATTCAATAGGTTTATTATGGAGTTTGAAGTTTACATACGGTATTGTATGGTGATGTTATGATTTGTAAGGAGTCCTACATTATAATAAAGTGCTTTTCAAGGTTCTAATATGGCATACAGAGTCGTAATATGTTTTTAAGTTGACGTACGATGTTCAAAGGACACGAATGAATTCATTAGGTTTATTATGGAGTTTTAATGTTTCGTACTGTGATGTAAGGTGTTCTTAGAAGTTGTAACGGGTCCTACATTATTCTAAATTTCTTTTCATGTTGTAATGTCGCATACAGAGTCGTAACAAGTCGTGAGTGTTCGAACGATGTTCAAATGACTCGGACAAATTCAATTGGTTTATTATGGAGTTTGAAGTTTACATACGGTATTGTATGGTGTTGTTACAATTTATAAGGAGTCCTACATTATAATAATGTGCTTTTCAAGGTTTTAATAAGGCATACAGAGTCGTAATATGTTTTAAGTTGTCGTACGATGTTCAAAGGACTCGAACGAATTCATTAGGTTTGTTATGGGGATTTAGTGTTTCGTACGGTGATGTAAGGTGTTCTTTGGAGTTTTAACGCGTCCTACATTATTCTAAATTGCTTTTCATGTTGCTAATGTCGCATACAGAGTCGTAAAAAGTCATGAGTGTTCGAACGATGTTCAATGGACTTGGACGAATTCATTAGGTATATTATGGATTTTTAAGTTTACTTACGGTATTGTAAGGTGTTGTTACAGTTTGTAAGGACTCCTACATTATAATAAATTGCTTTTCAAGGTTCTAATATGGCATACAGACTCGTAATATGTTTTAAGTTTCCGTACGATGTTCAAAGGACACCAACAAATTCATTAGGTTTATTATGGAGTTTTAATGTTTCGTACGGTGTTGTAAGGTGTTCTTAGAAGTTGTAACGGGTCCTACATTATTCTAAATTGCTTTTCATGTTGCTAATGTCGCATACAGAGTCGTAACAAGTCGTGAGTGTTCGAACGATGTTCAAAAGACTCGGACGATTTCAATAGGTTTATTATGGAGTTTGAAGTTTACATACAGTATTGTATGGTGTTGTTACGACCTGTAAGGAGTCCTACATTATAATAAAGTGCTTTTCAAGGTTCTAATATGGCATACAGAGTCGTATTATGTTTTAAGTTGCCGTACGATGTTCAAAGGACACGAACGAATTCATTAGGTTTATTATGGAGTTTTAATGTTTCGTACGTTGATGTAAGGTGTTCCTAGAAGTTGTAACAAGGCGTCCTACATTATTCTAAATTGCTTATCATGTTACTAATGTCGCATACAGAGTCGTAACAAGTCCTGAGTGTTCGTACTATGTTCAAAGGACTCGGACGAATTCATTAGGTTTATTATGGAGTTTTAAGTTACATACGGTATTTTATGGTGTTGTTACGATTTGTAAGGAGTCCTACATTATAATAAATCGCTTTTCAAGGTTCTAATATGTCATACAAAGTCGTAATATGTTTTAAGTTTTCGTACGATGTTCAAATGGCTCGGCTGAATTCATTAGGTTTTCTTATGTAGTGTTAATGTTTCGTACGGTGATGTAAGGTGTTCTTAGAAGTTGTAACGGGTCCTACATTAATCTAAATTGCTTTTCATGTTGCTAATGTCGCATACAGAGTCGTAACAAGTCGTGAATGTTCGAACGATGTTCAAATGACTCGGACGAATTCAATAGGTTTATTATGGAGTTTGAAGTTTACATACGGTATTGTATGGTGTTGTAACAATTTGTAAGGAGTCCTACATTATAATAAAGTGCTTTTCAAGGTTCTAATATGGCATACAGAGTCGTAATATGTTTTAAGTTGTCGTACGATGTTCAGAGGACACGAACGAATTCATTAGGTTTGTTATGGAGTTTTAATGTTTCGTACTGTGATGTAAGGTGTTCTTAGAATTTGTAACGGGTCCTACATTATTCTAAATTGCTTATCATGTTACTAATGTCGCATACAGAGTCGTAACAAGTCCTGAGTGTTCGTACTATGTTCAAAGGACTCGGACGAATTCATTAGGTTTATTATGGAGTTTTAAGTTACATACGGTATTTTATGGTGTTGTTACGATTTGTAAGGAGTCCTACATTATAATAAATTGCTTTTCAAGGTTCTAATATGTCATACAGAGTCGTAATATGTTTTAAGTTTTCGTACGATGTTCAAATGACTCGGCTGAATTCATTAGGTTTTCTTATGTAGTGTTAATGTTTCGTACGGTGATGTAAGGTGTCCTTAGAAGTTGTAACGCGTCCTACATTATTCTAAATTGCTTTTCATGTTGCTAATGTCGCATATAGAGTCGTAACAAGTCGTGAGTGTTCGAACGATGTTCAAATGACTCGGACGAATTCAATAGGTTTATTATGGAGTTTGAAGTTTACATACGGTATTGTATGGTGTTGTTACGATTTGTAAGGAGTCCTACATTATAATAAAGTGCTTTTCAAGGTTCTAATATGGCATACAGAGTCGTAATATGTTTTAAGTTGTCGTACGATGTTCAGAGGACACGAACGAATTCATTAGGTTTGTTATGGGGATTTAGTGTTTCGTACGGTGATGTAAGGTGTTCTTTGGAGCTGTAACGGGTCCCACATTGTTCTAAATTGCTTTTCATGTTGCTAATGTCGCATACAGAGTCATAACAAGGCGTGAGTATTCGAACGATGTTCAAAGGACTCGGACGAATTCATTAGGTATATTATGGATTTTTAAGTTATTTACGGTATTCTAAGGTGATGTTACATCTTGTAAGGAGTCCTACATTATAATAAATTAATTTTCAAGGTTCTAATATGGCATACAGAGTCGTAATATGTTTTAAGTTTCCGTACGATGTTCAAAGGACACGAACGAATTCATTAGGTTTATTATGGAGTTTTAATGTTTCGTACGTTGATGTAAGGTGTTCTTAGAAGTTGTAACAAGGCGTCCTACATTATCCTAAATTGCTTATCATGTTACTAATGTCGCATACAGAGTCGTAACAAGTCCTGAGTGTTCGTACTATGTTCAAAGGACTCGGACGAATTCATTAGGTTTATTATGGAGTTTTAAGTTACATACGGTATTTTATGGTGTTGTTACGATTTGTAAGGAGTCCTACATTATAATAAATCGCTTTTCAAGGTTCTAATATGTCATACAGAGTCGTAATATGTTTTAAGTTTTCGTACGATGTTCAAATGGCTCGGCTGAATTCATTAGGTTTTCTTATGTAGTGTTAATGTTTCGTACGATGATGTAAGGTGTTCTTAGAAGTTGTAACGGGTCCTACATTAATCTAAATTGCTTTTCATGTTGCTAATGTCGCATACAGAGTCGTAACAAGTCGTGAATGTTCGAACGATGTTCAAATGACTCGGACGAATTCAATAGGTTTATTATGGAGTTTGAAGTTTACATACGGTATTGTATGGTGTTGTTACGACTTGTAAGGAGTCCTACATTATAATGAAGTACTTCTCAAGATTCTAAAATGCCATACAGAGTCGTAATATGTTTTAAGTTGTCGTACGATGTTCAAAGGACACGAACGAATTCATTAGGTTTATTATGGAGTTTTAATGTTTCGTACTGTGATGTAAGGTGTTCTTAGAATTTGTAACGGGTCCTACATTATTCTAAATTGCTTATCATGTTACTAATGTCGCATACAGAGTCGTAACAAGTCCTGAGTGTTCGTACTATGTTCAAAGGACTCGGACGAATTCATTAGGTTTATTATGGAGTTTTAAGTTACATACGGTATTTTATGGTGTTGTTACGATTTGTAAGGAGTCCTACATTATAATAAATCGCTTTTCAAGGTTCTAATATGTCATACAGAGTCGTAATATGTTTTAAGTTTTCGTACGATGTTCAAATGACTCGGCTGAATTCATTAGGTTTTCTTATGTAGTGTTAATGTTTCGTACAGTGATGTAAGGTGTCCTTAGAAGTTGTAACGCGTCCTACATTATTCTAAATTGCTTTTCATGTTGCTAATGTCGCATATAGAGTCGTAACAAGTCGTGAGTGTTCGAACGATGTTCAAATGACTCGGACGAATTCAATAGGTTTATTATGGAGTTTGAAGTTTACATACGGTATTGTATGGTGTTGTAACAATTTGTAAGGAGTCCTACATTATAATAAAGTGCTTTTCAAGGTTCTAATATGGCATACAGAGTCGTAATATGTTTTAAGTTGTCGTACGATGTTCAGAGGACACGAACGAATTCATTAGGTTTGTTATGGAGTTTGAATGTTTCGTACTGTGATGTAAGGTGTTCTTAGAATTTGTAACGGGTCCTACATTATTCTAAATTGCTTATCATGTTACTAATGTCGCATACAGAGTCGTAACAAGTCCTGAGTGTTCGTACTATGTTCAAAGGACTCGGACGAATTCATTAGGTTTATTATGGAGTTTTAAGTTACATACGGTATTTTATGGTGTTGTTACGATTTGTAAGGAGTCCTACATTATAATAAATCGCTTTTCAAGGTTCTAATATGTCATACAGAGTCGTAATATGTTTTAAGTTTTCGTACGATGTTCAAATGACTCGGCTGAATTCATTAGGTTTTCTTATGTAGTGTTAATGTTTCGTACGGTGATGTAAGGTGTCCTTAGAAGTTGTAACGCGTCCTACATTATTCTAAATTGCTTTTCATGTTGCTAATGTCGCATATAGAGTCGTAACAAGTCGTGAGTGTTCGAACGATGTTCAAATGACTCGGACGAATTCAATAGGTTTATTATGGAGTTTGAAGTTTACATACGGTATTGTATGGTGTTGTAACAATTTGTAAGGAGTCCTACATTATAATAAAGTGCTTTTCAAGGTTCTAATATGGCATACAGAGTCGTAATATGTTTTAAGTTGTCGTACGATGTTCAGAGGACACGAACGAATTCATTAGGTTTGTTATGGAGTTTTAATGTTTCGTACTGTGATGTAAGATGTTCTTAGAATTTGTAACGGGTCCTACATTATTCTAAATTGCTTATCATGTTACTAATGTCGCATACAGAGTCGTAACAAGTCCTGAGTGTTCGTACTATGTTCAAAGGACTCGGACGAATTCATTAGGTTTATTATGGAGTTTTAAGTTACATACGGTATTTTATGGTGTTGTTACGATTTGTAAGGAGTCCTACATTATAATAAATCGCTTTTCAAGGTTCTAATATGTCATACAGAGTCGTAATATGTTTTAAGTTTTCGTACGATGTTCAAATGACTCGGCTGAATTCATTAGGTTTTCTTATGTAGTGTTAATGTTTCGTACGGTGATGTAAGGTGTCCTTAGAAGTTGTAACGCGTCCTACATTATTCTAAATTGCTTTTCATGTTGCTAATGTCACATATAGAGTCGTAACAAGTCGTGAGTGTTCGAACGATGTTCAAATGACTCGGACGAATTCAATAGGTTTATTATGGAGTTTGAAGTTTACATACGGTATTGTATGGTGTTGTTACGATTTGTAAGGAGTCCTACATTATAATAAAGTGCTTTTCAAGGTTCTAATATGGCATACAGAGTCGTAATATGTTTTAAGTTGTCGTACGATGTTCAGAGGACACGAACGAATTCATTAGGTTTGTTATGGGGATTTAGTGTTTCGTACGGTGATGTAAGGTGTTCTTTGGAGCTGTAACGGGTCCCACATTGTTCTAAATTGCTTTTCATGTTGCTAATGTCGCATACAGAGTCATAACAAGGCGTGAGTGTTCGAACGATGTTCAAAGGACTCGGACGAATTCATTAGGTATATTATGGATTTTTAAGTTATTTACGGTATTCTAAGGTGATGTTACATCTTGTAAGGAGTCCTACATTATAATAAATTAATTTTCAAGGTTCTAATATGGCATACAGAGTCGTAATATGTTTTAAGTTTCCGTACGATGTTCAAAGGACACGAACGAATTCATTAGGTTTATTATGGAGTTTTAATGTTTCGTACGTTGATGTAAGGTGTTCTTAGAAGTTGTAACAAGGCGTCCTACATTATTCTAAATTGCTTATCATGTTACTAATGTCGCATACAGAGTCGTAACAAGTCCTGAGTGTTCGTACTATGTTCAAAGGACTCGGACGAATTCATTAGGTTTATTATGGAGTTTTAAGTTACATACGGTATTTTATGGTGTTGTTACGATTTGTAAGGAGTCCTACATTATAATAAATCGCTTTTCAAGGTTCTAATATGTCATACAGAGTCGTAATATGTTTTAAGTTTTCGTACGATGTTCAAATGGCTCGGCTGAATTCATTAGGTTTTCTTATGTAGTGTTAATGTTTCGTACGGTGATGTAAGGTGTTCTTAGAAGTTGTAACGGGTCCTACATTAATCTAAATTGCTTTTCATGTTGCTAATGTCGCATACAGAGTCGTAACAAGTCGTGAATGTTCGAACGATGTTCAAATGACTCGGACGAATTCAATAGGTTTACTATGGAGTTTGAAGTTTACATACGGTATTGTATGGTGTTGTTACGACTTGTAAGGAGTCCTACATTATAATGAAGTGCTTTTCAAGATTCTAAAATGGCATACAGAGTCGTAATATGTTTTAAGTTGTCGTACGATGTTCAAAGGACACGAACGAATTCATTAGGTTTATTATGGAGTTTTAATGTTTCGTACTGTGATGTAAGGTGTTCTTAGAATTTGTAACGGGTCCTACATTATTCTAAATTGCTTATCATGTTACTAATGTCGCATACAGAGTCGTAACAAGTCCTGAGTGTTCGTACTATGTTCAAAGGACTCGGACGAATTCATTAGGTTTATTATGGAGTTTTAAGTTACATACGGTATTTTATGGTGTTGTTACGATTTGTAAGGAGTCCTACATTATAATAAATCGCTTTTCAAGGTTCTAATATGTCATACAGAGTCGTAATATGTTTTAAGTTTTCGTACGATGTTCAAATGACTCGGCTGAATTCATTAGGTTTTCTTATGTAGTGTTAATGTTTCGTACGGTGATGTAAGGTGTCCTTAGAAGTTGTAACGCGTCCTACATTATTCTAAATTGCTTTTCATGTTGCTAATGTCGCATATAGAGTCGTAACAAGTCGTGAGTGTTCGAACGATGTTCAAATGACTCGGACGAATTCAATAGGTTTATTATGGAGTTTGAAGTTTACATACGGTATTGTATGGTGTTGTAACAATTTGTAAGGAGTCCTACATTATAATAAAGTGCTTTTCAAGGTTCTAATATGGCATACAGAGTCGTAATATGTTTTAAGTTGTCGTACGATGTTCAGAGGACACGAACGAATTCATTAAGTTTGTTATGGAGTTTTAATGTTTCGTACTGTGATGTAAGGTGTTCTTAGAATTTGTAACGGGTCCTACATTATTCTAAATTCTTATCATGTTACTAATGTCGCATACAGAGTCGTAACAAGTCCTGAGTGTTCGTACTATGTTCAAAGGACTCGGACGAATTCATTAGGTTTATTATGGAGTTTTAAGTTACATACGGTATTTTATGGTGTTGTTACGATTTGTAAGGAGTCCTACATTATAATAAATCGCTTTTCAAGGTTCTAATATGTCATACAGAGTCGTAATATGTTTTAAGTTTTCGTACGATGTTCAAATGACTCGGCTGAATTCATTAGGTTTTCTTATGTAGTGTTAATGTTTCGTACGGTGATGTAAGGTGTCCTTAGAAGTTGTAACGCGTCCTACATTATTCTAAATTGCTTTTCATGTTGCTAATGTCGCATATAGAGTCGTAACAAGTCGTGAGTGTTCGAACGATGTTCAAATGACTCGGACGAATTCAATAGGTTTATTATGGAGTTTGAAGTTTACATACGGTATTGTATGGTGTTGTTACGATTTGTAAGGAGTCCTACATTATAATAAAGTGCTTTTCAAGGTTCTAATATGGCATACAGAGTCGTAATATGTTTTAAGTTGTCGTACGATGTTCAGAGGACACGAACGAATTCATTAGGTTTGTTATGGGGATTTAGTGTTTCGTACGGTGATGTAAGGTGTTCTTTGGAGCTGTAACGGGTCCCACATTGTTCTAAATTGCTTTTCATGTTGCTAATGTCGCATACAGAGTCATAACAAGGCGTGAGTGTTCGAACGATGTTCAAAGGACTCGGACGAATTCATTAGGTATATTATGGATTTTTAAGTTATTTACGGTATTCTAAGGTGATGTTACATCTTGTAAGGAGTCCTACATTATAATAAATTAATTTTCAAGGTTCTAATATGGCATACAGAGTCGTAATATGTTTTAAGTTTCCGTACGATGTTCAAAGGACACGAACGAATTCATTAGGTTTATTATGGAGTTTTAATGTTTCGTACGGTGATGTAAGGTGTTCTTAGAAGTTGTAACGTGTCCTACATTATTCTAAATTTCTTTTCATGTTGCTAATGCCGCATACAGAGTCGTAACAAGTCGTGAGTGTTCGAACGATGTTCAAATGACTCGGACGAATTCAATAGGTTTATTATGGAGTTTGAAGTTTACATACGGTATTGTATGGTGTTGTTACGATTTGTAAGGAGTCCTACATTATAATAAAGTGCTTTTCAAGGTTCTAAAATGGCATACAGAGTCGTAATATGTTTTAAGTTGTCGTACGATGTTCAAAGGACACGAACGAGTTCATTAGGTTTATTATGGAGTTTAATGTTTCGTACGGTGAAGTAAGGTGTTCTTAGAATTTGTAACGGGTCCTACATTATTCTAAATTGTTTATCATGTTACTAATGTCGCATACAGAGTCGTAACAAGTCCTGAGTGTTCGAACGATGTTCAAATGACTCGGACGAATTCAATAGGTTTATTATGGAGTTTGAAGTTTACATACGGTATTGTATGGTGTTGTTACGATTTGTAAGGAGTCCTACATTATAATAAAGTGCTTTTCAAGGTTCTAAAATGGCATACAGAGTCGTAATATGTTTTAAGTTGTCGTACGATGTTCAAAGGACACGAACGAGTTCATTAGGTTTTTTATGGAGTTTAATGTTTCGTACGGTGAAGTAAGGTGTTCTTAGAATTTGTAACGGGTCCTACATTATTCTAAATTGTTTATCATGTTACTAATGTCGCATACAGAGTCGTAACAAGTCCTGAGTGTTCGTACGATGTTCAAAGGACTCGGACGAATTCATTAGGTTTATTATGGAGTTTTAAGTTACATACGGTATTGTAAGGTGTTTTTACGATTTGTAAGGAGTCCTACATTATATTAAATTGCTTTTCAAGGTTCTAATATGGCATACAGAGTCGTAATATGTTTTAAGTTTTCGTACGATGTTCAAATGACTCGGCTGAATTCATTAGGTTTTCTTATGTAGTGTTAATGTTTCGTACGGTGATGTAAGGTGTCCTTAGAAGTTGTAACGCGTCCTACATTATTCTAAATTGCTTTTCATGTTGCTAATGTCGCATACAGAGTCGTAACAAGTCGTGAGTGTTCGAACGATGTTCAAATGACTCGGACGAATTCAATAGGTTTATTATGGAGATTGAAGTTTATATACGGTATTGTATGGTGTTGTTACGATTTGTAAGGAGTCCTACATTATAATAAATTGCTTTTCAAGGTTCTAATATGGCATACAGAGTCGTAATATGTTTTAAGTTGCCGTACGATGTTCAAAGGACACGAACGAATTCATTAGGTTTATTATGGAGTTTTAATGTTTCGTACAGCGATGTAAGGTGTTCTTAGAAGTTGTAACGGGTCCTACATTAATCTAAATTGCTTTTCATGTTGCTAATGTCGCATACAGAGTCGTAACAAGTCGTGAGTGTTCGAACGATGCTCAAATGACTCGGACGAATTCAATAGGTTTATTATGGAGTTTGAAGTTTACATACGGTATTGTATGGTGTTGTTACGATTTGTAAGGAGTCCTACATTATAATAAAGTGCTTTTCAAGGTTCTAATATGGCATACAGAGTCGTAATATGTTTTAAGTTGTCGTACGATGTTCAAAGGACACGAACGAGTTCATTAGGTTTATTATGGAGTTTAATGTTTCGTACGGTGAAGTAAGGTGTTCTTAGAATTTGTAACGGGTCCTACATTATTCTAAATTGTTTATCATGTTACTAATGTCGCATACAGAGTCGTAACAAGTCCTGAGTGTTCGTACGATGTTCAAAGGACTCGGACAAATTCATTAGGTTTATTATGGAGTTTTAAGTTACATACGGTATTGTAAGGTGTTTTTACGATTTGTAAGGAGTCCTACATTATATTAAATTGCTTTTCAAGGTTCTAATATGGCATACAGAGTCGTAATATGTTTTAAGTTTTCGTACGATGTTCAAATGACTCGGCTGAATTCATTAGGTTTTCTTATGTAGTGTTAATGTTTCGTACGGTGATGTAAGGTGTCCTTAGAAGTTGTAACGCGTCCTACATTATTCTAAATTGCTTTTCATGCTGCTAATGTCGCATATAGAGTCGTAACAAGTCGTGAGTGTTCGAACGATGTTCAAATGACTCGAACGAATTCAATAGGTTTATTATGGAGTTTGAAGTTTACATACGGTATTGTATGGTGTTGTTACGATTTGTAAGGAGTCCTACATTATAATAAAGTGCTTTTCAAGGTTCTAATATGGCATACAGAGTCGTAATATGTTTTAAGTTGTCGTACGATGTTCAGAGGACACGAACGAATTCATTAGGTTTGTTATGGAGTTTTAATGTTTCGTACTGTGATGTAAGGTGTTCTTAGAATTTGTAACGGGTCCTACATTATTCTAAATTGCTTATCATGTTACTAATGTCGCATACAGAGTCGTAACAAGTCCTGAGTGTTCGTACTATGTTCAAAGGACTCGGACGAATTCATTAGGTTTATTATGGAGTTTTAAGTTACATACGGTATTTTATGGTGTTGTTACGATTTGTAAGGAGTCCTACATTATAATAAATCGCTTTTCAAGGTTCTAATATGTCATACAGAGTCGTAATATGTTTTAAGTTTTCGTACGATGTTCAAATGACTCGGCTGAATTCATTAGGTTTTCTTATGTAGTGTTAATGTTTCGTTCGGTGATGTAAGGTGTCCTTAGAAGTTGTAACGCGTCCTACATTATTCTAAATTGCTTTTCATGTTGCTAATGTCGCATATAGAGTCGTAACAAGTCGTGAGTGTTCGAACGATGTTCAAATGACTCGGACGAATTCAATAGGTTTATTATGGAGTTTGAAGTTTACATACAGTATTGTATGGTGTTGTTACGATTTGTAAGGAGTCCTACATTATAATAAAGTGCTTTTCAAGGTTCTAATATGGCATACACACTCGTAATATGTTTTAAGTTGTCGTACGATGTTTAGAGGACACGAACGAATTCATTAGGTTTGTTATGGAGTTTTAATGTTTCGTACTGTGATGTAAGGTGTTCTTAGAATTTTTAACGGGTCCTACATTATTCTAAATTGCTTATCATGTTACTAATGTCGTATACAGAGTCGTAACAAGTCCTGAGTGTTCGTACTATGTTCAAAGGACTCGGACGAATTCATTAGGTTTATTATGGAGTTTTAAGTTACATACGGTATTTTATGGTGTTGTTACGATTTGTAAGGAGTCCTACATTATAATAAATCGCTTTTCAAGGTTCTAATATGTCATACAGAGTCGTAATATGTTTTAAGTTGTCGTACGATGTTCAAATGACTCGGCTGAATTCATTAGGTTTTCTTATGTAGTGTTAATGTTTCGTACGGTGATGTAAGGTGTCCTTAGAAGTTGTAACGCGTCCTACATTATTCTAAATTGCTTTTCATGTTGCTAATGTCGCATATAGAGTCGTAACAAGTCGTGAGTGTTCGAACGATGTTCAAATGACTCGGACGAATTCAATAGGTTTATTATGGAGTTTGAAGTTTACATACGGTATTGTATGGTGTTGTTACGATTTGTAAGGAGTCCTACATTATAATAAAGTGCTTTTCAAGGTTCTAATATGGCATACAGAGTCGTAATATGTTTTAAGTTGTCGTACGATGTTCAGAGGACACGAACGAATTCATTAGGTTTGTTATGGGGATTTAGTGTTTCGTACGGTGATGTAAGGTGTTCTTTGGAGCTGTAACGGGTCCCACATTGTTCTAAATTGCTTTTCATGTTGCTAATGTCGCATACAGAGTCATAACAAGGCGTGAGTATTCGAACGATGTTCAAAGGACTCGGACGAATTCATTAGGTATATTATGGATTTTTAAGTTTACTTACGGTATTCTAAGGTGTTGTTACATCTTGTAAGGAGTCCTACATTATAATAAATTAATTTTCAAGGTTCTAATATGGCATACAGAGTCGTAATATGTTTTAAGTTTCCGTACGATGTTCAAAGGACACGAACGAATTCATTAGGTTTATTATGGAGTTTTAATGTTTCGTACGGTGATGTAAGGTGTTCTTAGAAGTTGTAACGTGTCCTACATTATTTTAAATTTCTTTTCATGTTGCTAATGCCGCATACAGAGTCGTAACAAGTCGTGAGTGTTCGAACGATGTTCAAATGACTCGGACGAATTCAATAGGTTTATTATGGAGTTTGAAGTTTACATACGGTATTGTATGGTGTTGTTACGATTTGTAAGGAGTCCTACATTATAATAAATTGCTTTTCAAGGTTCTAATATGGCATATAGAGTCGTAATATGTTTTAAGTTGCCGTACGATGTTCAAAGGACACGAACGAATTCATTAAGTTTATTATGGAGATTTAATGTTTCGTACGGTGATGTAAGGTGTTCTTAGAATTTGTAACGGGTCCTACATTATTCTAAATTGTTTATCATGTTACTAATGTCGCATACACAGTCGTAACAAGTCCTGAGTGTTCGTACGATGTTCAAAGGACTCGGACGAATTCATTAGATTTATTATGGAGTTTTAAGTTACATACGGTATTGTAAGGTGTTTTTACGATTTGTAAGGAGTCCTACATTATATTAAATTGCTTTTCAAGGTTCTAATATGGCATACAGAGTCGTAATATGATTTAAGTTTTCGTACGATGTTCAAATGACTCAGCTGAATTCATTAGGTTTTCTTATGTAGTGTTAATGTTTCGTACGGTGATGTAAGGTGTCCTTAGAAGTTGTAACGCGTCCTACATTATTCTAAATTGCTTTTCATGTTGCTAATGTCGCATACAGAGTCGTAACAAGTCGTGAGTGTTCGAACGATGTTCAAATGACTCGGACGAATTCAATAGGTTTATTATGGAGATTGAAGTTTATATACGGTATTGTATGGTGTTGTTACGATTTGTAAGGAGTCCTACATTATAATAAATTGCTTTTCAAGGTTCTAATATGGCATACAGAGTCGTAATATGTTTTAAGTTGCCGTACGATGTTCAAAGGACACGAACGAATTCATTAGGTTTATTATGGAGTTTTAATGTTTCGTACAGCGATGTAAGGTGTTCTTAGAAGTTGTAACGGGTCCTACATTAATCTAAATTGCTTTTCATGTTGCTAATGTCGCATACAGAGTCGTAACAAGTCGTGAGTGTTCGAACGATGCTCAAATGACTCGGACGAATTCAATAGGTTTATTATGGAGTTTGAAGTTTACATACGGTATTGTATGGTGTTGTTACGATTTGTAAGGAGTCCTACATTATAATAAAGTGCTTTTCAAGGTTCTAATATGGCATACAGAGTCGTAATATGTTTTAAGTTGTCGTACGATGTTCAAAGGACACGAACGAGTTCATTAGGTTTATTATGGAGTTTAATGTTTCGTACGGTGATGTAAGGTGTTCTTAGAATTTGTAACGGGTCCTACATTATTCTAAATTGTTTATCATGTTACTAATGTCGCATACAGAGTCGTAACAAGTCCTGAGTGTTCGTACGATGTTCAAAGGACTCGGACAAATTCATTAGGTTTATTATGGAGTTTTAAGTTACATACGGTATTGTAAGGTGTTTTTACGATTTGTAAGGAGTCCTACATTATATTAAATTGCTTTTCAAGGTTCTAATATGGCATACAGAGTCGTAATATGTTTTAAGTTTTCGTACGATGTTCAAATGACTCGGCTGAATTCATTAGGTTTTCTTATGTAGTGTTAATGTTTCGTACGGTGATGTAAGGTGTCCTTAGAAGTTGTAACGCGTCCTACATTATTCTAAATTGCTTTTCATGCTGCTAATGTCGCATATAGAGTCGTAACAAGTCGTGAGTGTTCGAACGATGTTCAAATGACTCGAACGAATTCAATAGGTTTATTATGGAGTTTGAAGTTTACATACGGTATTGTATGGTGTTGTTACGATTTGTAAGGAGTCCTACATTATAATAAAGTGCTTTTCAAGGTTCTAATATGGCATACAGAGTCGTAATATGTTTTAAGTTGTCGTACGATGTTCAGAGGACACGAACGAATTCATTAGGTTTGTTATGGAGTTTTAATGTTTCGTACTGTGATGTAAGGTGTTCTTAGAATTTGTAACGGGTCCTACATTATTCTAAATTGCTTATCATGTTACTAATGTCGCATACAGAGTCGTAACAAGTCCTGAGTGTTCGTACTATGTTCAAAGGACTCGGACGAATTCATTAGGTTTATTATGGAGTTTTAAGTTACATACGGTATTTTATGGTGTTGTTACGATTTGTAAGGAGTCCTACATTATAATAAATCGCTTTTCAAGGTTCTAATATGTCATACAGAGTCGTAATATGTTTTAAGTTTTCGTACGATGTTCAAATGACTCGGCTGAATTCATTAGGTTTTCTTATGTAGTGTTAATGTTTCGTACGGTGATGTAAGGTGTCCTTAGAAGTTGTAACGCGTCCTACATTATTCTAAATTGCTTTTCATGTTGCTAATGTCGCATATAGAGTCGTAACAAGTCGTGAGTGTTCGAACGATGTTCAAATGACTCGGACGAATTCAATAGGTTTATTATGGAGTTTGAAGTTTACATACAGTATTGTATGGTGTTGTTACGATTTGTAAGGAGTCCTACATTATAATAAAGTGCTTTTCAAGGTTCTAATATGGCATACACACTCGTAATATGTTTTAAGTTGTCGTATGATGTTTAGAGGACACGAACGAATTCATTAGGTTTGTTATGGAGTTTTAATGTTTCGTACTGTGATGTAAGGTGTTCTTAGAATTTGTAACGGGTCCTACATTATTCTAAATTGCTTATCATGTTACTAATGTCGTATACAGAGTCGTAACAAGTCCTGAGTGTTCGTACTATGTTCAAAGGACTCGGACGAATTCATTAGGTTTATTATGGAGTTTTAAGTTACATACGGTATTTTATGGTGTTGTTACGATTTGTAAGGAGTCCTACATTATAATAAATCGCTTTTCAAGGTTCTAATATGTCATATAGAGTCGTAATATGTTTTAAGTTTTCGTACGATGTTCAAATGACTCGGCTGAATTCATTAGGTTTTCTTATGCAGTGTTAATGTTTCGTACAGTGATGTAAGGTGTCCTTAGAAGTTGTAACGCGTCCTACATTATTCTAAATTGCTTTTCATGTTGCTAATGTCGCATATAGAGTCGTAACAAGTCGTGAGTGTTCGAACGATGTTCAAATGACTCGGACGAATTCATTAGGTATATTATGGATTTTTAAGTTTACTTACGGTATTCTAAGGTGTTGTTACATCTTGTAAGGAGTCCTACATTATAATAAATTAATTTTCAAGGTTCTAATATGGCATACAGAGTCGTAATATGTTTTAAGTTTCCGTACGATGTTCAAAGGACACGAACGAATTCATTAGGTTTATTATGGAGTTTTAATGTTTCGTACGGTGATGTAAGGTGTTCTTAGAAGTTGTAACGTGTCCTACATTATTTTAAATTTCTTTTCATGTTGCTAATGCCGCATACAGAGTCGTAACAAGTCGTGAGTGTTCGAACGATGTTCAAATGACTCGGACGAATTCAATAGGTTTATGATGGAGTTTGAAGTTTACATACGGTATTGTATGGTGTTGTTACGATTTGTAAGGAGTCCTACATTATAATAAATTGCTTTTCAAGGTTCTAATATGGCATATAGAGTCGTAATATGTTTTAAGTTGCCGTACGATGTTCAAAGGACACGAACGAATTCATTAAGTTTATTATGGAGATTTAATGTTTCGTACGGTGATGTAAGGTGTTCTTAGAATTTGTAACGGGTCCTACATTATTCTAAATTGTTTATCATGTTACTAATGTCGCATACACAGTCGTAACAAGTCCTGAGTGTTCGTACGATGTTCAAAGGACTCGGACGAATTCATTAGATTTATTATGGAGTTTTAAGTTACATACGGTATTGTAAGGTGTTTTTACGATTTGTAAGGAGTCCTACATTATATTAAATTGCTTTTCAAGGTTCTAATATGGCATACAGAGTCGTAATATGTTTTAAGTTTTCGTACGATGTTCAAATGACTCGGCTGAATTCATTAGGTTTTCTTATGTAGTGTTAATGTTTCGTACGGTGATGTAAGGTGTCCTTTGAAGTTGTAACGCGTCCTACATTATTCTAAATTGCTTTTCATGTTGCTAATGTCGCATACAGAGTCGTAACAAGTCGTGAGTGTTCGAACGATGTTCAAATGACTCGGACGAATTCAATAGGTTTATTATGGAGATTGAAGTTTACATACGGTATTGTATGGTGTTGTTACGATTTGTAAGGAGTCCTACATTATAATAAATTGCTTTTCAAGGTTCTAATATGGCATACAGAGTCGTAATATGTTTTAAGTTGCCGTACGATGTTCAAAGGACACGAACGAATTCATTAGGTTTATTATGGAGTTTTAATGTTTCGTACAGCGATGTAAGGTGTTCTTAGAAGTTGTAACGGGTCCTACATTAATCTAAATTGCTTTTCATGTTGCTAATGTCGCATACAGAGTCGTAACAAGTCGTGAGTGTTCGAACGATGTTCAAATGACTCGGACGAATTCAATAGGTTTATTATGGAGATTGAAGTTTACATACGGTATTGTATGGTGTTGTTACGATTTGTAAGGAGTCCTACATTATAATAAATTGCTTTTCAAGGTTCTAATATGGCATACAGAGTCGTAATATGTTTTAAGTTGTCGTATGATGTTCAAAGGACACGAACGAATTCATTAGGTTTATTATGGAGTTTTAATCTTTCGTACAGCGATGTAAGGTGTTCTTAGAAGTTGTAACGGGTCCTACATTAATCTAAATTGCTTTTCATGTTGCTAATGTCGCATACAGAGTCGTAACAAGTCGTGAGTGTTCGAACGATGTTCAAATGACTCGGACGAATTCAATAGGTTTATTATGGAGTTTGAAGTTTACATACGGTATTGAATGGTGTTGTTACGATTTGTAAGGAGTCCTACATTATAATAAAGTGCTTTTCAAGGTTCTAAAATGGCATACAGAGTCGTAATATGTTTTAAGTTGTCGTATGATGTTCAAAGGACACGAACGAATTCATTAGGTTTATTATGGAGTTTTAATGTTTCGTACTGTGATGTAAGGTGTTCTTAGAATTTGTAACGGGTCCTACATTATTCTAAATTGCTTATCATGTTACTAATGTCGCATACAGAGTCGTAACAAGTCTTGAGTGTTCGTACTATGTTCAAAGGACTCGGACGAATTCATTAGGTTTATTATGGAGTTTTAAGTTACATACGGTATTTTATGGTGTTGTTACGATTTGTAAGGAGTCCTACATTATAATAAATCGCTTTTCAAGGTTCTAATATGTCATACAGAGTCGTAATATGTTTTAAGTTTTCGTACGATGTTCAAATGACTCGGCTGAATTCATTAGGTTTTCTTATGTAGTGTTAATGTTTCGTACGGTGATTTAAGGTGTCCTTAGAAGTTGTAACGCGTCCTACATTATTCTAAATTGCTTTTCATGTTGCTAATGTCGCATATAGAGTCGTAACAAGTCGTGAGTGTTCGAACGATGTTCAAATGACTCGGACGAATTCAATAGGTTTATTATGGAGTTTGAAGTTTACATACGGTATTGTATGGTGTTGTTACGATTTGTAAGGAGTCCTACATTATAATAAAGTGCTTTTCAAGGTTCTAATATGGCATACAGAGTTGTAATATGTTTTAAGTTGTCGTACGATGTTCAGAGGACACGAACGAATTCATTAGGTTTGTTATGGAGTTTTAATGTTTCGTACTGTGATGTATGGTGTTCTTAGAATTTGTAACGGGTCCTACATTATTCCAAATTGCTTATCATGTTACTAATGTCGCATACAGAGTCGTAACAAGTCTTGAGTGTTCGTACTATGTTCAAAGGACTCGGACGAATTCATTAGGTTTATTATGGAGTTTTAAGTTACATACGGTATTTTATGGTGTTGTTACGATTTGTAAGGAGTCCTACATTATAATAAATCGCTTTTCAAGGTTCTAATATGTCATACAGAGTCGTAATATGTTTTAAGTTGTCGTACGATGTTCAAATGACTCGGCTGAATTCATTAGGTTTTCTTATGTAGTGTTAATGTTTCGTACGGTGATGTAAGGTGTCCTTAGAAGTTGTAACGCGTCCTACATTATTCTAAATTGCTTTTCATGTTGCTAATGTCGCATATAGAGTCGTAACAAGTCGTGAGTGTTCGAACGATGTTCAAATGACTCGGACGAATTCAATAGGTTTATTATGGAGTTTGAAGTTTACATACGGTATTGTATGGTGTTGTTACGATTTGTAAGGAGTCCTACATTATAATAAAGTGCTTTTCAAGGTTCTAATATGGCATACAGAGTCGTAATATGTTTTAAGTTGTCGTACGATGTTCAGAGGACACGAACGAATTCATTAGGTTTGTTATGGAGATTTAATGTTTCGTACGGTGATGTAAGGTGTTCTTAGAATTTGTAACGGGTCCTACATTATTCTAAATTGTTTATCATGTTACTAATGTCGCATACACAGTCGTAACAAGTCCTGAGTGTTCGTACGATGTTCAAAGGACTCGGACGAATTCATTAGATTTATTATGGAGTTTTAAGTTACATACGGTATTGTAAGGTGTTTTTACGATTTGTAAGGAGTCCTACATTATATTAAATTGCTTTTCAAGGTTCTAATATGGCATACAGAGTCGTAATATGTTTTAAGTTTTCGTACGATGTTCAAATGACTCGGCTGAATTCATTAGGTTTTCTTATGTAGTGTTAATGTTTCGTACGGTGATGTAAGGTGTCCTTTGAAGTTGTAACGCGTCCTACATTATTCGAAATTGCTTTTCATGTTGCTAATGTCGCATACAGAGTCGTAACAAGTCGTGAGTGTTCGAACGATGTTCAAATGACTCGGACGAATTCAATAGGTTTATTATGGAGATTGAAGTTTACATACGGTATTGTATGGTGTTGTTACGATTTGTAAGGAGTCCTACATTATAATAAATTGCTTTTCAAGGTTCTAATATGGCATACAGAGTCGTAATATGTTTTAAGTTGCCGTACGATGTTCAAAGGACACGAACGAATTCATTAGGTTTATTATGGAGTTTTAATGTTTCGTACAGCGATGTAAGGTGTTCTTAGAAGTTGTAACGGGTCCTACATTAATCTAAATTGCTTTTCATGTTGCTAATGTCGCATACAGAGTCGTAACAAGTCGTGAGTGTTCGAACGATGTTCAAATGACTCGGACGAATTCAATAGGTTTATTATGGAGATTGAAGTTTACATACGGTATTGTATGGTGTTGTTACGATTTGTAAGGAGTCCTACATTATAATAAATTGCTTTTCAAGGTTCTAATATGGCATACAGAGTCGTAATATGTTTTAAGTTGTCGTATGATGTTCAAAGGACACGAACGAATTCATTAGGTTTATTATGGAGTTTTAATCTTTCGTACAGCGATGTAAGGTGTTCTTAGAAGTTGTAACGGGTCCTACATTAATCTAAATTGCTTTTCATGTTGCTAATGTCGCATACAGAGTCGTAACAAGTCGTGAGTGTTCGAACGATGTTCAAATGACTCGGACGAATTCAATAGGTTTATTATGGAGTTTGAAGTTTACATACGGTATTGAATGGTGTTGTTACGATTTGTAAGGAGTCCTACATTATAATAAAGTGCTTTTCAAGGTTCTAAAATGGCATACAGAGTCGTAATATGTTTTAAGTTGTCGTATGATGTTCAAAGGACACGAACGAATTCATTAGGTTTATTATGGAGTTTTAATGTTTCGTACTGTGATGTAAGGTGTTCTTAGAATTTGTAACGGGTCCTACATTATTCTAAATTGCTTATCATGTTACTAATGTCGCATACAGAGTCGTAACAAGTCTTGAGTGTTCGTACTATGTTCAAAGGACTCGGACGAATTCATTAGGTTTATTATGGAGTTTTAAGTTACATACGGTATTTTATGGTGTTGTTACGATTTGTAAGGAGTCCTACATTATAATAAATCGCTTTTCAAGGTTCTAATATGTCATACAGAGTCGTAATATGTTTTAAGTTTTCGTACGATGTTCAAATGACTCGGCTGAATTCATTAGGTTTTCTTATGTAGTGTTAATGTTTCGTACGGTGATTTAAGGTGTCCTTAGAAGTTGTAACGCGTCCTACATTATTCTAAATTGCTTTTCATGTTGCTAATGTCGCATATAGAGTCGTAACAAGTCGTGAGTGTTCGAACGATGTTCAAATGACTCGGACGAATTCAATAGGTTTATTATGGAGTTTGAAGTTTACATACGGTATTGTATGGTGTTGTTACGATTTGTAAGGAGTCCTACATTATAATAAAGTGCTTTTCAAGGTTCTAATATGGCATACAGAGTTGTAATATGTTTTAAGTTGTCGTACGATGTTCAGAGGACACGAACGAATTCATTAGGTTTGTTATGGAGTTTTAATGTTTCGTACTGTGATGTATGGTGTTCTTAGAATTTGTAACGGGTCCTACATTATTCTAAATTGCTTATCATGTTACTAATGTCGCATACAGAGTCGTAACAAGTCTTGAGTGTTCGTACTATGTTCAAAGGACTCGGACGAATTCATTAGGTTTATTATGGAGTTTTAAGTTACATACGGTATTTTATGGTGTTGTTACGATTTGTAAGGAGTCCTACATTATAATAAATCGCTTTTCAAGGTTCTAATATGTCATACAGAGTCGTAATATGTTTTAAGTTGTCGTACGATGTTCAAATGACTCGGCTGAATTCATTAGGTTTTCTTATGTAGTGTTAATGTTTCGTACGGTGATGTAAGGTGTCCTTAGAAGTTGTAACGCGTCCTACATTATTCTAAATTGCTTTTCATGTTGCTAATGTCGCATATAGAGTCGTAACAAGTCGTGAGTGTTCGAACGATGTTCAAATGACTCGGACGAATTCAATAGGTTTATTATGGAGTTTGAAGTTTACATACGGTATTGTATGGTGTTGTTACGATTTGTAAGGAGTCCTACATTATAATAAAGTGCTTTTCAAGGTTCTAATATGGCATACAGAGTCGTAATATGTTTTAAGTTGTCGTACGATGTTCAGAGGACACGAACGAATTCATTAGGTTTGTTATGGAGTTTTAATGTTTCGTAATGTGATGTATGGTGTTCTTAGAATTTGTAACGGGTCCTACATTATTCTAAATTGCTTATCATGTTACTAATGTCGCATACAGAGTCGTAACAAGTCTTGAGTGTTCGTACTATGTTCAAAGGACTCGGACGAATTCATTAGGTTTATTATGGAGTTTTAAGTTACATACGGTATTGTAAGGTGTTTTTACGATTTGTAAGGAGTCCTACATTATATTAAATTGCTTTTCAAGGTTCTAATATGGCATACAGAGTCGTAATATGTTTTAAGTTTTCGTACGATGTTCAAATGACTCGGCTGAATTCATTAGGTTTTCTTATGTAGTGTTAATGTTTCGTACGGTGATGTAAGGTGTCCTTAGAAGTTGTAACGCGTCCTACATTATTCTAAATTGCTTTTCATGTTGCTAATGTCGCATACAGAGTCGTAACAAGTCGTGAGTGTTCGAATGATGTTCAAATGACTCGGACGAATTCAATAGGTTTATTATGGAGATTGAAGTTTACATACGGTATTGTATGGTGTTGTTACGATTTGTAAGGAGTCCTACATTATAATAAATTGCTTTTCAAGGTTCTAATATGGCATACAGAGTCGTAATATGTTTTAAGTTGCCGTACGATGTTCAAAGGACACGAACGAATTCATTAGGTTTATTATGGAGTTTTAATGTTTCGTACAGCGATGTAAGGTGTTCTTAGAAGTTGTAACGGGTCCTACATTATTCTAAATTGCTTTTCATGTTGCTAATGTCGCATACAGAGTCGTAACAAGTCGTGAGTGTTCGAACGATGTTCAAATGACTCGGACGAATTCAATAGGTTTATTATGGAGTTTGAAGTTTACATACGGTATTGTATGGTGTTGTTACGATTTCTAAGGAGTCCTACATTATAATAAAGTGCTTTTCAAGGTTCTAAAATGGCATATAAAGTCGTAATATGTTTTAAGTTGTCGTACGATGTTCAAAGGACACGAACGAATTCATTAGGTTTATTATGGAGTTTTAATTTTTCGTACGGTGATGTAAGGTGTTCTTAGAATTTGTAACGGGTCCTACATCATTCTAAATTGCTTTTCATGTTACTAATGTCGCATACAGAGTCGTAATAAGTCGTGAGTGTTCGAACGATGTTCAAATGACTCGGACGAATTCAATAGGTTTATTATAGAGTTTGAAGTTTACATACGGTATTGTATGGTGTTGTTACGATTTGTAAGGAGTCCTATATTATAATAAATTGCTTTTCAAGGTTCTAATATGGCATACAGAGTCGTAATATGTTTTAAGTTGCCCTACGATGTTCAAAGGACACGAACGAATTCATTAGGTTTATTATGGAGTTTTAATGTTTCGTACGGTGATGTAAGGTGTTCTTAGAAGTTGTAACGGGTCCTACATTATTCTAAATTGCTTTTCATGTTGCTAATGTCGCATACAGTGTCGTAACAAGTCGTGAGTGTTCGAACGATGTTCAAATGACTCGGACAAATTCAATAGGTTTATTATGGAGTTTGAAGTTTACATACGGTATTGTATGGTGTTGTTACGATTTGTAAGGAATCCTACATTATAATAAAGTACTTTTCAAGGTTTTAAAATGGCATACAGAGTCGTAATATGTTTTAAGTTGCCGTACGATGTTCAAAGGACAAGAACGAATTCATTAGGTTTATTATGGAGTTTTAATGTTTCGTACGGTGATGTAAGGTGTTCTTAGAAGTTGTAACGGGTCCTACATTATTCTAAATTGCTTTTCATGTTAATAATGTCGCATACAGAGTCGTAACAAGTCGTGAGTGTTCGAACGATGTTCAAATGACTCGGACGAATTCAATAGGTTTATTATGGAGTTTGAAGTTTACATACGGTATTTTATGGTGTTGTTACGATTTGTAAGGAGTCCTACATTATAATAAAGTGCTTTTCAAGGATATAAAATGGCATATAAAGTCGTAATATGTTTTAAGTTGTCGTACGATGTTCAAAGGACACGAACGAATTCATTAGGTTTATTATGGAGTTTTAATGTTTCGTACGGTGATGTAAGGTGTTCTTAGAATTTGTAACGGGTCCTACATCATTCTAAATTGCTTTTCATGTTACTAATGTCGCATACAGAGTCGTAACAAGTCGTGAGTGTTCGAACGATGTTCAAATGACTCGGACGAATTCAATAGGTTTATTATAGAGTTTGAAGTTTACATACGGTATTGTATGGTGTTGTTACGATTTGTAAGGAGTCCTATATTATAATAAATTGCTTTTCAAGGTTCTAATATGGCATACAGAGTCGTAATATGTTTTAAGTTGCCCTACCATGTTCAAAGGACACGAACGAATTCATTAGGTTTATTATGGAGTTTTAATGTTTCGTACGGTGATGTAAGGTGTTCTTAGAAGTTGTAACGGGTCCTACATTATTCTAAATTGCTTTTCATGTTGCTAATGTCGCATACAGTGTCGTAACAAGTCGTGAGTGTTCGAACGATGTTCAAATGACTCGGACAAATTCAATAGGTTTATTATGGAGTTTGAAGTTTACATACGGTATTGTATGGTGTTGTTACGATTTTTAAGGAATCCTACATTATAATAAAGTGCTTTTCAAGGTTTTAAAATGGCATACAGAGTCGTAATATGTTTTAAGTTGCCGTACGATGTTCAAAGGACAAGAACGAATTCATTAGGTTTATTATGGAGTTTTAATGTTTCGTACGGTGATGTAAGGTGTTCTTAGAAGTTGTAACGGGTCCTACATTATTCTAAATTGCTTTTCATGTTAATAATGTCGCATACAGAGTCGTAACAAGTCGTGAGTGTTCGAACGATGTTCAAATGACTCGGACGAATTCAATAGGTTTATTATGGAGTTTGAAGTTTACATACGGTATTTTATGGTGTTGTTACGATTTGTAAGGAGTCCTACATTATAATAAAGTGCTTTTTAAGGATATAAAATGGCATATAAAGTCGTAATATGTTTTAAGTTGTCGTACGATGTTCAAAGGACACGAACGAATTCATTAGGTTTATTATGGAGTTTTAATGTTTCGTACGGTGATGTAAGGTGTTCTTAGAATTTGTAACGCGTCCTACATCATTCTAAATTGCTTTTCATGTTACTAATGTCGCATACAGAGTCGTAACAAGTCCTGAATGTTCGTACGTTGTTCAAATGACTCGGACGAATTCATTAGGTTTATTATGGAGTTTGAAGTTTACATACGTTATTGTATGGAGTTGTTACGATTTGTAAGGAGTCCTACATTATAATAAATTTCTTTTCAAGGTTCTAATATGGCATACAGAGTCGTAATATGTTTTAAGTTGTCGTACGATGTTCAAAGGACACGAACGAATTCATTAGGTTTATTATGGAGTTTTAATGTTTCGTACGGTGATGTAAGGTGTTCTTAGAAATTGTAACGGGTCCTACATTATTCTAAATTGCTTTTCATGTTACTAATGTCGCATACAGAGTCGTAACAAGTCGTGAGTGTTCGAACGATGTTCAAATGACTCGGACGAATTCAATAGGTTTATTATGGAGTTTGAAGTTTACATACGGTATTGTATGGTGTTGTTACGATTTGTAAGGAGTCCTACATTATAATAAATTGCTTTTCAAGGTTCTAATATGGCATATAGAGTCGTAATATGTTTTAAGTTGCCGTACGATGTTCAAAGGACACGAACGAATTCATTAAGTTTATTATGGAGTTTTAATGTTTCGTACGGTGATGTAAGATGTTCTAAGAAGTTGTAACGGGTCCTAAATTATTCTAAATTGCTTTTCATGTTGCTAATGTCGCATACAGTGTCGTAACAAGTCGTGAGTGTTCGAACGATGTTCAAATGACTCGGACGAATTCAATAGGTTTATTATGGAGTTTGAAGTTTACATACGGTATTGTATGGTGTTGTTACGATTTGTAAGGAGTCCTACATTATAATAAAGTGCTTTTCAAGGTTCTAAAATGGCATACAGAGTCGTAATATGTTTTAAGTTGTCGTACGATGTTCAAAGGACACGAACAAATTCATTAGGTTTATTATGGAGTTTTAATGTTTCGTACGGTGATGTAAGGTGTTCTTAGAAGTTGTAACGGGTCCTACATTATTCGAAATTGCTTTTCATGTTGCTAATGTCGCATACAGTGTCGTAACAAGTCGTGAGTGTTCGAACGATGTTCAAATGACTCGGACAAATTCAATAGGTTTATTATGGAGTTTGAAGTTTACATACGGTATTGTATGGTGTTGTTACGATTTGTAAGGAATCCTACATTATAATAAAGTGCTTTTCAAGGTTTTAAAATCGCATACAGAGTCGTAATATGTTTTAAGTTGCCGTACGATGTTCAAAGGACAAGAACGAATTCATTAGGTTTATTATGGAGTTTTAATGTTTCGTACGGTGATGTAAGGTGTTCTTAGAAGTTGTAACGGGTCCTACATTATTCTAAATTGCTTTTCATGTTAATAATGTCGCATACAGAGTCGTAACAAGTCGTGAGTGTTCGAACGATGTTAAATGACTCGGACGAATTCAATAGGTTTATTATGGAGTTTGAAGTTTACATACGGTATTTTATGGTGTTGTTACGATTTGTAAGGAGTCCTACATTATAATAAAGTGCTTTTCAAGGATATAAAATGGCATATAAAGTCGTAATATGTTTTAAGTTGTCGTACGATGTTCAAAGGACACGAACGAATTCATTAGGTTTATTATGGAGTTTTAATGTTTCGTACGGTGATGTAAGGTGTTCTTAGAATTTGTAACGCGTCCTACATCATTCTAAATTGCTTTTCATGTTACTAATGTCGCATACAGAGTCGTAACAAGTCCTGAATGTTCGTACGTTGTTCAAATGACTCGGACGAATTCATTAGGTTTATTATGGAGTTTGAAGTTTACATACGTTATTGTATGGTGTTGTTACGATTTGTAAGGAGTCCTACATTATAATAAATTGCTTTTCAAGGTTCTAATATGGCATACAGAGTCGTAATATGTTTTAAGTTGTCGTACGATGTTCAAAGGACACGAACGAATTCATTAGGTTTATTATGGAGTTTTAATGTTTCGTACGGTGATGTAAGGTGTTCTTAGAAATTGTAACGGGTCCTACATTATTCTAAATTGCTTTTCATGTTACTAATGTCGCATACAGAGTCGTAACAAGTCGTGAGTGTTCGAACGATGTTCAAATGACTCGGACGAATTCAATAGGTTTATTATGGAGTTTGAAGTTTACATACGGTATTGTATGGTGTTGTTACGATTTGTAAGGAGTCCTACATTATAATAAATTGCTTTTCAAGGTTCTAATATGGCATATAGAGTCGTAATATGTTTTAAGTTGCCGTACGATGTTCAAAGGACAAGAACGAATTCATTAGGTTTATTATGGAGTTTTAATGTTTCGTACGGTGATGTAAGGTGTTCTTAGAAGTTGTAACGGGTCCTACATTATTCTAAATTGCTTTTCATGTTAATAATGTCGCATACAGAGTCGTAACAAGTCGTGAGTGTTCGAACGATGTTCAAATGACTCGGACGAATTCAATAGGTTTATTATGGAGTTTGAAGTTTACATACGGTATTTTATGGTGTTGTTACGATTTGTAAGGAGTCCTACATTATAATAAAGTGCTTTTTAAGGATATAAAATGGCATATAAAGTCGTAATATGTTTTAAGTTGTCGTACGATGTTCAAAGGACACGAACGAATTCATTAGGTTTATTATGGAGTTTTAATGTTTCGTACGGTGATGTAAGGTGTTCTTAGAATTTGTAACGCGTCCTACATCATTCTAAATTGCTTTTCATGTTACTAATGTCGCATACAGAGTCGTAACAAGTCCTGAATGTTCGTACGTTGTTCAAATGACTCGGACGAATTCATTAGGTTTATTATGGAGTTTGAAGTTTACATACGTTATTGTATGGTGTTGTTACGATTTGTAAGGAGTCCTACATTATAATAAATTGCTTTTCAAGGTTCTAATATGGCATACAGAGTCGTAATATGTTTTAAGTTGTCGTACGATGTTCAAAGGACACGAACGAATTCATTAGGTTTATTATGGAGTTTTAATGTTTCGTACGGTGATGTAAGGTGTTCTTAGAAATTGTAACGGGTCCTACATTATTCTAAATTGCTTTTCATGTTACTAATGTCGCATACAGAGTCGTAACAAGTCGTGAGTGTTCGAACGATGTTCAAATGACTCGGACGAATTCAATAGGTTTATTATGGAGTTTGAAGTTTACATACGGTATTGTATGGTGTTGTTACGATTTGTAAGGAGTCCTACATTATAATAAATTGCTTTTCAAGGTTCTAATATGGCATATAGAGTCGTAATATGTTTTAAGTTGCCGTACGATGTTCAAAGGACACGAACGAATTCATTAAGTTTATTATGGAGTTTTAATGTTTCGTACGGTGATGTAAGATGTTCTAAGAAGTTGTAACGGGTCCTAAATTATTCTAAATTGCTTTTCATGTTGCTAATGTCGCATACAGTGTCGTAACAAGTCGTGAGTGTTCGAACGATGTTCAAATGACTCGGACGAATTCAATAGGTTTATTATGGAGTTTGAAGTTTACATACGGTATTGTATGGTGTTGTTACGATTTGTAAGGAGTCCTACATTATAATAAAGTGCTTTTCAAGGTTCTAAAATGGCATACAGAGTCGTAATATGTTTTAAGTTGTCGTACGATGTTCAAAGGACACGAACGAATTCATTAGGTTTATTATGGAGTTTTAATGTTTCGTACGGTGATGTAAGGTGTTCTTAGAAGTTGTAACGGGTCCTACATTATTCTAAATTGCTTTTCATGTTAATAATGTCGCATACAGAGTCGTAACAAGTCGTGAGTGTTCGAACGATGTTCAAATGACTCGGACGAATTCAATAGGTTTATTATGGAGTTTGAAGTTTACATACGGTATTTTATGGTGTTGTTACGATTTGTAAGGAGTCCTACATTATAATAAAGTGCTTTTCAAGGATATAAAATGGCATATAAAGTCGTAATATGTTTTAAGTTGTCGTACGATGTTCAAAGGACACGAACGAATTCATTAGGTTTATTATGGAGTTTTAATGTTTCGTACGGTGATGTAAGGTGTTCTTAGAATTTGTAACGCGTCCTACATCATTCTAAATTGCTTTTCATGTTACTAATGTCGCATACAGAGTCGTAACAAGTCCTGAATGTTCGTACGTTGTTCAAATGACTCGGACGAATTCATTAGGTTTATTATGGAGTTTGAAGTTTACATACGTTATTGTATGGTGTTGTTACGATTTGTAAGGAGTCCTACGTTATAATAAATTGCTTTTTAAGGTTCTAATATGGCATACAGAGTCGTAATATGTTTTAAGTTGTCGTACGATGTTCAAAGGACACGAACGAATTCATTAGGTTTATTATGGAGTTTTAATTTTTCGTACGGTGATGTAAGGTGTTCTTAGAATTTGTAACGGGTCCTACATCATTCTAAATTGCTTTTCATGTTACTAATGTCGCATACAGAGTCGTAACAAGTCGTGAGTGTTCGAACGATGTTCAAATGACTCGGACGAATTCAATAGGTTTATTATAGAGTTTGAAGTTTACATACGGTATTGTATGGTGTTGTTACGATTTGTAAGGAGTCCTATATTATAATAAATTGCTTTTCAAGGTTCTAATTTGGCATACAGAGTCGTAATATGTTTTAAGTTGCCCTACGATGTTCAAAGGACACGAACGAATTCATTAGGTTTATTATGGAGTTTTAATGTTTCGTACGGTGATGTAAGGTGTTCTTAGAAGTTGTAACGGGTCCTACATTATTCTAAATTGCTTTTCATGTTGCTAATGTCGCATACAGTGTCGTAACAAGTCGTGAGTGTTCGAACGATGTTCAAATGACTCGGACAAATTCAATAGGTTTATTATGGAGTTTGAAGTTTACATACGGTATTGTATGGTGTTGTTACGACTTGTAAGGAATCCTACATTATAATAAAGTGCTTTTCAAGGTTTTAAAATGGCATACAGAGTCGTAATATGTTTTAAGTTGTCGTACGATGTTCAAAGGACAAGAACGAATTCATTAGGTTTATTATGGAGTTTTAATGTTTCGTACGGTGATGTAAGGTGTTCTTAGAAGTTGTAACGGGTCCTACATTATTCTAAATTGCTTTTCATGTTAATAATGTCGCATACAGAGTCGTAACAAGTCGTGAGTGTTCGAACGATGTTCAAATGACTCGGACGAATTCAATAGGTTTATTATGGAGATTGAAGTTTACATACGGTATTGTAAGGTGTTGTTACGATTTGTAAGGAGTCCTACATTATAATAAATTGCTTTTCAAGGTTCTAATATGGCATACAGAGTCGTAATATGTTTTAAGTTGCCGTACGATGTTCAAAGGACACGAACGAATTCATTAGGTTTATTATGGAGTTTTAATGTTTCGTACAGCGATGTAAGGTGTTCTTAGAAGTTGTAACGGGTCCTACATTAATCTAAATTGCTTTTCATGTTGCTAATGTCGCATACAGAGTCGTAATAAGTCGTGAGTGTTCGAACGATGTTCAAATGAATCGGACGAATTCAATAGGTTTATTATGGAGATTGAAGTTTACATACGGTATTGTATGGTGTTGTTACGATTTGTAAGGAGTCCTACATTATAATAAATTGTTTTTCAAGGTTCTAATATGGCATACAGAGTCGTAATATGTTTTAAGTTGCCGTACGATGTTCAAAGGACACGAACGAATTCATCAGGTTTATTATGGAGTTTTAATGTTTCGTACAGCGATGTAAGGTGTTCTTAGAAGTTGTAACGGGTCCTACATTAATCTAAATTGCTTTTCATGTTGCTAATGTCGCATACAGAGTCGTAACAAGTCGTGAGTGTTCGAACGATGTTCAAATGACTCGGACGAATTCAATAGGTTTATTATGGAGTTTGAAGTTTACATACGGTATTGTATGGTGTTGTTACGATTTGTAAGGAGTCCTACATTATAATAAAGTGCTTTTCAAGGTTCTAAAATGGCATACAGAGTCGTAATATGTTTTAAGTTGTCGTATGATGTTCAAAGGACACGAACGAATTCATTAGGTTTATTATGGAGTTTTAATGTTTCGTACTGTGATGTAAGGTGTTCTTAGAATTTGTAACGGGTCCTACATTATTCTAAATTGCTTATCATGTTACTAATGTCGCATACAGAGTCGTAACAAGTCTTGAGTGTTCGTACTATGTTCAAAGGACTCGGACGAATTCATTAGGTTTATTAAGGAGTTTTAAGTTACATACGGTATTTTATGGTGTTGTTACGATTTGTAAGGAGTCCTACATTATAATAAATCGCTTTTCAAGGTTCTAATATGTTATACAGAGTCGTAATATGTTTTAAGTTTTCGTACGATGTTCAAATGACTCGGCTGAATTCATTAGGTTTTCTTATGTAGTGTTAATGTTTCGTACGGTGATGTAAGGTGTCCTTAGAAGTTGTAACGCGTCCTACATTATTCTAAATTGCTTTTCATGTTGCTAATGTCGCATATAGAGTCGTAACAAGTCGTGAGTGTTCGAACGATGTTCAAATGACTCGGACGAATTCAATAGGTTTATTATGGAGTTTGAAGTTTACATACGGTATTGTATGGTGTTGTTACGATTTGTAAGGAGTCCTACATTATAATAAAGTGCTTTTCAAGGTTCTAATATGGCATACAGAGTTGTAATATGTTTTAAGTTGTCGTACGATGTTCAGAGGACACGAACGAATTCATTAGGTTTGTTATGGAGTTTTAATGTTTCGTACTGTGATGTATGGTGTTCTTAGAATTTGTAACGGGTCCTACATTATTCTAAATTGCTTATCATGTTACTAATGTCGCATACAGAGTCGTAACAAGTCTTGAGTGTTCGTACTATGTTCAAAGGACTCGGACGAATTCATTAGGTTTATTATGGAGTTTTAAGTTACATACGGTATTTTATGGTGTTGTTACGATTTGTAAGGAGTCCTACATTATAATAAATCGCTTTTCAAGGTTCTAATATGTCATACAGAGTCGTAATATGTTTTAAGTTGGCGTACGATGTTCAAATGACTCGGCTGAATTCATTAGGTTTTCTTATGTAGTGTTAATGTTTCGTACGGTGATGTAAGGTGTCCTTAGAAGTTGTAACGCGTCCTACATTATTCTAAATTGCTTTTCATGTTGCTAATGTCGCATATAGAGTCGTAACAAGTCGTGAGTGTTCGAACGATGTTCAAATGACTCGGACGAATTCAATAGGTTTATTATGGAGTTTGAAGTTTACATACGGTATTGTATGGTGTTGTTACGATTTGTAAGGAGTCCTACATTATAATAAAGTGCTTTTCAAGGTTCTAATATGGCATACAGAGTTGTAATATGTTTTAAGTTGTCGTACGATGTTCAGAGGACACGAACGAATTCATTAGGTTTGTTATGGAGTTTTAATGTTTCGTACTGTGATGTATGGTGTTCTTAGAATTTGTAACGGGTCCTACATTATTCTAAATTGCTTATCATGTTACTAATGTCGCATACAGAGTCGTAACAAGTCTTGAGTGTTCGTACTATGTTCAAAGGACTCGGACGAATTCATTAGGTTTATTATGGAGTTTTAAGTTACATACGGTATTTTATGGTGTTGTTACGATTTGTAAGGAGTCCTACATTATAATAAATCGCTTTTCAAGGTTCTAATATGTCATACAGAGTCGTAATATGTTTTAAGTTGGCGTACGATGTTCAAATGACTCGGCTGAATTCATTAGGTTTTCTTATGTAGTGTTAATGTTTCGTACGGTGATGTAAGGTGTCCTTAGAAGTTGTAACGCGTCCTACATTATTCTAAATTGCTTTTCATGTTGCTAATGTCGCATATAGAGTCGTAACAAGTCGTGAGTGTTCGAACGATGTTCAAATGACTCGGACGAATTCAATAGGTTTATTATGGAGTTTGAAGTTTACATACGGTATTTTATGGTGTTGTTACGATTTGTAAGGAGTCCTACATTATAATAAAGTGCTTTTCAAGGATATAAAATGGCATATAAAGTCGTAATATGTTTTAAGTTGTCGTACGATGTTCAAAGGACACGAACGAATTCATTAGGTTTATTATGGAGTTTTAATGTTTCGTACGGTGATGTAAGGTGTTCTTAGAATTTGTAACGCGTCCTACATCATTCTAAATTGCTTTTCATGTTACTAATGTCGCATACAGAGTCGTAACAAGTCCTGAATGTTCGTACGTTGTTCAAATGACTCGGACGAATTAATTAGGTTTATTATGGAGTTTGAAGTTTACATACGTTATTGTATGGTGTTGTTACGATTTGTAAGGAGTCCTACATTATAATAAATTGCTTTTCAAGGTTCTAATATGGCATACAGAGTCGTAATATGTTTTAAGTTGTCGTACGATGTTCAAAGGACACGAACGAATTCATTAGGTTTATTATGGAGTTTTAATGTTTCGTACGGTGATGTAAGGTGTTCTTAGAAACTGTAACGGGTCCTACATTATTCTAAATTGCTTTTCATGTTACTAATGTCGCATACAGAGTCGTAACAAGTCGTGAGTGTTCGAACGATGTTCAAATGACTCGGACGAATTCAATAGGTTTATTATGGAGTTTGAAGTTTACATACGGTATAGTATGGTGTTGTTACGATTTGTAAGGAGTCCTACATTATAATAAATTGCTTTTCAAGGTTCTAATATGGCATATAGAGTCGTAATATGTTTTAAGTTGCCGTACGATGTTCAAAGGACACGAACGAATTCATTAAGTTTATTATGGAGTTTTAATGTTTCGTACGGTGATGTAAGATGTTCTAAGAAGTTGTAACGGGTCCTAAATTATTCTAAATTGCTTTTCATGTTGCTAATGTCGCATACAGTGTCGTAACAAGTCGTGAGTGTTCGAACGATGTTCAAATGACTCGGACGAATTCAATAGGTTTATTATGGAGTTTGAAGTTTACATACGGTATTGTATGGTGTTGTTACGATTTGTAAGGAGTCCTACATTATAATAAAGTGCTTTTCAAGGTTTTAAAATGGCATACAGAGTCGTAATATGTTTTAAGTTGCCGTACGATGTTCAAAGGACAAGAACGAATTCATTAGGTTTATTATGGAGTTTTAATGTTTCGTACGGTGATGTAAGGTGTTCTTAGAAGTTGTAACGGGTCCTACATTATTCTAAATTGCTTTTCATGTTTGTTGGTCCATGAAGATCGAAGATCTAGTGCTATAATGACTTGTTTAAACAACAATCACTCTTGACCCATACAAACAAGATCTAAAATAAACCCTAACAACAACCAACAAGATAAATCATAACCAGGAGGTATAAAATGCTACAGAGATGGATAACATATGCTCCTAGCACCTCCTGGACACACACAAACACACGGACTTTGGATAAGATTTTGCAAGAAAGTTCCACCAAAGTCACATTTCTTGAGGATAAGGTTACAATATATAGCAGTGTTAGGTTCGCTGATAGATTCGCTCCAGCGAATCTATCTAGCGAACCAACACAGGTTCGCTGGGCACATAGGTTCGCCCAGTCGAAACCTCATAATCAAAAGCTAACTAGAGCTACGGGCGAATCTATAGATTCGCCCGTAGGTTCGCTAGTACAAAAACAATAAAATACATGTAAAATATAACACCGACATGCCGGTGAGTCCAACCTACACATATGACTATCAATACTCCCCCTAGGTTGGACCTCACCTGGGGAAGTCTTCTTTTTAAGCTCCGTCTCTATTTTGGCTTCAAAGATATTCAATAACGCTCCTGCCCTATCTTCAATACTGGCCATAGGATTTGATACGTCTTTAGATCCGGCCTCTTCGTCTTGACTAGACTCAGCATCGGCGACATCAGTATCAGGCATATCAATAACATTCGTTTCCTCCTGAATATTTTCTGTATGCTCCTCGCCTCCCACATTCCATTCACTTTTGGCCCAAAAATAGAACTTATAAAGATCCGGCCATGTTGTTAGGTTCGCTGGTAGATTCGCTGGTCAGCTATAGATTCGCCCGTATTTCGCTAATAGGTTCGCTCAGCAGCAGCAACAGATTCGCTCGGCAGCAATAGATTCGCTTGCACAATGAGCCAATCAGTTGAACTTTCGTTCAAAATCTTTGTAGATTCGCTGACAGCCGTTTGAAATTTCCGAATCACAAATTTGAATTAGGTTCGCTGGATGATCAGACAGTTTCGCTGGTTGAACTGACAGATTCGCTGGTAGCTCAACCACCCTGCAACAGTACGGAAACAGCTCGAAAACCTTCAAAACTCAACCAAATTAAGATCCGTTTGTTTCAATAGCTTCCTATAACCAAAGACGACAAACCCCAAGCAAATTCCAGCTCAAAAACACAACAAAAAGCCCCGAAATCAACCAAGAGTGTTTTGACCCAAAAACCCCAAAATTTAACACAAAAAATCACTAGACTCAAACAATCAAGAGCACTAAGGCTCTGATACCATATTGTTGGTCCATGAAGATCGAAGATCCAGTGCTATAATGACTTGTTTAAACAACAATCACTCTTGACCCATACAAACAAGATCTAAAATAAACCCTAACAACAACCAACAAGATAAATCATAACCAGGAGGTATAAAATGCTACAGAGATGGATAACATATGCTCCTAGCACCTCCTGGACACACACAAACACACGGACTTTGGATAAGATTTTGCAAGAAAGTTCCACCAAAGTCACATTTCTTGAGGATAAGGTTACAATATATAGCAGTGTTAGGTTCGCTGATAGATTCGCTCCAGCGAATCTATCTAGCGAACCAACACAGGTTCGCTGGGCACATAGGTTCGCCCAGTCGAAACCTCATAATCAAAAGCTAACTAGAGCTACGGGCGAATCTATAGATTCGCCCGTAGGTTCGCTAGTACAAAAACAATAAAATACATGTAAAATATAACACCGACATGCCGGTGAGTCCAACCTACACATATGACTATCAATGTTAATAATGTCGCATACAGAGTCGTAACAAGTCGTGAGTGTTCGAACGATGTTCAAATGACTCGGACGAATTCAATAGGTTTATTATGGAGTTTGAAGTTTACATACGGTATTTTATGGTGTTGTTACGATTTGTAAGGAGTCCTACATTATAATAAAGTGCTTTTCAAGGATATAAAATGGCATATAAAGTCGTAATATGTTTTAAGTTGTCGTACGATGTTCAAAGGACACGAACGAATTCATTAGGTTTATTATGGAGTTTTAATGTTTCGTACGGTGATGTAAGGTGTTCTTAGAATTTGTAACGCGTCCTACATCATTCTAAATTGCTTTTCATGTTACTAATGTCGCATACAGAGTCGTAACAAGTCCTGAATGTTCGTACGTTGTTCAAATGACTCGGACGAATTCATTAGGTTTATTATGGAGTTTGAAGTTTACATACGTTATTGTATGGTGTTGTTACGATTTGTAAGGAGTCCTACATTATACTAAATTGCTTTTTAAGGTTCTAATATGGCATACAGAGTCGTAATATGTTTTAAGTTGTCGTACGATGTTCAAAGGACACGAACGAATTCATTAGGTTTATTATGGAGTTTTAATGTTTCGTACGGTGATGTAAGGTGTTCTTAGAAATTGTAACGGGTCCTACATTATTCTAAATTGCTTTTCATGTTACTAATGTCGCATACAGAGTCGTTACAAGTCGTGAGTGTTCGAACGATGTTCAAATGACTCGGACGAATTCAATAGGTTTATTATGGAGTTTGAAGTTTACATACGGTATTGTATGGTGTTGTTACGATTTGTAAGGAGTCCTACATTATAATAAATTGCTTTTCAAGGTTCTAATATGGCATATAGAGTCGTAATATGTTTTAAGTTGTCGTACGATGTGCAAAGGACACGAACGAATTCATTATGTTTATTATGGAGTTTTAATGTTTCGTACGGTGATGTAAGGTGTTCTTAGAAGTTGTAACGGGTCCTACATTATTCTAAATTGCTTTTCATGTTGCTAATGTCGCATACAGTGTCGTAACAAGTCGTGAGTGTTCGAACGATGTTCAAATGACTCGGACGAATTCAATAGGTTTATTATGGAGTTTGAAGTTTACATACGGTATTGTATGGTGTTATTACGATTTGTAAGGAGTCCTACATTATAATAAAGTGCTTTTCAAGGTTCTAAAATGGCATACAGAGTCGTAATATGTTTTAAGTTGTCGTACGCTGTTCAAAGGACACGAACGAATTCATTAGGTTTATTATGGAGTTTTAATGTTTCGTACGATGAAGTAAGGTGTTCTTAGAATTTGTAACGGGTCCTACATTATTCTAAATTGTTTATCATGTTACTAATGTCGCATACAGAGTCGTAACAAGTCCTGAGTGTTCGTACGATGTTCAAAGGACTCAGACGAATTCATTAGGTTTATTATGGAGTTTTAAGTTACATACGGTATTGTAAGGTGTTTTTACAATTTGTAAGGAGTCCTACATTATATTAAATTGCTTTTCAAGTTTCTAATATGGCATACAGAGTCGTAATATGTTTTAAGTTTTCGTACGATGTTCAAATGACTCGGCTGAATTCAGTAGGTTTTCTTATGTAGTGTTAATGTTTCGTACGGTGATGTAAGGTGTCCTTAGAAGTTGTAACGCGTCCTACATTATTCTAAATTGCTTTTCATGTTGCTAATGTCGCATACAGAGTCGTAACAAGTCGTGAGTGTTCGAACGATGTTCAAATGACTCGGACGAATTCAATAGGTTTATTATGGAGATTGAAGTTTACATACGGTATTGTATGGTGTTGTTACGATTTGTAAGGAGTCCTACATTATAATAAATTGCTTTTCAAGGTTCTAATATGGCATACAGAGTCGTAATATGTTTTAAGTTGCCGTACGATGTTCAAAGGACAAGAACGAATTCATTAGGTTTATTATGGAGTTTTAATGTTTCGTACGGTGATGTAAGGTGTTCTTAGAAGTTGTAACGGGTCCTACATTATTCTAAATTGCTTTTCATGTTAATAATGTCGCATACAGAGTCGTAACAAGTCGTGAGTGTTCGAACGATGTTCAAATGACTCGGACGAATTCAATAGGTTTATTATGGAGTTTGAAGTTTACATACGGTATTTTATGGTGTTGTTACGATTTGTAAGGAGTCCTACATTATAATAAAGTGCTTTTCAAGGATATAAAATGGCATATAAAGTCGTAATATGTTTTAAGTTGTCGTACGATGTTCAAAGGACACGAACGAATTCATTAGGTTTATTATGGAGTTTTAATGTTTCGTGCGGTGATGTAAGGTGTTCTTAGAATTTGTAACGCGTCCTACATCATTCTAAATTGCTTTTCATGTTACTAATGTCGCATACAGAGTCGTAACAAGTCCTGAATGTTCGTACGTTGTTCAAATGACTCGGACGAATTCATTAGGTTTATTATGGAGTTTGAAGTTTACATACGTTATTGTATGGTGTTGTTACGATTTGTAAGGAGTCCTACATTATACTAAATTGCTTTTTAAGGTTCTAATATGGCATACAGAGTCGTAATATGTTTTAAGTTGTCGTACGATGTTCAAAGGACACGAACGAATTCATTAGGTTTATTATGGAGTTTTAATGTTTCGTACGGTGATGTAAGGTGTTCTTAGAAATTGTAACGGGTCCTACATTATTCTAAATTGCTTTTCATGTTACTAATGTCGCATACAGAGTCGTTACAAGTCGTGAGTGTTCGAACGATGTTCAAATGACTCGGACGAATTCAATAGGTTTATTATGGAGTTTGAAGTTTACATACGGTATTGTATGGTGTTGTTACGATTTGTAAGGAGTCCTACATTATAATAAATTGCTTTTCAAGGTTCTAATATGGCATATAGAGTCGTAATATGTTTTAAGTTGTCGTACGATGTGCAAAGGACACGAACGAATTCATTATGTTTATTATGGAGTTTTAATGTTTCGTACGGTGATGTAAGGTGTTCTTAGAAGTTGTAACGGGTCCTACATTATTCTAAATTGCTTTTCATGTTGCTAATGTCGCATACAGTGTCGTAACAAGTCGTGAGTGTTCGAACGATGTTCAAATGACTCGGACGAATTCAATAGGTTTATTATGGAGTTTGAAGTTTACATACGGTATTGTATGGTGTTATTACGATTTGTAAGGAGTCCTACATTATAATAAAGTGCTTTTCAAGGTTCTAAAATGGCATACAGAGTCGTAATATGTTTTAAGTTGTCGTACGCTGTTCAAAGGACACGAACGAATTCATTAGGTTTATTATGGAGTTTTAATGTTTCGTACGATGAAGTAAGGTGTTCTTAGAATTTGTAACGGGTCCTACATTATTCTAAATTGTTTATCATGTTACTAATGTCGCATACAGAGTCGTAACAAGTCCTGAGTGTTCGTACGATGTTCAAAGGACTCAGACGAATTCATTAGGTTTATTATGGAGTTTTAAGTTACATACGGTATTGTAAGGTGTTTTTACAATTTGTAAGGAGTCCTACATTATATTAAATTGCTTTTCAAGTTTCTAATATGGCATACAGAGTCGTAATATGTTTTAAGTTTTCGTACGATGTTCAAATGACTCGGCTGAATTCAGTAGGTTTTCTTATGTAGTGTTAATGTTTCGTACGGTGATGTAAGGTGTCCTTAGAAGTTGTAACGCGTCCTACATTATTCTAAATTGCTTTTCATGTTGCTAATGTCGCATACAGAGTCGTAACAAGTCGTGAGTGTTCGAACGATGTTCAAATGACTCGGACGAATTCAATAGGTTTATTATGGAGATTGAAGTTTACATACGGTATTGTATGGTGTTGTTACGATTTGTAAGGAGTCCTACATTATAATAAATTGCTTTTCAAGGTTCTAATATGGCATACAGAGTCGTAATATGTTTTAAGTTGCCGTACGATGTTCAAAGGACACGAACGAATTCATTAGGTTTATTATGGAGTTTTAATGTTTCGTACAGTGATGTAAGGTGTTCTTAGAAGTTGTAACGGGTCCTACGTTATTCTAAATTGCTTTTCATGTTGCTAATGTCGCATACAGAGTCGTAACAACTTGTGAGTGTTCGAACGATGTTCAAATGACTCGGACGAATTCAATAGGTTTATTATGGAGTTTGAAGTTTACATACGGTATTGTATGGTGTTGTTACGATTTGTAAGGAGTCCTACATTATAATAAAGTGCTTTTCAAGGTTCTAAAATGGCATACAGAGTCGTAATATGTTTTAAGTTGTCGTACGCTGTTCAAAGGACACGAACGAATTCATTAGGTTTATTATGGAGTTTTAATGTTTCGTACGGTGAAGTAAGGTGTTCTTAGAATTTGTAACGGGTCCTACATTATTCTAAATTGTTTATCATGTTACTAATGTCGCATACAGAGTCGTAACAAGTCCTGAGTGTTCGTACGATGTTCAAAGGACTCAGACGAATTCATTAGGTTTATTATGGAGTTTTAAGTTACATACGGTATTGTAAGGTGTTTTTACGATTTGTAAGGAGTCCTACATTATATTAAATTGCTTTTCAAGGTTCTAATATGGCATACAGAGTCGTAATATGTTTTAAGTTTTCGTACGATGTTCAAATGACTCGGCTGAATTCAGTAGGTTTTCTTATGTAGTGTTAATGTTTCGTACGGTGATGTAAGGTGTTCTTAAAAGTTGTAACGCGTCCTACATTATTCTAAATTGCTTATCATGTTGCTAATGTCGCATACAGAGTCGTAACAAGTCGTGAGTGTTCGAACGATGTTCAAATGACTCGGACGAATTCAATAGGTTTATTATGGAGTTTGAAGTTTACATACGGTATTGTATGGTGTTGTTACGATTTGTAAGGAGTCCTACATTATAATAAAGTGCTTTTCAAGGTTCTAAAATGGCATATAAAGTCGTAATATGTTTTAAGTTGTCGTACGATGTTCAAAGGACACGAACGAATTCATTAGGTTTATTATGGAGTTTTAATTTTTCGTACGGTGATGTAAGGTGTTCTTAGAAGTTGTAACGGGTCCTACGTTATTCTAAATTGCTTTTCATGTTGCTAATGTCGCATACAGAGTCGTAACAACTTGTGAGTGTTCGAACGATGTTCAAATGACTCGGACGAATTCAATAGGTTTATTATGGAGTTTGAAGTTTACATACGGTATTGTATGGTGTTGTTACGATTTGTAAGGAGTCCTACATTATAATAAAGTGCTTTTCAAGGTTCTAAAATGGCATACAGAGTCGTAATATGTTTTAAGTTGTCGTACGCTGTTCAAAGGACACGAACGAATTCATTAGGTTTATTATGGAGTTTTAATGTTTCGTACGGTGAAGTAAGGTGTTCTTAGAATTTGTAACGGGTCCTACATTATTCTAAATTGTTTATCATGTTACTAATGTCGCATACAGAGTCGTAACAAGTCCTGAGTGTTCGTACGATGTTCAAAGGACTCAGACGAATTCATTAGGTTTATTATGGAGTTTTAAGTTACATACGGTATTGTAAGGTGTTTTTACGATTTGTAAGGAGTCCTACATTATATTAAATTGCTTTTCAAGGTTCTAATATGGCATACAGAGTCGTAATATGTTTTAAGTTTTCGTACGATGTTCAAATGACTCGGCTGAATTCAGTAGGTTTTCTTATGTAGTGTTAATGTTTCGTACGGTGATGTAAGGTGTTCTTAGAAGTTGTAACGCGTCCTACATTATTCTAAATTGCTTATCATGTTGCTAATGTCGCATACAGAGTCGTAACAAGTCGTGAGTGTTCGAACGATGTTCAAATGACTCGGACGAATTCAATAGGTTTATTATGGAGTTTGAAGTTTACATACGGTATTGTATGGTGTTGTTACGATTTGTAAGGAGTCCTACATTATAATAAAGTGCTTTTCAAGGTTCTAAAATGGCATATAAAGTCGTAATATGTTTTAAGTTGTCGTACGATGTTCAAAGGACACGAACGAATTCATTAGGTTTATTATGGAGTTTTAATTTTTCGTACGGTGATGTAAGGTGTTCTTAGAAGTTGTAACGGGTCCTACGTTATTCTAAATTGCTTTTCATGTTGCTAATGTCGCATACAGAGTCGTAACAACTTGTGAGTGTTCGAACGATGTTCAAATGACTCGGACGAATTCAATAGGTTTATTATGGAGTTTGAAGTTTACATACGGTATTGTATGGTGTTGTTACGATTTGTAAGGAGTCCTACATTATAATAAAGTGCTTTTCAAGGTTCTAAAATGGCATACAGAGTCGTAATATGTTTTAAGTTGTCGTACGCTGTTCAAAGGACACGAACGAATTCATTAGGTTTATTATGGAGTTTTAATGTTTCGTACGGTGAAGTAAGGTGTTCTTAGAATTTGTAACGGGTCCTACATTATTCTAAATTGTTTATCATGTTACTAATGTCGCATACAGAGTCGTAACAAGTCCTGAGTGTTCGTACGATGTTCAAAGGACTCAGACGAATTCATTAGGATTATTATGGAGTTTTAAGTTACATACGGTATTGTAAGGTGTTTTTACGATTTGTAAGGAGTCCTACATTATATTAAATTGCTTTTCAAGGTTCTAATATGGCATACAGAGTCGTAATATGTTTTAAGTTTTCGTACGATGTTCAAATGACTCGGCTGAATTCAGTAGGTTTTCTTATGTAGTGTTAATGTTTCGTACGGTGGTGTAAGGTGTCCTTAGAAGTTGTAACGCGTCCTACATTATTCTAAATTGCTTTTCATGTTGCTAATGTCGCATACAGAGTCGTAACAAGTCGTGAGTGTTCGAACGATGTTCAAATGACTCGGACGAATTCAATAGGTTTATTATGGAGATTGAAGTTTACATACGGTATTGTATGGTGTTGTTACGATTTGTAAGGAGTCCTACATTATAATAAATTGCTTTTCAAGGTTCTAATATGGCATACAGAGTCGTAATATGTTTTAAGTTGCCGTACGATGTTCAAAGGACACGAACGAATTCATTAGGTTTATTATGGAGTTTTAATGTTTCGTACAGTGATGTAAGGTGTTCTTAGAAGTTGTAACGGGTCCTACGTTATTCTAAATTGCTTTTCATGTTGCTAATGTCGCATACAGAGTCGTAACAACTTGTGAGTGTTCGAACGATGTTCAAATGACTCGGACGAATTCAATAGGTTTATTATGGAGTTTGAAGTTTACATACGGTATTGTATGGTGTTGTTACGATTTGTAAGGAATCCTACATTATAATAAAGTGCTTTTCAAGGTTCTAATATGGCATACAGAGTCGTAATATGTTTTAAGTTGCCCTACGATGTTCAAAGGACACGAACGAATTCATTAGGTTTATTATGGAGTTTTAATGTTTCGTACGGTGATGTAAGGTGTTCTTAGAAGTTGTAACGGGTCCTACATTATTCTAAATTGCTTTTCATGTTGCTAATGTCGCATACAGTGTCGTAACAAGTCGTGAGTGTTCGAATGATGTTCAAATGACTCGGACGAATTCAATAGGTTTATTATGGAGTTTGAAGTTTACATACGGTATTGTATGGTGTTGTTACGATTTGTAAGGAGTCCTACATTATAATAAAGTGCTTTTCAAGGTTCTAAAATGGCATATAAAGTCGTAATATGTTTTAAGTTGTCGTACGATGTTCAAAGGACACGAACGAATTCATTAGGTTTATTATGGAGTTTTAATTTTTCGTATGGTGATGTAAGGTGTTCTTAGAATTTGTAACGAGTCCTACATTATTCTAAATTGCTTTTCATGTTACTAATGTCGCATACAGAGTCGTAACAAGTCGTGAGTGTTCGAACGATGTTCAAATGATTCGGACGAATTCAATAGGTTTATTATAGAGTTTGAAGTTTACATACGGTATTGTATGGTGTTGTTACGATTTGTAAGGAGTCCTACATTATAATAAAGTGCTTTTCAAGGTTCTAAAATGGCATATAAAGTCGTAATATGTTTTAAGTTGTCGTACGATGTTCAAAGGACACGAACGAATTCATTAGGTTTATTATGGAGTTTTAATTTTTCGTACGGTGATGTAAGGTGTTCTTAGAAGTTGTAACGGGTCCTACGTTATTCTAAATTGCTTTTCATGTTGCTAATGTCGCATACAGAGTCGTAACAACTTGTGAGTGTTCGAACGATGTTCAAATGACTCGGACGAATTCAATAGGTTTATTATGGAGTTTGAAGTTTACATACGGTATTGTATGGTGTTGTTACGATTTGTAAGGAGTCCTACATTATAATAAAGTGCTTTTCAAGGTTCTAAAATGGCATACAGAGTCGTAATATGTTTTAAGTTGTCGTACGCTGTTCAAAGGACACGAACGAATTCATTAGGTTTATTATGGAGTTTTAATGTTTCGTACGGTGAAGTAAGGTGTTCTTAGAATTTGTAACGGGTCCTACATTATTCTAAATTGTTTATCATGTTACTAATGTCGCATACAGAGTCGTAACAAGTCCTGAGTGTTCGTACGATGTTCAAAGGACTCAGACGAATTCATTAGGTTTATTATGGAGTTTTAAGTTACATACGGTATTGTAAGGTGTTTTTACGATTTGTAAGGAGTCCTACATTATATTAAATTGCTTTTCAAGGTTCTAATATGGCATACAGAGTCGTAATATGTTTTAAGTTTTCGTACGATGTTCAAATGACTCGGCTGAATTCAGTAGGTTTTCTTATGTAGTGTTAATGTTTCGTACGGTGATGTAAGGTGTTCTTAGAAGTTGTAACGCGTCCTACATTATTCTAAATTGCTTATCATGTTGCTAATGTCGCATACAGAGTCGTAACAACTTGTGAGTGTTCGAACGATGTTCAAATGACTCGGACGAATTCAATAGGTTTATTATGGAGTTTGAAGTTTACATACGGTATTGTATGGTGTTGTTACGATTTGTAAGGAATCCTACATTATAATAAAGTGCTTTTCAAGGTTCTAATATGGCATACAGAGTCGTAATATGTTTTAAGTTGCCCTACGATGTTCAAAGGACACGAACGAATTCATTAGGTTTATTATGGAGTTTTAATGTTTCGTACGGTGATGTAAGGTGTTCTTAGAAGTTGTAACGGGTCCTACATTATTCTAAATTGCTTTTCATGTTGCTAATGTCGCATACAGTGTCGTAACAAGTCGTGAGTGTTCGAATGATGTTCAAATGACTCGGACGAATTCAATAGGTTTATTATGGAGTTTGAAGTTTACATACGGTATTGTATGGTGTTGTTACGATTTGTAAGGAGTCCTACATTATAATAAAGTGCTTTTCAAGGTTCTAAAATGGCATATAAAGTCGTAATATGTTTTAAGTTGTCGTACGATGTTCAAAGGACACGAACGAATTCATTAGGTTTATTATGGAGTTTTAATTTTTCGTATGGTGATGTAAGGTGTTCTTAGAATTTGTAACGAGTCCTACATTATTCTAAATTGCTTTTCATGTTACTAATGTCGCATACAGTGTCGTAACAAGTCGTGAGTGTTCGAACGATGTTCAAATGACTCGGACGAATTCAATAGGTTTATTATGGAGTTTGAAGTTTACATACGGTATTGTATGGTGTTGTTACGATTTGTAAGGAGTCCTACATTATAATAAAGTGCTTTTCAAGGTTCTAAAATGGCATATAAAGTCGTAATATGTTTTAAGTTGTCGTACGATGTTCAAAGGACACGAACGAATTCATTAGGTTTATTATGGAGTTTTAATTTTTCGTACGGTGATGTAAGGTGTTCTTAGAAGTTGTAACGGGTCCTACGTTATTCTAAATTGCTTTTCATGTTGCTAATGTCGCATACAGAGTCGTAACAACTTGTGAGTGTTCGAACGATGTTCAAATGACTCGGACGAATTCAATAGGTTTATTATGGAGTTTGAAGTTTACATACGGTATTGTATGGTGTTGTTACGATTTGTAAGGAGTCCTACATTATAATAAAGTGCTTTTCAAGGTTCTAAAATGGCATACAGAGTCGTAATATGTTTTAAGTTGTCGTACGCTGTTCAAAGGACACGAACGAATTCATTAGGTTTATTATGGAGTTTTAATGTTTCGTACGGTGAAGTAAGGTGTTCTTAGAATTTGTAACGGGTCCTACATTATTCTAAATTGTTTATCATGTTACTAATGTCGCATACAGAGTCGTAACAAGTCCTGAGTGTTCGTACGATGTTCAAAGGACTCAGACGAATTCATTAGGTTTATTATGGAGTTTTAAGTTACATACGGTATTGTAAGGTGTTTTTACGATTTGTAAGGAGTCCTACATTATATTAAATTGCTTTTCAAGGTTCTAATATGGCATACAGAGTCGTAATATGTTTTAAGTTTTCGTACGATGTTCAAATGACTCGGCTGAATTCAGTAGGTTTTCTTATGTAGTGTTAATGTTTCGTACGGTGATGTAAGGTGTTCTTAGAAGTTGTAACGCGTCCTACATTATTCTAAATTGCTTATCATGTTGCTAATGTCGCATACAGAGTCGTAACAAGTCGTGAGTGTTCGAACGATGTTCAAATGACTCGGACGAATTCAATAGGTTTATTATGGAGTTTGAAGTTTACATACGGTATTGTATGGTGTTGTTACGATTTGTAAGGAGTCCTACATTATAATAAAGTGCTTTTCAAGGTTCTAAAATGGCATATAAAGTCGTAATATGTTTTAAGTTGTCGTACGATGTTCAAAGGACACGAACGAATTCATTAGGTTTATTATGGAGTTTTAATTTTTCGTACGGTGATGTAAGGTGTTCTTAGAAGTTGTAACGGGTCCTACGTTATTCTAAATTGCTTTTCATGTTGCTAATGTCGCATACAGAGTCGTAACAACTTGTGAGTGTTCGAACGATGTTCAAATGACTCGGACGAATTCAATAGGTTTATTATGGAGTTTGAAGTTTACATACGGTATTGTATGGTGTTGTTACGATTTGTAAGGAGTCCTACATTATAATAAAGTGCTTTTCAAGGTTCTAAAATGGCATACAGAGTCGTAATATGTTTTAAGTTGTCGTACGCTGTTCAAAGGACACGAACGAATTCATTAGGTTTATTATGGAGTTTTAATGTTTCGTACGGTGAAGTAAGGTGTTCTTAGAATTTGTAACGGGTCCTACATTATTCTAAATTGTTTATCATGTTACTAATGTCGCATACAGAGTCGTAACAAGTCCTGAGTGTTCGTACGATGTTCAAAGGACTCAGACGAATTCATTAGGATTATTATGGAGTTTTAAGTTACATACGGTATTGTAAGGTGTTTTTACGATTTGTAAGGAGTCCTACATTATATTAAATTGCTTTTCAAGGTTCTAATATGGCATACAGAGTCGTAATATGTTTTAAGTTTTCGTACGATGTTCAAATGACTCGGCTGAATTCAGTAGGTTTTCTTATGTAGTGTTAATGTTTCGTACGGTGGTGTAAGGTGTCCTTAGAAGTTGTAACGCGTCCTACATTATTCTAAATTGCTTTTCATGTTGCTAATGTCGCATACAGAGTCGTAACAAGTCGTGAGTGTTCGAACGATGTTCAAATGACTCGGACGAATTCAATAGGTTTATTATGGAGATTGAAGTTTACATACGGTATTGTATGGTGTTGTTACGATTTGTAAGGAGTCCTACATTATAATAAATTGCTTTTCAAGGTTCTAATATGGCATACAGAGTCGTAATATGTTTTAAGTTGCCGTACGATGTTCAAAGGACACGAACGAATTCATTAGGTTTATTATGGAGTTTTAATGTTTCGTACAGTGATGTAAGGTGTTCTTAGAAGTTGTAACGGGTCCTACGTTATTCTAAATTGCTTTTCATGTTGCTAATGTCGCATACAGAGTCGTAACAACTTGTGAGTGTTCGAACGATGTTCAAATGACTCGGACGAATTCAATAGGTTTATTATGGAGTTTGAAGTTTACATACGGTATTGTATGGTGTTGTTACGATTTGTAAGGAATCCTACATTATAATAAAGTGCTTTTCAAGGTTCTAATATGGCATACAGAGTCGTAATATGTTTTAAGTTGCCCTACGATGTTCAAAGGACACGAACGAATTCATTAGGTTTATTATGGAGTTTTAATGTTTCGTACGGTGATGTAAGGTGTTCTTAGAAGTTGTAACGGGTCCTACATTATTCTAAATTGCTTTTCATGTTGCTAATGTCGCATACAGTGTCGTAACAAGTCGTGAGTGTTCGAATGATGTTCAAATGACTCGGACGAATTCAATAGGTTTATTATGGAGTTTGAAGTTTACATACGGTATTGTATGGTGTTGTTACGATTTGTAAGGAGTCCTACATTATAATAAAGTGCTTTTCAAGGTTCTAAAATGGCATATAAAGTCGTAATATGTTTTAAGTTGTCGTACGATGTTCAAAGGACACGAACGAATTCATTAGGTTTATTATGGAGTTTTAATTTTTCGTATGGTGATGTAAGGTGTTCTTAGAATTTGTAACGAGTCCTACATTATTCTAAATTGCTTTTCATGTTACTAATGTCGCATACAGAGTCGTAACAAGTCGTGAGTGTTCGAACGATGTTCAAATGATTCGGACGAATTCAATAGGTTTATTATAGAGTTTGAAGTTTACATACGGTATTGTATGGTGTTGTTACGATTTGTAAGGAGTCCTACATTATAATAAATTGCTTTTCAAGGTTCTAATATGGCATACAGAGTCGTAATATGTTTTAAGTTGCCCTACGATGTTCAAAGGACACGAACGAATTCATTAGGTTTATTATGGAGTTTTAATGTTTCGTACGGTGATGTAAGGTGTTCTTAGAAGTTGTAACGGGTCCTACATTATTCTAAATTGCTTTTCATGTTGCTAATGTCGCATACAGTGTCGTAACAAGTCGTGAGTGTTCGAACGATGTTCAAATGACTCGGACGAATTCAATAGGTTTATTATGGAGTTTGAAGTTTACATACGGTATTGTATGGTGTTTTTACGATTTGTAAGGAGTCCTACATTATAATAAAGTGCTTTTCAAGGTTCTAAAATGGCATATAAAGTCGTAATATGTTTTAAGTTGTCGTACGATGTTCAAAGGACACGAACGAATTCATTAGGTTTATTGTGGAGTTTTAATTTTTCATACGGTGAAGTAAGGTGTTCTTAGAATTTGTAACGGGTCCTACATTATTCTAAATTGTTTATCATGTTACTAATGTCGCATACAGAGTCGTAACAAGTCCTGAGTGTTCGTACGATGTTCAAAGGACTCAGACGAATTCATTAGGTTTATTATGGAGTTTTAAGTTACATACGGTATTGTAAGGTGTTTTTACGATTTGTAAGGAGTCCTACATTATATTAAATTGCTTTTCAAGGTTCTAATATGGCATACAGAGTCGTAATATGTTTTAAGTTTTCGTACGATGTTCAAATGACTCGTCTGAATTCAGTAGGTTTTCTTATGTAGTGTTAATGTTTCGTACGGTGATGTAAGGTGTCCTTAGAAGTTGTAACGCGTCCTACATTATTCTAAATTGCTTTTCATGTTGCTAATGCCGCATACAGAGTCGTAACAAGTCGTGAGTGCTCGAACGATGTTCAAATGACTCGGACGAATTCAATAGGTTTATTATGGAGATTGAAGTTTACATACGGTATTGTATGGTGTTGTTACGATTTGTAAGGAGTCCTACATTATAATAAATTGCTTTTCAAGGTTCTAATATGGCATACAGAGTCGTAATATGTTTTAAGTTGCCGTACGATGTTCAAAGGACACGAACGAATTCATTAGGTTTATTATGGAGTTTTAATGTTTCGTACAGTGATGTAAGGTGTTCTTAGAAGTTGTAACGGGTCCTACGTTATTCTAAATTGCTTTTCATGTTGCTAATGTCGCATACAGAGTCGTAACAACTTGTGAGTGTTCGAACGATGTTCAAATGACTCGGACGAATTCAATAGGTTTATTATGGAGTTTGAAGTTTACATACGGTATTGTATGGTGTTGTTACGATTTGTAAGGAATCCTACATTATAATAAAGTGCTTTTCAAGGTTCTAATATGGCATACAGAGTCGTAATATGTTTTAAGTTGCCCTACGATGTTCAAAGGACACGAACGAATTCATTAGGTTTATTATGGAGTTTTAATGTTTCGTACGGTGATGTAAGGTGTTCTTAGAAGTTGTAACGGGTCCTACATTATTCTAAATTGCTTTTCATGTTGCTAATGTCGCATACAGTGTCGTAACAAGTCGTGAGTGTTCGAACGATGTTCAAATGACTCGGACGAATTCAATAGGTTTATTATGGAGTTTGAAGTTTACATACGGTATTGTATGGTGTTGTTACGATTTGTAAGGAGTCCTACATTATAATAAAGTGCTTTTCAAGGTTCTAAAATGGCATATAAAGTCGTAATATGTTTTAAGTTGTCGTACGATGTTCAAAGGACACGAACGAATTCATTAGGTTTATTATGGAGTTTTAATTTTTCGTACGGTGATGTAAGGTGTTCTTAGAATTTGTAACGGGTCCTACATTATTCTAAATTGCTTTTCATGTTACTAATGTCGCATACAGAGTCGTAACAAGTCGTGAGTGTTCGAACGATGTTCAAATGATTCGGACGAATTCAATAGGTTTATTATAGAGTTTGAAGTTTACATACGGTATTGTATGGTGTTGTTACGATTTGTAAGGAGTCCTACATTATAATAAATTGCTTTTCAAGGTTCTAATATGGCATACAGAGTCGTAATATGTTTTAAGTTGCCCTACGATGTTCAAAGGACACGAACGAATTCATTAGGTTTATTATGGAGTTTTAATGTTTCGTACGGTGATGTAAGGTGTTCTTAGAAGTTGTAACGGGTCCTACATTATTCTAAATTGCTTTTCATGTTGCTAATGTCGCATACAGTGTCGTAACAAGTCGTGAGTGTTCGAACGATGTTCAAATGACTCGGACGAATTCAATAGGTTTATTATGGAGTTTGAAGTTTACATACGGTATTGTATGGTGTTTTTACGATTTGTAAGGAGTCCTACATTATAATAAAGTGCTTTTCAAGGTTCTAAAATGGCATATAAAGTCGTAATATGTTTTAAGTTGTCGTACGATGTTCAAAGGACACGAACAAATTCATTAGGTTTATTATGGAGTTTTAATTTTTCGTACGGTGATGTAAGGTGTTCTTAGAATTTGTAACGGGTCCTACATTATTCTAAATTGTTTTTCATGTTACTAATGTCGCATACAGAGTCGTAACAAGTCGTGAGTGTTCGAACGATGTTCAAATGATTCGGACGAATTCAATAGGTTTATTATAGAGTTTGAAGTTTACATACGGTATTGTATGGTGTTGTTACGATTTGTAAGGAGTCCTACATTATAATAAATTGCTTTTCAAGGTTCTAATATGGCATACAGAGTCGTAATATGTTTTAAGTTGCCCTACGATGTTCAAAGGACACGAACGAATTCATTAGGTTTATTATGGAGTTTTAATGTTTCGTACGGTGATGTAAGGTGTTCTTAGAAGTTGTAACGGGTCCTACATTATTCTAAATTGCTTTTCATGTTGCTAATATCGCATACAGTGTCGTAACAAGTCGTGAGTGTTCGAACGATGTTCAAATGACTCGGACGAATTCAATAGGTTTATTATGGAGTTTGAAGTTTACATACGGTATTGTATGGTGTTTTTACGATTTGTAAGGAGTCCTACATTATAATAAAGTGCTTTTCAAGGTTCTAAAATGGCATATAAAGTCGTAATATGTTTTAAGTTGTCGTACGATGTTCAAAGGACACGAACGAATTCATTAGGTTTATTGTGGAGTTTTAATTTTTCGTACGGTGAAGTAAGGTGTTCTTAGAATTTGTAACGGGTCCTACATTATTCTAAATTGTTTATCATGTTACTAATGTCGCATACAGAGTCGTAACAAGTCCTGAGTGTTCGTACGATGTTCAAAGGACTCAGACGAATTCATTAGGTTTATTATGGAGTTTTAAGTTACATACGGTATTGTAAGGTGTTTTTACGATTTGTAAGGAGTCCTACATTATATTAAATTGCTTTTCAAGGTTCTAATATGGCATACAGAGTCGTAATATGTTTTAAGTTTTCGTACGATGTTCAAATGACTCGGCTGAATTCAGTAGGTTTTCTTATGTAGTGTTAATGTTTCGTACGGTGATGTAAGGTGTCCTTAGAAGTTGTAACGCGTCCTACATTATTCTAAATTGCTTTTCATGTTGCTAATGTCGCATACAGAGTCGTAACAAGTCGTGAGTGTTCGAACGATGTTCAAATGACTCGGACGAATTCAATAGGTTTATTATGGAGATTGAAGTTTACATACGGTATTGTATGGTGTTGTTACGATTTGTAAGGAGTCCTACATTATAATAAATTGCTTTTCAAGGTTCTAATATGGCATACAGAGTCGTAATATGTTTTAAGTTGCCGTACGATGTTCAAAGGACACGAACGAATTCATTAGGTTTATTATGGAGTTTTAATGTTTCGTACAGTGATGTAAGGTGTTCTTAGAAGTTGTAACGGGTCCTACGTTATTCTAAATTGCTTTTCACGTTGCTAATGTCGCATACAGAGTCGTAACAACTTGTGAGTGTTCGAACGATGTTCAAATGACTCGGACGAATTCAATAGGTTTATTATGGAGTTTGAAGTTTACATACGGTATTGTATGGTGTTGTTACGATTTGTAAGGAATCCTACATTATAATAAAGTGCTTTTCAAGGTTCTAATATGGCATACAGAGTCGTAATATGTTTTAAGTTGCCCTACGATGTTCAAAGGACACGAACGAATTCATTAGGTTTATTATGGAGTTTTAATGTTTCGTACGGTGATGTAAGGTGTTCTTAGAAGTTGTAACGGGTCCTACATTATTCTAAATTGCTTTTCATGTTGCTAATGTCGCATATAGTGTCGTAACAAGTCGTGAGTGTTCGAACGATGTTCAAATGACTCGGACGAATTCAATAGGTTTATTATGGAGTTTGAAGTTTACATACGGTATTGTATGGTGTTGTTACGATTTGTAAGGAGTCCTACATTATAATAAAGTGCTTTTCAAGGTTCTAAAATGGCATATAAAGTCGTAATATGTTTTAAGTTGTCGTACGATGTTCAAAGGACACGAACGAATTCATTAGGTTTATTATGGAGTTTTAATTTTTCGTATGGTGATGTAAGGTGTTCTTAGAATTTGTAACGGGTCCTACATTATTCTAAATTGCTTTTCATGTTACTAATGTCACATACAGAGTCGTAACAAGTCGTGAGTGTTCGAACGATGTTCAAATGATTCGGACGAATTCAATAGGTTTATTATAGAGTTTGAAGTTTACATACGGTATTGTCTGGTGTTGTTACGATTTGTAAGGAGTCCTACATTATAATAAATTGCTTTTCAAGGTTCTAATATGGCATACAGAGTCGTAATATGTTTTAAGTTGCCCTACGATGTTCAAAGGACACGAACGAATTCATTAGGTTTATTATGGAGTTTTAATGTTTCGTACGGTGATATAAGGTGTTCTTAGAAGTTGTAACGGGTCCTACATTATTCTAAATTTCTTTTCATGTTGCTAATGTCGCATACAGTGTCGTAACAAGTCGTGAGTGTTCGAACGATGTTCAAATGACTCGGACGAATTCAATAGGTTTATTATGGAGTTTGAAGTTTACATACGGTATTGTATGGTGTTGTTACGATTTGTAAGGAGTCCTACATTATAATAAAGTGTTTTTCAAGGTTCTAAAATGGCATATAAAGTCGTAATATGTTTTAAGTTGCCGTACGATGTTCAAAGGTCACGAACGAATTCATTAGGTTTATTATGGAGTTTTAATGTTTCGTACAGTGATGTAAGGTGTTCTTAGAAGTTGTAACGGGTCCTACATTATTCTAAATTGCTTTTCATGTTGCTAATGTCGCATACAGAGTCGTAACAAGTCGTGAGTGTTCGAACGATGTTCAAATGACTCGGACGAATTCAATAGGTTTATTATAGAGTTTGAAGTTTACATACGGTATTGTATGGTGTTGTTACGATTTGTAAGGAGTCCTACATTATAATAAAGTGTTTTTCAAGGTTCTAAAATGGCATATAAAGTCGTAATATGTTTTAAGTTGCCGTACGATATTCAAAGGACACGAACGAATTCATTAGGTTTATTATGGAGTTTTAATGTTTCGTACAGTGATGTAAGGTGTTCTTAGAAGTTGTAACGGGTCCTACATTATTCTAAATTGCTTTTCATGTTGCTAATGTCGCATACAGAGTCGTAACAAGTCGTGAGTGTTCGAACGATGTTCAAATGACTCGGACGAATTCAATAGGTTTATTATGGAGTTTGAAGTTTACATACGGTATTGTATGGTGTTGTTACGATTTGTAAGGAGTCCTACATTATAATAAAGTGCTTTTCAAGGTTCTAAAATGGCATATAAAGTCGTAATATGTTTTAAGTTGTCGTACGATGTTCAAAGGACACGAACGAATTCATTAGGTTTATTATGGAGTTTTAATTTTTCGTACGGTGATGTAAGGTGTTCTTAGAATTTGTAACGGGTCCTACATTATTCTAAATTGCTTTTCATGTTACTAATGTCGCATACAGAGTCGTAACAAGTCGTGAGTGTTCGAACGATGTTCAAATGACTCGGACGAATTCAATAGGTTTATTATAGAGTTTGAAGTTTACATACGGTATTGTATGGTGTTGTTACGATTTGTAAGGAGTCCTACATTATAATAAATTGCTTTTCAAGGTTCTAATATGGCATACAGAGTCGTAATATGTTTTAAGTTGCCCTACGATGTTCAAAGGACACGAACGAATTCATTAGGTTTATTATGGAGTTTTAATGTTTCGTAAGGTGATATAAGGTGTTCTTAGAAGTTGTAACGGGTCCTACATTATTCTAAATTGCTTTTCATGTTGCTAATGTCGCATACAGTGTCGTAACAAGTCGTGAGTGTTCGAACGATGTTCAAATGACTCGGACGAATTCAATAGGTTTATTATGGAGTTTGAAGTTTACATACGGTATTGTATGGTGTTGTTACGAGTTGTAAGGAGTCCTACATTATAATAAAGTGTTTTTCAAGGTTCTAAAATGGCATATAAAGTCGTAATATGTTTTAAGTTGCCGTACGATGTTCAAAGGACACGAACGAATTCATTAGGTTTATTATGGAGTTTTAATGTTTCGTACAGTGATGTAAGGTGTTCTTAGAAGTTGTAACGGGTCCTACATTATTCTAAATTGCTTTTCATGTTGCTAATGTCGCATACAGAGTCGTAACAAGTCGTGAGTGTTCGAACGATGTTCAAATGACTCGGACGAATTCAATAGGTTTATTATAGAGTTTGAAGTTTACATACGGTATTGTATGGTGTTGTTACGATTTGTAAGGAGTCCTACATTATAATAAAGTGTTTTTCAAGGTTCTAAAATGGCATATAAAGTCGTAATATGTTTTAAGTTGCCGTACGATATTCAAAGGACACGAACGAATTCATTAGGTTTATTATGGAGTTTTAATGTTTCGTACAGTGATGTAAGGTGTTCTTAGAAGTTGTAACGGGTCCTACATTATTCTAAATTGCTTTTCATGTTGCTAATGTCGCATACAGAGTCGTAACAAGTCGTGAGTGTTCGAACGATGTTCAAATGACTCGGACGAATTCAATAGGTTTATTATGGAGTTTGAAGTTTACATACGGTATTGTATGGTGTTGTTACGATTTGTAAGGAGTCCTACATTATAATAAAGTGCTTTTCAAGGTTCTAAAATGGCATATAAAGTCGTAATATGTTTTAAGTTGTCGTACGATGTTCAAAGGACACGAACGAATTCATTAGGTTTATTATGGAGTTTTAATTTTTCGTACGGTGATGTAAGGTGTTCTTAGAATTTGTAACGGGTCCTACATTATTCTAAATTGCTTTTCATGTTACTAATGTCGCATACAGAGTCGTAACAAGTCGTGAGTGTTCGAACGATGTTCAAATGACTCGGACGAATTTAATAGGTTTATTATAGAGTTTGAAGTTTACATACGGTATTGTATGGTGTTGTTACGATTTGTAAGGAGTCCTACATTATAATAAATTGCTTTTCAAGGTTCTAATATGGCATACAGAGTCGTAATATGTTTTAAGTTGCCCTACGATGTTCAAAGGACACGAACGAATTCATTAGGTTTATTATGGAGTTTTAATTTTTCGTACGGTGATGTAAGTGATAGTCTACTATGTATAGGTTGGACCCACCGGCTTGTCGGTGTTACTTTTGTATGTAATAGTTAAACTTGTTATGTTGTTGGTACTAGCGAACCTACGGGCGAATCTATTGATTCGCCCGCAGGCCATCAGTGTCTTTTGTATTAGGTATCGACTGGGCGAACCTATGTGCCCAGCGAACCTGTGTTGGTTCGCTGGATAGATTCGCTAGAGCGAATCTATCAGCGAACCTAACATCACTATATATTGTAACCTTATCTACAACTTTATACAACTTTTGCACATCTTTTACTCAGACGAATTCTTACCATTTTGTGTTGTGTAATCGTTCAATTGAGGTGCTAGGAGCTTATATCTTTCATCATTGTAGCTTATTAACCTCGATTATGTGTTAGATCTTGATATTGGGTTATTTGGACTTTATTCACTTTGTTCTTCAAGTATTTGACATATTGGTGTTAAACAAGTCAACAAAGCACTGAAATCACGATCATTATGGACCAACAATATGGTATCAGAGCCTTAGTGCTCTTGATTTGTTGATTCTAGTGAATTTTGTGTTAATTTTGGGGGTTTTTGGGTCGAAACACTCTTGACTCATTTCGGGGCTGATTGTTGTGTTTTTGAGCTGGTATTTGCTTGGGGTTTGCCGTTTTTGGTTATAGGAAGCTTTTGAAACAAACGGATCTTAATTTGGTTGAGTTTTGAGGCTGTTCTGGTTGATTTTGGACTGAAACTGTGCAGTTCGTAACCCAGCGAAACTGCATGTTCATCCAGCGAATCTACTGGATCATCCAGCGAACCTAGACCAAATTTGTGATTTGGAAATTTCAAACGGCTGTCAGCGAATCTACAAAGATTTTGAACGAAAGTTCACCTGATTGGCTCATTGTGCAAGCGAATCTATTGCTGCCGAGCGAATCTGTGGCTGCTGCTGAGCGAACCTATTAGCGAAATACGGGCGAATCTATAGCTGACCAGCGAATCTACCAGCGAACCTAACAACATGGCCGGATCTTTATAAGTTCTATTTTTGGGCCAAAATTGAATGGAATGTGGAGGCGAGGAGCATACAGAAAATATTCAGGAGGAAACGAATGTTATTGATATGCCTGATACTGATGTCGCCGATGCTGAGTCTAGTCAAGACGAAGAGGCCGGATCTAAAGACGTATCAAATCCTATGGCCAGTATTGAAGATAGGGCAGGAGCGTTATTGAATATCTTTGAAGCCAAAATAGAGACGGAGCTTAAAAAGAAGACTTCCCCAGGTGAGGTCCAACCTAGGGGGAGTATTGATAGTCATATGTGTAGGTTGGACTCACCGGCATGTCGGTGTTATATTTTACATGTATTTTATTGTTTTTGTACTAGCGAACCTACGGGCGAATCTATAGATTCGCCCGTAGCTCTAGTTAGCTTTTGATTATGAGGTTTCGACTGGGCGAACCTATGTGCCCAGCGAACCTGTGTTGGTTCGCTAGATAGATTCGCTGGAGCGAATCTATCAGCGAACCTAACACTGCTATATATTGTAACCTTATCCTCAAGAAATGTGACTTTGGTGGAACTTTCTTGCAAAATCTTATCCAAAGTCCGTGTGTTTGTGTGTGTCCAGGAGGTGCTAGGAGCATATGTTATCCATCTCTGTAGCATTTTATACCTCCTGGTTATGATTTATCTTGTTGGTTGTTGTTAGGGTTTATTTTAGATCTTGTTTGTATGGGTCAAGAGTGATTGTTGTTTAAACAAGTCATTATAGCACTGGATCTTCGATCTTCATGGACCAACAGTAAGGTGTTCTTAGAATTTGTAACGGGTCCTACATTATTCTAAATTGCTTTTCATGTTACTAATGTCGCATACAGAGTCGTAACAAGTCGTGAGTGTTCGAACGATGTTCAAATGACTCGGACGAATTCAATAGGTTTATTATAGAGTTTGAAGTTTACATACGGTATTGTATGGTTTTGTTACGATTTGTAAGGAGTCCTACATTATAATAAAGTGCTTTTCAAGGTTCTAAAATGGCATATAAAGTCGTAATATGTTTTAAGTTGTCGTACGATGTTCAAAGGACACGAACGAATTCATTAGGTTTATTATGGAGTTTTAATGTTTCGTACGGTGATGTAAGGTGTTCTTAGAAGTTGTAACGGGTCCTACATTATTCTAAATTGCTTTTCATGTTGCTAATGTCGCATACAGTGTCGTAACAAGTCGTGAGTGTTCGAACGATGTTCAAATGACTCGGACGAATTCAATAGGTTTATTATGGAGTTTGAAGTTTACATACGGTATTGTATGGTGTTGTTACGATTTGTAAGGAGTCCTACATTATAATAAAGTGCTTTTCAAGGTTCTAAAATGGCATATAAAGTCGTAATATGTTTTAAGTTGCCGTACGATGTTCAAAGGACACGAACGAATTCATTAGGTTTATTATGGAGTTTTAATGTTTCGTACAGTGATGTAAGGTGTTCTTAGAAGTTGTAACGGGTCCTACATTATTCTAAATTGCTTTTCATGTGGCTATTGTCGCATACAGAGTCGTAACAAGTCGTGAGTGTTCGAACGATGTTCAAATGACTCGGACGAATTCAATAGGTTTATTATGGAGTTTGAAGTTTACATACGGTATTGTATGGTGTTGTTACGATTTGTAAGGAGGCCTACATTATAATAAAGTGCTTTTCAAGGTTCTAAAATGGCATATAAAGTCGTAATATGTTTTAAGTTGTCGTACGATGTTCAAAGGACACGAACGAATTCATTAGGTTTATTATGGAGTTTTAATGTTTCGTACGGTGATGTAAGGTGTTCTTAGAAGTTGTAACGGGTCCTACATTATTCTAAATTGCTTTCATGTTGCTAATGTCGCATACAGTGTCGTAACAAGTCGTGAGTGTTCGAACGATGTTCAAATGACTCGGACGAATTCAATAGGTTTATTATGGAGTTTGAAGTTTACATACGGTATTGTATGGTGTTGTTACGATTTGTAAGGAGTCCTACATTATAATAAAGTGCTTTTCAAGGTTCTAAAATGGCATATAAAGTCGTAATATGTTTTAAGTTGTCGTACGATGTTCAAAGGACACGAACGAATTAATTAGGTTTATAATGGAGTTTTAATTTTTCGTACGGTGATGTAAGGTGTTCTTAGAATTTGTAACGGGTCCTACATTATTCTAAATTGCTTTTCATGTTACTAATGTCGCATACAGAGTCGTAACAAGTCGTGAGTGTTCGAACGATGTTCAAATGACTCGGACGAATTCAATAGGTTTATTATAGAGTTTGAAGTTTACATACGGTATTGTATGGTTTTGTTACGATTTGTAAGGAGTCCTACATTATAATAAAGTGCTTTTCAAGGTTCTAAAATGGCATATAAAGTCGTAATATGTTTTAAGTTGTCGTACGATGTTCAAAGGACACGAACGAATTCATTAGGTTTATTATGGAGTTTTAATGTTTCGTACGGTGATGTAAGGTGTTCTTAGAAGTTGTAACGGGTCCTACATTATTCTAAATTGCTTTTCATGTTGCTAATGTCGCATACAGTGTCGTAACAAGTCGTGAGTGTTCGAACGATGTTCAAATGACTCGGACGAATTCAATAGGTTTATTATGGAGTTTGAAGTTTACATACGGTATTGTATGGTGTTGTTACGATTTGTAAGGAGTCCTACATTATAATAAAGTGCTTTTCAAGGTTCTAAAATGGCATATAAAGTCGTAATATGTTTTAAGTTGCCGTACGATGTTCAAAGGACACGAACGAATTCATTAGGTTTATTATGGAGTTTTAATGTTTCGTACAGTGATGTAAGGTGTTCTTAGAAGTTGTAACGGGTCCTACATTATTCTAAATAGCTTTTCATGTGGCTATTGTCGCATACAGAGTCGTAACAAGTCGTGAGTGTTCGAACGATGTTCAAATGACTCGGACGAATTCAATAGGTTTATTATGGAGTTTGAAGTTTACATACGGTATTGTATGGTGTTGTTACGATTTGTAAGGAGGCCTACATTATAATAAAGTGCTTTTCAAGGTTCTAAAATGGCATATAAAGTCGTAATATGTTTTAAGTTGTCGTACGATGTTCAAAGGACACGAACGAATTCATTAGGTTTATTATGGAGTTTTAATTTTTCGTACGGTGATGTAATGTGTTCTTAGAATTTGTAACGGGTCCTACATTATTCTAAATTGCTTTTCATGTTACTAATGTCGCATATAGAGGCGTAACAAGTCGTGAGTGTTCGAACGATGTTCAAATGACTCGGACGAATTCAATAGGTTTATTATAGAGTTTGAAGTTTACATACGGTATTGTATGGTGTTGTTACGATTTGTAAGGAGTCCTACACTATAATAAATTGCTTTTCAAGGTTCTAATATGGCATACAGAGTCGTAATATGTTTTAAGTTGCCCTACGATGTTCAAAGGACACGAACGAATTCATTATGTTTATTATGGAGTTTTAATGTTTCGTACGGTGATGTAAGGTGTTCTTAGAAGTTGTAACGGGTCCTACATTATTCAAAATTGCTTTTCATGTTGCTAATGTCGCATACAATGTCGTAACAAGTCGTGAGTGTTCGAACGATGTTCCAATGACTCGGACGAATTCAATAGGTTTATTATGGAGTTTGAAGTTTACATACGGTATTGTATGGTGTTGTTACGATTTGTAAGGAGTCCTACATTATAATAAAGTGCTTTTCAAGGTTCTAAAATGGCATATAAAGTCGTAATATGTTTTAAGTTGCCGTACGATATTCAAAGGACACGAACGAATTCATTAGGTTTATTATGGAGTTTTAATGTTTCGTACAGTGATGTAAGGTGTTCTTAGAAGTTGTAACGGGTCCTACATTATTCTAAATTGCTTTTCATGTTGCTAATGTCGCATACAGAGTCGTAACAAGTCGTGAGTGTTCGAACGATGTTCAAATGACTCGGACGAATTCAATAGGTTTATTATGGAGTTTGAAGTTTACATACGGTATTGTATGGTGTTGTTACGATTTATAAGGAGTCCTACATTATAATAAAGTGCTTTTCAAGGTTCTAAAATGGCATATAAAGTCGTAATATGTTTTAAGTTGTCGTACGATGTTCAAAGGACACGAACGAATTCATTAGGTTTATTATGGAGTTTTAATTTTTCGTACGGTGATGTAAGGTGTTCTTAGAATTTGTAACGGGTCCTACATTATTCTAAATTGCTTTTCATGTTACTAATGTCGCATACAGTGTCGTAACAAGTCGTGAGTGTTCGAACGATGTTCAAATGACTCGGACGAATTCAATAGGTTTATTATGGAGTTTGAAGTTTACATACGGTATTGTATGGTGTTGTTACGATTTGTAAGGAGTCCTACATTATAATAAAGTGCTTTTCAAGGTTCTAAAATGGCATATAAAGTCGTAATATGTTTTAAGTTGCCGTACGATGTTCAAAGGACACGAACGAATTCATTAGGTTTATTATGGAGTTTTAATGTTTCGTACAGTGATGTAAGGTGTTCTTAGAAGTTGTAACGGGTCCTACATTATTCTAAATTGCTTTTCATGTTGCTAATGTCGCATACAGAGTCGTAACAAGTCGTGAGTGTTCGAACGATGTTCAAATGACTCGGACGAATTCAATAGGTTTATTATGGAGTTTGAAGTTTACATACGGTATTGTATGGTGTTGTTACGATTTGTAAGGAGTCCTACATTATAATAAAGTGCTTTTCAAGGTTCTAAAATGGCATATAAAGTCGTAATATGTTTTAAGTTGTCGTACGATGTTCAAAGGACATGAACGAATTCATTAGGTTTATTATGGAGTTTTAATTTTTCGTACGGTGATGTAATGTGTTCTTAGAATTTGTAACGGGTCCTACATTATTCTAAATTGCTTTTCATGTTACTAATGTCGCATATAGAGTCGTAACAAGTCGTGAGTGTTCGAACGATGTTCAAATGACTCGGACGAATTCAATAGGTTTATTATAGAGTTTGAAGTTTACATACGGTATTTATGGTGTTGTTACGATTTGTAAGGAGTCCTACATTATAATAAAGTGCTTTTCAAGGTTCTAAAATGGCATATAAAGTCGTAATATGTTTTAAGTTGCCCTACGATGTTCAAAGGACACGAACGAATTCATTAGGTTTATTATGGAGTTTTAATGTTTCGTACGGTGATGTAAGGTGTTCTTAGAAGTTGTAACGGGTCCTACATTATTCTAAATTGCTTTTCATGTTGCTAATGTCGCATACAATGTCGTAACAAGTCGTGAGTGTTCGAACGATGTTCAAATGACTCGGACGAATTCAATAGGTTTATTATGGAGTTTGAAGTTTACATACGGTATTGTATGGTGTTGTTACGATTTGTAAGGAGTCCTACATTATAATAAAGTGCTTTTCAAGGTTCTAAAATGGCATATAAAGTCGTAATATGTTTTAAGTTGCCGTACGATATTCAAAGGACACGAACGAATTCATTAGGTTTATTATGGAGTTTTAATGTTTCGTACAGTGATGTAAGGTGTTCTTAGAAGTTGTAACGGGTCCTACATTATTCTAAATTGCTTTCATGTTGCTAATGTCGCATACAGAGTCGTAACAAGTCGTGAGTGTTCGAACGTGTTCAAATAACTCGGACGAATTCAATAGGTTTATTATAGAGTTTGAAGTTTACATACGGTATTGTATGGTGTTGTTACGATTTGTAAGGAGTCCTACATTATAATAAAGTGCTTTTCAAGGTTCTAAAATGGCATATAAAGTCGTAATATGTTTTAAGTTGTCGTACGATGTTCAAAGGACACGAACGAATTCATTAGGTTTATTATGGAGTTTTAATTTTTCGTACGGTGATGTAAGGTGTTCTTAGAATTTGTAACGGGTCCTACATTATTCTAAATTGCTTTTCATGTTACTAATGTCGCATACAGAGTCGTAACAAGTCGTGAGTGTTCGAACGATGTTCAAATGACTCGGACGAATTCAATAGGTTTATTATAGAGTTTGAAGTTTACATACGGTATTGTATGGTGTTGTTACGATTTGTAAGGAGTCCTACATTATAATAAATTGCTTTTCAAGGTTCTAATATGGCATACAGAGTCGTAATATGTTTTAAGTTGCCCTACGATGTTCAAAGGACACGAACGAATTCATTAGGTTTATTATGGAGTTTTAATGTTTCGTAAGGTGATGTAAGGTGTTCTTAGAAGTTGTAACGGGTCCTACATTATTCTAAATTGCTTTTCATGTTGCTAATGTCGCATACAGTGTCGTAACAAGTCGTGAGTGTTCGAACGATGTTCAAATGACTCGGACGAATTCAATAGGTTTATTATGGAGTTTGAAGTTTACATACGGTATTGTATGGTGTTGTTACGATTTGTAAGGAGTCCTACATTATAATAAAGTGTTTTTCAAGGTTCTAAAATGGCATATAAAGTCGTAATATGTTTTAAGTTGCCGTACGATGTTCAAAGGACACGAACGAATTCATTAGGTTTATTATGGAGTTTTAATGTTTCGTACAGTGATGTAAGGTGTTCTTAGAAGTTGTAACGGGTCCTACATTATTCTAAATTGCTTTTCATGTTGCTAATGTCGCATACAGAGTCGTAACAAGTCGTGAGTGTTCGAACGATGTTCAAATGACTCGGACGAATTCAATAGGTTTATTATGGAGTTTGAAGTTTACATACGGTATTGTATGGTGTTGTTACGATTTGTAAAGAGTCCTACATTATAATAAAGTGCTTTTCAAGGTTCTAAAATGGCATATAAAGTCGTAATATGTTTTAAGTTGTCGTACGATGTTCAAAGGACACGAACGAATTCATTAGGTTTATTATGGAGTTTTAATTTTTCGTACGGTGATGTAAGGTGTTCTTAGAATTTGTAACGGGTCCTATATTATTCTAAATTGCTTTTCATGTTACTAATGTCGCATACAGAGTCGTAACAAGTCGTGAGTGTTCGAACGATGTTCAAATGACTCGGACGAATTCAATAGGTTTATTATAGAGTTTGAAGTTTACATACGGTATTGTATGGTGTTGTTACGATTTGTAAGGAGTCCTACATTATAATAAAGTGCTTTTCAAGGTTCTAAAATGGCATATAAAGTCGTAATATGTTTTAAGTTGTCGTACGATGTTCAAAGGACACGAACGAATTCATTAGGTTTATTATGGAGTTTTAATTTTTCGTACGGTGATGTAAGGTGTTCTTAGAATTTGTAACGGGTCCTACATTATTCTAAATTGCTTTTCATGTTACTAATGTCGCATACAGTGTCGTAACAAGTCGTGAGTGTTCGAACGATGTTCAAATGACTCGGACGAATTCAATAGGTTTATTATGGAGTTTGAAGTTTACATACGGTATTGTATGGTGTTGTTACGATTTGTAAGGAGTCCTACATTATAATAAAGTGCTTTTCAAGGTTCTAAAATGGCATATAAAGTCGTAATATGTTTTAAGTTGCCGTACGATGTTCAAAGGACACGAACGAATTCATTAGGTTTATTATGGAGTTTTAATGTTTCGTACAGTGATGTAAGGTGTTCTTAGAAGTTGTAACGGGTCCTACATTATTCTAAATTGCTTTTCATGTTGCTAATGTCGCATACAGAGTCGTAACAAGTCGTGAGTGTTCGAACGATGTTCAAATGACTCGGACGAATTCAATAGGTTTATTATGGAGTTTGAAGTTTACATACGGTATTGTATGGTGTTGTTACGATTTGTAAGGAGTCCTACATTATAATAAAGTGCTTTTCAAGGTTCTAAAATGGCATATAAAGTCGTAATATGTTTTAAGTTGTCATACGATGTTCAAAGGACACGAACAAATTCATTAGGTTTATTATAGAGTTTGAAGTTTACATACGGTATTGTATGGTGTTGTTACGATTTGTAAGGAGTCCTACATTATAATAAATTGCTTTTCAAGGTTCTAATACGGCATACAGAGTCGTAATATGTTTTAAGTTGCCCTACGATGTTCAAAGGACACGAACGAATTCATTAGGTTTATTATGGAGTTTTAATGTTTCGTAAGGTGATGTAAGGTGTTCTTAGAAGTTGTAACGGGTCCTACATTATTCTAAATTGCTTTTCATGTTGCTAATGTCGCATACAGTGTCGTAACAAGTCGTGAGTGTTCGAACGATGTTCAAATGACTCGGACGAATTCAATAGGTTTATTATGGAGTTTGAAGTTTACATACGGTATTGTATGGTGTTGTTACGATTTGTAAGGAGTCCTACATTATAATAAAGTGTTTTTCAAGGTTCTAAAATGGCATATAAAGTCGTAATATGTTTTAAGTTGCCGTACGATGTTCAAAGGACACGAACGAATTCATTAGGTTTATTATGGAGTTTTAATGTTTCGTACAGTGATGTAAGGTGTTCTTAGAAGTTGTAACGGGTCCTACATTATTCTAAATTGCTTTTCATGTTGCTAATGTCGCATACAGAGTCGTAACAAGTCGTGAGTGTTCGAACGATGTTCAAATGACTCGGACGAATTCAATAGGTTTATTATGGAGTTTGAAGTTTACATACGGTATTGTATGGTGTTGTTACGATTTGTAAAGAGTCCTACATTATAATAAAGTGCTTTTCAAGGTTCTAAAATGGCATATAAAGTCGTAATATGTTTTAAGTTGTCGTACGATGTTCAAAGGACACGAACGAATTCATTAGGTTTATTATGGAGTTTTAATTTTTCGTTCGGTGATGTAAGGTGTTCTTAGAATTTGTAACGGGTCCTATATTATTCTAAATTGCTTTTCATGTTACTAATGTCGCATACAGAGTCGTAACAAGTCGTGAGTGTTCGAACGATGTTCAAATGACTCGGACGAATTCAATAGGTTTATTATAGAGTTTGAAGTTTACATACGGTATTGTATGGTGTTGTTACGATTTGTAAGGAGTCCTACATTATAATAAAGTGCTTTTCAAGGTTCTAAAATGGCATATAAAGTCGTAATATGTTTTAAGTTGTCGTACGATGTTCAAAGGACACGAACGAATTCATTAGGTTTATTATGGAGTTTTAATTTTTCGTACGGTGATGTAAGGTGTTCTTAGAATATGTAACGGGTCCTACATTATTCTAAATTGCTTTTCATGTTACTAATGTCGCATACAGTGTCGTAACAAGTCGTGAGTGTTCGAACGATGTTCAAATGACTCGGACGAATTCAATAGGTTTATTATGGAGTTTGAAGTTTACATACGGTATTGTATGGTGTTGTTACGATTTGTAAGGAGTCCTACATTATAATAAAGTGCTTTTCAAGGTTCTAAAATGGCATATAAAGTCGTAATATGTTTTAAGTTGCCGTACGATGTTCAAAGGACACGAACGAATTCATTAGGTTTATTATGGAGTTTTAATGTTTCGTACAGTGATGTAAGGTGTTCTTAGAAGTTGTAACGGGTCCTACATTATTCTAAATTGCTTTTCATGTTGCTAATGTCGCATACAGAGTCGTAACAAGTCGTGAGTGTTCGAACGATGTTCAAATGACTCGGACGAATTCAATAGGTTTATTATGGAGTTTGAAGTTTACATACGGTATTGTATGGTGTTGTTACGATTTGTAAGGAGTCCTACATTATAATAAAGTGCTTTTCAAGGTTCTAAAATGGCATATAAAGTCGTAATATGTTTTAAGTTGTCATACGATGTTCAAAGGACACGAACAAATTCATTAGGTTTATTATGGAGTTTTAATTTTTCGTACGGTGATGTAATGTGTTCTTAGAATTTGTAACGGGTCCTACATTATTCTAAATTGCTTTTCATGTTACTAATGTCGCATATAGAGTCGTAACAAGTCGTGAGTGTTCGAACGATGTTCAAATGACTCGGACGAATTCAATAGGTTTATTATAGAGTTTGAAGTTTACATACGGTATTGTATGGTGTTGTTACGATTTGTAAGGAGTCCTACATTATAATAAATTGCTTTTCAAGGTTCTAATATGGCATACAGAGTCGTAATATGTTTTAAGTTGCCCTACGATGTTCAAAGGACACGAACGAATTCATTAGGTTTATTATGGAGTTTTAATGTTTCGTACGGTGATGTAAGGTGTTCTTAGAAGTTGTAACGGGTCCTACATTATTCTAAATTGCTTTTCATGTTGCTAATGTCGCATACAATGTCGTAACAAGTCGTGAGTGTTCGAACGATGTTCAAATGACTCGGACGAATTCAATAGGTTTATTATGGAGTTTGAAGTTTACATACGGTATTGTATGGTGTTGTTACGATTTGTAAGGAGTCCTACATTATAATAAAGTGCTTTTCAAGGTTCTAAAATGGCATATAAAGTCGTAATATGTTTTAAGTTGCCGTACGATATTCAAAGGACACGAACGAATTCATTAGGTTTATTATAGAGTTTTAATGTTTCGTACAGTGATGTAAGGTGTTCTTAGAAGTTGTAACGGGTCCTACATTATTCTAAATTGCTTTCATGTTGCTAATGTCGCATACAGAGTCGTAACAAGTCGTGAGTGTTCGAACGTGTTCAAATGACTCGGACGAATTCAATAGGTTTATTATGGAGTTTGAAGTTTACATACGGTATTGTATGGTGTTGTTACGATTTGTAAGGAGTCCTACATTATAATAAAGTGCTTTTCAAGGTTCTAAAATGGCATATAAAGTCGTAATATGTTTTAAGTTGTCGTACGATGTTCAAAGGACACGAACGAATTCATTAGGTTTATTATGGAGTTTTAATTTTTCGTACGGTGATGTAAGGTGTTCTTAGAATTTGTAACGGGTCCTACATTATTCTAAATTGCTTTTCATGTTACTAATGTCGCATACAGAGTCGTAACAAGTCGTGAGTGTTCGAACGATGTTCAAATGACTCGGACGAATTCAATAGGTTTATTATAGAGTTTGAAGTTTACATACGGTATTGTATGGTGTTGTTACGATTTGTAAGGAGTCCTACATTATAATAAATTGCTTTTCAAGGTTCTAATATGGCATACAGAGTCGTAATATGTTTTAAGTTGCCCTACGATGTTCAAAGGACACGAACGAATTCATTAGGTTTATTATGGAGTTTTAATGTTTCGTAAGGTGATGTAAGGTGTTCTTAGAAGTTGTAACGGGTCCTACATTATTCTAAATTGCTTTTCATGTTGCTAATGTCGCATACAGTGTCGTAACAAGTCGTGAGTGTTCGAACGATGTTCAAATGACTCGGACGATTTCAATAGGTTTATTATGGAGTTTGAAGTTTACATACGGTATTGTATGGTGTTGTTACGATTTGTAAGGAGTCCTACATTATAATAAAGTGTTTTTCAAGGTTCTAAAATGGCATATAAAGTCGTAATATGTTTTAAGTTGCCGTACGATGTTCAAAGGACACGAACGAATTCATTAGGTTTATTATGGAGTTTTAATGTTTCGTACAGTGATGTAAGGTGTTCTTAGAAGTTGTAACGGGTCCTACATTATTCTAAATTGCTTTTCATGTTGCTAATGTCGCATACAGAGTCGTAACAAGTCGTGAGTGTTCGAACGATATTCAAATGACTCGGACGAATTCAATAGGTTTATTATGGAGTTTGAAGTTTACATACGGTATTGTATGGTGTTGTTACGATTTGTAAGGAGTCCTACATTATAATAAAGTGCTTTTCAAGGTTCTAAAATGGCATATAAAGTCGTAATATGTTTTAAGTTGTCGTACGATGTTCAAAGGACACGAACGAATTCATTAGGTTTATTATGGAGTTTTAATTTTTCGTACGGTGATGTAAGGTGTTCTTAGAATTTGTAACGGGTCCTATATTATTCTAAATTGCTTTTCATGTTACTAATGTCGCATACAGAGTCGTAACAAGTCGTGAGTGTTCGAACGATGTTCAAATGACTCGGACGAATTCAATAGGTTTATTATAGAGTTTGAAGTTTACATACGGTATTGTATGGTGTTGTTACGATTTGTAAGGAGTCCTACATTATAATAAAGTGCTTTTCAAGGTTCTAAAATGGCATATAAAGTCGTAATATGTTTTAAGTTGTCGTACGATGTTCAAAGGACACGAACGAATTCATTAGGTTTATTATGGAGTTTTAATTTTTCGTACGGTGATGTAAGGTGTTCTTAGAATTTGTAACGGGTCCTACATTATTCTAAATTGCTTTTCATGTTACTAATGTCGCATACAGTGTCGTAACAAGTCGTGAGTGTTCGAACGATGTTCAAATGACTCGGACGAATTCAATAGGTTTATTATGGAGTTTGAAGTTTACATACGGTATTGTATGGTGTTGTTACGATTTGTAAGGAGTCCTACATTATAATAAAGTGCTTTTCAAGGTTCTAAAATGGCATATAAAGTCGTAATATGTTTTAAGTTGCCGTACGATGTTCAAAGGACACGAACGAATTCATTAGGTTTATTATGGAGTTTTAATGTTTCGTACAGTGATGTAAGGTGTTCTTAGAAGTTGTAACGGGTCCTACATTATTCTAAATTGCTTTTCATGTTGCTAATGTCGCATACAGAGTCGTAACAAGTCGTGAGTGTTCGAACGATGTTCAAATGACTCGGACGAATTCAATAGGTTTATTATGGAGTTTGAAGTTTACATACGGTATTGTATGGTGTTGTTACGATTTGTAAGGAGTCCTACATTATAATAAAGTGCTTTTCAAGGTTCTAAAATGGCATATAAAGTCGTAATATGTTTTAAGTTGTCATACGATGTTCAAAGGACACGAACAAATTCATTAGGTTTATTATGGAGTTTTAATTTTTCGTACGGTGATGTAATGTGTTCTTAGAATTTGTAACGGGTCCTACATTATTCTAAATTGCTTTTCATGTTACTAATGTCGCATATAGAGTCGTAACAAGTCGTGAGTGTTCGAACGATGTTCAAATGACTCGGACGAATTCAATAGGTTTATTATGGAGTTTGAAGTTTACATACGGTATTGTATGGTGTTGTTACGATTTGTAAGGAGTCCTACATTATAATAAATTGCTTTTCAAGGTTCTAATATGGCATACAGAGTCGTAATATGTTTTAAGTTGCCCTACGATGTTCAAAGGACACGAACGAATTCATTAGGTTTATTATGGAGTTTTAATGTTTCGTACGGTGATGTAAGGTGTTCTTAGAAGTTGTAACGGGTCCTACATTATTCTAAATTGCTTTTCATGTTGCTAATGTCGCATATAATGTCGTAACAAGTCGTGAGTGTTCGAACGATGTTCAAATGACTCGGACGAATTCAATAGGTTTATTATGGAGTTTGAAGTTTACATACGGTATTGTATGGTGTTGTTACGATTTGTAAGGAGTCCTACATTATAATAAAGTGCTTTTCAAGGTTCTAAAATGGCATATAAAGTCGTAATATGTTTTAAGTTGCCGTACGATATTCAAAGGACACGAACGAATTCATTAGGTTTATTATGGAGTTTTAATGTTTCGTACAGTGATGTAAGGTGTTCTTAGAAGTTGTAACGGGTCCTACATTATTCTAAATTGCTTTCATGTTGCTAATGTCGCATACAGAGTCGTAACAAGTCGTGAGTGTTCGAACGTGTTCAAATGACTCGGACGAATTCAATAGGTTTATTATGGAGTTTGAAGTTTACATACGGTATTGTATGGTGTTGTTACGATTTGTAAGGAGTCCTACATTATAATAAAGTGCTTTTCAAGGTTCTAAAATGGCATATAAAGTCGTAATATGTTTTAAGTTGTCGTACGATGTTCAAAGGACACGAACGAATTCATTAGGTTTATTATGGAGTTTTAATTTTTCGTACGGTGATATAAGGTGTTCTTAGAATTTGTAACGGGTCCTACATTATTCTAAATTGCTTTTCATGTTACTAATGTCGCATACAGAGTCGTAACAAGTCGTGAGTGTTCGAACGATGTTCAAATGACTCGGACGAATTCAATAGGTTTATTATAGAGTTTGAAGTTTACATACGGTATTGTATGGTGTTGTTACGATTTGTAAGGAGTCCTACATTATAATAAATTGCTTTTCAAGGTTCTAATATGGCATACAGAGTCGTAATATGTTTTAAGTTGCCCTACGATGTTCAAAGGACACGAACGAATTCATTAGGTTTATTATGGAGTTTTAATGTTTCGTAAGGTGATGTAAGGTGTTCTTAGAAGTTGTAACGGGTCCTACATTATTCTAAATTGCTTTTCATGTTGCTAATGTCGCATACAGTGTCGTAACAAGTCGTGAGTGTTCGAACGATGTTCAAATGACTCGGACGAATTCAATAGGTTTATTATGGAGTTTGAAGTTTACATACGGTATTGTATGGTGTTGTTACGATTTGTAAGGAGTCCTACATTATAATAAAGTGTTTTTCAAGGTTCTAAAATGGCATATAAAGTCGTAATATGTTTTAAGTTGCCGTACGATGTTCAAAGGACACGAACGAATTCATTAGGTTTATTATGGAGTTTTAATGTTTCGTACAGTGATGTAAGGTGTTCTTAGAAGTTGTAACGGGTCCTACATTATTCTAAATTGCTTTTCATGTTGCTAATGTCGCATACAGAGTCGTAACAAGTCGTGAGTGTTCGAACGATGTTCAAATGACTCGGACGAATTCAATAGGTTTATTATGGAGTTTGAAGTTTACATACGGTATTGTATGGTGTTGTTACGATTTGTAAGGAGTCCTACATTATAATAAAGTGCTTTTCAAGGTTCTAAAATGGCATATAAAGTCGTAATATGTTTTAAGTTGTCGTACGATGTTCAAAGGACACGAACGAATTCATTAGGTTTATTATGGAGTTTTAATTTTTCGTACGGTGATGTAAGGTGTTCTTAGAATTTGTAACGGGTCCTATATTATTCTAAATTGCTTTTCATGTTACTAATGTCGCATACAGAGTCGTAACAAGTCGTGAGTGTTCGAACGATGTTCAAATGACTCGGACGAATTCAATAGGTTTATTATAGAGTTTGAAGTTTACATACGGTATTGTATGGTGTTGTTACGATTTGTAAGGAGTCCTACATTATAATAAAGTGCTTTTCAAGGTTCTAAAATGGCATATAAAGTCGTAATATGTTTTAAGTTGTCGTACGATGTTCAAAGGACACGAACGAATTCATTAGGTTTATTATGGAGTTTTAATTTTTCGTACGGTGATGTAAGGTGTTCTTAGAATTTGTAACGGGTCCTACATTATTCTAAATTGCTTTTCATGTTACTAATGTCGCATACAGTGTCGTAACAAGTCGTGAGTGTTCGAACGATGTTCAAATGACTCGGACGAATTCAATAGGTTTATTATGGAGTTTGAAGTTTACATACGGTATTGTATGGTGTTGTTACGATTTGTAAGGAGTCCTACATTATAATAAAGTGCTTTTCAAGGTTCTAAAATGGCATATAAAGTCGTAATATGTTTTAAGTTGCCGTACGATGTTCAAAGGACACGAACGAATTCATTAGGTTTATTATGGAGTTTTAATGTTTCGTACAGTGATGTAAGGTGTTCTTAGAAGTTGTAACGGGTCCTACATTATTCTAAATTGCTTTTCATGTTGCTAATGTCGCATACAGAGTCGTAACAAGTCGTGAGTGTTCGAACGATGTTCAAATGACTCGGACGAATTCAATAGGTTTATTATGGAGTTTGAAGTTTACATACGGTATTGTATGGTGTTGTTACGATTTGTAAGGAGTCCTACATTATAATAAAGTGCTTTTCAAGGTTCTAAAATGGCATATAAAGTCGTAATATGTTTTAAGTTGTCATACGATGTTCAAAGGACACGAACAAATTCATTAGGTTTATTATGGAGTTTTAATTTTTCGTACGGTGATGTAATGTGTTCTTAGAATTTGTAACGGGTCCTACATTATTCTAAATTGCTTTTCATGTTACTAATGTCGCATATAGAGTCGTAACAAGTCGTGAGTGTTCGAACGATGTTCAAATGACTCGGACGAATTCAATAGGTTTATTATAGAGTTTGAAGTTTACATACGGTATTGTATGGTGTTGTTACGATTTGTAAGGAGTCCTACATTATAATAAATTGCTTTTCAAGGTTCTAATATGGCATACAGAGTCGTAATATGTTTTAAGTTGCCCTACGATGTTCAAAGGACACGAACGAATTCATTAGGTTTATTATGGAGTTTTAATGTTTCGTACGGTGATGTAAGGTGTTCTTAGAAGTTGTAACGGGTCCTACATTATTCTAAATTGCTTTTCATGTTGCTAATGTCGCATATAATGTCGTAACAAGTCGTGAGTGTTCGAACGATGTTCAAATGACTCGGACGAATTCAATAGGTTTATTATGGAGTTTGAAGTTTACATACGGTATTGTATGGTGTTGTTACGATTTGTAAGGAGTCCTACATTATAATAAAGTGCTTTTCAAGGTTCTAAAATGGCATATAAAGTCGTAATATGTTTTAAGTTGCCGTACGATATTCAAAGGACACGAACGAATTCATTAGGTTTATTATGGAGTTTTAATGTTTCGTACAGTGATGTAAGGTGTTCTTAGAAGTTGTAACGGGTCCTACATTATTCTAAATTGCTTTCATGTTGCTAATGTCGCATACAGAGTCGTAACAAGTCGTGAGTGTTCGAACGTGTTCAAATGACTCGGACGAATTCAATAGGTTTATTATGGAGTTTGAAGTTTACATACGGTATTGTATGGTGTTGTTACGATTTGTAAGGAGTCCTAAATTATAATAAAGTGCTTTTCAAGGTTCTAAAATGGCATATAAAGTCGTAATATGTTTTAAGTTGTCGTACGATGTTCAAAGGACACGAACGAATTCATTAGGTTTATTATGGAGTTTTAATTTTTCGTACGGTGATGTAAGGTGTTCTTAGAATTTGTAACGGGTCCTACATTATTCTAAATTGCTTTTCATGTTACTAATGTCGCATACAGAGTCGTAACAAGTCGTGAGTGTTCGAACGATGTTCAAATGACTCGGACGAATTCAATAGGTTTATTATAGAGTTTGAAGTTTACATACGGTATTGTATGGTGTTGTTACGATTTGTAAGGAGTCCTACATTATAATAAAGTGCTTTTCAAGGTTCTAAAATGGCATATAAAGTCGTAATATGTTTTAAGTTGCCGTACGATGTTCAAAGGACACGAACGAATTCATTAGGTTTATTATGGAGTTTTAATGTTTCGTACAGTGATGTAAGGTGTTCTTAGAAGTTGTAACGGGTCCTACATTATTCTAAATTGCTTTCATGTTGCTAATGTCGCATACAGAGTCGTAACAAGTCGTGAGTGTTCGAACGATGTTCAAATGACTCGGACGAATTCAATAGGTTTATTATGGAGTTTGAAGTTTACATACGGTATTGTATGGTGTTGTTACGATTTGTAAGGAGTCCTACATTATAATAAAGTGCTTTTCAAGGTTCTAAAATGGCATATAAAGTCGTAATATGTTTTAAGTTGTCGTACGATGTTCAAAGGACACGAACGAATTCATTAGGTTTATTATGGAGTTTTAATTTTTCGTACGGTGATGTAAGGTGTTCTTAGAATTTGTAACGGGTCCTACATTATTCTAAATTGCTTTTCATGTTACTAATGTCGCATACAGAGTCGTAACAAGTCGTGAGTGTTCGAACGATGTTCAAATGACTCGGACGAATTCAATAGGTTTATTATAGAGTTTGAAGTTTACATACGGTATTGTATGGTGTTGTTACGATTTGTAAGGAGTCCTACATTATAATAAATTGCTTTTCAAGGTTCTAATATGGCATACAGAGTCGTAATATGTTTTAAGTTGCCCTACGATGTTCAAAGGACACGAACGAATTCATTAGGTTTATTATGGAGTTTTAATGTTTCGTACGGTGATGTAAGGTGTTCTTAGAAGTTGTAACGGGTCCTACATTATTCTAAATTGCTTTTCATGTTGCTAATGTCGCATACAATGTCGTAACAAGTCGTGAGTGTTCGAACGATGTTCAAATGACTCGGACGAATTCAATAGGTTTATTATGGAGTTTGAAGTTTACATACGGTATTGTATGGTGTTGTTACGATTTGTAAGGAGTCCTACATTATAATAAAGTGCTTTTCAAGGTTCTAAAATGGCATATAAAGTCGTAATATGTTTTAAGTTGCCGTACGATATTCAAAGGACACGAACGAATTCATTAGGTTTATTATGGAGTTTTAATGTTTCGTACAGTGATGTAAGGTGTTCTTAGAAGTTGTAACGGGTCCTACATTATTCTAAATTGCTTTCATGTTGCTAATGTCGCATACAGAGTCGTAACAAGTCGTGAGTGTTCGAACGTGTTCAAATGACTCGGACGAATTCAATAGGTTTATTATGGAGTTTGAAGTTTACATACGGTATTGTATGGTGTTGTTACGATTTGTAAGGAGTCCTACATTATAATAAAGTGCTTTTCAAGGTTCTAAAATGGCATATAAAGTCGTAATATGTTTTAAGTTGTCGTACGATGTTCAAAGGACACGAACGAATTCATTAGGTTTATTATGGAGTTTTAATTTTTCGTACGGTGATGTAAGGTGTTCTTAGAATTTGTAACGGGTCCTACATTATTCTAAATTGCTTTTCATGTTACTAATGTCGCATACAGAGTCGTATCAAGTCGTGAGTGTTCGAACGATGTTCAAATGACTCGGACGAATTCAATAGGTTTATTATAGAGTTTGAAGTTTACATACGGTATTGTATGGTGTTGTTACGATTTGTAAGGAGTCCTACATTATAATAAATTGCTTTTCAAGGTTCTAATATGGCATATAAAGTCGTAATATGTTTTAAGTTGCCCTACGATGTTCAAAGGACACGAACGAATTCATTAGGTTTATTATGGAGTTTTAATGTTTCGTAAGGTGATGTAAGGTGTTCTTAGAAGTTGTAACGGGTCCTACAATATTCTAAATTGCTTTTCATGTTGCTAATGTCGCATACAGTGTCGTAACAAGTCGTGAGTGTTCGAACGATGTTCAAATGACTCGGACGAATTCAATAGGTTTATTATGGAGTTTGAAGTTTACATACGGTATTGTATGGTGTTGTTACGATTTGTAAGGAGTCCTACATTATAATAAAGTGTTTTTCAAGGTTCTAAAATGGCATATAAAGTCGTAATATGTTTTAAGTTGCCGTACGATGTTCAAAGGACACGAACGAATTCATTAGGTTTATTATGGAGTTTTAATGTTTCGTACAGTGATGTAAGGTGTTCTTAGAAGTTGTAACGGGTCCTACATTATTCTAAATTGCTTTTCATGTTGCTAATGTCGCATACAGAGTCGTAACAAGTCGTGAGTGTTCGAACGATGTTCAAATGACTCGGACGAATTCAATAGGTTTATTATGGAGTTTGAAGTTTACATACGGTATTGTATGGTGTTGTTACGATTTGTAAGGAGTCCTACATTATAATAAAGTGCTTTTCAAGGTTCTAAAATGGCATATAAAGTCGTAATATGTTTTAAGTTGCCGTACGATATTCAAAGGACACGAACGAATTCATTAGGTTTATTATGGAGTTTTAATGTTTCGTACAGTGATGTAAGGTGTTCTTAGAAGTTGTAACGGGTCCTACATTATTCTAAATTGCTTTCATGTTGCTAATGTCGCATACAGAGTCGTAACAAGTCGTGAGTGTTCGAACGTGTTCAAATGACTCGGACGAATTCAATAGGTTTATTATGGAGTTTGAAGTTTACATACGGTATTGTATGGTGTTGTTACGATTTGTAAGGAGTCCTACATTATAATAAAGTGCTTTTCAAGGTTCTAAAATGGCATATAAAGTCGTAATATGTTTTAAGTTGTCGTACGATGTTCAAAGGACACGAACGAATTCATTAGGTTTATTATGGAGTTTTAATTTTTCGTACGGTGATGTAAGGTGTTCTTAGAATTTGTAACGGGTCCTACATTATTCTAAATTGCTTTTCATGTTACTAATGTCGCATACAGAGTCGTAACAAGTCGTGAGTGTTCGAACGATGTTCAAATGACTCGGACGAATTCAATAGGTTTATTATAGAGTTTGAAGTTTACATACGGTATTGTATGGTGTTGTTACGATTTGTAAGGAGTCCTACATTATAATAAATTGCTTTTCAAGGTTCTAATATGGCATATAAAGTCGTAATATGTTTTAAGTTGCCCTACGATGTTCAAAGGACACGAACGAATTCATTAGGTTTATTATGGAGTTTTAATGTTTCGTAAGGTGATGTAAGGTGTTCTTAGAAGTTGTAACGGGTCCTACAATATTCTAAATTGCTTTTCATGTTGCTAATGTCGCATACAGTGTCGTAACAAGTCGTGAGTGTTCGAACGATGTTCAAATGACTCGGACGAATTCAATAGGTTTATTATGGAGTTTGAAGTTTACATACGGTATTGTATGGTGTTGTTACGATTTGTAAGGAGTCCTACATTATAATAAAGTGTTTTTCAAGGTTCTAAAATGGCATATAAAGTCGTAATATGTTTTAAGTTGCCGTACGATGTTCAAAGGACACGAACGAATTCATTAGGTTTATTATGGAGTTTTAATGTTTCGTACAGTGATGTAAGGTGTTCTTAGAAGTTGTAACGGGTCCTACATTATTCTAAATTGCTTTTCATGTTGCTAATGTCGCATACAGAGTCGTAACAAGTCGTGAGTGTTCGAACGATGTTCAAATGACTCGGACGAATTCAATAGGTTTATTATGGAGTTTGAAGTTTACATACGGTATTGTATGGTGTTGTTACGATTTGTAAGGAGTCCTACATTATAATAAAGTGCTTTTCAAGGTTCTAAAATGGCATATAAAGTCGTAATATGTTTTAAGTTTTCGTACGATGTTCAAAGGACACGAACGAATTCATTAGGTTTATTATGGAGTTTTAATTTTTCGTACGGTGATGTAAGGTGTTCTTAGAATTTGTAACGGGTCCTACATTATTCTAAATTGCTTTTCATGTTACTAATGTCGCATATAGAGTCGTAACAAGTCGTGAGTGTTCGAACGATGTTCAAATGACTCGGACGAATTCAATAGGTTTATTATAGAGTTTGAAGTTTACATACGGTATTGTATGGTGTTGTTACGATTTGTAAGGAGTCCTACATTATAATAAAGTGCTTTTCAAGGTTCTAAAATGGCATATAAAGTCGTAATATGTTTTAAGTTGTCGTACGATGTTCAAAGGACACGAACGAATTCATTAGGTTTATTATGGAGTTTTAATGTTTCGTACGGTGATGTAAGGTGTTCTTAGAAGTTGTAACGGGTCCTACATTATTCTAAATTGCTTTTCATGTTGCTAATGTCGCATACAGTGTCGTAACAAGTCGTGAGTGTTCGAACGATGTTCAAATGACTCGGACGAATTCAATAGGTTTATTATGGAGTTTGAAGTTTACATACGGTATTGTATGGTGTTGTTACGATTTGTAAGGAGTCCTACATTATAATAAAGTGCTTTTCAAGGTTCTAAAATGGCATATAAAGTCGTAATATGTTTTAAGTTGCCGTACGATGTTCAAAGGACACGAACGAATTCATTAGGTTTATTAAGGAGTTTTAATGTTTCGTACAGTGATGTAAGGTGTTCTTAGAAGTTGTAACGGGTCCTACATTATTCTAAATTGCTTTTCATGTTGCTAATGTCGCATACAGAGTCGTAACAAGTCGTGAGTGTTCGAACGATGTTCAAATGACTCGGACGAATTCAATAGGTTTATTATGGAGTTTGAAGTTTACATACGGTATTGTATGGTGTTGTTACGATTTGTAAGGAGTCCTACATTATAATAAAGTGCTTTTCAAGGTTCTAAAATGGCATATAAAGTCGTAATATGTTTTAAGTTATCGTACGATGTTCAAAGGACATGAACGAATTCATTAGGTTTATTATGGAGTTTTAATTTTTCGTACGGTGATGTAAGGTGTTCTTAGAATTTGTAACGGGTCCTACATTATTCTAAATTGCTTTTCATGTTACTAATGTCGCATACAGAGTCGTAACAAGTCGTGAGTGTTCGAACGATGTTCAAATGACTCGGACGAATTCAATAGGTTTATTATAGAGTTTGAAGTTTACATACGGTATTGTATGGTGTTGTTACGATTTGTAAGGAGTCCTACATTAAAATAAATTGCTTTTCAAGGTTCTAATATGGCATACAGAGTCGTAATATGTTTTAAGTTGCCCTACGATGTTCAAAGGACACGAACGAATTCATTAGGTTTATTATGGAGTTTTAATGTTTCGTACGGTGATGTAAGGTGTTCTTAGAAGTTGTAACGGGTCCTACATTATTCTAAATTGCTTTTCATGTTACTAATGTCGCATACAGAGTCGTAACAAGTCGTGAGTGTTCGAACGATGTTCAAATGACTCGGACGAATTCAATAGGTTTATTATAGAGTTTGAAGTTTACATACGGTATTGTATGGTGTTTTTACGTTTTGTAAGGAGTCCTACATTATAATAAATTGCTTTTCAAGGTTCTAATATGGCATAGAGTCGTAATATGTTTTAAGTTGCCCTACGATGTTCAAAGGACACGAACGAATTCATTAGGTTTATTATGGAGTTTTAATGTTTCGTACGGTGATGTAAGGTGTTCTTAGAAGTTGTAACGGGTCCTACATTATTCTAAATTGTTTGTCATGTTGCTAATGTCGCATACAGTGTCGTAACAAGTCGTGAGTGTTCGAACGATGTTCAAATGACTCGGACGAATTCAATAGGTTTATTATGGAGTTTGAAGTTTACATACGGTATTGTATGGTGTTGTTACGATTTGTAAGGAGTCCTACATTATAATAAAGTGCTTTTCAAGGATCTAAAATGGCATATAAAGTCGTAATATGTTTTAAGTTGTCGTACGATGTTCAAAGGACACGAACGAATTCATTAGGTTTATTATGGAGTTTTAATTTTTCGTACGGTGATGTAAGGTGTTCTTAGAATTTGTAACGGGTCCTACATTATTCTAAATTGCTTTTCATGTTACTAATGTCGCATACAAAGTCGTAACAAGTCGTCAGTGTTCGAACGATGTTCAAATGACTCGGACGAATTCAATAGGTTTATTATAGAGTTTGAAGTTTACATACGGTATTGTATGGTGTTGTTACGATTTGTAAGGAGTCCTACATTATAATAAATTGCTTTTCAAGGTTCTAATATGGCATACAGAGTCGTAATATGTTTTAACTTGCCCTACGATGTTCAAAGGACACGAACGAATTCATTAGGTTTATTATGGAGTTTTATTGTTTCGTACGGTGATGTAAGGTGTTCTTAGAAGTTGTAACGGGTCCTACATTATTCTAAATTGTTTTTCATGTTGCTAATGTCGCATACAGTGTCGTAACAAGTCGTGAGTGTTCGAACGATGTTCAAATGACTCGGACGAATTCAATAGGTTTATTATGGAGTTTGAAGTTTACATACGGTATTGTATGGTGTTGTTACGATTTGTAAGGAGTCCTACATTATAATAAAGTGCTTTTCAAGGTTCTAAAATGGCATATAAAGTCGTAATATGTTTTAAGTTGTCGTACGATTTTCAAAGGACACGAACGAATTCATTAGGTTAATTATGGAGTTTTAATTTTTCGTACGGTGATGTAAGGTGTTCTTAGAAGTTGTAACGGGTCCTACATTATTCTAAATTGTTTTTCATGTTGCTAATGTCGCATACAATGTCGTAACAAGTCGTGAGTGTTCGAACGATGTTCAAATGACTCGGACGAATTCAATAGGTTTATTATGGAGTTTGAAGTTTACATACGGTATTGTATGGTGTTGTTACGATTTGTAAGGAGTCCTACATTATAATAAAGTGCTTTTCAAGGTTCTAAAATGGCATATAAAGTCGTAATATGTTTTAAGTTGCCTTACGATATTCAAAGGACACGAACGAATTCATTAGGTTTATTATGGAGTTTTAATGTTTCGTACAGTGATGTAAGGTGTTCTTAGAAGTTGTAACGGGTCCTACATTATTCTAAATTGCTTTTCATGTTGCTAATGTCGCATACAGAGTCGTAACAAGTCGTGAGTGTTCGAACGATGTTCAAATGACTCGGACGAATTCAATAGGTTTATTATGGAGTTTGAAGTTTACATACGGTATTGTATGGTGTTGTTACGATTTGTAAGGAGTCCTACATTATAATAAAGTGCTTTTCAAGGTTCTAAAATGGCATATAAAGTCGTAATATGTTTTAAGTTGTCGTACGATGTTCAAAGGACACGAACGAATTCATTAGGTTTATTATGGAGTTTTAATTTTTCGTACGGTGATGTAAGGTGTTCTTAGAATTTGTAACGGGTCCTACATTATTCTAAATTGCTTTTCATGTTACTAATGTCGCATACAGAGTCGTAACAAGTCGTGAGTTATCGAACGATGTTCAAATGACTCGGACGAATTCAATAGGTTTATTATAGAGTTTGAAGTTTACATACGGTATTGTATGGTGTTGTTACGATTTGTAAGGAGTCCTACATTATAATAAATTGCTTTTCAAGGTTCTAATATGGCATACAGAGTCGTAATATGTTTTAAGTTGCCCTACGATGTTCAAAGGACACGAACGAATTCATTAGGTTTATTATGGAGTTTTAATGTTTCGTACGGTGATGTAAGGTGTTCTTAGAAGTTGTAACGGGTCCTACATTATTCTAAATTGCTTTTCATGTTGCTAATGTCGCATACAGTGTCGTAACAAGTCGTGAGTGTTCGAACGATGTTCAAATGACTCGGACGAATTCAATAGGTTTATTATGGAGTTTGAAGTTTACATACGGTATTGTATGGTGTTGTTACGATTTGTAAGGAGTCCTACATTATAATAAAGTGCTTTTCAAGGATCTAAAATGGCATATAAAGTCGTAATATGTTTTAAGTTGTCGTACGATGTTCAAAGGACACGAACGAATTCATTAGGTTTATTATGGAGTTTTAATTTTTCGTACGGTGATGTAAGGTGTTCTTAGAATTTGTAACGGGTCCTACATTATTCTAAATTGCTTTTCATGTTACTAATGTCGCATACAAAGTCGTAACAAGTCGTCAGTGTTCGAACGATGTTCAAATGACTCGGACGAATTCAATAGGTTTATTATAGAGTTTGAAGTTTACATACGGTATTGTATGGTGTTGTTACGATTTGTAAGGAGTCCTACATTATAATAAATTGCTTTTCAAGGTTCTAATATGGCATACAGAGTCGTAATATGTTTTAACTTGCCCTACGATGTTCAAAGGACACGAACGAATTCATTAGGTTTATTATGGAGTTTTATTGTTTCGTACGGTGATGTAAGGTGTTCTTAGAAGTTGTAACGGGTCCTACATTATTCTAAATTGTTTTTCATGTTGCTAATGTCGCATACAGTGTCGTAACAAGTCGTGAGTGTTCGAACGATGTTCAAATGACTCGGACGAATTCAATAGGTTTATTATGGAGTTTGAAGTTTACATACGGTATTGTATGGTGTTGTTACGATTTGTAAGGAGTCCTACATTATAATAAAGTGCTTTTCAAGGTTCTAAAATGGCATATAAAGTCGTAATATGTTTTAAGTTGTCGTACGATGTTCAAAGGACACGAACGAATTCATTAGGTTAATTATGGAGTTTTAATTTTTCGTACGGTGATGTAAGGTGTTCTTAGAAGTTGTAACGGGTCCTACATTATTCTAAATTGTTTTTCATGTTGCTAATGTCGCATACAATGTCGTAACAAGTCGTGAGTGTTCGAACGATGTTCAAATGACTCGGACGAATTCAATAGGTTTATTATGGAGTTTGAAGTTTACATACGGTATTGTATGGTGTTGTTACGATTTGTAAGGAGTCCTACATTATAATAAAGTGCTTTTCAAGGTTCTAAAATGGCATATAAAGTCGTAATATGTTTTAAGTTGCCTTACGATATTCAAAGGACACGAACGAATTCATTAGGTTTATTATGGAGTTTTAATGTTTCGTACAGTGATGTAAGGTGTTCTTAGAAGTTGTAACGGGTCCTACATTATTCTAAATTGCTTTTCATGTTGCTAATGTCGCATACAGAGTCGTAACAAGTCGTGAGTGTTCGAACGATGTTCAAATGACTCGGACGAATTCAATAGGTTTATTATGGAGTTTGAAGTTTACATACGGTATTGTATGGTGTTGTTACGATTTGTAAGGAGTCCTACATTATAATAAAGTGCTTTTCAAGGTTCTAAAATGGCATATAAAGTCGTAATATGTTTTAAGTTGTCGTACGATGTTCAAAGGACACGAACGAATTCATTAGGTTTATTATGGAGTTTTAATTTTTCGTACGGTGATGTAAGGTGTTCTTAGAATTTGTAACGGGTCCTACATTATTCTAAATTGCTTTTCATGTTACTAATGTCGCATACAGAGTCGTAACAAGTCGTGAGTTATCGAACGATGTTCAAATGACTCGGACGAATTCAATAGGTTTATTATAGAGTTTGAAGTTTACATACGGTATTGTATGGTGTTGTTACGATTTGTAAGGAGTCCTACATTATAATAAATTGCTTTTCAAGGTTCTAATATGGCATACAGAGTCGTAATATGTTTTAAGTTGCCCTACGATGTTCAAAGGACACGAACGAATTCATTAGGTTTATTATGGAGTTTTAATGTTTCGTACGGTGATGTAAGGTGTTCTTAGAAGTTGTAACGGGTCCTACGTTATTCTAAATTGCTTTTCATGTTGCTAATGTCGCATACAGTGTCGTAACAAGTCGTGAGTGTTCGAACGATGTTCAAATGACTCGGACGAATTCAATAGGTTTATTATGGAGTTTGAAGTTTACATACGGTATTGTATGGTGTTGTTACGATTTGTAAGGAGTCCTACATTATAATAAAGTGTTTTTCAAGGTTCTAAAATGGCATATAAAGTCGTAATATGTTTTAAGTTGCCGTACGATGTTCAAAGGACACGAACGAATTCATTAGGTTTATTATGGAGTTTTAATGTTTCGTACAGTGATGTAAGGTGTTCTTAGAAGTTGTAACGGGTCCTACATTATTCTAAATTGCTTTTCATGTTGCTAACGTCGCATACAGAGTCGTAACAAGTCGTGAGTGTTCGAACGATGTTCAAATGACTCGGACGAATTCAATAGGTTTATTATGGAGTTTGAAGTTTACATACGGTATTGTATGGTGTTGTTACGATTTGTAAGGAGTCCTACATTATAATAAAGTGCTTTTCAAGGTTCTAAAATGGCATATAAAGTCGTAATATGTTTTAAGTTGTCGTACGATGTTCAAAGGACACGAACGAATTCATTAGGTTTATTATGGAGTTTTAATTTTTCGTACGGTGATGTAAGGTGTTCTTAGAATTTGTAACGGGTCCTACATTATTCTAAATTGCTTTTCATGTTACTAATGTCGCATACAGAGTCGTAATAAGTCGTGAGTGTTCGAACAATGTTCAAATGACTCGGACGAATTCAATAGGTTTATTATAGAGTTTGAAGTTTACATACGGTATTGTATGGTGTTGTTACGATTTGTAAGGAGTCCTACATTATAATAAAGTGCTTTTCAAGGTTCTAAAATGGCATATAAAGTCGTAATATGTTTTAAGTTGTCGTACGATGTTCAAAGGACACGAACGAATTCATTAGGTTTATTATGGAGTTTTAATGTTTCGTACGGTGATGTAAGGTGTTCTTAGAAGTTGTAACGGGTCCTACATTATTCTAAATTGCTTTTCATGTTGCTAATGTCGCATACAGTGTCGTAACAAGTCGTGAGTGTTCGAACGATGTTCAAATGACTCGAACGAATTCAATAGGTTTATTATGGAGTTTGAAGTTTACATACGGTATTGTATGGTGTTGTTACGATTTGTAAGGAGTCCTACATTATAATAAAGTGCTTTTCAAGGTTCTAAAATGGCATATAAAGTCGTAATATGTTTTAAGTTGTCGTACGATGTTCAAAGGACACGAACGAATTCATTAGGTTTATTATGGAGTTTTAATTTTTCGTACGGTGACGTAAGGTGTTCTTAGAATTTGTAACGGGTCCTACATTATTCTAAATTGCTTTTCATGTTACTAATGTCGCATACAGAGTCGTAACAAGTCGTGAGTGTTCGAACGATGTTCAAATGACTCGGACGAATTCAATAGGTTTATTATGGAGTTTGAAGTTTACATACGGTATTGTATGGTGTTGTTACGATTTGTAAGGAGTCCTACATTATAATAAAGTGTTTTTCAAGGTTCTAAAATGGCATATAAAGTCGTAATATGTTTTAAGTTGCCGTACGATGTTCAAAGGACACGAACGAATTCATTAGGTTTATTATGGAGTTTTAATGTTTCGTACAGTGATGTAAGGTGTTCTTAGAAGTTGTAACGGGTCCTACATTATTCTAAATTGCTTTTCATGTTGCTAATGTCGCATACAGAGTCGTAACAAGTCGTGAGTGTTCGAACGATGTTCAAATGACTCGGACGAATTCAATAGGTTTATTATGGAGTTTGAAGTTTACATACGGTATTGTATGGTGTTGTTACGATTTGTAAGGAGTCCTACATTATAATAAAGTGTTTTTCAAGGTTCTAAAATGGCATATAAAGTCGTAATATGTTTTAAGTTGCCGTACGATGTTCAAAGGACACGAACGAATTCATTAGGTTTATTATGGAGTTTTAATGTTTCGTACAGTGATGTAAGGTGTTCTTAGAAGTTGTAACGGGTCCTACATTATTCTAAATTGCTTTTCATGTTGCTAACGTCGCATACAGAGTCGTAACAAGTCGTGAGTGTTCGAACGATGTTCAAATGACTCGGACGAATTCAATAGGTTTATTATGGAGTTTGAAGTTTACATACGGTATTGTATGGTGTTGTTACGATTTGTAAGGAGTCCTACATTATAATAAAGTGCTTTTCAAGGTTCTAAAATGGCATATAAAGTCGTAATATGTTTTAAGTTGTCGTACGATGTTCAAAGGACACGAACGAATTCATTAGGTTTATTATGGAGTTTTAATTTTTCGTACGGTGATGTAAGGTGTTCTTAGAATTTGTAACGGGTCCTACATTATTCTAAATTGCTTTTCATGTTACTAATGTCGCATACAGAGTCGTAATAAGTCGTGAGTGTTCGAACAATGTTCAAATGACTCGGACGAATTCAATAGGTTTATTATAGAGTTTGAAGTTTACATACGGTATTGTATGGTGTTGTTACGATTTGTAAGGAGTCCTACATTATAATAAAGTGCTTTTCAAGGTTCTAAAATGGCATATAAAGTCGTAATATGTTTTAAGTTGTCGTACGATGTTCAAAGGACACGAACGAATTCATTAGGTTTATTATGGAGTTTTAATGTTTCGTACGGTGATGTAAGGTGTTCTTAGAAGTTGTAACGGGTCCTACATTATTCTAAATTGCTTTTCATGTTGCTAATGTCGCATACAGTGTCGTAACAAGTCGTGAGTGTTCGAACGATGTTCAAATGACTCGGACGAATTCAATAGGTTTATTATGGAGTTTGAAGTTTACATACGGTATTGTATGGTGTTGTTACGATTTGTAAGGAGTCCTACATTATAATAAAGTGCTTTTCAAGGTTCTAAAATGGCATATAAAGTCGTAATATGTTTTAAGTTGTCGTACGATGTTCAAAGGACACGAACGAATTCATTAGGTTTATTATGGAGTTTTAATTTTTCGTACGGTGATGTAAGGTGTTCTTAGAATTTGTAACGGGTCCTACATTATTCTAAATTGCTTTTCATGTTACTAATGTCGCATACAGAGTCGTAACAAGTCGTGAGTGTTCGAACGATGTTCAAATGACTCGGACGAATTCAATAGGTTTATTATGGAGTTTGAAGTTTACATACGGTATTGTATGGTGTTGTTACGATTTGTAAGGAGTCCTACATTATAATAAAGTGTTTTTCAAGGTTCTAAAATGGCATATAAAGTCGTAATATGTTTTAAGTTGCCGTACGATGTTCAAAGGACACGAACGAATTCATTAGGTTTATTATGGAGTTTTAATGTTTCGTACAGTGATGTAAGGTGTTCTTAGAAGTTGTAACGGGTCCTACATTATTCTAAATTGCTTTTCATGTTGCTAATGTCGCATACAGAGTCGTAACAAGTCGTGAGTGTTCGAACGATGTTCAAATGACTCGGACGAATTCAATAGGTTTATTATGGAGTTTGAAGTTTACATACGGTATTGTATGGTGTTGTTACGATTTGTAAGGAGTCCTACATTATAATAAAGTGCTTTTCAAGGTTCTAAAATGGCATATAAAGTCGTAATATGTTTTAAGTTGTCGTACGATGTTCAAAGGACACGAACGAATTCATTAGGTTTATTATGGAGTTTTAATTTTTCGTACGGTGATGTAAGGTGTTCTTAGAATTTGTAACGGGTCCTACATTATTCTAAATTGCTTTTCATGTTACTAATGTCGCATACAGAGTCGTAATAAGTCGTGAGTGTTCGAACAATGTTCAAATGACTCGGACGAATTCAATAGGTTTATTATAGAGTTTGAAGTTTACATACGGTATTGTATGGTGTTGTTACGATTTGTAAGGAGTCCTACATTATAATAAAGTGCTTTTCAAGGTTCTAAAATGGCATATAAAGTCGTAATATGTTTTAAGTTGTCGTATGATGTTCAAAGGACACGAACGAATTCATTAGGTTTATTATGGAGTTTTAATGTTTCGTACGGTGATGTAAGGTGTTCTTAGAAGTTGTAACGGGTCCTACATTATTCTAAATTGCTTTTCATGTTGCTAATGTCGCATACAGTGTCGTAACAAGTCGTGAGTGTTCGAACGATGTTCAAATGACTCGGACGAATTCAATAGGTTTATTATGGAGTTTGTAGTTTACATACGGTATTGTATGGTGTTGTTACGATTTGTAAGGAGTCCTACATTATAATAAAGTGCTTTTCAAGGTTCTAAAATGGCATATAAAGTCGTAATATGTTTTAAGTTGCCGTACGATGTTCAAAGGACACGAACGAATTCATTAGGTTTATTATGGAGTTTTAATGTTTCGTACAGTGATGTAAGGTGTTCTTAGAAGTTGTAACGGGTCCTACATTATTCTAAATTGCTTTTCATGTTGCTAATGTCGCATACAGAGTCGTAACAAGTCGTGAGTGTTCGAACAATGTTCAAATGACTCGGACGAATTCAATAGGTTTATTATGGAGTTTGAAGTTTACATACGGTATTGTATGGTGTTGTTACGATTTGTAAGGAGTCCTACATTATAATAAAGTGCTTTTCAAGGTTCTAAAATGGCATATAAAGTCGTAATATGTTTTAAGTTGTCGTACGATGTTCAAAGGACACGAACGAATTCATTAGGTTTATTATGGAGTTTTAATTTTTCGTACGGTGATGTAAGGTGTTCTTAGAATTTGTAACGGGTCCTACATTATTCTAAATTGCTTTTCATGTTACTAATGTCGCATACAGAGTCGTAATAAGTCGTGAGTGTTCGAACAATGTTCAAATGACTCGGACGAATTCAATAGGTTTATTATAGAGTTTGAAGTTTACATACGGTATTGTATGGTGTTGTTACGATTTGTAAGGAGTCCTACATTATAATAAAGTGCTTTTCAAGGTTCTAAAATGGCATATAAAGTCGTAATATGTTTTAAGTTGTCGTATGATGTTCAAAGGACACGAACGAATTCATTAGGTTTATTATGGAGTTTTAATGTTTCGTACGGTGATGTAAGGTGTTCTTAGAAGTTGTAACGGGTCCTACATTATTCTAAATTGCTTTTCATGTTGCTAATGTCGCATACAGTGTCGTAACAAGTCGTGAGTGTTCGAACAATGTTCAAATGACTCGGACGAATTCAATAGGTTTATTATGGAGTTTGTAGTTTACATACGGTATTGTATGGTGTTGTTACGATTTGTAAGGAGTCCTACATTATAATAAAGTGCTTTTCAAGGTTCTAAAATGGCATATAAAGTCGTAATATGTTTTAAGTTGCCGTACGATGTTCAAAGGACACGAACGAATTCATTAGGTTTATTATGGAGTTTTAATGTTTCGTACAGTGATGTAAGGTGTTCTTAGAAGTTGTAACGGGTCCTACATTATTCTAAATTGCTTTTCATGTTGCTAATGTCGCATACAGAGTCGTAACAAGTCGTGAGTGTTCGAACGATGTTCAAATGACTCGGACGAATTCAATAGGTTTATTATGGAGTTTGAAGTTTACATACGGTATTGTATGGTGTTGTTACGATTTGTAAGGAGTCCTACATTATAATAAAGTGCTTTTCAAGGTTCTAAAATGGCATATAAAGTCGTAATATGTTTTAAGTTGTCGTACGATGTTCAAAGGACACGAACGAATTCATTAGGTTTATTATGGAGTTTTAATTTTTCGTACGGTGATGTAAGGTGTTCTTAGAATTTGTAACGGGTCCTACATTATTCTAAATTGCTTTTCATGTTACTAATGTCGCATACAGAGTCGTAACAAGTCGTGAGTGTTCGAACGATGTTCAAATGACTCGGACGAATTCAATAGGTTTATTATAGAGTTTGAAGTTTACATACGGTATTGTATGGTGTTGTTACGATTTGTAAGGAGTCCTACATTATAATAAATTGCTTTTCAAGGTTCTAATATGGCATACAGAGTCGTAATATGTTTTAAGTTGCCCTACGATGTTCAAAGGACACGAACGAATTCATTAGGTTTATTATGGAGTTTTAATGTTTCGTACGGTGATGTAAGGTGTTCTTAGAAGTTGTAACGGGTCCTTCATTATTCTAAATTGCTTTTCATGTTGCTAACGTCGCATACAGTGTCGTAACAAGTCGTGAGTGTTCGAACGATGTTCAAATGACTCGGACGAATTCAATAGGTTTATTATGGAGTTTGAAGTTTACATACGGTATTGTATGGTGTTGTTACGATTTGTAAGGAGTCCTACATTATAATAAAGTGTTTTTCAAGGTTCTAAAATGGCATATAAAGTCGTAATATGTTTTAAGTTGCCGTACGATGTTCAAAGGACACGAACGAATTCATTAGGTTTATTATGGAGTTTTAATGTTTCGTACAGTGATGTAAGGTGTTCTTAGAAGTTGTAACGGGTCCTACATTATTCTAAATTGCTTTTCATGTTGCTAATGTCGCATACAGAGTCGTAACAAGTCGTGAGTGTTCGAACGATGTTCAAATGACTCGGACGAATTCAATAGGTTTATTATGGAGTTTGAAGTTTACATACGGTATTGTATGGTGTTGTTACGATTTGTAAGGAGTCCTACATTATAATAAAGTGCTTTTCAAGGTTCTAAAATGTCATATAAAGTCGTAATATGTTTTAAGTTGTCGTACGATGTTCAAAGGACACGAACGAATTCATTAGGTTTATTATGGAGTTTTAATTTTTCGTACGGTGATGTAAGGTGTTCTTAGAATTTGTAACGGGTCCTACATTATTCTAAATTGCTTTTCATGTTACTAATGTCGCATACAGAGTCGTAATAAGTCGTGAGTGTTCGAACAATGTTCAAATGACTCGGACGAATTCAATAGGTTTATTATAGAGTTTGAAGTTTACATACGGTATTGTATGGTGTTGTTACGATTTGTAAGGAGTCCTACATTATAATAAAGTGCTTTTCAAGGTTCTAAAATGGCATATAAAGTCGTAATATGTTTTAAGTTGTCGTATGATGTTCAAAGGACACGAACGAATTCATTAGGTTTATTATGGAGTTTTAATGTTTCGTACGGTGATGTAAGGTGTTCTTAGAAGTTGTAACGGGTCCTACATTATTCTAAATTGCTTTTCATGTTGCTAATGTCGCATACAGTGTCGTAACAAGTCGTGAGTGTTCGAACGATGTTCAAATGACTCGGACGAATTCAATAGGTTTATTATGGAGTTTGTAGTTTACATACGGTATTGTATGGTGTTGTTACGATTTGTAAGGAGTCCTACATTATAATAAAGTGCTTTTCAAGGTTCTAAAATGGCATATAAAGTCGTAATATGTTTTAAGTTGCCGTACGATGTTCAAAGGACACGAACGAATTCATTAGGTTTATTATGGAGTTTTAATGTTTCGTACAGTGATGTAAGGTGTTCTTAGAAGTTGTAACGGGTCCTACATTATTCTAAATTGCTTTTCATGTTGCTAATGTCGCATACAGAGTCGTAACAAGTCGTGAGTGTTCGAACGATGTTCAAATGACTCGGACGAATTCAATAGGTTTATTATGGAGTTTGAAGTTTACATACGGTATTGTATGGTGTTGTTACGATTTGTAAGGAGTCCTACATTATAATAAAGTGCTTTTCAAGGTTCTAAAATGGCATATAAAGTCGTAATATGTTTTAAGTTATCGTACGATGTTCAAAGGACACGAACGAATTCATTAGGTTTATTATGGAGTTTTAATTTTTCGTACGGTGATGTAAGGTGTTCTTAGAATTTGTAACGGGTCCTACATTATTCTAAATTGCTTTTCATGTTACTAATGTCGCATACAGAGTCGTAACAAGTCGTGAGTGTTCGAACGATGTTCAAATGACTCGGACGAATTCAATAGGTTTATTATAGAGTTTGAAGTTTACATACGGTATTGTATGGTGTTGTTACGATTTGTAAGGAGTCCTACATTATAATAAATTGCTTTTCAAGGTTCTAATATGGCATACAGAGTCGTAATATGTTTTAAGTTGCCCTACGATGTTCAAAGGACACGAACGAATTCATTAGGTTTATTATGGAGTTTTAATGTTTCGTACGGTGATGTAAGGTGTTCTTAGAAGTTGTAACGGGTCCTTCATTATTCTAAATTGCTTTTCATGTTGCTAACGTCGCATACAGTGTCGTAACAAGTCGTGAGTGTTCGAACGATGTTCAAATGACTCGGACGAATTCAATAGGTTTATTATGGAGTTTGAAGTTTACATACGGTATTGTATGGTGTTGTTACGATTTGTAAGGAGTCCTACATTATAATAAAGTGTTTTTCAAGGTTCTAAAATGGCATATAAAGTCGTAATATGTTTTAAGTTGCCGTACGATGTTCAAAGGACACGAACGAATTCATTAGGTTTATTATGGAGTTTTAATGTTTCGTACAGTGATGTAAGGTGTTCTTAGAAGTTGTAACGGGTCCTACATTATTCTAAATTGCTTTTCATGTTGCTAATGTCGCATACAGAGTCGTAACAAGTCGTGAGTGTTCGAACGATGTTCAAATGACTCGGACGAATTCAATAGGTTTATTATGGAGTTTGAAGTTTACATACGGTATTGTATGGTGTTGTTACGATTTGTAAGGAGTCCTACATTATAATAAAGTGCTTTTCAAGGTTCTAAAATGGCATATAAAGTCGTAATATGTTTTAAGTTGTCGTACGATGTTCAAAGGACACGAACGAATTCATTAGGTTTATTATGGAGTTTTAATTTTTCGTACGGTGATGTAAGGTGTTCTTAGAATTTGTAACGGGTCCTACATTATTCTAAATTGCTTTTCATGTTACTAATGTCGCATACAGAGTCGTAATAAGTCGTGAGTGTTCGAACAATGTTCAAATGACTCGGACGAATTCAATAGGTTTATTATAGAGTTTGAAGTTTACATACGGTATTGTATGGTGTTGTTACGATTTGTAAGGAGTCCTACATTATAATAAAGTGCTTTTCAAGGTTCTAAAATGGCATATAAAGTCGTAATATGTTTTAAGTTGTCGTATGATGTTCAAAGGACACGAACGAATTCATTAGGTTTATTATGGAGTTTTAATGTTTCGTACGGTGATGTAAGGTGTTCTTAGAAGTTGTAACGGGTCCTACATTATTCTAAATTGCTTTTCATGTTGCTAATGTCGCATACAGTGTCGTAACAAGTCGTGAGTGTTCGAACGATGTTCAAATGACTCGGACGAATTCAATAGGTTTATTATGGAGTTTGTAGTTTACATACGGTATTGTATGGTGTTGTTACGATTTGTAAGGAGTCCTACATTATAATAAAGTGCTTTTCAAGGTTCTAAAATGGCATATAAAGTCGTAATATGTTTTAAGTTGCCGTACGATGTTCAAAGGACACGAACGAATTCATTAGGTTTATTATGGAGTTTTAATGTTTCGTACAGTGATGTAAGGTGTTCTTAGAAGTTGTAACGGGTCCTACATTATTCTAAATTGCTTTTCATGTTGCTAATGTCGCATACAGAGTCGTAACAAGTCGTGAGTGTTCGAACGATGTTCAAATGACTCGGACGAATTCAATAGGTTTATTATGGAGTTTGAAGTTTACATACGGTATTGTATGGTGTTGTTACGATTTGTAAGGAGTCCTACATTATAATAAAGTGCTTTTCAAGGTTCTAAAATGGCATATAAAGTCGTAATATGTTTTAAGTTATCGTACGATGTTCAAAGGACACGAACGAATTCATTAGGTTTATTATGGAGTTTTAATTTTTCGTACGGTGATGTAAGGTGTTCTTAGAATTTGTAACGGGTCCTACATTATTCTAAATTGCTTTTCATGTTACTAATGTCGCATACAGAGTCGTAACAAGTCGTGAGTGTTCGAACGATGTTCAAATGACTCGGACGAATTCAATAGGTTTATTATAGAGTTTGAAGTTTACATACGGTATTGTATGGTGTTGTTACGATTTGTAAGGAGTCCTACATTATAATAAATTGCTTTTCAAGGTTCTAATATGGCATACAGAGTCGTAATATGTTTTAAGTTGCCCTACGATGTTCAAAGGACACGAACGAATTCATTAGGTTTATTATGGAGTTTTAATGTTTCGTACGGTGATGTAAGGTGTTCTTAGAAGTTGTAACGGGTCCTTCATTATTCTAAATTGCTTTTCATGTTGCTAACGTCGCATACAGTGTCGTAACAAGTCGTGAGTGTTCGAACGATGTTCAAATGACTCGGACGAATTCAATAGGTTTATTATGGAGTTTGAAGTTTACATACGGTATTGTATGGTGTTGTTACGATTTGTAAGGAGTCCTACATTATAATAAAGTGTTTTTCAAGGTTCTAAAATGGCATATAAAGTCGTAATATGTTTTAAGTTGCCGTACGATGTTCAAAGGACACGAACGAATTCATTAGGTTTATTATGGAGTTTTAATGTTTCGTACAGTGATGTAAGGTGTTCTTAGAAGTTGTAACGGGTCCTACATTATTCTAAATTGCTTTTCATGTTGCTAATGTCGCATACAGAGTCGTAACAAGTCGTGAGTGTTCGAACGATGTTCAAATGACTCGGACGAATTCAATAGGTTTATTATGGAGTTTGAAGTTTACATACGGTATTGTATGGTGTTGTTACGATTTGTAAGGAGTCCTACATTATAATAAAGTGCTTTTCAAGGTTCTAAAATGGCATATAAAGTCGTAATATGTTTTAAGTTGTCGTACGATGTTCAAAGGACACGAACGAATTCATTAGGTTTATTATGGAGTTTTAATTTTTCGTACGGTGATGTAAGGTGTTCTTAGAAGTTGTAACGGGTCCTACATTATTCTAAATTGCTTTTCATGTTGCTAATGTCGCATACAGAGTCGTAACAAGTCGTGAGTGTTCGAACGATGTTCAAATGACTCGGACGAATTCAATAGGTTTATTATGGAGTTTGAAGTTTACATACGGTATTGTATGGTGTTGTTACGATTTGTAAGGAGTCCTACATTATAATAAAGTGCTTTTCAAGGTTCTAAAATGGCATATAAAGTCGTAATATGTTTTAAGTTGTCGTACGATGTTCAAAGGACACGAACGAATTCATTAGGTTTATTATGGAGTTTTAATTTTTCGTACGGTGATGTAAGGTGTTCTTAGAATTTGTAACGGGTCCTACATTATTCTAAATTGCTTTTCATGTTACTAATGTCGCATACAGAGTCGTAATAAGTCGTGAGTGTTCGAACAATGTTCAAATGACTCGGACGAATTCAATAGGTTTATTATAGAGTTTGAAGTTTACATACGGTATTGTATGGTGTTGTTACGATTTGTAAGGAGTCCTACATTATAATAAAGTGCTTTTCAAGGTTCTAAAATGGCATATAAAGTCGTAATATGTTTTAAGTTGTCGTATGATGTTCAAAGGACACGAACGAATTCATTAGGTTTATTATGGAGTTTTAATGTTTCGTACGGTGATGTAAGGTGTTCTTAGAAGTTGTAACGGGTCCTACATTATTCTAAATTGCTTTTCATGTTGCTAATGTCGCATACAGTGTCGTAACAAGTCGTGAGTGTTCGAACGATGTTCAAATGACTCGGACGAATTCAATAGGTTTATTATGGAGTTTGTAGTTTACATACGGTATTGTATGGTGTTGTTACGATTTGTAAGGAGTCCTACATTATAATAAAGTGCTTTTCAAGGTTCTAAAATGGCATATAAAGTCGTAATATGTTTTAAGTTGCCGTACGATGTTCAAAGGACACGAACGAATTCATTAGGTTTATTATGGAGTTTTAATGTTTCGTACAGTGATGTAAGGTGTTCTTAGAAGTTGTAACGGGTCCTACATTATTCTAAATTGCTTTTCATGTTGCTAATGTCGCATACAGAGTCGTAACAAGTCGTGAGTGTTCGAACGATGTTCAAATGACTCGGACGAATTCAATAGGTTTATTATGGAGTTTGAAGTTTACATACGGTATTGTATGGTGTTGTTACGATTTGTAAGGAGTCCTACATTATAATAAAGTGCTTTTCAAGGTTCTAAAATGGCATATAAAGTCGTAATATGTTTTAAGTTATCGTACGATGTTCAAAGGACACGAACGAATTCATTAGGTTTATTATGGAGTTTTAATTTTTCGTACGGTGATGTAAGGTGTTCTTAGAATTTGTAACGGGTCCTACATTATTCTAAATTGCTTTTCATGTTACTAATGTCGCATACAGAGTCGTAACAAGTCGTGAGTGTTCGAACGATGTTCAAATGACTCGGACGAATTCAATAGGTTTATTATAGAGTTTGAAGTTTACATACGGTATTGTATGGTGTTGTTACGATTTGTAAGGAGTCCTACATTATAATAAATTGCTTTTCAAGGTTCTAATATGGCATACAGAGTCGTAATATGTTTTAAGTTGCCCTACGATGTTCAAAGGACACGAACGAATTCATTAGGTTTATTATGGAGTTTTAATGTTTCGTACGGTGATGTAAGGTGTTCTTAGAAGTTGTAACGGGTCCTTCATTATTCTAAATTGCTTTTCATGTTGCTAACGTCGCATACAGTGTCGTAACAAGTCGTGAGTGTTCGAACGATGTTCAAATGACTCGGACGAATTCAATAGGTTTATTATGGAGTTTGAAGTTTACATACGGTATTGTATGGTGTTGTTACGATTTGTAAGGAGTCCTACATTATAATAAAGTGTTTTTCAAGGTTCTAAAATGGCATATAAAGTCGTAATATGTTTTAAGTTGCCGTACGATGTTCAAAGGACACGAACGAATTCATTAGGTTTATTATGGAGTTTTAATGTTTCGTACAGTGATGTAAGGTGTTCTTAGAAGTTGTAACGGGTCCTACATTATTCTAAATTGCTTTTCATGTTGCTAATGTCGCATACAGAGTCGTAACAAGTCGTGAGTGTTCGAACGATGTTCAAATGACTCGGACGAATTCAATAGGTTTATTATGGAGTTTGAAGTTTACATACGGTATTGTATGGTGTTGTTACGATTTGTAAGGAGTCCTACATTATAATAAAGTGCTTTTCAAGGTTCTAAAATGGCATATAAAGTCGTAATATGTTTTAAGTTGTCGTACGATGTTCAAAGGACACGAACGAATTCATTAGGTTTATTATGGAGTTTTAATTTTTCGTACGGTGATGTAAGGTGTTCTTAGAATTTGTAACGGGTCCTACATTATTCTAAATTGCTTTTCATGTTACTAATGTCGCATACAGAGTCGTAATAAGTCGTGAGTGTTCGAACAATGTTCAAATGACTCGGACGAATTCAATAGGTTTATTATAGAGTTTGAAGTTTACATACGGTATTGTATGGTGTTGTTACGATTTGTAAGGAGTCCTACATTATAATAAAGTGCTTTTCAAGGTTCTAAAATGGCATATAAAGTCGTAATATGTTTTAAGTTGTCGTACGATGTCCAAAGGACACGAACGAATTCATTAGGTTTATTATGGAGTTTTAATGTTTCGTACGGTGATGTAAGGTGTTCTTAGAAGTTGTAACGGGTCCTACATTATTCTAAATTGCTTTTCATGTTGCTAATGTCGCATACAGTGTCGTAACAAGTCGTGAGTGTTCGAACGATGTTCAAATGACTCGGACGAATTCAATAGGTTTATTATGGAGTTTGTAGTTTACATACGGTATTGTATGGTGTTGTTACGATTTGTAAGGAGTCCTACATTATAATAAAGTGCTTTTCAAGGTTCTAAAATGGCATATAAAGTCGTAATATGTTTTAAGTTGTCGTACGATGTTCAAAGGACACGAACGAATTCATTAGGTTTATTATGGAGTTTTAATTTTTCGTACGGTGATGTAATGTGTTCTTAGAATTTGTAACGGGTCCTACATTATTCTAAATTGCTTTTCATGTTACTAATGTCGCATATAGAGTCGTAACAAGTCGTGAGTGTTCGAACGATGTTCAAATGACTCGGACGAATTCAATAGGTTTATTATAGAGTTTGAAGTTTACATACGGTATTGTATGGTGTTGTTACGATTTGTAAGGAGTCCTACATTATAATAAATTGCTTTTCAAGGTTCTAATATTGCATACAGAGTCGTAATATGTTTTAAGTTGCCCTACGATGTTCAAAGGACACGAACGAATTCATTAGGTTTATTATGGAGTTTTAATGTTTCGTACGGTGATGTAAGGTGTTCTTAGAAGTTGTAACGGGTCCTACATTATTCTAAATTGTTTTTCATGTTGCTAATGTCGCATACAGTGTCGTAACAAGTCGTGAGTGTTCGAACGATGTTCAAATGACTCAGACGAATTCAATAGGTTTATTATGGAGTTTGAAGTTTACATACGGTATTGTATGGTGTTGTTACGATTTGTAAGGAGTCCTACATTATAATAAAGTGCTTTTCAAGGTTCTAAAATTGCATATAAAGTCGTAATATGTTTTAAGTTGTCGTACGATGTTCAAAGGACACGAACGAATTCATTAGGTTTATTATGGAGTTTTAATTTTTCGTACGGTGATGTAAGGTGTTCTTAGAAGTTGTAACGGGTCCTACATTATTCTAAATTGTTTTTCATGTTGCTAACGTCGCATACAATGTCGTAACAAGTCGTGAGTGTTCGAACGATGTTCAAATGACTCGGACGAATTCAATAGGTTTATTATGGAGTTTGAAGTTTACATACGGTATTGTATGGTGTTGTTACGATTTGTAAGGAGTCCTACATTATAATAAAGTGCTTTTCAAGGTTCTAAAATGGCATATAAAGTCGTAATATGTTTTAAGTTGTCGTACGATGTTCAAAGGACACGAACAAATTCATTAGGTTTATTATGGAGTTTTAATTTTTCGTACGGTGATGTAATGTGTTCTTAGAATTTGTAACGGGTCCTACATTATTCTAAATTGCTTTTCATGTTACTAATGTCGCATATAGAGTCGTAACAAGTCGTGAGTGTTCGAACGATGTTCAAATGACTCGGACGAATTCAATAGGTTTATTATAGAGTTTGAAGTTTACATACGGTATTGTATGGTGTTGTTACGATTTGTAAGGAGTCCTACATTATAATAAAGTGCTTTTCAAGGTTCTAAAATGGCATATAAAGTCGTAATATGTTTTAAGTTGTCGTACGATGTTCAAAGGACACGAACAAATTCATTAGGTTTATTATGGAGTTTTAATTTTTCGTACGGTGATGTAATGTGTTCTTAGAATTTGTAACGGGTCCTACATTATTCTAAATTGCTTTTCATGTTACTAATGTCGCATATAGAGTCGTAACAAGTCGTGAGTGTTCGAACGATGTTCAAATGACTCGGACGAATTCAATAGGTTTATTATAGAGTTTGAAGTTTACATACGGTATTGTATGGTGTTGTTACGATTTGTAAGGAGTCCTACATTATAATAAAGTGCTTTTCAAGGTTCTAAAATGGCATATAAAGTCGTAATATGTTTTAAGTTGTCGTACGATGTTCAAAGGACACGAACGAATTCATTAGGTTTATTATGGAGTTTTAATGTTTCGTACGGTGATGTAAGGTGTTCTTAGAAGTTGTAACGGGTCCTACATTATTCTAAATTGTTTTTCATGTTGCTAACGTCGCATACAATGTCGTAACAAGTCGTGAGTGTTCGAACGATGTTCAAATGACTCGGACGAATTCAATAGGTTTATTATGGAGTTTGAAGTTTACATACGGTATTGTATGGTGTTGTTACGATTTGTAAGGAGTCCTACATTATAATAAAGTGCTTTTCAAGGTTCTAAAATGGCATATAAAGTCGTAATATGTTTTAAGTTGTCGTACGATGTTCAAAGGACACGAACAAATTCATTAGGTTTATTATGGAGTTTTAATTTTTCGTACGGTGATGTAATGTGTTCTTAGAATTTGTAACGGGTCCTACATTATTCTAAATTGCTTTTCATGTTACTAATGTCGCATATAGAGTCGTAACAAGTCGTGAGTGTTCGAACGATGTTCAAATGACTCGGACGAATTCAATAGGTTTATTATAGAGTTTGAAGTTTACATACGGTATTGTATGGTGTTGTTACGATTTGTAAGGAGTCCTACATTATAATAAAGTGCTTTTCAAGGTTCTAAAATGGCATATAAAGTCGTAATATGTTTTAAGTTGTCGTACGATGTTCAAAGGACACGAACGAATTCATTAGGTTTATTATGGAGTTTTAATGTTTCGTACGGTGATGTAAGGTGTTCTTAGAAGTTGTAACGGGTCCTACATTATTCTAAATTGCTTTTCATGTTGCTAATGTCGCATACAGTGTCGTAACAAGTCGTGAGTGTTCGAACGATGTTCAAATGACTCGGACGAATTCAATAGGTTTATTATGGAGTTTGTAGTTTACATACGGTATTGTATGGTGTTGTTACGATTTGTAAGGAGTCCTACATTATAATAAAGTGCTTTTCAAGGTTCTAAAATGGCATATAAAGTCGTAATATGTTTTAAGTTGCCGTACGATGTTCAAAGGACACGAACGAATTCATTAGGTTTATTATGGAGTTTTAATGTTTCGTACGGTGATGTAAGGTGTTCTTAGAAGTTGTAACGGGTCCTACATTATTCTAAATTGCTTTTCATGTTGCTAATGTCGCATACAGAGTCGTAACAAGTCGTGAGTGTTCGAACGATGTTCAAATGACTCGGACGAATTCAATAGGTTTATTATGGAGTTTGAAGTTTACATACGGTATTGTATGGTGTTGTTACGATTTGTAAGGAGTCCTACATTATAATAAAGTGCTTTTCAAGGTTCTAAAATGGCATATAAAGTCGTAATATGTTTTAAGTTGTCGTACGATGTTCAAAGGACACGAACGAATTCATTAGGTTTATTATGGAGTTTTAATTTTTCGTACGGTGATGTAATGTGTTCTTAGAATTTGTAACGGGTCCTACATTATTCTAAATTGCTTTTCATGTTACTAATGTCGCATATAGAGTCGTAACAAGTCGTGAGTGTTCGAACGATGTTCAAATGACTCGGACGAATTCAATAGGTTTATTATAGAGTTTGAAGTTTACATACGGTATTGTATGGTGTTGTTACGATTTGTAAGGAGTCCTACATTATAATAAATTGCTTTTCAAGGTTCTAATATTGCATACAGAGTCGTAATATGTTTTAAGTTGCCCTACGATGTTCAAAGGACACGAACGAATTCATTAGGTTTATTATGGAGTTTTAATGTTTCGTACGGTGATGTAAGGTGTTCTTAGAAGTTGTAACGGGGCCTACATTATTCTAAATTGTTTTTCATGTTGCTAATGTCGCATACAGTGTCGTAACAAGTCGTGAGTGTTCGAACGATGTTCAAATGACTCGGACGAATTCAATAGGTTTATTATGGAGTTTGAAGTTTACATACGGTATTGTATGGTGTTGTTACGATTTGTAAGGAGTCCTACATTATAATAAAGTGCTTTTCAAGGTTCTAAAATTGCATATAAAGTCGTAATATGTTTTAAGTTGTCGTACGATGTTCAAAGGACACGAACGAATTCATTAGGTTTATTATGGAGTTTTAATTTTTCGTACGGTGATGTAAGGTGTTCTTAGAAGTTGTAACGGGTCCTACATTATTCTAAATTGTTTTTCATGTTGCTAACGTCGCATACAATGTCGTAACAAGTCGTGAGTGTTCGAACGATGTTCAAATGACTCGGACGAATTCAATAGGTTTATTATGGAGTTTGAAGTTTACATACGGTATTGTATGGTGTTGTTACGATTTGTAAGGAGTCCTACATTATAATAAAGTGCTTTTCAAGGTTCTAAAATGGCATATAAAGTCGTAATATGTTTTAAGTTGTCGTACGATGTTCAAAGGACACGAACAAATTCATTAGGTTTATTATGGAGTTTTAATTTTTCGTACGGTGATGTAATGTGTTCTTAGAATTTGTAACGGGTCCTACATTATTCTAAATTGCTTTTCATGTTACTAATGTCGCATATAGAGTCGTAACAAGTCGTGAGTGTTCGAACGATGTTCAAATGACTCGGACGAATTCAATAGGTTTATTATAGAGTTTGAAGTTTACATACGGTATTGTATGGTGTTGTTACGATTTGTAAGGAGTCCTACATTATAATAAAGTGCTTTTCAAGGTTCTAAAATGGCATATAAAGTCGTAATATGTTTTAAGTTGTCGTACGATGTTCAAAGGACACGAATGAATTCATTAGGTTTATTATGGAGTTTTAATGTTTCGTACGGTGATGTAAGGTGTTCTTAGAAGTTGTAACGGGTCCTACATTATTCTAAATTGCTTTTCATGTTGCTAATGTCGCATACAGTGTCGTAACAAGTCGTGAGTGTTCGAACGATGTTCAAATGACTCGGACGAATTCAATAGGTTTATTATGGAGTTTGTAGTTTACATACGGTATTGTATGGTGTTGTTACGATTTGTAAGGAGTCCTACATTATAATAAAGTGCTTTTCAAGGTTCTAAAATGGCATATAAAGTCGTAATATGTTTTAAGTTGCCGTACGATGTTCAAAGGACACGAACGAATTCATTAGGTTTATTATGGAGTTTTAATGTTTCGTACGGTGATGTAAGGTGTTCTTAGAAGTTGTAACGGGTCCTACATTATTCTAAATTGCTTTTCATGTTGCTAATGTCGCATACAGAGTCGTAACAAGTCGTGAGTGTTCGAACGATGTTCAAATGACTCGGACGAATTCAATAGGTTTATTATGGAGTTTGAAGTTTACATACGGTATTGTATGGTGTTGTTACGATTTGTAAGGAGTCCTACATTATAATAAAGTGCTTTTCAAGGTTCTAAAATGGCATATAAAGTCGTAATATGTTTTAAGTTGTCGTACGATGTTCAAAGGACACGAACGAATTCATTAGGTTTATTATGGAGTTTTAATTTTTCGTACGGTGATGTAATGTGTTCTTAGAATTTGTAACGGGTCCTACATTATTCTAAATTGCTTTTCATGTTACTAATGTCGCATATAGAGTCGTAACAAGTCGTGAGTGTTCGAACGATGTTCAAATGACTCGGACGAATTCAATAGGTTTATTATAGAGTTTGAAGTTTACATACGGTATTGTATGGTGTTGTTACGATTTGTAAGGAGTCCTACATTATAATAAAGTGCTTTTCAAGGTTCTAAAATGGCATATAAAGTCGTAATATGTTTTAAGTTGTCGTACGATGTTCAAAGGACACGAACGAATTCATTAGGTTTATTATGGAGTTTTAATGTTTCGTACGGTGATGTAAGGTGTTCTTAGAAGTTGTAACGGGTCCTACATTATTCTAAATTGCTTTTCATGTTGCTAATGTCGCATACAGTGTCGTAACAAGTCGTGAGTGTTCGAACGATGTTCAAATGACTCGGACGAATTCAATAGGTTTATTATGGAGTTTGTAGTTTACATACGGTATTGTATGGTGTTGTTACGATTTGTAAGGAGTCCTACATTATAATAAAGTGCTTTTCAAGGTTCTAAAATGGCATATAAAGTCGTAATATGTTTTAAGTTGCCGTACGATGTTCAAAGGACACGAACGAATTCATTAGGTTTATTATGGAGTTTTAATGTTTCGTACGGTGATGTAAGGTGTTCTTAGAAGTTGTAACGGGTCCTACATTATTCTAAATTGCTTTTCATGTTGCTAATGTCGCATACAGAGTCGTAACAAGTCGTGAGTGTTCGAACGATGTTCAAATGACTCGGACGAATTCAATAGGTTTATTATGGAGTTTGAAGTTTACATACGGTATTGTATGGTGTTGTTACGATTTGTAAGGAGTCCTACATTATAATAAAGTGCTTTTCAAGGTTCTAAAATGGCATATAAAGTCGTAATATGTTTTAAGTTGTCGTACGATGTTCAAAGGACACGAACGAATTCATTAGGTTTATTATGGAGTTTTAATTTTTCGTACGGTGATGTAATGTGTTCTTAGAATTTGTAACGGGTCCTACATTATTCTAAATTGCTTTTCATGTTACTAATGTCGCATATAGAGTCGTAACAAGTCGTGAGTGTTCGAACGATGTTCAAATGACTCGGACGAATTCAATAGGTTTATTATAGAGTTTGAAGTTTACATACGGTATTGTATGGTGTTGTTACGATTTGTAAGGAGTCCTACATTATAATAAAGTGCTTTTCAAGGTTCTAAAATGGCATATAAAGTCGTAATATGTTTTAAGTTGTCGTACGATGTTCAAAGGACACGAACGAATTCATTAGGTTTATTATGGAGTTTTAATGTTTCGTACGGTGATGTAAGGTGTTCTTAGAAGTTGTAACGGGTCCTACATTATTCTAAATTGCTTTTCATGTTGCTAATGTCGCATACAGTGTCGTAACAAGTCGTGAGTGTTCGAACGATGTTCAAATGACTCGGACGAATTCAATAGGTTTATTATGGAGTTTGTAGTTTACATACGGTATTGTATGGTGTTGTTACGATTTGTAAGGAGTCCTACATTATAATAAAGTGCTTTTCAAGGTTCTAAAATGGCATATAAAGTCGTAATATGTTTTAAGTTGCCGTACGATGTTCAAAGGACACGAACGAATTCATTAGGTTTATTATGGAGTTTTAATGTTTCGTACGGTGATGTAAGGTGTTCTTAGAAGTTGTAACGGGTCCTACATTATTCTAAATTGCTTTTCATGTTGCTAATGTCGCATACAGAGTCGTAACAAGTCGTGAGTGTTCGAACGATGTTCAAATGACTCGGACGAATTCAATAGGTTTATTATGGAGTTTGAAGTTTACATACGGTATTGTATGGTGTTGTTACGATTTGTAAGGAGTCCTACATTATAATAAAGTGCTTTTCAAGGTTCTAAAATGGCATATAAAGTCGTAATATGTTTTAAGTTGTCGTACGATGTTCAAAGGACACGAACGAATTCATTAGGTTTGATATGGAGTTTTAATTTTTCGTACGGTGATGTAATGTGTTCTTAGAATTTGTAACGGGTCCTACATTATTCTAAATTGCTTTTCATGTTACTAATGTCGCATATAGAGTCGTAACAAGTCGTGAGTGTTCGAACGATGTTCAAATGACTCGGACGAATTCAATAGGTTTATTATAGAGTTTGAAGTTTACATACGGTATTGTATGGTGTTGTTACGATTTGTAAGGAGTCCTACATTATAATAAAGTGCTTTTCAAGGTTCTAAAATGGCATATAAAGTCGTAATATGTTTTAAGTTGTCGTACGATGTTCAAAGGACACGAACGAATTCATTAGGTTTATTATGGAGTTTTAATGTTTCGTACGGTGATGTAAGGTGTTCTTAGAAGTTGTAACGGGTCCTACATTATTCTAAATTGCTTTTCATGTTGCTAATGTCGCATACAGTGTCGTAACAAGTCGTGAGTGTTCGAACGATGTTCAAATGACTCGGACGAATTCAATAGGTTTATTATGGAGTTTGTAGTTTACATACGGTATTGTATGGTGTTGTTACGATTTGTAAGGAGTCCTACATTATAATAAAGTGCTTTTCAAGGTTCTAAAATGGCATATAAAGTCGTAATATGTTTTAAGTTGCCGTACGATGTTCAAAGCACACGAACGAATTCATTAGGTTTATTATGGAGTTTTAATGTTTCGTACGGTGATGTAAGGTGTTCTTAGAAGTTGTAACGGGTCCTACATTATTCTAAATTGCTTTTCATGTTGCTAATGTCGCATACAGAGTCGTAACAAGTCGTGAGTGTTCGAACGACGTTCAAATGACTCGGACGAATTCAATAGGTTTATTATGGAGTTTGAAGTTTACATACGGTATTGTATGGTGTTGTTACGATTTGTAAGGAGTCCTACATTATAATAAAGTGCTTTTCAAGGTTCTAAAATGGCATATAAAGTCGTAATATGTTTTAAGTTGCCGTACGATGTTCAAAGGACACGAACGAATTCATTAGGTTTATTATGGAGTTTTAATGTTTCGTACGGTGATGTAAGGTGTTCTTAGAAGTTGTAACGGGTCCTACATTATTCTAAATTGCTTTTCATGTTGCTAATGTCGCATACAGAGTCGTAACAAGTCGTGAGTGTTCGAACGATGTTCAAATGACTCGGACGAATTCAATAGGTTTATTATGGAGTTTGAAGTTTACATACGGTATTGTATGGTGTTGTTACGATTTGTAAGGAGTCCTACATTATAATAAAGTGCTTTTCAAGGTTCTAAAATGGCATATAAAGTCGTAATATGTTTTAAGTTGTCGTACGATGTTCAAAGGACACGAACGAATTCATTAGGTTTATTATGGAGTTTTAATTTTTCGTACGGTGATGTAATGTGTTCTTAGAATTTGTAACGGGTCCTACATTATTCTAAATTGCTTTTCATGTTACTAATGTCGCATATAGAGTCGTAACAAGTCGTGAGTGTTCGAACGATGTTCAAATGACTCGGACGAATTCAATAGGTTTATTATAGAGTTTGAAGTTTACATACGGTATTGTATGGTGTTGTTACGATTTGTAAGGAGTCCTACATTATAATAAATTGCTTTTCAAGGTTCTAATATTGCATACAGAGTCGTAATATGTTTTAAGTTGCCCTACGATGTTCAAAGGACACGAACGAATTCATTAGGTTTATTATGGAGTTTTAATGTTTCGTACGGTGATGTAAGGTGTTCTTAGAAGTTGTAACGGGTCCTACATTATTCTAAATTGTTTTTCATGTTGCTAATGTCGCATACAGTGTCGTAACAAGTCGTGAGTGTTCGAACGATGTTCAAATGACTCGGACGAATTCAATAGGTTTATTATGGAGTTTGAAGTTTACATACGGTATTGTATGGTGTTGTTACGATTTGTAAGGAGTCCTACATTATAATAAAGTGCTTTTCAAGGTTCTAAAATTGCATATAAAGTCGTAATATGTTTTAAGTTGTCGTACGATGTTCAAAGGACACGAACGAATTCATTAGGTTTATTATGGAGTTTTAATTTTTCGTACGGTGATGTAAGGTGTTCTTAGAAGTTGTAACGGGTCCTACATTATTCTAAATTGTTTTTCATGTTGCTAACGTCGCATACAATGTCGTAACAAGTCGTGAGTGTTCGAACGATGTTCAAATGACTCGGACGAATTCAATAGGTTTATTATGGAGTTTGAAGTTTACATACGGTATTGTATGGTGTTGTTACGATTTGTAAGGAGTCCTACATTATAATAAAGTGCTTTTCAAGGTTCTAAAATGGCATATAAAGTCGTAATATGTTTTAAGTTGTCGTACGATGTTCAAAGGACACGAACGAATTCATTAGGTTTATTATGGAGTTTTAATTTTTCGTACGGTGATGTAATGTGTTCTTAGAATTTGTAACGGGTCCTACATTATTCTAAATTGCTTTTCATGTTACTAATGTCGCATATAGAGTCGTAACAAGTCGTGAGTGTTCGAACGATGTTCAAATGACTCGGACGAATTCAATAGGTTTATTATAGAGTTTGAAGTTTACATACGGTATTGTATGGTGTTGTTACGATTTGTAAGGAGTCCTACATTATAATAAATTGCTTTTCAAGGTTCTAATATTGCATACAGAGTCGTAATATGTTTTAAGTTGTCGTACGATGTTCAAAGGACACGAACGAATTCATTAGGTTTATTATGGAGTTTTAATTTTTCGTACGGTGATGTAATGTGTTCTTAGAATTTGTAACGGGTCCTACATTATTCTAAATTGCTTTTCATGTTACTAATGTCGCATATAGAGTCGTAACAAGTCGTGAGTGTTCGAACGATGTTCAAATGACTCGGACGAATTCAATAGGTTTATTATAGAGTTTGAAGTTTACATACGGTATTGTATGGTGTTGTTACGATTTGTAAGGAGTCCTACATTATAATAAAGTGCTTTTCAAGGTTCTAAAATGGCATATAAAGTCGTAATATGTTTTAAGTTGCCGTACGATGTTCAAAGGACACGAACGAATTCATTAGGTTTATTATGGAGTTTTAATGTTTCGTACGGTGATGTAAGGTGTTCTTAGAAGTTGTAACGGGTCCTACATTATTCTAAATTGCTTTTCATGTTGCTAATGTCGCATACAGAGTCGTAACAAGTCGTGAGTGTTCGAACGATGTTCAAATGACTCGGACGAATTCAATAGGTTTATTATAGAGTTTGAAGTTTACATACGGTATTGTATGGTGTTGTTACGATTTGTAAGGAGTCCTACATTATAATAAAGTGCTTTTCAAGGTTCTAAAATGGCATATAAAGTCGTAATATGTTTTAAGTTGCCGTACGATGTTCAAAGGACACGAACGAATTCATTAGGTTTATTATGGAGTTTTAATGTTTCGTACGGTGATGTAAGGTGTTCTTAGAAGTTGTAACGGGTCCTACATTATTCTAAATTGCTTTTCATGTTGCTAATGTCGCATACAGAGTCGTAACAAGTCGTGAGTGTTCGAACGATGTTCAAATGACTCGGACGAATTCAATAGGTTTATTATGGAGTTTGAAGTTTACATACGGTATTGTATGGTGTTGTTACGATTTGTAAGGAGTCCTACCTTATAATAAAGTGCTTTTCAAGGTTCTAAAATGGCATATAAAGTCGTAATATGTTTTAAGTTGCCGTACGATGTTCAAAGGACACGAACGAATTCATTAGGTTTATTATGGAGTTTTAATGTTTCGTACGGTGATGTAAGGTGTTCTTAGAAGTTGTAACGGGTCCTACATTATTCTAAATTGCTTTTCATGTTGCTAATGTCGCATACAGAGTCGTAACAAGTCGTGAGTGTTCGAACGACGTTCAAATGACTCGGACGAATTCAATAGGTTTATTATGGAGTTTGAAGTTTACATACGGTATTGTATGGTGTTGTTACGATTTGTAAGGAGTCCTACATTATAATAAAGTGCTTTTCAAGGTTCTAAAATGGCATATAAAGTCGTAATATGTTTTAAGTTGCCGTACGATGTTCAAAGGACACGAACGAATTCATTAGGTTTATTATGGAGTTTTAATGTTTCGTACGGTGATGTAAGGTGTTCTTAGAAGTTGTAACGGGTCCTACATTATTCTAAATTGCTTTTCATGTTGCTAATGTCGCATACAGAGTCGTAACAAGTCGTGAGTGTTCGAACGATGTTCAAATGACTCGGACGAATTCAATAGGTTTATTATGGAGTTTGAAGTTTACATACGGTATTGTATGGTGTTGCTACGATTTGTAAGGAGTCCTACATTATAATAAAGTGCTTTTCAAGGTTCTAAAATGGCATACAAAGTCGTAATATGTTTTAAGTTGTCGTACGATGTTCAAAGGACACGAACGAATTCATTAGGTTTATTATGGAGTTTTAATTTTTCGTACGGTGATGTAATGTGTTCTTAGAATTTGTAACGGGTCCTACATTATTCTAAATTGCTTTTCATGTTACTAATGTCGCATATAGAGTCGTAACAAGTCGTGAGTGTTCGAACGATGTTCAAATGACTCGGACGAATTCAATAGGTTTATTATAGAGTTTGAAGTTTACATACGGTATTGTATGGTGTTGTTACGATTTGTAAGGAGTCCTACATTACAATAAATTGCTTTTCAAGGTTCTAATATTGCATACAGAGTCGTAATATGTTTTAAGTTGCCCTACGATGTTCAAAGGACACGAACGAATTCATTAGGTTTATTATGGAGTTTTAATGTTTCGTACGGTGATGTAAGGTGTTCTTAGAAGTTGTAACGGGTCCTACATTATTCTAAATTGTTTTTCATGTTGCTAATGTCGCATACAGTGTCGTAACAAGTCGTGAGTGTTCGAACGATGTTCAAATGACTCGGACGAATTCAATAGGTTTATTATGGAGTTTGAAGTTTACATACGGTATTGTATGGTGTTGTTACGATTTGTAAGGAGTCCTACATTATAATAAAGTGCTTTTCAAGGTTCTAAAATTGCATATAAAGTCGTAATATGTTTTAAGTTGTCGTACGATGTTCAAAGGACACGAACGAATTCATTAGGTTTATTATGGAGTTTTAATTTTTCGTACGGTGATGTAAGGTGTTCTTAGAAGTTGTAACGGGTCCTACATTATTCTAAATTGTTTTTCATGTTGCTAACGTCGCATACAATGTCGTAACAAGTCGTGAGTGTTCGAACGATGTTCAAATGACTCGGACGAATTCAATAGGTTTATTATGGAGTTTGAAGTTTACATACGGTATTGTATGGTGTTGTTACGATTTGTAAGGAGTCCTACATTATAATAAAGTGCTTTTCAAGGTTCTAAAATGGCATATAAAGTCGTAATATGTTTTAAGTTGTCGTACGATGTTCAAAGGACACGAACGAATTCATTAGGTTTATTATGGAGTTTTAATTTTTCGTACGGTGATGTAATGTGTTCTTAGAATTTGTAACGGGTCCTACATTATTCTAAATTGCTTTTCATGTTACTAATGTCGCATATAGAGTCGTAACAAGTCGTGAGTGTTCGAACGATGTTCAAATGACTCGGACGAATTCAATAGGTTTATTATAGAGTTTGAAGTTTACATACGGTATTGTATGGTGTTGTTACGATTTGTAAGGAGTCCTACATTATAATAAATTGCTTTTCAAGGTTCTAATATTGCATACAGAGTCGTAATATGTTTTAAGTTGCCCTACGATGTTCAAAGGACACGAACGAATTCATTAGGTTTATTATGGAGTTTTAATGTTTCGTACGGTGATGTAAGGTGTTCTTAGAAGTTGTAACGGGTCCTACATTATTCTAAATTGTTTTTCATGTTGCTAATGTCGCATACAGTGTCGTAACAAGTCGTGAGTGTTCGAACGATGTTCAAATGACTCGGACGAATTCAATAGGTTTATTATGGAGTTTGAAGTTTACATACGGTATTGTATGGTGTTGTTACGATTTGTAAGGAGTCCTACATTATAATAAAGTGCTTTTCAAGGTTCTAAAATTGCATATAAAGTCGTAATATGTTTTAAGTTGTCGTACGATGTTCAAAGGACACGAACGAATTCATTAGGTTTATTATGGAGTTTTAATTTTTCGTACGGTGATGTAAGGTGTTCTTAGAAGTTGTAACGGGTCCTACATTATTCTAAATTGTTTTTCATGTTGCTAACGTCGCATACAATGTCGTAACAAGTCGTGAGTGTTCGAACGATGTTCAAATGACTCGGACGAATTCAATAGGTTTATTATGGAGTTTGAAGTTTACATACGGTATTGTATGGTGTTGTTACGATTTGTAAGGAGTCCTACATTATAATAAAGTGCTTTTCAAGGTTCTAAAATGGCATATAAAGTCGTAATATGTTTTAAGTTGTCGTACGATGTTCAAAGGACACGAACGAATTCATTAGGTTTATTATGGAGTTTTAATTTTTCGTACGGTGATGTAATGTGTTCTTAGAATTTGTAACGGGTCCTACATTATTCTAAATTGCTTTTCATGTTACTAATGTCGCATATAGAGTCGTAACAAGTCGTGAGTGTTCGAACGATGTTCAAATGACTCGGACGAATTCAATAGGTTTATTATAGAGTTTGAAGTTTACATACGGTATTGTATGGTGTTGTTACGATTTGTAAGGAGTCCTACGTTATAATAAATTGCTTTTCAAGGTTCTAATATTGCATACAGAGTCGTAATATGTTTTAAGTTGCCCTACGATGTTCAAAGGACACGAACGAATTCATTAGGTTTATTATGGAGTTTTAATGTTTCGTACGGTGATGTAAGGTGTTCTTAGAAGTTGTAACGGGTCCTACATTATTCTAAATTGTTTTTCATGTTGCTAATGTCACATACAGTGTCGTAACAAGTCGTGAGTGTTCGAACGATGTTCAAATGACTCGGACGAATTCAATAGGTTTATTATGGAGTTTGAAGTTTACATACGGTATTGTATGGTGTTGTTACGATTTGTAAGGAGTCCTACATTATAATAAAGTGCTTTTCAAGGTTCTAAAATTGCATATAAAGTCGTAATATGTTTTAAGTTGTCGTACGATGTTCAAAGGACACGAACGAATTCATTAGGTTTATTATGGAGTTTTAATTTTTCGTACGGTGATGTAAGGTGTTCTTAGAAGTTGTAACGGGTCCTACATTATTCTAAATTGTTTTTCATGTTGCTAACGTCGCATACAATGTCGTAACAAGTCGTGAGTGTTCGAACGATGTTCAAATGACTCGGACGAATTCAATAGGTTTATTATGGAGTTTGAAGTTTACATACGGTATTGTATGGTGTTGTTACGATTTGTAAGGAGTCCTACATTATAATAAAGTGCTTTTCAAGGTTCTAAAATGGCATATAAAGTCGTAATATGTTTTAAGTTGCCGTACGATATTCAAAGGACACGAACGAATTCATTAGGTTTATTATGGAGTTTTAATGTTTCGTACAGTGATGTAAGGTGTTCTTAGAAGTTGTAACGGGTCCTACATTATTCTAAATTGCTTTTCATGTTGCTAATGTCGCATACAGAGTCGTAACAAGTCGTGAGTGTTCGAACGATGTTCAAATGACTCGGACGAATTCAATAGGTTTATTATAGAGTTTGAAGTTTACATACGGTATTGTATGGTGTTGTTACGATTTGTAAGGAGTCCTACATTATAATAAATTGCTTTTCAAGGTTCTAATATTGCATACAGAGTCGTAATATGTTTTAAGTTGCCCTACGATGTTCAAAGGACACGAACGAATTCATTAGGTTTATTATGGAGTTTTAATGTTTCGTACGGTGATGTAAGGTGTTCTTAGAAGTTGTAACGGGTCCTACATTATTCTAAATTGTTTTTCATGTTGCTAATGTCGCATACAGTGTCGTAACAAGTCGTGAGTGTTCGAACGATGTTCAAATGACTCGGACGAATTCAATAGGTTTATTATGGAGTTTGAAGTTTACATACGGTATTGTATGGTGTTGTTACGATTTGTAAGGAGTCCTACATTATAATAAAGTGCTTTTCAAGGTTCTAAAATAGCATATAAAGTCGTAATATGTTTTAAGTTGTCGTACGATGTTCAAAGGACACGAACGAATTCATTAGGTTTATTATGGAGTTTTAATTTTTCGTACGGTGATGTAAGGTGTTCTTAGAATTTGTAACGGGTCCTACATTATTCTAAATTGCTTTTCATGTTACTAATGTCGCATACAGAGTCGTAATAAGTCGTGAGTGTTCGAACAATGTTCAAATGACTCGGACGAATTCAATAGGTTTATTATAGAGTTTGAAGTTTACATACGGTATTGTATGGTGTTGTTACGATTTGTAAGGAGTCCTACATTATAATAAAGTGCTTTTCAAGGTTCTAAAATGGCATATAAAGTCGTAATATGTTTTAAGTTGTCGTACGATGTTCAAAGGACACGAACGAATTCATTAGGTTTATTATGGAGTTTTAATGTTTCGTACGGTGATGTAAGGTGTTCTTAGAAGTTGTAACGGGTCCTACATTATTCTAAATTGCTTTTCATGTTGCTAATGTCGCATACAGTGTCGTAACAAGTCGTGAGTGTTCGAACGATGTTCAAATGACTCGGACGAATTCAATAGGTTTATTATGGAGTTTGAAGTTTACATACGGTATTGTATGGTGTTGTTACGATTTGTAAGGAGTCCTACATTATAATAAAGTGCTTTTCAAGGTTCTAAAATGGCATATAAAGTCGTAATATGTTTTAAGTTGCCGTACGATGTTCAAAGGACACGAACGAATTCATTAGGTTTATTATGGAGTTTTAATGTTTCGTACAGTGATGTAAGGTGTTCTTAGAAGTTGTAACGGGTCCTACATTATTCTAAATTGCTTTTCATGTTGCTAATGTCGCATACAGAGTCGTAACAAGTCGTGAGTGTTCGAACGATGTTCAAATGACTCGGACGAATTCAATAGGTTTATTATGGAGTTTGAAGTTTACATACGGTATTGTATGGTGTTGTTACGATTTGTAAGGAGTCCTACATTATAATAAAGTGCTTTTCAAGGTTCTAAAATGGCATATAAAGTCGTAATATGTTTTAAGTTGTCGTACGATGTTCAAAGGACACGAACGAATTCATTAGGTTTATTATGGAGTTTTAATTTTTCGTACGGTGATGTAATGTGTTCTTAGAATTTGTAACGGGTCCTACATTATTCTAAATTGCTTTTCATGTTACTAATGTCGCATATAGAGTCGTAACAAGTCGTGAGTGTTCGAACGATGTTCAAATGACTCGGACGAATTCAATAGGTTTATTATAGAGTTTGAAGTTTACATACGGTGTTGTATGGTGTTGTTACGATTTGTAAGGAGTCCTACATTATAATAAATTGCTTTTCAAGGTTCTAATATTGCATACAGAGTCGTAATATGTTTTAAGTTGCCCTACGATGTTCAAAGGACACGAACGAATTCATTAGGTTTATTATGGAGTTTTAATGTTTCGTACGGTGATGTAAGGTGTTCTTAGAAGTTGTAACGGGTCCTACATTATTCTAAATTGTTTTTCATGTTGCTAATGTCGCATACAGTGTCGTAACAAGTCGTGAGTGTTCGAACGATGTTCAAATGACTCGGACGAATTCAATAGGTTTATTATGGAGTTTGAAGTTTACATACGGTATTGTATGGTGTTGTTACGATTTGTAAGGAGTCCTACATTATAATAAAGTGCTTTTCAAGGTTCTAAAATGGCATATAAAGTCGTAATATGTTTTAAGTTGTCGTACGATGTTCAAAGGACACGAACGAATTCATTAGGTTTATTATGGAGTTTTAATTTTTCGTACGGTGATGTAAGGTGTTCTTAGAATTTGTAACGGGTCCTACATTATTCTAAATTGCTTTTCATGTTACTGATGTCGCATACAGAGTCGTAATAAGTCGTGAGTGTTCGAACAATGTTCAAATGACTCGGACGAATTCAATAGGTTTATTATAGAGTTTGAAGTTTACATACGGTATTGTATGGTGTTGTTACGATTTGTAAGGAGTCCTACATTATAATAAATTGCTTTTCAAGGTTCTAATATTGCATACAGAGTCGTAATATGTTTTAAGTTGCCCTACGATGTTCAAAGGAAACGAACGAATTCATTAGGTTTATTATGGAGTTTTAATGTTTCGTACGGTGATGTAAGGTGTTCTTAGAAGTTGTAACGGGTCCTACATTATTCTAAATTGTTTTTCATGTTGCTAATGTCGCATACAGTGTCGTAACAAGTCGTGAGTGTTCGAACGATGTTCAAATGACTCGGACGAATTCAATAGGTTTATTATGGAGTTTGAAGTTTACATACGGTATTGTATGGTGTTGTTACGATTTGTAAGGAGTCCTACATTATAATAAAGTGCTTTTCAAGGTTCTAAAATTGCATATAAAGTCGTAATATGTTTTAAGTTGTCGTACGATGTTCAAAGGACACGAACGAATTCATTAGGTTTATTATGGAGTTTTAATTTTTCGTACGGTGATGTAAGGTGTTCTTAGAAGTTGTAACGGGTCCTACATTATTCTAAATTGTTTTTCATGTTGCTAACGTCGCATACAATGTCGTAACAAGTCGTGAGTGTTCGAACGATGTTCAAATGACTCGGACGAATTCAATAGGTTTATTATGGAGTTTGAAGTTTACATACGGTATTGTATGGTGTTGTTACGATTTGTAAGGAGTCCTACATTATAATAAAGTGCTTTTCAAGGTTCTAAAATGGCATATAAAGTCGTAATATGTTTTAAGTTGTCGTACGATGTTCAAAGGACACGAACAAATTCATTAGGTTTATTATGGAGTTTTAATTTTTCGTACGGTGATGTAATGTGTTCTTAGAATTTGTAACGGGTCCTACATTATTCTAAATTGCTTTTCATGTTACTAATGTCGCATATAGAGTCGTAACAAGTCGTGAGTGTTCGAACGATGTTCAAATGACTCGGACGAATTCAATAGGTTTATTATAGAGTTTGAAGTTTACATACGGTATTGTATGGTGTTGTTACGATTTGTAAGGAGTCCTACATTATAATAAAGTGCTTTTCAAGGTTCTAAAATGGCATATAAAGTCGTAATATGTTTTAAGTTGTCGTACGATGTTCAAAGGACACGAACGAATTCATTAGGTTTATTATGGAGTTTTAATGTTTCGTACGGTGATGTAAGGTGTTCTTAGAAGTTGTAACGGGTCCTACATTATTCTAAATTGCTTTTCATGTTGCTAATGTCGCATACAGTGTCGTAACAAGTCGTGAGTGTTCGAACGATGTTCAAATGACTCGGACGAATTCAATAGGTTTATTATGGAGTTTGTAGTTTACATACGGTATTGTATGGTGTTGTTACGATTTGTAAGGAGTCCTACATTATAATAAAGTGCTTTTCAAGGTTCTAAAATGGCATATAAAGTCGTAATATGTTTTAAGTTGCCGTACGATGTTCAAAGGACACGAACGAATTCATTAGGTTTATTATGGAGTTTTAATGTTTCGTACGGTGATGTAAGGTGTTCTTAGAAGTTGTAACGGGTCCTACATTATTCTAAATTGCTTTTCATGTTGCTAATGTCGCATACAGAGTCGTAACAAGTCGTGAGTGTTCGAACGATGTTCAAATGACTCGGACGAATTCAATAGGTTTATTATGGAGTTTGAAGTTTACATACGGTATTGTATGGTGTTGTTACGATTTGTAAGGAGTCCTACATTATAATAAAGTGCTTTTCAAGGTTCTAAAATGGCATATAAAGTCGTAATATGTTTTAAGTTGTCGTACGATGTTCAAAGGACACGAACGAATTCATTAGGTTTATTATGGAGTTTTAATTTTTCGTACGGTGATGTAATGTGTTCTTAGAATTTGTAACGGGTCCTACATTATTCTAAATTGCTTTTCATGTTACTAATGTCGCATATAGAGTCGTAACAAGTCGTGAGTGTTCGAACGATGTTCAAATGACTCGGACGAATTCAATAGGTTTATTATAGAGTTTGAAGTTTACATACAGTATTGTATGGTGTTGTTACGATTTGTAAGGAGTCCTACATTATAATAAAGTGCTTTTCAAGGTTCTAAAATGGCATATAAAGTCGTAATATGTTTTAAGTTGCCGTACGATGTTCAAAGGACACGAACGAATTCATTAGGTTTATTATGGAGTTTTAATGTTTCGTACAGTGATGTAAGGTGTTCTTAGAAGTTGTAACGGGTCCTACATTATTCTAAATTGCTTTTCATGTTGCTAATGTCGCATACAGAGTCGTAACAAGTCGTGAGTGTTCGAACGATGTTCAAATGACTCGGACGAATTCAATAGGTTTATTATGGAGTTTGAAGTTTACATACGGTATTGTATGGTGTTGTTACGATTTGTAAGGAGTCCTACATTATAATAAAGTGCTTTTCAAGGTTCTAAAATTGCATATAAAGTCGTAATATGTTTTAAGTTGTCGTACGATGTTCAAAGGACACGAACGAATTCATTAGGTTTATTATGGAGTTTTAATTTTTCGTACGGTGATGTAAGGTGTTCTTAGAAGTTGTAACGGGTCCTACATTATTCTAAATTGTTTTTCATGTTGCTAACGTCGCATACAATGTCGTAACAAGTCGTGAGTGTTCGAACGATGTTCAAATGACTCGGACGAATTCAATAGGTTTATTATGGAGTTTGAAGTTTACATACGGTATTGTATGGTGTTGTTACGATTTGTAAGGAGTCCTACATTATAATAAAGTGCTTTTCAAGGTTCTAAAATGGCATATAAAGTCGTAATATGTTTTAAGTTGCCGTACGATATTCAAAGGACACGAACGAATTCATTAGGTTTATTATGGAGTTTTAATGTTTCGTACAGTGATGTAAGGTGTTCTTAGAAGTTGTAACGGGTCCTACATTATTCTAAATTGCTTTTCATGTTGCTAATGTCGCATACAGAGTCGTAACAAGTCGTGAGTGTTCGAACGATGTTCAAATGACTCGGACGAATTCAATAGGTTTATTATAGAGTTTGAAGTTTACATACGGTATTGTATGGTGTTGTTACGATTTGTAAGGAGTCCTACATTATAATAAATTGCTTTTCAAGGTTCTAATATTGCATACAGAGTCGTAATATGTTTTAAGTTGCCCTACGATGTTCAAAGGACACGAACGAATTCATTAGGTTTATTATGGAGTTTTAATGTTTCGTACGGTGATGTAAGGTGTTCTTAGAAGTTGTAACGGGTCCTACATTATTCTAAATTGTTTTTCATGTTGCTAATGTCGCATACAGTGTCGTAACAAGTCGTGAGTGTTCGAACGATGTTCAAATGACTCGGACGAATTCAATAGGTTTATTATGGAGTTTGAAGTTTACATACGGTATTGTATGGTGTTGTTACGATTTGTAAGGAGTCCTACATTATAATAAAGTGCTTTTCAAGGTTCTAAAATAGCATATAAAGTCGTAATATGTTTTAAGTTGTCGTACGATGTTCAAAGGACACGAACGAATTCATTAGGTTTATTATGGAGTTTTAATTTTTCGTACGGTGATGTAAGGTGTTCTTAGAATTTGTAACGGGTCCTACATTATTCTAAATTGCTTTTCATGTTACTAATGTCGCATACAGAGTCGTAATAAGTCGTGAGTGTTCGAACAATGTTCAAATGACTCGGACGAATTCAATAGGTTTATTATAGAGTTTGAAGTTTACATACGGTATTGTATGGTGTTGTTACGATTTGTAAGGAGTCCTACATTATAATAAAGTGCTTTTCAAGGTTCTAAAATGGCATATAAAGTCGTAATATGTTTTAAGTTGTCGTACGATGTTGAAAGGACACGAACGAATTCATTAGGTTTATTATGGAGTTTTAATGTTTCGTACGGTGATGTAAGGTGTTCTTAGAAGTTGTAACGGGTCCTACATTATTCTAAATTGTTTTTCATGTTGCTAACGTCGCATACAATGTCGTAACAAGTCGTGAGTGTTCGAACGATGTTCAAATGACTCGGACGAATTCAATAGGTTTATTATGGAGTTTGAAGTTTACATACGGTATTGTATGGTGTTGTTACGATTTGTAAGGAGTCCTACATTATAATAAAGTGCTTTTCAAGGTTCTAAAATGGCATATAAAGTCGTAATATGTTTTAAGTTGCCGTACGATATTCAAAGGACACGAACGAATTCATTAGGTTTATTATGGAGTTTTAATGTTTCGTACAGTGATGTAAGGTGTTCTTAGAAGTTGTAACGGGTCCTACATTATTCTAAATTGCTTTTCATGTTGCTAATGTCGCATACAGAGTCGTAACAAGTCGTGAGTGTTCGAACGATGTTCAAATGACTCGGACGAATTCAATAGGTTTATTATAGAGTTTGAAGTTTACATACGGTATTGTATGGTGTTGTTACGATTTGTAAGGAGTCCTACATTATAATAAATTGCTTTTCAAGGTTCTAATATTGCATACAGAGTCGTAATATGTTTTAAGTTGCCCTACGATGTTCAAAGGACACGAACGAATTCATTAGGTTTATTATGGAGTTTTAATGTTTCGTACGGTGATGTAAGGTGTTCTTAGAAGTTGTAACGGGTCCTACATTATTCTAAATTGTTTTTCATGTTGCTAATGTCGCATACAGTGTCGTAACAAGTCGTGAGTGTTCGAACGATGTTCAAATGACTCGGACGAATTCAATAGGTTTATTATGGAGTTTGAAGTTTACATACGGTATTGTATGGTGTTGTTACGATTTGTAAGGAGTCCTACATTATAATAAAGTGCTTTTCAAGGTTCTAAAATAGCATATAAAGTCGTAATATGTTTTAAGTTGTCGTACGATGTTCAAAGGACACGAACGAATTCATTAGGTTTATTATGGAGTTTTAATTTTTCGTACGGTGATGTAAGGTGTTCTTAGAATTTGTAACGGGTCCTACATTATTCTAAATTGCTTTTCATGTTACTAATGTCGCATACAGAGTCGTAATAAGTCGTGAGTGTTCGAACAATGTTCAAATGACTCGGACGAATTCAATAGGTTTATTATAGAGTTTGAAGTTTACATACGGTATTGTATGGTGTTGTTACGATTTGTAAGGAGTCCTACATTATAATAAAGTGCTTTTCAAGGTTCTAAAATGGCATATAAAGTCGTAATATGTTTTAAGTTGTCGTACGATGTTGAAAGGACACGAACGAATTCATTAGGTTTATTATGGAGTTTTAATGTTTCGTACGGTGATGTAAGGTGTTCTTAGAAGTTGTAACGGGTCCTACATTATTCTAAATTGCTTTTCATGTTGCTAATGTCGCATGCAGTGTCGTAACAAGTCGTGAGTGTTCGAACGATGTTCAAATGACTCGGACGAATTCAATAGGTTTATTATGGAGTTTGAAGTTTACATACGGTATTGTATGGTGTTGTTACGATTTGTAAGGAGTCCTACATTATAATAAAGTGCTTTTCAAGGTTCTAAAATGGCATATAAAGTCGTAATATGTTTTAAGTTGCCGTACGATGTTCAAAGGACACGAACGAATTCATTAGGTTTATTATGGAGTTTTAATGTTTCGTACAGTGATGTAAGGTGTTCTTAGAAGTTGTAACGGGTCCTACATTATTCTAAATTGCTTTTCATGTTGCTAATGTCGCATACAGAGTCGTAACAAGTCGTGAGTGTTCGAACGATGTTCAAATGACTCGGACGAATTCAATAGGTTTATTATGGAGTTTGAAGTTTACATACGGTATTGTATGGTGTTGTTACGATTTGTAAGGAGTCCTACATTATAATAAAGTGCTTTTCAAGGTTCTAAAATGGCATATAAAGTCGTAATATGTTTTAAGTTGTCGTACGATGTTCAAAGGACACGAACGAATTCATTAGGTTTATTATGGAGTTTTAATTTTTCGTACGGTGATGTAATGTGTTCTTAGAAATTGTAACGGGTCCTACATTATTCTAAATAGCTTTTCATGTTACTAATGTCGCATATAGAGTCGTAACAAGTCGTGAGTGTTCGAACGATGTTCAAATGACTCGGACGAATTCAATAGGTTTATTATAGAGTTTGAAGTTTACATACGGTGTTGTATGGTGTTGTTACGATTTGTAAGGAGTCCTACATTATAATAAATTGCTTTTCAAGGTTCTAATATTGCATACAGAGTCGTAATATGTTTTAAGTTGCCCTACGATGTTCAAAGGACACGAACGAATTCATTAGGTTTATTATGGAGTTTTAATGTTTCGTACGGTGATGTAAGGTGTTCTTAGAAGTTGTAACGGGTCCTACATTATTCTAAATTGTTTTTCATGTTGCTAATGTCGCATACAGTGTCGTAACAAGTCGTGAGTGTTCGAACGATGTTCAAATGACTCGGACGAATTCAATAGGTTTATTATGGAGTTTGAAGTTTACATACGGTATTGTATGGTGTTGTTACGATTTGTAAGGAGTCCTACATTATAATAAAGTGCTTTTCAAGGTTCTAAAATGGCATATAAAGTCGTAATATGTTTTAAGTTGTCGTACGATGTTCAAAGGACACGAACGAATTCATTAGGTTTATTATGGAGTTTTAATTTTTCGTACGGTGATGTAAGGTGTTCTTAGAATTTGTAACGGGTCCTACATTATTCTAAATTGCTTTTCATGTTACTAATGTCGCATACAGAGTCGTAATAAGTCGTGAGTGTTCGAACAATGTTCAAATGACTCGGACGAATTCAATAGGTTTATTATAGAGTTTGAAGTTTACATACGGTATTGTATGGTGTTGTTACGATTTGTAAGGAGTCCTACATTATAATAAAGTGCTTTTCAAGGTTCTAAAATGGCATATAAAGTCGTAATATGTTTTAAGTTGTCGTACGATGTTCAAAGGACACGAACGAATTCATTAGGTTTATTATGGAGTTTTAATGTTTCGTACGGTGATGTAAGGTGTTCTTAGAAGTTGTAACGGGTCCTACATTATTCTAAATTGCTTTTCATGTTGCTAATGTCGCATACAGTGTCGTAACAAGTCGTGAGTGTTCGAACGATGTTCAAATGACTCGGACGAATTCAATAGGTTTATTATGGAGTTTGTAGTTTACATACGGTATTGTATGGTGTTGTTACGATTTGTAAGGAGTCCTACATTATAATAAAGTGCTTTTCAAGGTTCTAAAATGGCATATAAAGTCGTAATATGTTTTAAGTTGCCGTACGATGTTCAAAGGACACGAACGAATTCATTAGGTTTATTATGGAGTTTTAATGTTTCGTACGGTGATGTAAGGTGTTCTTAGAAGTTGTAACGGGTCCTACATTATTCTAAATTGTTTTTCATGTTGCTAATGTCGCATACAGTGTCGTAACAAGTCGTGAGTGTTCGAACGATGTTCAAATGACTCGGACGAATTCAATAGGTTTATTATGGAGTTTGAAGTTTACATACGGTATTGTATGGTGTTGTTACGATTTGTAAGGAGTCCTACATTATAATAAAGTGCTTTTCAAGGTTCTAAAATTGCATATAAAGTCGTAATATGTTTTAAGTTGTCGTACGATGTTCAAAGGACACGAACGAATTCATTAGGTTTATTATGGAGTTTTAATTTTTCGTACGGTGATGTAAGGTGTTCTTAGAAGTTGTAACGGGTCCTACATTATTCTAAATTGTTTTTCATGTTGCTAACGTCGCATACAATGTCGTAACAAGTCGTGAGTGTTCGAACGATGTTCAAATGACTCGGACGAATTCAATAGGTTTATTATGGAGTTTGAAGTTTACATACGGTATTGTATGGTGTTGTTACGATTTGTAAGGAGTCCTACATTATAATAAAGTGCTTTTCAAGGTTCTAAAATGGCATATAAAGTCGTAATATGTTTTAAGTTGTCGTACGATGTTCAAAGGACACGAACAAATTCATTAGGTTTATTATGGAGTTTTAATTTTTCGTACGGTGATGTAATGTGTTCTTAGAATTTGTAACGGGTCCTACATTATTCTAAATTGCTTTTCATGTTACTAATGTCGCATATAGAGTCGTAACAAGTCGTGAGTGTTCGAACGATGTTCAAATGACTCGGACGAATTCAATAGGTTTATTATAGAGTTTGAAGTTTACATACGGTATTGTATGGTGTTGTTACGATTTGTAAGGAGTCCTACATTATAATAAAGTGCTTTTCAAGGTTCTAAAATGGCATATAAAGTCGTAATATGTTTTAAGTTGTCGTACGATGTTCAAAGGACACGAACGAATTCATTAGGTTTATTATGGAGTTTTAATGTTTCGTACGGTGATGTAAGGTGTTCTTAGAAGTTGTAACGGGTCCTACATTATTCTAAATTGCTTTTCATGTTGCTAATGTCGCATACAGTGTCGTAACAAGTCGTGAGTGTTCGAACGATGTTCAAATGACTCGGACGAATTCAATAGGTTTATTATGGAGTTTGTAGTTTACATACGGTATTGTATGGTGTTGTTACGATTTGTAAGGAGTCCTACATTATAATAAAGTGCTTTTCAAGGTTCTAAAATGGCATATAAAGTCGTAATATGTTTTAAGTTGCCGTACGATGTTCAAAGGACACGAACGAATTCATTAGGTTTATTATGGAGTTTTAATGTTTCGTACGGTGATGTAAGGTGTTCTTAGAAGTTGTAACGGGTCCTACATTATTCTAAATTGCTTTTCATGTTGCTAATGTCGCATACAGAGTCGTAACAAGTCGTGAGTGTTCGAACGATGTTCAAATGACTCGGACGAATTCAATAGGTTTATTATGGAGTTTGAAGTTTACATACGGTATTGTATGGTGTTGGTACGATTTGTAAGGAGTCCTACATTATAATAAAGTGCTTTTCAAGGTTCTAAAATGGCATATAAAGTCGTAATATGTTTTAAGTTGTCGTACGATGTTCAAAGGACACGAACGAATTCATTAGGTTTATTATGGAGTTTTAATTTTTCGTACGGTGATGTAATGTGTTCTTAGAATTTGTAACGGGTCCTACATTATTCTAAATTGCTTTTCATGTTACTAATGTCGCATATAGAGTCGTAACAAGTCGTGAGTGTTCGAACGATGTTCAAATGACTCGGACGAATTCAATAGGTTTATTATAGAGTTTGAAGTTTACATACGGTATTGTATGGTGTTGTTACGATTTGTAAGGAGTCCTACATTATAATAAAGTGCTTTTCAAGGTTCTAAAATGGCATATAAAGTCGTAATATGTTTTAAGTTGTCGTACGATGTTCAAAGGACACGAACGAATTCATTAGGTTTATTATGGAGTTTTAATGTTTCGTACGGTGATGTAAGGTGTTCTTAGAAGTTGTAACGGGTCCTACATTATTCTAAATTGCTTTTCATGTTGCTAATGTCGCATACAGTGTCGTAACAAGTAGTGAGTGTTCGAACGATGTTCAAATGACTCGGACGAATTCAATAGGTTTATTATGGAGTTTGTAGTTTACATACGGTATTGTATGGTGTTGTTACGATTTGTAAGGAGTCCTACATTATAATAAAGTGCTTTTCAAGGTTCTAAAATGGCATATAAAGTCGTAATATGTTTTAAGTTGCCGTACGATGTTCAAAGGACACGAACGAATTCATTAGGTTTATTATGGAGTTTTAATGTTTCGTACGGTGATGTAAGGTGTTCTTAGAAGTTGTAACGGGTCCTACATTATTCTAAATTGCTTTTCATGTTGCTAATGTCGCATACAGAGTCGTAACAAGTCGTGAGTGTTCGAACGACGTTCAAATGACTCGGACGAATTCAATAGGTTTATTATGGAGTTTGAAGTTTACATACGGTATTGTATGGTGTTGTTACGATTTGTAAGGAGTCCTACATTATAATAAAGTGCTTTTCAAGGTTCTAAAATGGCATATAAAGTCGTAATATGTTTTAAGTTGCCGTACGATGTTCAAAGGACACGAACGAATTCATTAGGTTTATTATGGAGTTTTAATGTTTCGTACGGTGATGTAAGGTGTTCTTAGAAGTTGTAACGGGTCCTACATTATTCTAAATTGCTTTTCATGTTGCTAATGTCGCATACAGAGTCGTAACAAGACGTGAGTGTTCGAACGATGTTCAAATGACTCGGACGAATTCAATAGGTTTATTATGGAGTTTGAAGTTTACATACGGTATTGTATGGTGTTGTTACGATTTGTAAGGAGTCCTACATTATAATAAAGTGCTTTTCAAGGTTCTAAAATGGCATATAAAGTCGTAATATGTTTTAAGTTGTCGTACGATGTTCAAAGGACACGAACGAATTCATTAGGTTTATTATGGAGTTTTAATTTTTCGTACGGTGATGTAATGTGTTCTTAGAATTTGTAACGGGTCCTACATTATTCTAAATTGCTTTTCATGTTACTAATGTCGCATATAGAGTCGTAACAAGTCGTGAGTGTTCGAACGATGTTCAAATGACTCGGACGAATTCAATAGGTTTATTATAGAGTTTGAAGTTTACATACGGTATTGTATGGTGTTGTTACGATTTGTAAGGAGTCCTACATTATAATAAATTGCTTTTCAAGGTTCTAATATTGCATACAGAGTCGTAATATGTTTTAAGTTGCCCTACGATGTTCAAAGGACACGAACGAATTCATTAGGTTTATTATGGAGTTTTAATGTTTCGTACGGTGATGTAAGGTGTTCTTAGAAGTTGTAACGGGTCCTACATTATTCTAAATTGTTTTTCATGTTGCTAATGTCGCATACAGTGTCGTAACAAGTCGTGAGTGTTCGAACGATGTTCAAATGACTCGGACGAATTCAATAGGTTTATTATGGAGTTTGAAGTTTACATACGGTATTGTATGGTGTTGTTACGATTTGTAAGGAGTCCTACATTATAATAAAGTGCTTTTCAAGGTTCTAAAATTGCATATAAAGTCGTAATATGTTTTAAGTTGTCGTACGATGTTCAAAGGACACGAACGAATTCATTAGGTTTATTATGGAGTTTTAATTTTTCGTACGGTGATGTAAGGTGTTCTTAGAAGTTGTAACGGGTCCTACATTATTCTAAATTGCTTTTCATGTTGCTAATGTCGCATACAGAGTCGTAACAAGTCGTGAGTGTTCGAACGATGTTCAAATGACTCGGACGAATTCAATAGGTTTATTATGGAGTTTGAAGTTTACATACGGTATTGTATGGTGTTGTTACGATTTGTAAGGAGTCCTACATTATAATAAAGTGCTTTTCAAGGTTCTAAAATGGCATATAAAGTCGTAATATGTTTTAAGTTGTCGTACGATGTTCAAAGGACACGAACGAATTCATTAGGTTTATTATGGAGTTTTAATTTTTCGTACGGTGATGTAATGTGTTCTTAGAATTTGTAACGGGTCCTACATTATTCTAAATTGCTTTTCATGTTACTAATGTCGCATATAGAGTCGTAACAAGTCGTGAGTGTTCGAACGATGTTCAAATGACTCGGACGAATTCAATAGGTTTATTATAGAGTTTGAAGTTTACATACGGTATTGTATGGTGTTGTTACGATTTGTAAGGAGTCCTACATTATAATAAATTGCTTTTCAAGGTTCTAATATTGCATACAGAGTCGTAATATGTTTTAAGTTGCCCTACGATGTTCAAAGGACACGAACGAATTCATTAGGTTTATTATGGAGTTTTAATGTTTCGTACGGTGATGTAAGGTGTTCTTAGAAGTTGTAACGGGTCCTACATTATTCTAAATTGTTTTTCATGTTGCTAATGTCGCATACAGTGTCGTAACAAGTCGTGAGTGTTCGAACGATGTTCAAATGACTCGGACGAATTCAATAGGTTTATTATGGAGTTTGAAGTTTACATACGGTATTGTATGGTGTTGTTACGATTTGTAAGGAGTCCTACATTATAATAAAGTGCTTTTCAAGGTTCTAAAATTGCATATAAAGTCGTAATATGTTTTAAGTTGTCGTACGATGTTCAAAGGACACGAACGAATTCATTAGGTTTATTATGGAGTTTTAATTTTTCGTACGGTGATGTAAGGTGTTCTTAGAAGTTGTAACGGGTCCTACATTATTCTAAATTGTTTTTCATGTTGCTAACGTCGCATACAATGTCGTAACAAGTCGTGAGTGTTCGAACGATGTTCAAATGACTCGGACGAATTCAATAGGTTTATTATGGAGTTTGAAGTTTACATACGGTATTGTATGGTGTTGTTACGATTTGTAAGGAGTCCTACATTATAATAAAGTGCTTTTCAAGGTTCTAAAATGGCATATAAAGTCGTAATATGTTTTAAGTTGGCGTACGATGTTCAAAGGACACGAACGAATTCATTAGGTTTATTATGGAGTTTTAATTTTTCGTACGGTGATGTAATGTGTTCTTAGAATTTGTAACGGGTCCTACATTATTCTAAATTGCTTTTCATGTTACTAATGTCGCATATAGAGTCGTAACAAGTCGTGAGTGTTCGAACGATGTTCAAATGACTCGGACGAATTCAATAGGTTTATTATAGAGTTTGAAGTTTACATACGGTATTGTATGGTGTTGTTACGATTTGTAAGGAGTCCTACATTATAATAAATTGCTTTTCAAGGTTCTAATATTGCATACAGAGTCGTAATATGTTTTAAGTTGCCCTACGATGTTCAAAGGACACGAACGAATTCATTAGGTTTATTATGGAGTTTTAATGTTTCGTACGGTGATGTAAGGTGTTCTTAGAAGTTGTAACGGGTCCTACATTATTCTAAATTGTTTTTCATGTTGCTAATGTCGCATACAGTGTCGTAACAAGTCGTGAGTGTTCGAACGATGTTCAAATGACTCGGACGAATTCAATAGGTTTATTATGGAGTTTGAAGTTTACATACGGTATTGTATGGTGTTGTTACGATTTGTAAGGAGTCCTACATTATAATAAAGTGCTTTTCAAGGTTCTAAAATTGCATATAAAGTCGTAATATGTTTTAAGTTGTCGTACGATGTTCAAAGGACACGAACGAATTCATTAGGTTTATTATGGAGTTTTAATTTTTCGTACGGTGATGTAAGGTGTTCTTAGAAGTTGTAACGGGTCCTACATTATTCTAAATTGTTTTTCATGTTGCTAACGTCGCATACAATGTCGTAACAAGTCGTGAGTGTTCGAACGATGTTCAAATGACTCGGACGAATTCAATAGGTTTATTATGGAGTTTGAAGTTTACATACGGTATTGTATGGTGTTGTTACGATTTGTAAGGAGTCCTACATTATAATAAAGTGCTTTTCAAGGTTCTAAAATGGCATATAAAGTCGTAATATGTTTTAAGTTGTCGTACGATGTTCAAAGGACACGAACGAATTCATTAGGTTTATTATGGAGTTTTAATTTTTCGTACGGTGATGTAATGTGTTCTTAGAATTTGTAACGGGTCCTACATTATTCTAAATTGCTTTTCATGTTACTAATGTCGCATATAGAGTCGTAACAAGTCGTGAGTGTTCGAACGATGTTCAAATGACTCGGACGAATTCAATAGGTTTATTATAGAGTTTGAAGTTTACATACGGTATTGTATGGTGTTGTTACGATTTGTAAGGAGTCCTACGTTATAATAAATTGCTTTTCAAGGTTCTAATATTGCATACAGAGTCGTAATATGTTTTAAGTTGCCCTACGATGTTCAAAGGACACGAACGAATTCATTAGGTTTATTATGGAGTTTTAATGTTTCGTACGGTGATGTAAGGTGTTCTTAGAAGTTGTAACGGGTCCTACATTATTCTAAATTGTTTTTCATGTTGCTAATGTCGCATACAGTGTCGTAACAAGTCGTGAGTGTTCGAACGATGTTCAAATGACTCGGACGAATTCAATAGGTTTATTATGGAGTTTGAAGTTTACATACGGTATTGTATGGTGTTGTTACGATTTGTAAGGAGTCCTACATTATAATAAATTGCTTTTCAAGGTTCTAATATTGCATACAGAGTCGTAATATGTTTTAAGTTGCCCTATGATGTTCAAAGGACACGAACGAATTCATTAGGTTTATTATGGAGTTTTAATGTTTCGTACGGTGATGTAAGGTGTTCTTAGAAGTTGTAACGGGTCCTACATTATTCTAAATTGTTTTTCATGTTGCTAATGTCGCATACAGTGTCGTAACAAGTCGTGAGTGTTCGAACGATGTTCAAATGACTCGGACGAATTCAATAGGTTTATTATGGAGTTTGAAGTTTACATACGGTATTGTATGGTGTTGTTACGATTTGTAAGGAGTCCTACATTATAATAAAGTGCTTTTCAAGGTTCTAAAATTGCATATAAAGTCGTAATATGTTTTAAGTTGTCGTACGATGTTCAAAGGACACGAACGAATTCATTAGGTTTATTATGGAGTTTTAATTTTTCGTACGGTGATGTAAGGTGTTCTTAGAAGTTGTAACGGGTCCTACATTATTCTAAATTGTTTTTCATGTTGCTAACGTCGCATACAATGTCGTAACAAGTCGTGAGTGTTCGAACGATGTTCAAATGACTCGGACGAATTCAATAGGTTTATTATGGAGTTTGAAGTTTACATACGGTATTGTATGGTGTTGTTACGATTTGTAAGGAGTCCTACATTATAATAAAGTGCTTTTCAAGGTTCTAAAATGGCATATAAAGTCGTAATATGTTTTAAGTTGGCGTACGATGTTCAAAGGACACGAACGAATTCATTAGGTTTATTATGGAGTTTTAATTTTTCGTACGGTGATGTAATGTGTTCTTAGAATTTGTAACGGGTCCTACATTATTCTAAATTGCTTTTCATGTTACTAATGTCGCATATAGAGTCGTAACAAGTCGTGAGTGTTCGAACGATGTTCAAATGACTCGGACGAATTCAATAGGTTTATTATAGAGTTTGAAGTTTACATACGGTATTGTATGGTGTTGTTACGATTTGTAAGGAGTCCTACATTATAATAAATTGCTTTTCAAGGTTCTAATATTGCATACAGAGTCGTAATATGTTTTAAGTTGCCCTACGATGTTCAAAGGACACGAACGAATTCATTAGGTTTATTATGGAGTTTTAATGTTTCGTACGGTGATGTAAGGTGTTCTTAGAAGTTGTAACGGGTCCTACATTATTCTAAATTGTTTTTCATGTTGCTAATGTCGCATACAGTGTCGTAACAAGTCGTGAGTGTTCGAACGATGTTCAAATGACTCGGACGAATTCAATAGGTTTATTATGGAGTTTGAAGTTTACATACGGTATTGTATGGTGTTGTTACGATTTGTAAGGAGTCCTACATTATAATAAAGTGCTTTTCAAGGTTCTAAAATTGCATATAAAGTCGTAATATGTTTTAAGTTGTCGTACGATGTTCAAAGGACACGAACGAATTCATTAGGTTTATTATGGAGTTTTAATTTTTCGTACGGTGATGTAAGGTGTTCTTAGAAGTTGTAACGGGTCCTACATTATTCTAAATTGTTTTTCATGTTGCTAACGTCGCATACAATGTCGTAACAGTCGTGAGTGTTCGAACGATGTTCAAATGACTCGGACGAATTCAATAGGTTTATTATGGAGTTTGAAGTTTACATACGGTATTGTATGGTGTTGTTACGATTTGTAAGGAGTCCTACATTATAATAAAGTGCTTTTCAAGGTTCTAAAATGGCATATAAAGTCGTAATATGTTTTAAGTTGTCGTACGATGTTCAAAGGACACGAACGAATTCATTAGGTTTATTATGGAGTTTTAATTTTTCGTACGGTGATGTAATGTGTTCTTAGAATTTGTAACGGGTCCTACATTATTCTAAATTGCTTTTCATGTTACTAATGTCGCATATAGAGTCGTAACAAGTCGTGAGTGTTCGAACGATGTTCAAATGACTCGGACGAATTCAATAGGTTTATTATAGAGTTTGAAGTTTACATACGGTATTGTATGGTGTTGTTACGATTTGTAAGGAGTCCTACGTTATAATAAATTGCTTTTCAAGGTTCTAATATTGCATACAGAGTCGTAATATGTTTTAAGTTGCCCTACGATGTTCAAAGGACACGAACGAATTCATTAGGTTTATTATGGAGTTTTAATGTTTCGTACGGTGATGTAAGGTGTTCTTAGAAGTTGTAACGGGTCCTACATTATTCTAAATTGTTTTTCATGTTGCTAATGTCGCATACAGTGTCGTAACAAGTCGTGAGTGTTCGAACGATGTCCAAATGACTCGGACGAATTCAATAGGTTTATTATGGAGTTTGAAGTTTACATACGGTATTGTATGGTGTTGTTACGATTTGTAAGGAGTCCTACATTATAATAAAGTGCTTTTCAAGGTTCTTAAATTGCATATAAAGTCGTAATATGTTTTAAGTTGTCGTACGATGTTCAAAGGACACGAACGAATTCATTAGGTTTATTATGGAGTTTTAATTTTTCGTACGGTGATGTAAGGTGTTCTTAGAAGTTGTAACGGGTCCTACATTATTCTAAATTGTTTTTCATGTTGCTAACGTCGCATACAATGTCGTAACAAGTCGTGAGTGTTCGAACGATGTTCAAATGACTCGGACGAATTCAATAGGTTTATTATGGAGTTTGAAGTTTACATACGGTATTGTATGGTGTTGTTACGATTTGTAAGGAGTCCTACATTATAATAAAGTGCTTTTCAAGGTTCTAAAATTGCATATAAAGTCGTAATATGTTTTAAGTTGTCGTACGATGTTCAAAGGACACGAACGAATTCATTAGGTTTATTATGGAGTTTTAATTTTTCGTACGGTGATGTAAGGTGTTCTTAGAAGTTGTAACGGGTCCTACATTATTCTAAATTGCTTTTCATGTTGCTAATGTCGCATACAGAGTCGTAACAAGTCGTGAGTGTTCGAACGATGTTCAAATGACTCGGACGAATTCAATAGGTTTATTATAGAGTTTGAAGTTTACATACGGTATTGTATGGTGTTGTTACGATTTGTAAGGAGTCCTACATTATAATAAATTGCTTTTCAAGGTTCTAATATTGCATACAGAGTCGTAATATGTTTTAAGTTGCCCTACGATGTTCAAAGGACACGAACGAATTCATTAGGTTTATTATGGAGTTTTAATGTTTCGTACGGTGATGTAAGGTGTTCTTAGAAGTTGTAACGGGTCCTACATTATTCTAAATTGTTTTTCATGTTGCTAATGTCGCATACAGTGTCGTAACAAGTCGTGAGTGTTCGAACGATGTTCAAATGACTCGGACGAATTCAATAGGTTTATTATGGAGTTTGAAGTTTACATACGGTATTGTATGGTGTTGTTACGATTTGTAAGGAGTCCTACATTATAATAAAGTGCTTTTCAAGGTTCTAAAATAGCATATAAAGTCGTAATATGTTTTAAGTTGTCGTACGATGTTCAAAGGACACGAACGAATTCATTAGGTTTATTATGGAGTTTTAATTTTTCGTACGGTGATGTAAGGTGTTCTTAGAATTTGTAACGGGTCCTACATTATTCTAAATTGCTTTTCATGTTCCTAATGTCGCATACAGAGTCGTAATAAGTCGTGAGTGTTCGAACAATGTTCAAATGACTCGGACGAATTCAATAGGTTTATTATAGAGTTTGAAGTTTACATACGGTATTGTATGGTGTTGTTACGATTTGTAAGGAGTCCTACATTATAATAAAGTGCTTTTCAAGGTTCTAAAATGGCATATAAAGTCGTAATATGTTTTAAGTTGTCGTACGATGTTCAAAGGACACGAACGAATTCATTAGGTTTATTATGGAGTTTTAATGTTTCGTACGGTGATGTAAGGTGTTCTTAGAAGTTGTAACGGGTCCTACATTATTCTAAATTGCTTTTCATGTTGCTAATGTCGCATACAGTGTCGTAACAAGTCGTGAGTGTTCGAACGATGTTCAAATGACTCGGACGAATTCAATAGGTTTATTATGGAGTTTGAAGTTTACATACGGTATTGTATGGTGTTGTTACGATTTGTAAGGAGTCCTACATTATAATAAAGTGCTTTTCAAGGTTCTAAAATGGCATATAAAGTCGTAATATGTTTTAAGTTGCCGTACGATGTTCAAAGGACACGAACGAATTCATTAGGTTTATTATGGAGTTTTAATGTTTCGTACAGTGATGTAAGGTGTTCTTAGAAGTTGTAACGGGTCCTACATTATTCTCAATTGCTTTTCATGTTGCTAATGTCGCATACAGAGTCGTAACAAGTCGTGAGTGTTCGAACGATGTTCAAATGACTCGGACGAATTCAATAGGTTTATTATGGAGTTTGAAGTTTACATACGGTATTGTATGGTGTTGTTACGATTTGTAAGGAGTCCTACATTATAATAAAGTGCTTTTCAAGGTTCTAAAATGGCATATAAAGTCGTAATATGTTTTAAGTTGTCGTACGATGTTCAAAGGACACGAACGAATTCATTAGGTTTATTATGGAGTTTTAATTTTTCGTACGGTGATGTAATGTGTTCTTAGAATTTGTAACGGGTCCTACATTATTCTAAATTGCTTTTCATGTTACTAATGTCGCATATAGAGTCGTAACAAGTCGTGAGTGTTCGAACGATGTTCAAATGACTCGGACGAATTCAATAGGTTTATTATAGAGTTTGAAGTTTACATACAGTGTTGTATGGTGTTGTTACGATTTGTAAGGAGTCCTACATTATAATAAATTGCTTTTCAAGGTTCTAATATTGCATACAGAGTCGTAATATGTTTTAAGTTGCCCTACGATGTTCAAAGGACACGAACGAATTCATTAGGTTTATTATGGAGTTTTAATTTTTCGTACGGTGATGTAAGGTGTTCTTAGAAGTTGTAACGGGTCCTACATTATTCTAAATTGTTTTTCATGTTGCTAACGTCGCATACAATGTCGTAACAAGTCGTGAGTGTTCGAACGATGTTCAAATGACTCGGACGAATTCAATAGGTTTATTATGGAGTTTGAAGTTTACATACGGTATTGTATGGTGTTGTTACGATTTGTAAGGAGTCCTACATTATAATAAAGTGCTTTTCAAGGTTCTAAAATGGCATATAAAGTCGTAATATGTTTTAAGTTGTCGTACGATGTTCAAAGGACACGAACGAATTCATTAGGTTTATTATGGAGTTTTAATTTTTCGTACGGTGATGTAATGTGTTCTTAGAATTTGTAACGGGTCCTACATTATTCTAAATTGCTTTTCATGTTACTAATGTCGCATATAGAGTCGTAACAAGTCGTGAGTGTTCGAACGATGTTCAAATGACTCGGACGAATTCAATAGGTTTATTATAGAGTTTGAAGTTTACATACGGTGTTGTATGGTGTTGTTACGATTTGTAAGGAGTCCTACATTATAATAAATTGCTTTTCAAGGTTCTAATATTGCATACAGAGTCGTAATATGTTTTAAGTTGCCCTACGATGTTCAAAGGACACGAACGAATTCATTAGGTTTATTATGGAGTTTTAATTTTTCGTACGGTGATGTAAGGTGTTCTTAGAAGTTGTAACGGGTCCTACATTATTCTAAATTGTTTTTCATGTTGCTAATGTCGCATACAGTGTCGTAACAAGTCGTGAGTGTTCGAACGATGTTCAAATGACTCGGACGAATTCAATAGGTTTATTATGGAGTTTGAAGTTTACATACGGTATTGTATGGTGTTGTTACGATTTGTAAGGAGTCCTACATTATAATAAAGTGCTTTTCAAGGTTCTAAAATGGCATATAAAGTCGTAATATGTTTTAAGTTGTCGTACGATGTTCAAAGGACACGAACGAATTCATTAGGTTTATTATGGAGTTTTAATTTTTCGTACGGTGATGTAAGGTGTTCTTAGAATTTGTAACGGGTCCTACATTATTCTAAATTGCTTTTCATGTTACTAATGTCGCATACAGAGTCGTAACAAGTCGTGAGTGTTCGAACAATGTTCAAATGACTCGGACGAATTCAATAGGTTTGTTATAGAGTTTGAAGTTTACATACGGTATTGTATGGTGTTGTTACGATTTGTAAGGAGTCCTACGTTATAATAAATTGCTTTTCAAGGTTCTAATATTGCATACAGAGTCGTAATATGTTTTAAGTTGCCCTACGATGTTCAAAGGACACGAACGAATTCATTAGGTTTATTATGGAGTTTTAATGTTTCGTACGGTGATGTAAGGTGTTCTTAGAAGTTGTAACGGGTCCTACATTATTCTAAATTGTTTTTCATGTTGCTAATGTCGCATACAGTGTCGTAACAAGTCGTGAGTGTTCGAACGATGTTCAAATGACTCGGACGAATTCAATAGGTTTATTATGGAGTTTGAAGTTTACATACGGTATTGTATGGTGTTGTTACGATTTGTAAGGAGTCCTACATTATAATAAATTGCTTTTCAAGGTTCTAATATTGCATACAGAGTCGTAATATGTTTTAAGTTGCCCTACGATGTTCAAAGGACACGAACGAATTCATTAGGTTTATTATGGAGTTTTAATGTTTCGTACGGTGATGTAAGGTGTTCTTAGAAGTTGTAACGGGTCCTACATTATTCTAAATTGTTTTTCATGTTGCTAATGTCGCATACAGTGTCGTAACAAGTCGTGAGTGTTCGAACGATGTTCAAATGACTCGGACGAATTCAATAGGTTTATTATGGAGTTTGAAGTTTACATACGGTATTGTATGGTGTTGTTACGATTTGTAAGGAGTCCTACATTATAATAAAGTGCTTTTCAAGGTTCTAAAATTGCATATAAAGTCGTAATATGTTTTAAGTTGTCGTACGATGTTCAAAGGACACGAACGAATTCATTAGGTTTATTATGGAGTTTTAATTTTTCGTACGGTGATGTAAGGTGTTCTTAGAAGTTGTAACGGGTCCTACATTATTCTAAATTGTTTTTCATGTTGCTAACGTCGCATACAATGTCGTAACAAGTCGTGAGTGTTCGAACGATGTTCAAATGACTCGGACGAATTCAATAGGTTTATTATGGAGTTTGAAGTTTACATACGGTATTGTATGGTGTTGTTACGATTTGTAAGGAGTCCTACATTATAATAAAGTGCTTTTCAAGGTTCTAAAATGGCATATAAAGTCGTAATATGTTTTAAGTTGGCGTACGATGTTCAAAGGACACGAACGAATTCATTAGGTTTATTATGGAGTTTTAATTTTTCGTACGGTGATGTAATGTGTTCTTAGAATTTGTAACGGGTCCTACATTATTCTAAATTGCTTTTCATGTTACTAATGTCGCATATAGAGTCGTAACAAGTCGTGAGTGTTCGAACGATGTTCAAATGACTCGGACGAATTCAATAGGTTTATTATAGAGTTTGAAGTTTACATACGGTATTGTATGGTGTTGTTACGATTTGTAAGGAGTCCTACATTATAATAAAGTGCTTTTCAAGGTTCTAAAATAGCATATAAAGTCGTAATATGTTTTAAGTTGTCGTACGATGTTCAAAGGACACGAACGAATTCATTAGGTTTATTATGGAGTTTTAATTTTTCGTACGGTGATGTAAGGTGTTCTTAGAATTTGTAACGGGTCCTACATTATTCTAAATTGCTTTTCATGTTACTAATGTCGCATACAGAGTCGTAATAAGTCGTGAGTGTTCGAACAATGTTCAAATGACTCGGACGAATTCAATAGGTTTATTATAGAGTTTGAAGTTTACATACGGTATTGTATGGTGTTGTTACGATTTGTAAGGAGTCCTACATTATAATAAAGTGCTTTTCAAGGTTCTAAAATGGCATATAAAGTCGTAATATGTTTTAAGTTGTCGTACGATGTTCAAAGGACACGAACGAATTCATTAGGTTTATTATGGAGTTTTAATGTTTCGTACGGTGATGTAAGGTGTTCTTAGAAGTTGTAACGGGTCCTACATTATTCTAAATTGTTTTTCATGTTGCTAAAGTCGCATACAGTGTCGTAACAAGTCGTGAGTGTTCGAACGATGTTCAAATGACTCGGACGAATTCAATAGGTTTATTATGGAGTTTGAAGTTTACATACGGTATTGTATGGTGTTGTTACGATTTGTAAGGAGTCCTACATTATAATAAAGTGCTTTTCAAGGTTCTTAAATTGCATATAAAGTCGTAATATGTTTTAAGTTGTCGTACGATGTTCAAAGGACACGAACGAATTCATTAGGTTTATTATGGAGTTTTAATGTTTCGTACGGTGATGTAAGGTGTTCTTAGAAGTTGTAACGGGTCCTACATTATTCTAAATTGCTTTTCATGTTGCTAATGTCGCATACAGTGTCGTAACAAGTCGTGAGTGTTCGAACGATGTTCAAATGACTCGGACGAATTCAATAGGTTTATTATGGAGTTTGAAGTTTACATACGGTATTGTATGGTGTTGTTACGATTTGTAAGGAGTCCTACATTATAATAAACTGCTTTTCAAGGTTCTAAAATGGCATATAAAGTCGTAATATGTTTTAAGTTGCCGTACGATGTTCAAAGGACACGAACGAATTCATTAGGTTTATTATGGAGTTTTAATGTTTCGTACAGTGATGTAAGGTGTTCTTAGAAGTTGTAACGGGTCCTACATTATTCTAAATTGCTTTTCATGTTGCTAATGTCGTATACATAGTCGTAACAAGTCGTGAGTGTTCGAACGATGTTCAAATGACTCGGACGAATTCAATAGGTTTATTATGGAGTTTGAAGTTTACATACGGTATTGTATGGTGTTGTTACGATTTGTAAGGAGTCCTACATTATAATAAAGTGCTTTTCAAGGTTCTAAAATGGCATATAAAGTCGTAATATGTTTTAAGTTGTCGTACGATGTTCAAAGGACACGAACGAATTCATTAGGTTTATTATGGAGTTTTAATTTTTCGTACGGTGATGTAATGTGTTCTTAGAATTTGTAACGGGTCCTACATTATTCTAAATTGCTTTTCATGTTACTAATGTCGCATATAGATTCGTAACAAGTCGTGAGTGTTCGAACGATGTTCAAATGACTCGGACGAATTCAATAGGTTTATTATAGAGTTTGAAGTTTACATACGGTGTTGTATGGTGTTGTTACGATTTGTAAGGAGTCCTACATTATAATAAATTGCTTTTCAAGGTTCTAATATTGCATACAGAGTCGTAATATGTTTTAAGTTGCCCTACGATGTTCAAAGGACACGAACGAATTCATTAGGTTTATTATGGAGTTTTAATGTTTCGTACGGTGATGTAAGGTGTTCTTAGAAGTTGTAACGGGTCCTACATTATTCTAAATTGTTTTTCATGTTGCTAATGTCGCATACAGTGTCGTAACAAGTCGTGAGTGTTCGAACGATGTTCAAATGACTCGGACGAATTCAATAGGTTTATTATGGAGTTTGAAGTTTACATACGGTATTGTATGGTGTTGTTACGATTTGTAAGGAGTCCTACATTATAATAAAGTGCTTTTCAAGGTTCTAAAATTGCATATAAAGTCGTAATATGTTTTAAGTTGTCGTACGATGTTCAAAGGACACGAACGAATTCATTAGGTTTATTATGGAGTTTTAATTTTTCGTACGGTGATGTAAGGTGTTCTTAGAAGTTGTAACGGGTCCTACATTATTCTAAATTGTTTTTCATGTTGCTAACGTCGCATACAATGTCGTAACAAGTCGTGAGTGTTCGAACGATGTTCAAATGACTCGGACGAATTCAATAGGTTTATTATGGAGTTTGAAGTTTACATACGGTATTGTATGGTGTTGTTACGATTTGTAAGGAGTCCTACATTATAATAAAGTGCTTTTCAAGGTTCTAAAATGGCATATAAAGTCGTAATATGTTTTAAGTTGCCGTACGATATTCAAAGGACACGAACGAATTCATTAGGTTTATTATGGAGTTTTAATATTTCGTACAGTGATGTAAGGTGTTCTTAGAAGTTGTAACGGGTCCTACATTATTATAAATTGCTTTTCATGTTGCTAATGTCGCATACAGAGTCGTAACAAGTCGTGAGTGTTCGAACGATGTTCAAATGACTCGGACGAATTCAATAGGTTTATTATAGAGTTTGAAGTTTACATACGGTATTGTATGGTGTTGTTACGATTTGTAAGGAGTCCTACATTATAATAAATTGCTTTTCAAGGTTCTAATATTGCATACAGAGTCGTAATATGTTTTAAGTTGCCCTACGATGTTCAAAGGACACGAACGAATTCATTAGGTTTATTATGGAGTTTTAATGTTTCGTACGGTGATGTAAGGTGTTCTTAGAAGTTGTAACGGGTCCTACATTATTCTAAATTGTTTTTCATGTTGCTAATGTCGCATACAGTGTCGTAACAAGTCGTGAGTGTTCGAACGATGTTCAAATGACTCGGACGAATTCAATAGGTTTATTATGGAGTTTGAAGTTTACATACGGTATTGTATGGTGTTGTTACGATATGTAAGGAGTCCTACATTATATTAAAGTGCTTTTCAAGGTTCTAAAATTGCATATAAAGTCGTAATATGTTTTAAGTTGTCGTACGATGTTCAAAGGACACGAACGAATTCATTAGGTTTATTATGGAGTTTTAATTTTTCGTACGGTGATGTAAGGTGTTCTTAGAAGTTGTAACGGGTCCTACATTATTCTAAATTGTTTTTCATGTTGCTAACGTCGCATACAATGTCGTAACAAGTCGTGAGTGTTCGAACGATGTTCAAATGACTCGGACGAATTCAATAGGTTTATTATGGAGTTTGAAGTTTACATACGGTATTGTATGGTGTTGTTACGATTTGTAAGGAGTCCTACATTATAATAAAGTGCTTTTCAAGGTTCTAAAATGGCATATAAAGTCGTAATATGTTTTAAGTTGCCGTACGATATTCAAAGGACACGAACGAATTCATTAGGTTTATTATGGAGTTTTAATGTTTCGTACAGTGATGTAAGGTGTTCTTAGAAGTTGTAACGGGTCCTACATTATTCTAAATTGCTTTTCATGTTGCTAATGTCGCATACAGTGTCGTAACAAGTCGTGAGTGTTCGAACGATGTTCAAATGACTCGGACGAATTCAATAGGTTTATTATGGAGTTTGAAGTTTACATACGGTATTGTATGGTGTTGTTACGATTTGTAAGGAGTCCTACATTATAGTAAAGTGCTTTTCAAGGTTCTAAAATGGCATATAAAGTCGTAATATGTTTTAAGTTGCCGTACGATGTTCAAAGGACACGAACGAATTCATTAGGTTTATTATGGAGTTTTAATGTTTCGTACAGTGATGTAAGGTGTTCTTAGAAGTTGTAACGGGTCCTACATTATTCTAAATTGCTTTTCATGTTTCTAATGTCGCATACAGAGTCGTAACAAGTCGTGAGTGTTCGAACGATGTTCAAATGACTCGGACGAATTCAATAGGTTTATTATGGAGTTTGAAGTTTACATACGGTATTGTATGGTGTTGTTACGATTTGTAAGGAGTCCTACATTATAATAAAGTGCTTTTCAAGGTTTTAAAATGGCATATAAAGTCGTAATATGTTTTAAGTTGTCGTACGATGTTCAAAGGACACGAACGAATTCATTAGGTTTATTATGGAGTTTTAATTTTTCGTACGGTGATGTAATGTGTTCTTAGAATTTGTAACGGGTCCTACATTATTCTAAATTGCTTTTCATGTTACTAATGTCGCATATAGAGTCGTAACAAGTCGTGAGTGTTCGAACGATGTTCAAATGACTCGGACGAATTCAATAGGTTTATTATAGAGTTTGAAGTTTACATACGGTATTGTATGGTGTTGTTACGATTTGTAAGGAGTCCTACATTATAATAAAGTGCTTTTCAAGGTTCTAAAATGGCATATAAAGTCGTAATATGTTTTAAGTTGTCGTACGATGTTCAAAGGACACGAACGAATTCATTAGGTTTATTATGGAGTTTTAATGTTTCGTACGGTGATGTAAGGTGTTCTTAGAAGTTGTAACGGGTCCTACATTATTCTAAATTGTTTTTCATGTTGCTAAAGTCGCATACAGTGTCGTAACAAGTCGTGAGTGTTCGAACGATGTTCAAATGACTCGGACGAATTCAATAGGTTTATTATGGAGTTTGAAGTTTACATACGGTATTGTATGGTGTTGTTACGATTTGTAAGGAGTCCTACATTATAATAAAGTGCTTTTCAAGGTTCTTAAATTGCATATAAAGTCGTAATATGTTTTAAGTTGTCGTACGATGTTCAAAGGACACGAACGAATTCATTAGGTTTATTATGGAGTTTTAATGTTTCGTACGGTGATGTAAGGTGTTCTTAGAAGTTGTAACGGGTCCTACATTATTCTAAATTGCTTTTCATGTTGCTAATGTCGCATACAGTGTCGTAACAAGTCGTGAGTGTTCGAACGATGTTCAAATGACTCGGACGAATTCAATAGGTTTATTATGGAGTTTGAAGTTTACATACGGTATTGTATGGTGTTGTTACGATTTGTAAGGAGTCCTACATTATAATAAACTGCTTTTCAAGGTTCTAAAATGGCATATAAAGTCGTAATATGTTTTAAGTTGCCGTACGATGTTCAAAGGACACGAACGAATTCATTAGGTTTATTATGGAGTTTTAATGTTTCGTACAGTGATGTAAGGTGTTCTTAGAAGTTGTAACGGGTCCTACATTATTCTAAATTGCTTTTCATGTTGCTAATGTCGTATACATAGTCGTAACAAGTCGTGAGTGTTCGAACGATGTTCAAATGACTCGGACGAATTCAATAGGTTTATTATGGAGTTTGAAGTTTACATACGGTATTGTATGGTGTTGTTACGATTTGTAAGGAGTCCTACATTATAATAAAGTGCTTTTCAAGGTTCTAAAATGGCATATAAAGTCGTAATATGTTTTAAGTTGTCGTACGATGTTCAAAGGACACGAACGAATTCATTAGGTTTATTATGGAGTTTTAATTTTTCGTACGGTGATGTAATGTGTTCTTAGAATTTGTAACGGGTCCTACATTATTCTAAATTGCTTTTCATGTTACTAATGTCGCATATAGATTCGTAACAAGTCGTGAGTGTTCGAACGATGTTCAAATGACTCGGACGAATTCAATAGGTTTATTATAGAGTTTGAAGTTTACATACGGTGTTGTATGGTGTTGTTACGATTTGTAAGGAGTCCTACATTATAATAAATTGCTTTTCAAGGTTCTAATATTGCATACAGAGTCGTAATATGTTTTAAGTTGCCCTACGATGTTCAAAGGACACGAACGAATTCATTAGGTTTATTATGGAGTTTTAATGTTTCGTACGGTGATGTAAGGTGTTCTTAGAAGTTGTAACGGGTCCTACATTATTCTAAATTGTTTTTCATGTTGCTAATGTCGCATACAGTGTCGTAACAAGTCGTGAGTGTTCGAACGATGTTCAAATGACTCGGACGAATTCAATAGGTTTATTATGGAGTTTGAAGTTTACATACGGTATTGTATGGTGTTGTTACGATTTGTAAGGAGTCCTACATTATAATAAAGTGCTTTTCAAGGTTCTAAAATTGCATATAAAGTCGTAATATGTTTTAAGTTGTCGTACGATGTTCAAAGGACACGAACGAATTCATTAGGTTTATTATGGAGTTTTAATTTTTCGTACGGTGATGTAAGGTGTTCTTAGAAGTTGTAACGGGTCCTACATTATTCTAAATTGTTTTTCATGTTGCTAACGTCGCATACAATGTCGTAACAAGTCGTGAGTGTTCGAACGATGTTCAAATGACTCGGACGAATTCAATAGGTTTATTATGGAGTTTGAAGTTTACATACGGTATTGTATGGTGTTGTTACGATTTGTAAGGAGTCCTACATTATAATAAAGTGCTTTTCAAGGTTCTAAAATGGCATATAAAGTCGTAATATGTTTTAAGTTGCCGTACGATATTCAAAGGACACGAACGAATTCATTAGGTTTATTATGGAGTTTTAATATTTCGTACAGTGATGTAAGGTGTTCTTAGAAGTTGTAACGGGTCCTACATTATTATAAATTGCTTTTCATGTTGCTAATGTCGCATACAGAGTCGTAACAAGTCGTGAGTGTTCGAACGATGTTCAAATGACTCGGACGAATTCAATAGGTTTATTATAGAGTTTGAAGTTTACATACGGTATTGTATGGTGTTGTTACGATTTGTAAGGAGTCCTACATTATAATAAATTGCTTTTCAAGGTTCTAATATTGCATACAGAGTCGTAATATGTTTTAAGTTGCCCTACGATGTTCAAAGGACACGAACGAATTCATTAGGTTTATTATGGAGTTTTAATGTTTCGTACGGTGATGTAAGGTGTTCTTAGAAGTTGTAACGGGTCCTACATTATTCTAAATTGTTTTTCATGTTGCTAATGTCGCATACAGTGTCGTAACAAGTCGTGAGTGTTCGAACGATGTTCAAATGACTCGGACGAATTCAATAGGTTTATTATGGAGTTTGAAGTTTACATACGGTATTGTATGGTGTTGTTACGATATGTAAGGAGTCCTACATTATAATAAAGTGCTTTTCAAGGTTCTAAAATTGCATATAAAGTCGTAATATGTTTTAAGTTGTCGTACGATGTTCAAAGGACACGAACGAATTCATTAGGTTTATTATGGAGTTTTAATTTTTCGTACGGTGATGTAAGGTGTTCTTAGAAGTTGTAACGGGTCCTACATTATTCTAAATTGTTTTTCATGTTGCTAACGTCGCATACAATGTCGTAACAAGTCGTGAGTGTTCGAACGATGTTCAAATGACTCGGACGAATTCAATAGGTTTATTATGGAGTTTGAAGTTTACATACGGTATTGTATGGTGTTGTTACGATTTGTAAGGAGTCCTACATTATAATAAAGTGCTTTTCAAGGTTCTAAAATGGCATATAAAGTCGTAATATGTTTTAAGTTGCCGTACGATATTCAAAGGACACGAACGAATTCATTAGGTTTATTATGGAGTTTTAATGTTTCGTACAGTGATGTAAGGTGTTCTTAGAAGTTGTAACGGGTCCTACATTATTCTAAATTGCTTTTCATGTTGCTAATGTCGCATACAGTGTCGTAACAAGTCGTGAGTGTTCGAACGATGTTCAAATGACTCGGACGAATTCAATAGGTTTATTATGGAGTTTGAAGTTTACATACGGTATTGTATGGTGTTGTTACGATTTGTAAGGAGTCCTACATTATAGTAAAGTGCTTTTCAAGGTTCTAAAATGGCATATAAAGTCGTAATATGTTTTAAGTTGCCGTACGATGTTCAAAGGACACGAACGAATTCATTAGGTTTATTATGGAGTTTTAATGTTTCGTACAGTGATGTAAGGTGTTCTTAGAAGTTGTAACGGGTCCTACATTATTCTAAATTGCTTTTCATGTTTCTAATGTCGCATACAGAGTCGTAACAAGTCGTGAGTGTTCGAACGATGTTCAAATGACTCGGACGAATTCAATAGGTTTATTATGGAGTTTGAAGTTTACATACGGTATTGTATGGTGTTGTTACGATTTGTAAGGAGTCCTACATTATAATAAAGTGCTTTTCAAGGTTTTAAAATGGCATATAAAGTCGTAATATGTTTTAAGTTGTCGTACGATGTTCAAAGGACACGAACGAATTCATTAGGTTTATTATGGAGTTTTAATTTTTCGTACGGTGATGTAATGTGTTCTTAGAATTTGTAACGGGTCCTACATTATTCTAAATTGCTTTTCATGTTACTAATGTCGCATATAGAGTCGTAACAAGTCGTGAGTGTTCGAACGATGTTCAAATGACTCGGACGAATTCAATAGGTTTATTATAGAGTTTGAAGTTTACATACGGTATTGTATGGTGTTGTTACGATTTGTAAGGAGTCCTACATTATAATAAAGTGCTTTTCAAGGTTCTAAAATGGCATATAAAGTCGTAATATGTTTTAAGTTGTCGTACGATGTTCAAAGGACACGAACGAATTCATTAGGTTTATTATGGAGTTTTAATGTTTCGTACGGTGATGTAAGGTGTTCTTAGAAGTTGTAACGGGTCCTACATTATTCTAAATTGTTTTTCATGTTGCTAAAGTCGCATACAGTGTCGTAACAAGTCGTGAGTGTTCGAACGATGTTCAAATGACTCGGACGAATTCAATAGGTTTATTATGGAGTTTGAAGTTTACATACGGTATTGTATGGTGTTGTTACGATTTGTAAGGAGTCCTACATTATAATAAAGTGCTTTTCAAGGTTCTTAAATTGCATATAAAGTCGTAATATGTTTTAAGTTGTCGTACGATGTTCAAAGGACACGAACGAATTCATTAGGTTTATTATGGAGTTTTAATGTTTCGTACGGTGATGTAAGGTGTTCTTAGAAGTTGTAACGGGTCCTACATTATTCTAAATTGCTTTTCATGTTGCTAATGTCGCATACAGTGTCGTAACAAGTCGTGAGTGTTCGAACGATGTTCAAATGACTCGGACGAATTCAATAGGTTTATTATGGAGTTTGAAGTTTACATACGGTATTGTATGGTGTTGTTACGATTTGTAAGGAGTCCTACATTATAATAAACTGCTTTTCAAGGTTCTAAAATGGCATATAAAGTCGTAATATGTTTTAAGTTGCCGTACGATGTTCAAAGGACACGAACGAATTCATTAGGTTTATTATGGAGTTTTAATGTTTCGTACAGTGATGTAAGGTGTTCTTAGAAGTTGTAACGGGTCCTACATTATTCTAAATTGCTTTTCATGTTGCTAATGTCGTATACATAGTCGTAACAAGTCGTGAGTGTTCGAACGATGTTCAAATGACTCGGACGAATTCAATAGGTTTATTATGGAGTTTGAAGTTTACATACGGTATTGTATGGTGTTGTTACGATTTGTAAGGAGTCCTACATTATAATAAAGTGCTTTTCAAGGTTCTAAAATGGCATATAAAGTCGTAATATGTTTTAAGTTGTCGTACGATGTTCAAAGGACACGAACGAATTCATTAGGTTTATTATGGAGTTTTAATTTTTCGTACGGTGATGTAATGTGTTCTTAGAATTTGTAACGGGTCCTACATTATTCTAAATTGCTTTTCATGTTACTAATGTCGCATATAGATTCGTAACAAGTCGTGAGTGTTCGAACGATGTTCAAATGACTCGGACGAATTCAATAGGTTTATTATAGAGTTTGAAGTTTACATACGGTGTTGTATGGTGTTGTTACGATTTGTAAGGAGTCCTACATTATAATAAATTGCTTTTCAAGGTTCTAATATTGCATACAGAGTCGTAATATGTTTTAAGTTGCCCTACGATGTTCAAAGGACACGAACGAATTCATTAGGTTTATTATGGAGTTTTAATGTTTCGTACGGTGATGTAAGGTGTTCTTAGAAGTTGTAACGGGTCCTACATTATTCTAAATTGTTTTTCATGTTGCTAATGTCGCATACAGTGTCGTAACAAGTCGTGAGTGTTCGAACGATGTTCAAATGACTCGGACGAATTCAATAGGTTTATTATGGAGTTTGAAGTTTACATACGGTATTGTATGGTGTTGTTACGATTTGTAAGGAGTCCTACATTATAATAAAGTGCTTTTCAAGGTTCTAAAATTGCATATAAAGTCGTAATATGTTTTAAGTTGTCGTACGATGTTCAAAGGACACGAACGAATTCATTAGGTTTATTATGGAGTTTTAATTTTTCGTACGGTGATGTAAGGTGTTCTTAGAAGTTGTAACGGGTCCTACATTATTCTAAATTGTTTTTCATGTTGCTAACGTCGCATACAATGTCGTAACAAGTCGTGAGTGTTCGAACGATGTTCAAATGACTCGGACGAATTCAATAGGTTTATTATGGAGTTTGAAGTTTACATACGGTATTGTATGGTGTTGTTACGATTTGTAAGGAGTCCTACATTATAATAAAGTGCTTTTCAAGGTTCTAAAATGGCATATAAAGTCGTAATATGTTTTAAGTTGCCGTACGATATTCAAAGGACACGAACGAATTCATTAGGTTTATTATGGAGTTTTAATATTTCGTACAGTGATGTAAGGTGTTCTTAGAAGTTGTAACGGGTCCTACATTATTATAAATTGCTTTTCATGTTGCTAATGTCGCATACAGAGTCGTAACAAGTCGTGAGTGTTCGAACGATGTTCAAATGACTCGGACGAATTCAATAGGTTTATTATAGAGTTTGAAGTTTACATACGGTATTGTATGGTGTTGTTACGATTTGTAAGGAGTCCTACATTATAATAAATTGCTTTTCAAGGTTCTAATATTGCATACAGAGTCGTAATATGTTTTAAGTTGCCCTACGATGTTCAAAGGACACGAACGAATTCATTAGGTTTATTATGGAGTTTTAATGTTTCGTACGGTGATGTAAGGTGTTCTTAGAAGTTGTAACGGGTCCTACATTATTCTAAATTGTTTTTCATGTTGCTAATGTCGCATACAGTGTCGTAACAAGTCGTGAGTGTTCGAACGATGTTCAAATGACTCGGACGAATTCAATAGGTTTATTATGGAGTTTGAAGTTTACATACGGTATTGTATGGTGTTGTTACGATATGTAAGGAGTCCTACATTATAATAAAGTGCTTTTCAAGGTTCTAAAATTGCATATAAAGTCGTAATATGTTTTAAGTTGTCGTACGATGTTCAAAGGACACGAACGAATTCATTAGGTTTATTATGGAGTTTTAATTTTTCGTACGGTGATGTAAGGTGTTCTTAGAAGTTGTAACGGGTCCTACATTATTCTAAATTGTTTTTCATGTTGCTAACGTCGCATACAATGTCGTAACAAGTCGTGAGTGTTCGAACGATGTTCAAATGACTCGGACGAATTCAATAGGTTTATTATGGAGTTTGAAGTTTACATACGGTATTGTATGGTGTTGTTACGATTTGTAAGGAGTCCTACATTATAATAAAGTGCTTTTCAAGGTTCTAAAATGGCATATAAAGTCGTAATATGTTTTAAGTTGCCGTACGATATTCAAAGGACACGAACGAATTCATTAGGTTTATTATGGAGTTTTAATGTTTCGTACAGTGATGTAAGGTGTTCTTAGAAGTTGTAACGGGTCCTACATTATTCTAAATTGCTTTTCATGTTGCTAATGTCGCATACAGTGTCGTAACAAGTCGTGAGTGTTCGAACGATGTTCAAATGACTCGGACGAATTCAATAGGTTTATTATGGAGTTTGAAGTTTACATACGGTATTGTATGGTGTTGTTACGATTTGTAAGGAGTCCTACATTATAGTAAAGTGCTTTTCAAGGTTCTAAAATGGCATATAAAGTCGTAATATGTTTTAAGTTGCCGTACGATGTTCAAAGGACACGAACGAATTCATTAGGTTTATTATGGAGTTTTAATGTTTCGTACAGTGATGTAAGGTGTTCTTAGAAGTTGTAACGGGTCCTACATTATTCTAAATTGCTTTTCATGTTTCTAATGTCGCATACAGAGTCGTAACAAGTCGTGAGTGTTCGAACGATGTTCAAATGACTCGGACGAATTCAATAGGTTTATTATGGAGTTTGAAGTTTACATACGGTATTGTATGGTGTTGTTACGATTTGTAAGGAGTCCTACATTATAATAAAGTGCTTTTCAAGGTTTTAAAATGGCATATAAAGTCGTAATATGTTTTAAGTTGTCGTACGATGTTCAAAGGACACGAACGAATTCATTAGGTTTATTATGGAGTTTTAATTTTTCGTACGGTGATGTAATGTGTTCTTAGAATTTGTAACGGGTCCTACATTATTCTAAATTGCTTTTCATGTTACTAATGTCGCATATAGAGTCGTAACAAGTCGTGAGTGTTCGAACGATGTTCAAATGACTCGGACGAATTCAATAGGTTTATTATAGAGTTTGAAGTTTACATACGGTGTTGTATGGTGTTGTTACGATTTGTAAGGAGTCCTACATTATAATAAATTGCATTTCAAGGTTCTAATATTGCATACAAAGTCGTAATATGTTTTAAGTTGCCCTACGATGTTCAAAGGACACGAACGAATTTATTAGGTTTATTATGGAGTTTTAATGTTTCGTACGGTGATGTAAGGTGTTCTTAGAAGTTGTAACGGGTCCTACATTATTCTAAATTGTTTTTCATGTTGCTAATGTCGCATACAGTGTCGTAACAAGTCGTGAGTGTTCGAACGATGTTCAAATGACTCGGACGAATTCAATAGGTTTATTATGGAGTTTGAAGTTTACATACGGTATTGTATGGTGTTGTTACGATTTGTAAGGAGTCCTACATTATAATAAAGTGCTTTTCAAGGTTCTAAAATTGCATATAAAGTCGTAATATGTTTTAAGTTGTCGTACGATGTTCAAAGGACACGAACGAATTCATTAGGTTTATTATGGAGTTTTAATTTTTCGTACGGTGATGTAAGGTGTTCTTAGAAGTTGTAACGGGTCCTACATTATTCTAAATTGTTTTTCATGTTGCTAACGTCGCATACAATGTCGTAACAAGTCGTGAGTGTTCGAACGATGTTCAAATGACTCGGACGAATTCAATAGGTTTATTATGGAGTTTGAAGTTTACATACGGTATTGTATGGTGTTGTTACGATTTGTAAGGAGTCCTACATTATAATAAAGTGCTTTTCAAGGTTCTAAAATGGCATATAAAGTCGTAATATGTTTTAAGTTGCCGTACGATATTCAAAGGACACGAACGAATTCATTAGGTTTATTATGGAGTTTTAATATTTCGTACAGTGATGTAAGGTGTTCTTAGAAGTTGTAACGGGTCCTACATTATTATAAATTGCTTTTCATGTTGCTAATGTCGCATACAGAGTCGTAACAAGTCGTGAGTGTTCGAACGATGTTCAAATGACTCGGACGAATTCAATAGGTTTATTATAGAGTTTGAAGTTTACATACGGTATTGTATGGTGTTGTTACGATTTGTAAGGAGTCCTACATTATAATAAATTGCTTTTCAAGGTTCTAATATTGCATACAGAGTCGTAATATGTTTTAAGTTGCCCTACGATGTTCAAAGGACACGAACGAATTCATTAGGTTTATTATGGAGTTTTAATGTTTCGTACGGTGATGTAAGGTGTTCTTAGAAGTTGTAACGGGTCCTACATTATTCTAAATTGTTTTTCATGTTGCTAATGTCGCATACAGTGTCGTAACAAGTCGTGAGTGTTCGAACGATGTTCAAATGACTCGGACGAATTCAATAGGTTTATTATGGAGTTTGAAGTTTACATACGGTATTGTATGGTGTTGTTACGATTTGTAAGGAGTCCTACATTATAATAAAGTGCTTTTCAAGGTTCTAAAATTGCATATAAAGTCGTAATATGTTTTAAGTTGTCGTACGATGTTCAAAGGACACGAACGAATTCATTAGGTTTATTATGGAGTTTTAATTTTTCGTACGGTGATGTAAGGTGTTCTTAGAAGTTGTAACGGGTCCTACATTATTCTAAATTGTTTTTCATGTTGCTAACGTCGCATACAATGTCGTAACAAGTCGTGAGTGTTCGAACGATGTTCAAATGACTCGGACGAATTCAATAGGTTTATTATGGAGTTTGAAGTTTACATACGGTATTGTATGGTGTTGTTACGATTTGTAAGAAGTCCTACATTATAATAAAGTGCTTTTCAAGGTTCTAAAATGGCATATAAAGTCGTAATATGTTTTAAGTTGCCGTACGATATTCATAGGACACGAACGAATTCATTAGGTTTATTATGGAGTTTTAATGTTTCGTACGGTGATGTAAGGTGTTCTTAGAAGTTGTAACGGGTCCTACATTATTCTAAATTGCTTTTTATGTTGCTAATGTCGCATACAGAGTCGTAACAAGTCGTGAGTGTTCGAACGATGTTCAAATGACTCGGACGAATTCAATAGGTTTATTATGGAGTTTGAAGTTTACATACGGTATTGTATGGTGTTGTTACGATTTGTAAGGAGTCCTACATTATAATAAAGTGCTTTTCAAGGTTCTAAAATGGCATATAAAGTCGTAATATGTTTTAAGTTGTCGTACGATGTTCAAAGGACACGAACGAATTCATTAGGTTTATTATGGAGTTTTAATTTTTCGTACGGTGATGTAAGGTGTTCTTAGAAGTTGTAACGGGTCCTACATTATTCTAAATTGTTTTTCATGTTGCTAATGTCGCATACAATGTCGTAACAAGTCGTGAGTGTTCGAACGATGTTCAAATGACTCGGACGAATTCAATAGGTTTATTATGGAGTTTGAAGTTTACATACGGTATTGTATGGTGTTGTTACGATTTGTAAGGAGTCCTACATTATAATAAAGTGCTTTTCAAGGTTCTAAAATGGCATATAAAGTCGTAATATGTTTTAAGTTGTCGTACGATGTTCAAAGGACACGAACGAATTCATTAGGTTTATTATGGAGTTTTAATTTTTCGTACGGTGATGTAAGGTGTTCTTAGAAGTTGTAACGGGTCCTACATTATTCTAAATTGTTTTTCATGTTGCTAATGTCGCATACAATGTCGTAACAAGTCGTGAGTGTTCGAACGATGTTCAAATGACTCGGACGAATTCAATAGGTTTATTATGGACTTTGAAGTTTACATACGGTATTGTATGGTGTTGTTACGATTTGTAAGGAGTCCTACATTATAATAAAGTGCTTTTCAAGGTTCTAAAATGGCATATAAAGTCGTAATATGTTTTAAGTTGCCATACGATATTCAAAGGACACGAACGAATTCATTAGGTTTATTATGGAGTTTTAATGTTTCGTACAGTGATGTAAGGTGTTCATAGAAGTTGTAACGGGTCCTACATTATTCTAAATTGCTTTTCCTGTTGCTAATGTCGCATACAGAGTCGTAACAAGTCGTGATTGTTCGAACGATGTTCAAATGACTCGGACGAATTCAATAGGTTTATTATGGAGTTTGAAGTTTACATACGGTATTGTATGGTGTTGTTACGATTTGTAAGGAGTCCTACATTATAATAAATTGCTTTTCAAGGTTCTAATATTGCATACAGAGTCGTAATATGTTTTAAGTTGCCCTACGATGTTCAAAGGACACGAACGAATTCATTAGGTTTATTATGGAGTTTTAATGTTTCGTACGGTGATGTAAGGTGTTCTTAGAAGTTGTAACGGGTCCTACATTATTCTAAATTGTTTTTCATGTTGCTAATGTCGCATACAGTGTCGTAACAAGTCGTGAGTGTTCGAACGATGTTCAAATGACTCGGACGAATTCAATAGGTTTATTATGGAGTTTGAAGTTTACATACGGTATTGTATGGTGTTGTTACGATTTGTAAGGAGTCCTACATTATAATAAATTGCTTTTCAAGGTTCTAATATGGCATACAGAGTCGTAATATGTTTTAAGTTGCCCTACGATGTTCAAAGGACACGAACGAATTCATTAGGTTTATTATGGAGTTTTAATGTTTCGTACGGTGATGTAAGGTGTTCTTAGAAGTTGTAACGGGTCCTACATTATTCTAAATTGCTTTTCATGTTGCTAATGTCGCATACAGTGTCGTAACAAGTCGTGAGTGTTCGAACGATGTTCAAATGACTCGGACGAATTCAATAGGTTTATTATGGAGTTTGAAGTTTACATACGGTATTGTATGGTGTTGTTACGATTTGTAAGGAGTCCTACATTATAATAAAGTGTTTTTCAAGGTTCTAAAATGGCATATAAAGTCGTAATATGTTTTAAGTTGTCGTACGATGTTCAAAGGACACGAACGAATTCATTAGGTTTATTATGGAGTTTTAATGTTTCGTACGGTGATGTAAGGTGTTCTTAGAAGTTGTAACGGGTCCTACATTATTCTAAATTGCTTTTCATGTTGCTAATGTCGCATACAGAGTCGTAACAAGTCGTGAGTGTTCGAACGATGTTCAAATGACTCGGACGAATTCAATAGGTTTATTATGGAGTTTGAAGTTTACATACGGTATTGTATGGTGTTGTTACGATTTGTAAGGAGTCCTACATTATAATAAAGTGCTTTTCAAGGTTCTAAAATGGCATATAAAGTCGTAATATGTTTTAAGTTGTCGTACGATGTTCAAAGGACACGAACGAATTCATTAGGTTTATTATGGAGTTTTAATTTTTCGTACGGTGATGTAATGTGTTCTTAGAATTTGTAACGGGTCCTACATTATTCTAAATTGCTTTTCATGTTACTAATGTCGCATATAGAGTCGTAACAAGTCGTGAGTGTTCGAACGATGTTCAAATGACTCGGACGAATTCAATAGGTTTATTATAGAGTTTGAAGTTTACATACGGTATTGTATGGTGTTGTTACGATTTGTAAGGAGTCCTACATTATAATAAAGTGCTTTTCAAGGTTCTAAAATGGCATATAAAGTCGTAATATGTTTTAAGTTGTCGTACGATGTTCAAAGGACACGAACGAATTCATTAGGTTTATTATGGAGTTTTAATGTTTCGTACGGTGATGTAAGGTGTTCTTAGAAGTTGTAACGGGTCCTACATTATTCTAAATTGCTTTTCATGTTGCTAATGTCGCATACAGTGTCGTAACAAGTCGTGAGTGTTCGAACGATGTTCAAATGACTCGGACGAATTCAATAGGTTTATTATGGAGTTTGAAGTTTACATACGGTATTGTATGGTGTTGTTACGATTTGTAAGGAGTCCTACATTATAATAAAGTGTTTTTCAAGGTTCTAAAATGGCATATAAAGTCGTAATATGTTTTAAGTTGTCGTACGATGTTCAAAGGACACGAACGAATTCATTAGGTTTATTATGGAGTTTTAATGTTTCGTACAGTGATGTAAGGTGTTCTTAGAAGTTGTAACGGGTCCTACATTATTCTAAATTGCTTTTCATGTTGCTAATGTCGCATACAGAGTCGTAACAAGTCGTGAGTGTTCGAACGATGTTCAAATGACTCGGACGAATTCAATAGGTTTATTATGGAGTTTGAAGTTTACATACGGTATTGTATGGTGTTGTTACGATTTGTAAGGAGTCCTACATTATAATAAAGTGCTTTTCAAGGTTCTAAAATGGCATATAAAGTCGTAATATGTTTTAAGTTGTCGTACGATGTTCAAAGGACACGAACGAATTCATTAGGTTTATTATGAAGTTTTAATTTTTCGTACGGTGATGTAAGGTGTTCTTAGAATTTGTAACGGGTCCTACATTATTCTAAATTGCTTTTCATGTTACTAATGTCGCATACAGAGTCGTAACAAGTCGTGAGTGTTCGAACGATGTTCAAATGACTCGGACGAATTCAATAGGTTTATTATAGAGTTTGAAGTTTACATACGGTATTGTATGGTGTTGTTACGATTTGTAAGGAGTCCTACATTATAATAAAGTGCTTTTCAAGGTTCTAAAATGGCATATAAAGTCGTAATATGTTTTAAGTTGTCGTACGATGTTCAAAGGACACGAACGAATTCATTAGGTTTATTATGGAGTTTTAATGTTTCGTACGGTGATGTAAGGTGTTCTTAGAAGTTGTAACGGGTCCTACATTATTCTAAATTGCTTTTCATGTTGCTAATGTCGCATACAGTGTCGTAACAAGTCGTGATTGTTCGAACGATGTTCAAATGACTCGGACGAATTCAATAGGTTTATTATGGAGTTTGAAGTTTACATACGGTATTGTATGGTGTTGTTACGATTTGTAAGGAGTCCTACATTATAATAAAGTGCTTTTCAAGGTTCTAAAATGGCATATAAAGTCGTAATATGTTTTAAGTTGTCGTACGATGTTCAAAGGACACGAACGAATTCATTAGGTTTATTATGGAGTTTTAATTTTTCGTACGGTGATGTAAGGTGTTCTTAGAATTTGTAACGGGTCCTACATTATTCTAAATTGCTTTTCATGTTACTAATGTCGCATACAGAGTCGTAACAAGTCGTGAGTGTTCGAACGATGTTCAAATGACTCGGACGAATTCAATAGGTTTATTATAGAGTTTGAAGTTTACATACGGTATTGTATGGTGTTGTTACGATTTGTAAGGAGTCCTACATTATAATAAATTGCTTTTCAAGGTTCTAATATGGCATACAGAGTCGTAATATGTTTTAAGTTGCCCTACGATGTTCAAAGGACACGAACGAATTCATTAGGTTTATTATGGAGTTTTAATTTTTCGTACGGTGATGTAAGGTGTTCTTAGAATTTGTAACGGGTCCTACATTATTCTAAATTGCTTTTCATGTTGCTAATGTCGCATACAGTGTCGTAACAAGTCGTGAGTGTTCGAACGATGTTCAAATGACTCGGACGAATTCAATAGGTTTATTATGGAGTTTGAAGTTTACATACGGTATTGTATGGTGTTGTTACGATTTGTAAGGAGTCCTACATTATAATAAAGTGCTTTTCAAGGTTCTAAAATGGCATATAAAGTCGTAATATGTTTTAAGTTGTCGTACGATGTTCAAAGGACACGAACGAATTCATTAGGTTTATTATGGAGTTTTAATGTTTCGTACGGTGATGTAAGGTGTTCTTAGAAGTTGTAACGGGTCCTACATTATTCTAAATTGTTTGTCATGTTGCTAATGTCGCATACAGTGTCGTAACAAGTCGTGAGTGTTCGAACGAGGTTCAAATGACTCGGACGAATTCAATAGGTTTATTATGGAGTTTGAAGTTTACATACGGTATTGTATGGTGTTGTTACGATTTGTAAGGAGTCCTACATTATAATAAAGTGCTTTTCAAGGTTCTAAAATGGCATATAAAGTCGTAATATGTTTTAAGTTGCCATACGATGTTCAAAGGACACGAACGAATTCATTAGGTTTATTATGGAGTTTTAATTTTTCGTACGGTGATGTAAGGTGTTCTTAGAATTTGTAACGGGTCCTACATTATTCTAAATTGCTTTTCATGTTACTAATGTCGCATACAGAGTCGTAACAAGTCGTGAGTGTTCGAACGATGTTCAAATGACTCGGACGAACTCAATAGGTTTATTATGGAGTTTGAAGTTTACATACGGTATTTTATGGTGTTGTTACGATTTGTAAGGAGTCCTACATTATAATAAAGTGCTTTTCAAGGATCTAAAATGGCATATAAAGTCGTAATATGTTTTAAGTTGTCGTACGATGTTCAAAGGACACGAACGAATTCATTAGGTTTATTATGGAGTTTTAATTTTTCGTACGGTGATGTAAGGTGTTCTTAGAATTTGTAACGGGTCCTACATTATTCTAAATTGCTTTTCATGTTACTAATGTCGCATACAAAGTCGTAACAAGTCGTCAGTGTTCGAACGATGTTCAAATGACTCGGACGAATTCAATAGGTTTATTATAGAGTTTGAAGTTTACATACGGTATTGTATGGTGTTGTTACGATTTGTAAGGAGTCCTACATTATAATAAATTGCTTTTCAAGGTTCTAATATGGCATACAGAGTCGTAATATGTTTTAAGTTGCCCTACGATGTTCAAAGGACACGAACGAATTCATTAGGTTTATTATGGAGTTTTAATGATTCGTACGGTGATGTAAGGTGTTCTTAGAAGTTCTAACGGGTCCTACATTATTCTAAATTGTTTGTCATGTTGCTAATGTCGCATACAGTGTCGTAACAAGTCGTGAGTGTTCGAACGATGTTCAAATGACTCGGACGAATTCAATAGGTTTATTATGGAGTTTGAAGTTTACATACGGTATTGTATGGTGTTGTTACGATTTGTAAGGAGTCCTACATTATAATAAAGTGCTTTTCAAGGTTCTAAAATGGCATATAAAGTCGTAATATGTTTTAAGTTGCCATACGATGTTCAAAGGACACGAACGAATTCATTAGGTTTATTATGGAGTTTTAATTTTTCGTACGGTGATGTAAGGTGTTCTTAGAATTTGTAACGGGTCCTACATTATTCTAAATTGCTTTTCATGTTACTAATGTCGCATACAGAGTCGTAACAAGTCGTGAGTGTTCGAACGATGTTCAAATGACTCGGACGAACTCAATAGGTTTATTATGGAGTTTGAAGTTTACATACGGTATTTTATGGTGTTGTTACGATTTGTAAGGAGTCCTACATTATAATAAAGTGCTTTTCAAGGATCTAAAATGGCATATAAAGTCGTAATATGTTTTAAGTTGTCGTACGATGTTCAAAGGACACGAACGAATTCATTAGGTTTATTATGGAGTTTTAATTTTTCGTACGGTGATGTAAGGTGTTCTTAGAATTTTTAACGGGTCCTACATTATTCTAAATTGCTTTTCATGTTACTAATGTCGCATACAAAGTCGTAACAAGTCGTCAGTGTTCGAACGATGTTCAAATGACTCGGACGAATTCAATAGGTTTATTATAGAGTTTGAAGTTTACATACGGTATTGTATGGTGTTGTTACGATTTGTAAGGAGTCCTACATTATAATAAATTGCTTTTCAAGGTTCTAATATGGCATACAGAGTCGTAATATGTTTTAAGTTGCCCTACGATGTTCAAAGGACACGAACGAATTCATTAGGTTTATTATGGAGTTTTAATGTTTCGTACGGTGATGTAAGGTGTTCTTAGAAGTTGTAACGGGTCCTACATAATTCTAAATTGTTTTTCATGTTGCTAATGTCGCATACAGTGTCGTAACAAGTCGTGAGTGTTCGAACGATGTTCAAATGACTCGGACGAATTCAATAGGTTTATTATGGAGTTTGAAGTTTACATACGGTATTGTATGGTGTTGTTACGATTTGTAAGGAGTCCTACATTATAATAAAGTGCTTTTCAAGGTTCTAAAATGGCATATAAAGTCGTAATATGTTTTAAGTTGTCGTACGATGTTCAAAGGACACGAACTAATTCATTAGGTTTATTATGGAGTTTTAATTTTTCGTACGGTGATGTAAGGTGTTCTTAGAATTTGTAACGGGTCTCACATTATTCTAAATTGCTTTTCATGTTACTAATGTCGCATACAGAGTCGTAACAAGTCGTGAGTGTTCGAACGATGTTCAAATGACTCGGACGAATTCAATAGGTTTATTATAGAGTTTGAAGTTTACATACGGTATTGTATGGTGTTGTTACGATTTGTAAGGAGTCCTACATTATAATAAATTGCTTTTCAAGGTTCTAATATGGCATACAGAGTCGTAATATGTTTTAAGTTGCCCTACGATGTTCAAAGGACACGAACAAATTCATTAGGTTTATTATGGAGTTTTAATGTTTCGTACGGTGATGTAAGGTGTTCTTAGAAGTTGTAACGGGTCCTACATTATTCTAAATTGTTTTTCATGTTGCTAATGTCGCATACGGTGTCGTAACAAGTCGTGAGTGTTCGAACGATGTTCAAATGACTCGGACGAATTCAATAGGTTTATTATGGAGTTTGAAGTTTACATACGGTATTGTATGGTGTTGTTACGATTTGTAAGGAGGTTTACATTATAATAAAGTGCTTTTCAAGGTTCTAAAATGGCATATAAAGTCGTAATATGTTTTAAGTTGTCGTACGATGTTCAAAGGACACGAACTAATTCATTAGGTTTATTATGGAGTTTTAATTTTTCGTACGGTGATGTAAGGTGTTCTTAGAATTTGTAACGGGTCCTACATTATTCTAAATTGCTTTTCATGTTACTAATGTCGCATACAGAGTCGTAACAAGTCGTGAGTGTTCGAACGATGTTCAAATGACTCGGACGAATTCAATAGGTTTATTATAGAGTTTGAAGTTTACATACGGTATTGTATGGTGTTGTTACGATTTGTAAGGAGTCCTACATTATAATAAATTGCTTTTCAAGGTTCTAATATGGCATACAGAGTCGTAATATGATTTAAGTTGCCCTACGATGTTCAAAGGACACGAACGAATTCATTAGGTTTATTATGGAGTTTTAATGTTTCGTACGGTGATGTAAGGTGTTCTTAGAAGTTGTAACGGGTCCTACATAATTCTAAATTGTTTTTCATGTTGCTAATGTCGCATACAGTGTCGTAACAAGTCGTGAGTGTTCGAACGATGTTCAAATGACTCGGACGAATTCAATAGGTTTATTATGGAGTTTGAAGTTTACATACGGTATTGTATGGTGTTGTTACGATTTGTAAGGAGTCCTACATTATAATAAAGTGCTTTTCAAGGTTCTAAAATGGCATATAAAGTCGTAATATGTTTTAAGTTGTCGTACGATGTTCAAAGGACACGAACTAATTCATTAGGTTTATTATGGAGTTTTAATTTTTCGTACGGTGATGTAAGGTGTTTTTAGAATTTGTAACGGGTCCTACATTATTCTAAATTGCTTTTCATGTTACTAATGTCGCATACAGAGTCGTAACAAGTCGTGAGTGTTCGAACGATGTTCAAATGACTCGGACGAATTCAATAGGTTTATTATAGAGTTTGAAGTTTACATACGGTATTGTATGGTGTTGTTACGATTTGTAAGGAGTCCTACATTATAATAAAGTGCTTTTCAAGGTTCTAAAATGGCATATAAAGTCGTAATATGTTTTAAGTTGTCGTACGATGTTCAAAGGACACGAACGAATTCATTAGGTTTATTATGGAGTTTTAATTTTTCGTACGGTGATGTAAGGTGTTCTTAGAATTTGTAACGGGTCCTACATTATTCTAAATTGCTTTTCATGTTACTAATGTCGCATACAGAGTCGTAACAAGTCGTGAGTGTTCGAACGATGTTCAAATGACTCGGACGAATTCAATAGGTTTATTATAGAGTTTGAAGTTTACATACGGTATTGTATGGTGTTGTTACGATTTGTAAGGAGTCCTACATTATAATAAATTGCTTTTCAAGGTTCTAATATGGCATACAGAGTCGTAATATGTTTTAAGTTGCCCTACGATGTTCAAAGGACACGAACGAATTCATTAGGTTTATTATGGAGTTTTAATGTTTCGTACGGTGATGTAAGGTGTTCTTAGAAGTTGTAACGGGTCCTACATTATTCTAAATTGCTTTTCATGTTGCTAATGTCGCATACAGTGTCGTAACAAGTCGTGAGTGTTCGAACGATGTTCAAATGACTCGGACGAATTCAATAGGTTTATTATGGAGTTTGAAGTTTACATACGGTATTGTATGGTGTTGTTACGATTTGTAAGGAGTCCTACATTATAATAAAGTGTTTTTCAAGGTTCTAAAATGGCATATAAAGTCGTAATATGTTTTAAGTTGTCGTACGATGTTCAAAGGACACGAACTAATTCATTAGGTTTATTATGGAGTTTTAATTTTTCGTACGGTGATGTAAGGTGTTCTTAGAATTTGTAACGGGTCCTACATTATTCTAAATTGCTTTTCATGTTACTAATGTCGCATACAGAGTCGTAACAAGTCGTGAGTGTTCGAACGATGTTCAAATGACTCGGACGAATTCAATAGGTTTATTATAGAGTTTGAAGTTTACATACGGTATTGTATGGTGTTGTTACGATTTGTAAGGAGTCCTACATTATAATAAATTGCTTTTCAAGGTTCTAATATGGCATACAGAGTCGTAATATGTTTTAAGTTGCCCTACGATGTTCAAAGGACACGAACGAATTCATTAGGTTTATTATGGAGTTTTAATTTTTCGTACGGTGATGTAAGGTGTTCTTAGAATTTGTAACGGGTCCTACATTATTCTAAATTGCTTTTCATGTTACTAATGTCGCATACAGAGTCGTAACAAGTCGTGAGTGTTCGAACGATGTTCAAATGACTCGGACGAATTCAATAGGTTTATTATAGAGTTTGAAGTTTACATACGGTATTGTATGGTGTTGTTACGATTTGTAAGGAGTCCTACATTATAATAAAGTGCTTTTCAAGGTTCTAAAATGGCATATAAAGTCGTAATATGTTTTAAGTTGTCGTACGATGTTCAAAGGACACGAACGAATTCATTAGGTTTATTATGGAGTTTTAATTTTTCGTACGGTGATGTAAGGTGTTCTTAGAATTTGTAACGGGTCCTACATTATTCTAAATTGCTTTTCATGTTACTAATGTCGCATACAGAGTCGTAACAAGTCGTGAGTGTTCGAACGATGTTCAAATGACTCGGACGAATTCAATAGGTTTATTATAGAGTTTGAAGTTTACATACGGTATTGTATGGTGTTGTTACGATTTGTAAGGAGTCCTACATTATAATAAATTGCTTTTCAAGGTTCTAATATGGCATACAGAGTCGTAATATGTTTTAAGTTGCCCTACGATGTTCAAAGGACACGAACGAATTCATTAGGTTTATTATGGAGTTTTAATGTTTCGTACGGTGATGTAAGGTGTTCTTAGAAGTTGTAACGGGTCCTACATTATTCTAAATTGCTTTTCATGTTGCTAATGTCGCATACAGTGTCGTAACAAGTCGTGAGTGTTCGAACGATGTTCAAATGACTCGGACGAATTCAATAGGTTTATTATGGAGTTTGAAGTTTACATACGGTATTGTATGGTGTTGTTACGATTTGTAAGGAGTCCTACATTATAATAAAGTGTTTTTCAAGGTTCTAAAATGGCATATAAAGTCGTAATATGTTATAAGTTGCCGTACGATGTTCAAAGGACAAGAACGAATTCATTAGGTTTATTATGGAGTTTTAATGTTTCGTACAGTGATGTAAGGTGTTCTTAGAAGTTGTAACGGGTCCTACATTATTCTAAATTGCTTTTCATGTTGCTAATGTCGCATACAGAGTCGTAACAAGTCGTGAGTGTTCGAACGATGTTCAAATGACTCGGACGAATTCAATAGGTTTATTATGGAGTTTGAAGTTTACATACGGTATTGTATGGTGTTGTTACGATTTGTAAGGAGTCCTACATTATAATAAAGTGCTTTTCAAGGTTCTAAAATGGCATATAAAGTCGTAATATGTTTTAAGTTGTCGTACGATGTTCAAAGGACACGAACGAATTCATTAGGTTTATTATGGAGTTTTAATTTTTCGTACGGTGATGTAAGGTGTTCTTAGAATTTGTAACGGGTCCTACATTATTCTAAATTGCTTTTCATGTTACTAATGTCGCATACAGAGTCGTAACAAGTCGTGAGTGTTCGAACGATGTTCAAATGACTCGGACGAATTCAATAGGTTTATTATAGAGTTTGAAGTTTACATACGGTATTGTATGGTGTTGTTACGATTTGTAAGGAGTCCTACATTATAATAAAGTGCTTTTCAAGGTTCTAAAATGGCATATAAAGTCGTAATATGTTTTAAGTTGTCGTACGATGTTCAAAGGACACGAACGAATTCATTAGGTTTATTATGGAGTTTTAATGTTTCGTACGGTGATGTAAGGTGTTCTTAGAAGTTGTAACGGGTCCTACATTATTCTAAATTGCTTTTCATGTTGCTAATGTCGCATACAGTGTCGTAACAAGTCGTGAGTGTTCGAACGATGTTCAAATGACTCGGACGAATTCAATAGGTTTATTATGGAGTTTGAAGTTTACATACGGTATTGTATGGTGTTGTTACGAATTGTAAGGAGTCCTACATTATAATAAAGTGCTTTTCAAGGTTCTAAAATGGCATATAAAGTCGTAATATGTTTTAAGTTGCCGTACGATGTTCAAAGGACACGAACGAATTCATTAGGTTTATTATGGAGTTTTAATGTTTCGTACAGTGATGTAAGGTGTTCTTAGAAGTTGTAACGGGTCCTACATTATTCTAAATTCGCTTTTCATGTTGCTAATGTCGCATACAGAGTCGTAACAAGTCGTGAGTGTTCGAACGATGTTCAAATGACTCGGACGAATTCAATAGGTTTATTATGGAGTTTGAAGTTTACATACGGTATTGTATGGTGTTGTTACGATTTGTAAGGAGTCCTACATTATAATAAAGTGCTTTTCAAGGTTCTAAAATGGCATATAAAGTCGTAATATGTTTTAAGTTGTCGTACGATGTTCAAAGGACACGAACTAATTCATTAGGTTTATTATGGAGTTTTAATTTTTCGTACGGTGATGTAAGGTGTTCTTAGAATTTGTAACGGGTCCTACATTATTCTAAATTGCTTTTCATGTTACTAATGTCGCATACAGAGTCGTAACAAGTCGTGAGTGTTCGAACGATGTTCAAATGACTCGGACGAATTCAATAGGTTTATTATGGAGTTTGAAGTTTACATACGGTATTGTATGGTGTTGTTACGATTTGTAAGGAGTCCTACATTATAATAAAGTGCTTTTCAAGGTTCTAAAATGGCATATAAAGTCGTAATATGTTTTAAGTTGTCGTACGATGTTCAAAGGACACGAACTAATTCATTAGGTTTATTATGGAGTTTTAATTTTTCGTACGGTGATGTACGGTGTTCTTAGAATTTGTAACGGGTCCTACATTATTCTAAATTGCTTTTCATGTTACTAATGTCGCATACAGAGTCGTAACAAGTCGTGAGTGTTCGAACGATGTTCAAATGACTCGGACGAATTCAATAGGTTTATTATAGAGTTTGAAGTTTACATACGGTATTGTATGGTGTTGTTACGATTTGTAAGGAGTCCTACATTATAATAAATTGCTTTTCAAGGTTCTAATATGGCATACAGAGTCGTAATATGTTTTAAGTTGCCCTACGATGTTCAAAGGACACGAACGAATTCATTAGGTTTATTATGGAGTTTTAATGTTTCGTACGGTGATGTAAGGTGTTCTTAGAAGTTGTAACGGGTCCTACATTATTCTAAATTGCTTTTCATGTTGCTAATGTCGCATACAGTGTCGTAACAAGTCGTGAGTGTTCGAACGATGTTCAAATGACTCGGACGAATTCAATAGGTTTATTATGGAGTTTGAAGTTTACATACGGTATTGTATGGTGTTGTTACGATTTGTAAGGAGTCCTACATTATAATAAAGTGTTTTTCAAGGTTCTAAAATGGCATATAAAGTCGTAATATGTTATAAGTTTCCGTACGATGTTCAAAGGACAAGAACGAATTCATTAGGTTTATTATGGAGTTTTAATGTTTCGTACAGTGATGTAAGGTGTTCTTAGAAGTTGTAACGGGTCCTACATTATTCTAAATTGCTTTTCATGTTGCTAATGTCGCATACAGAGTCGTAACAAGTCGTGAGTGTTCGAACGATGTTCAAATGACTCGGACGAATTCAATAGGTTTATTATGGAGTTTGAAGTTTACATACGGTATTGTATGGTGTTGTTACGATTTGTAAGGAGTCCTACATTATAATAAAGTGCTTTTCAAGGTTCTAAAATGGCATATAAAGTCGTAATATGTTATAAGTTGCCGTACGATGTTCAAAGGACACGAACGAATTCATTAGGTTTATTATGGAGTTTTAATTTTTCGTACGGTGATGTAAGGTGTTCTTAGAAGTTGTAACGGGTCCTACATTATTCTAAATTGCTTTTCATGTTGCTAATGTCGCATACAGAGTCGTAACAAGTCGTGAGTGTTCGAACGATGTTCAAATGACTCGGACGAATTCAATAGGTTTATTATGGAGTTTGAAGTTTACATACGGTACTGTATGGTGTTGTTACGATTTGTAAGGAGTTCTACATTATAATAAAGTGCTTTTCAAGGTTCTAAAATGGCATATAAAGTCGTAATATGTTTTAAGTTGTCGTACGATGTTCAAAGGACACGAACGAATTCATTAGGTTTATTATGGAGTTTTAATTTTTCGTACGGTGATGTAAGGTGTTCTTAGAATTTGTAACGGGTCCTACATTATTCTAAATTGCTTTTCATGTTACTAATGTCGCATACAGAGTCGTAACAAGTCGTGAGTGTTCGAACGATGTTCAAATGACTCGGACGAATTCAATAGGTTTATTATAGAGTTTGAAGTTTACATACGGTATTGTATGGTGTTGTTACGATTTGTAAGGAGTCCTACATTATAATAAAGTGCTTTTCAAGGTTCTAAAATGGCATATAAAGTCGTAATATGTTTTAAGTTGTCGTACGATGTTCAAAGGACACGAACGAATTCATTAGGTTTATTATGGAGTTTTAATGTTTCGTACGGTGATGTAAGGTGTTCTTAGAAGTTGTAACGGGTCCTACATTATTCTAAATTGCTTTTCATGTTGCTAATGTCGCATACAGAGTCGTAACAAGTCGTGAGTGTTCGAACGATGTTCAAATGACTCGGACGAATTCAATAGGTTTATTATGGAGTTTGAAGTTTACATACGGTATTGTATGGTGTTGTTACGATTTGTAAGGAGTCCTACATTATAATAAAGTGCTTTTCAAGGTTCTAAAATGGCATATAAAGTCGTAATATGTTTTAAGTTGTCGTACGATGTTCAAAGGACACGAACTAATTCATTAGGTTTATTATGGAGTTTTAATTTTTCGTACGGTGATGTAAGGTGTTCTTAGAATTTGTAACGGGTCCTACATTATTCTAAATTGCTTTTCATGTTACTAATGTCGCATACAGAGTCGTAACAAGTCGTGAGTGTTCGAACGATGTTCAAATGACTCGGACGAATTCAATAGGTTTATTATAGAGTTTGAAGTTTACATACGGTATTGTATGGTGTTGTTACGATTTGTAAGGAGTCCTACATTATAATAAATTGCTTTTCAAGGTTCTAATATGGCATACAGAGTCGTAATATGTTTTAAGTTGCCCTACGATGTTCAAAGGACACGAACGAATTCATTAGGTTTATTATGGAGTTTTAATGTTTCGTACGGTGATGTAAGGTGTTCTTAGAAGTTGTAACGGGTCCTACATTATTCTAAATTGCTTTTCATGTTACTAATGTCGCATACAGAGTCGTAACAAGTCGTGAGTGTTCGAACGATGTTCAAATGACTCGGACGAATTCAATAGGTTTATTATAGAGTTTGAAGTTTACATACGGTATTGTATGGTGTTTTTACGTTTTGTAAGGAGTCCTACATTATAATAAATTGCTTTTCAAGGTTCTAATATGGCATACAGAGTCGTAATATGTTTTAAGTTGCCCTACGATGTTCAAAGGACACGAACGAATTCATTAGGTTTATTATGGAGTTTTAATGTTTCGTACGGTGATGTAAGGTGTTCTTAGAAGTTGTAACGGGTCCTACATTATTCTAAATTGTTTGTCATGTTGCTAATGTCGCATACAGTGTCGTAACAAGTCGTGAGTGTTCGAACGATGTTCAAATGACTCGGACGAATTCAATAGGTTTATTATGGAGTTTGAAGTTTACATACGGTATTGTATGGTGTTGTTACGATTTGTAAGGAGTCCTACATTATAATAAAGTGCTTTTCAAGGTTCTAAAATGGCATATAAAGTCGTAATATGTTTTAAGTTGCCATACGATGTTCAAAGGACACGAACGAATTCATTAGGTTTATTATGGAGTTTTAATTTTTCGTACGGTGATGTAAGGTGTTCTTAGAATTTGTAACGGGTCCTACATTATTCTAAATTGCTTTTCATGTTACTAATGTCGCATACAGAGTCGTAACAAGTCGTGAGTGTTCGAACGATGTTCAAATGACTCGGACGAATTCAATAGGTTTATTATGGAGTTTGAAGTTTACATACGGTATTTTATGGTGTTGTTACGATTTGTAAGGAGGCCTACATTATAATAAAGTGCTTTTCAAGGATCTAAAATGGCATATAAAGTCGTAATATGTTTTAAGTTGTCGTACGATGTTCAAAGGACACGAACGAATTCATTAGGTTTATTATGGAGTTTTAATTTTTCGTACGGTGATGTAAGGTGTTCTTAGAATTTGTAACGGGTCCTACATTATTCTAAATTGCTTTTCATGTTACTAATGTCGCATACAAAGTCGTAACAAGTCGTCAGTGTTCGAACGATGTTCAAATGACTCGGACGAATTCAATAGGTTTATTATAGAGTTTGAAGTTTACATACGGTATTGTATGGTGTTGTTACGATTTGTAAGGAGTCCTACATTATAATAAATTGTTTTTCAAGGTTCTAATATGGCATACAGAGTCGTAATATGTTTTAAGTTGCCCTACGATGTTCAAAGGACACGAACGAATTCATTAGGTTTATTATGGAGTTTTAATGTTTCGTACGGTGATGTAAGGTGTTCTTAGAAGTTGTAACGGGTCCTACATTATTCTAAATTGCTTTTCATGTTACTAATGTCGCATACAAAGTCGTAACAAGTCGTCAGTGTTCGAACGATGTTCAAATGACTCGGACGAATTCAATAGGTTTATTATAGAGTTTGAAGTTTACATACGGTATTGTATGGTGTTGTTACGATTTGTAAGGAGTCCTACATTATAATAAATTGTTTTTCAAGGTTCTAATATGGCATACAGAGTCGTAATATGTTTTAAGTTGCCCTACGATGTTCAAAGGACACGAACGAATTCATTAGGTTTATTATGGAGTTTTAATGTTTCGTACGGTGATGTAAGGTGTTCTTAGAAGTTGTAACGGGTCCTACATTATTCTAAATTGCTTTTCATGTTGCTAATGTCGCATACAGTGTCGTAACAAGTCGTGAGTGTTCGAACGATGTTCAAATGACTCGGACGAATTCAATAGGTTTATTATGGAGTTTGAAGTTTACATACGGTATTGTATGGTGTTGTTACGATTTGTAAGGAGTCCTACATTATAATAAAGTGCTTTTCAAGGTTCTAAAATGGCATATAAAGTCGTACTATGTTTTAAGTTGCCATACGATGTTCAAAGGACACGAACGAATTCATTAGGTTTATTATGGAGTTTTAATTTTTCGTACGGTGATGTAAGGTGTTCTTAGAATTTGTAACGGGTCCTACATTATTCTAAATTGCTTTTCATGTTACTAATGTCGCATACAGAGTCGTAACAAGTCGTGAGTGTTCGAACGATGTTCAAATGACTCGGACGAATTCAATAGGTTTATTATGGAGTTTGAAGTTTACATACGGTATTTTATGGTGTTGTTACGATTTGTAAGGAGTCCTACATTATAATAAAGTGCTTTTCAAGGATCTAAAATGGCATATAAAGTCGTAATATGTTTTAAGTTGTCGTACGATGTTCAAAGGACACGAACGAATTCATTAGGTTTATTATGGAGTTTTAATTTTTCGTACGGTGATGTAAGGTGTTCTTAGAATTTGTAACGGGTCCTACATTATTCTAAATTGCTTTTCATGTTACTAATGTCGCATACAAAGTCGTAACAAGTCGTCAGTGTTCGAACGATGTTCAAATGACTCGGACGAATTCAATAGGTTTATTATAGAGTTTGAAGTTTACATACGGTATTGTATGGTGTTGTTACGATTTGTAAGGAGTCCTACATTATAATAAATTGCTTTTCAAGGTTCTAATATGGCATACAGAGTCGTAATATGTTTTAAGTTGCCCTACGATGTTCAAAGGACACGAACGAATTCATTAGGTTTATTATGGAGTTTTAATGTTTCGTACGGTGATGTAAGGTGTTCTTAGAAGTTGTAACGGGTCCTACATTATTCTAAATTGCTTTTCATGTTGCTAATGTCGCATACAGTGTCGTAACAAGTCGTGAGTGTTCGAACGATGTTCAAATGACTCGGACGAATTCAATAGGTTTATTATGGAGTTTGAAGTTTACATACGGTATTTTATGGTGTTGTTACGATTTGTAAGGAGTCCTACATTAAAAGAAAGTGCTTTTCAAGGTTCTAAAATGGCATACAGAGTCGTAATATGTTTTAAGTTGTCGTACGATGTTCAAAGGACACGAACGAATTCATTAGGTTTATTATGGAGTTTTAATGTTTCGTACGGTGAAGTAAGGTGTTCTTAGAATTTGTAACGGGTCCTACATTATTCTAAATTGCTTTTCATGTTACTAATGTCGCATACAGAGTCGTAACAAGTCGTGAGTGTTCGAACGATGTTCAAATGACTCGGACGAATTCAATAGGTTTATTATGGAGTTTGAAGTTTACATGCGGTATTTTATGGTGTTGTTACGATTTGTAAGGAGTCCTACATTATAATAAAGTGCTTTTCAAGGATCTAAAATGGCATATAAAGTCGTAATATGTTTTAAGTTGTCGTACGATGTTCAAAGGACACGAACGAATTCATTAGGTTTTCTTATGTAGTGTTAATGTTTCGTACGGTGATGTAAGGTGTCCTTAGAAGTTGTAACGCGTCCTACATTATTCTAAATTGCTTTTCATGTTGCTAATGTCGCATACAGAGTCGTAACAAGTCGTGAGTGTTCGAACGATGTTCAAATGACTCGGACGAACTCAATAGGTTTATTATGGAGATTGAAGTTTACATACGGTATTGTATGGTGTTGTTACGATTTGTAAGGAGTCCTACATTATAATAAATTGCTTTTCAAGGTTCTAATATGGCATACAGAGTCGTAATATGTTTTAAGTTGTCGTACGATGTTCAAAGGACACGAACGAATTCATTAGGTTTATTATGTAGTTTTAATTTTTCGTACGGTGATGTAAGGTGTTCTTAGAATTTGTAACGGGTCCTACATTATTCTAAATTGCTTTTCATGTTACTAATGTCGCATACAAAGTCGTAACAAGTCGTCAGTGTTCGAACGATGTTCAAATGACTCGGACGAATTCAATAGGTTTATTATAGAGTTTGAAGTTTACATACGGTATTGTATGGTGTTGTTACGATTTGTAAGGAGTCCTACATTATAATAAATTGCTTTTCAAGGTTCTAATATGGCATACAGAGTCGTAATATGTTTTAAGTTGCCCTACGATGTTCAAAGGACACGAACGAATTCATTAGGTTTATTATGGAGTTTTAATGTTTCGTACAGTGATGTAAGGTGTTCTTAGAAGTTGTAACGGGTCCTACATTATTCTAAATTGCTTTTCATGTTGCTAATATCGCATACAGTGTCGTAACAAGTCGTGAGTGTTCGAACGATGTTCAAATGACTCGGACGAATTCAATAGGTTTATTATGGAGTTTGAAGTTTACATACGGTATTTTATGGTGTTGTTACGATTTGTAAGGAGTCCTACATTAAAATAAAGTGCTTTTCAAGGTTCTAAAATGGCATACAGAGTCGTAATATGTTTTAAGTTGTCGTACGATGTTCAAAGGACACGAACGAATTCATTAGGTTTATTATGGAGTTTTAATGTTTCGTACGGTGAAGTAAGGTGTTCTTAGAATTTGTAACGGGTCCTACATTATTCTAAATTGTTTATCATGTTACTAATGTCGCATACAGAGTCGTAACAAGTCCTGTGTGTTCGTACGATGTTCAAAGGACTCGGACGAATTCATTAGGTTTATTATGGAGTTTTAAGTTACATACGGTATTGTAAGGTGTTTTTACGATTTGTAAGGAGTCCTACATTATATTAAATTGCTTTTCAAGGTTGTAATATGGCATACAGAGTCGTAATATGTTTTAAGTTTTCGTACGATGTTCAAATGACTCGGCTGAATTCAGTAGGTTTTCTTATGTAGTGTTAATGTTTCGTACGGTGATGTAAGGTGTCCTTAGAAGTTGTAACGCGTCCTACATTATTCTAAATTGCTTTTCATGTTGCTAATGTCGCATACAGAGTCGTAACAAGTCGTGAGTGTTCGAACGATGTTCAAATGACTCGGACGAACTCAATAGGTTTATTATGGAGATTGAAGTTTACATACGGTATTGTATGGTGTTGTTACGATTTGTAAGGAGTCCTACATTATAATAAATTGCTTTTCAAGGTTCTAATATGGCATACAGAGTCGTAATATGTTTTAAGTTGTCGTACGATATTCAAAGGACACGAACGAATTCATTAGGTTTATTATGGAGTTTTAATGTTTCGTACAGTGATGTAAGGTGTTCTTAGAAGTTGTAACGGGTCCTACATTATTCTAAATTGCTTTTCATGTTGCTAATGTCGCATACAGAGTCGTAACAACTTGTGAGTGTTCGAACGATGTTCAAATGACTCGGACGAATTCAATAGGTTTATTATGGAGTTTGAAGTTTACATACGGTATTGTATGGTGTTGTTACGATTTGTAAGGAGTCCTACATTATAATAAAGTGCTTTTCAAGGTTCTAAAATGGCATATAAAGTCGTAATATGTTTTAAGTTGTCGTACGATGTTCAAAGGACACGAACGAATTCATTAGGTTTATTATGGAGTTTTAATTTTTCGTACGGTGATGTAAGGTGTTCTTAGAATTTGTAACGGGTCCTACATTATTCTAAATTGCTTTTCATGTTACTAATGTCGCATACAGAGTCGTAACAAGTCGTGAGTGTTCGAACGATGTTCAAATGATTCGGACGAATTCAATAGGTTTATTATAGAGTTTGAAGTTTACAAACGGTATTGTATGGTGTTGTTACGATTTGTAAGGAGTCCTACATTATAATAAATTGCTTTTCAAGGTTCTAATATGGCATACAGAGTCGTAATATGTTTTAAGTTGCCCTACGATGTTCAAAGGACACGAACGAATTCATTAGGTTTATTATGGAGTTTTAATGTTTCGTACGGTGATGTAAGGTGTTCTTAGAAGTTGTAACGGGTCCTACATTATTCTAAATTGCTTTTCATGTTACTAATGTCGCATACAGAGTCGTAACAAGTCGTGAGTGTTCGAACGATGTTCAAATGACTCGGACGAATTCAATAGGTTTATTATGGAGTTTGAAGTTTACATACGGTATTTTATGGTGTTGTTACGATTTGTAAGGAGTCCTACATTATAATAAAGTGCTTTTCAAGGATCTAAAATGGCATATAAAGTCGTAATATGTTTTAAGTTGTCGTACGATGTTCAAAGGACACGAACGAATTCATTAGGTTTATTATGGAGTTTTAATTTTTCGTACGGTGATGTAAGGTGTTCTTAGAATTTGTAACGGGTCCTACATTATTCTAAATTGCTTTTCATGTTACTAATGTCGCATACAAAGTCGTAACAAGTCGTCAGTGTTCGAACGATGTTCAAATGACTCGGACGAATTCAATAGGTTTATTATAGAGTTTGAAGTTTACATACGGTATTGTATGGTGTTGTTACGATTTGTAAGGAGTCCTACATTATAATAAATTGCTTTTCACGGTTCTAATATGGCATACAGAGTCGTAATATGTTTTAAGTTGCCCTACGATGTTCAAAGGACACGAACGAATTCATTAGGTTTATTATGGAGTTTTAATGTTTCGTACGGTGATGTAAGGTGTTCTTAGAAGTTGTAACGGGTCCTACATTATTCTAAATTGCTTTTCATGTTGCTAATATCGCATACAGTGTCGTAACAAGTCGTGAGTGTTCGAACGATGTTCAAATGACTCGGACGAATTCAATAGGTTTATTATGGAGTTTGAAGTTTACATACGGTATTTTATGGTGTTGTTACGATTTGTAAGGAGTCCTACATTAAAATAAAGTGCTTTTCAAGGTTCTAAAATGGCATACAGAGTCGTAATATGTTTTAAGTTGTCGTACGATGTTCAAAGGACACGAACGAATTCATTAGGTTTATTATGGAGTTTTAATGTTTCGTACGGTGAAGTAAGGTGTTCTTAGAATTTGTAACGGGTCCTACATTATTCTAAATTGTTTATCATGTTACTAATGTCGCATACAGAGTCGTAACAAGTCCTGTGTGTTCGTACGATGTTCAAAGGACTCGGACGAATTCATTAGGTTTATTATGGAGTTTTAAGTTACATACGGTATTGTAAGGTGTTTTTACGATTTGTAAGGAGTCCTACATTATATTAAATTGCTTTTCAAGGTTGTAATATGGCATACAGAGTCGTAATATGTTTTAAGTTTTCGTACGATGTTCAAATGACTCGGCTGAATTCAGTAGGTTTTCTTATGTAGTGTTAATGTTTCGTACGGTGATGTAAGGTGTCCTTAGAAGTTGTAACGCGTCCTACATTATTCTAAATTGCTTTTCATGTTGCTAATGTCGCATACAGAGTCGTAACAAGTCGTGAGTGTTCGAACGATGTTCAAATGACTCGGACGAACTCAATAGGTTTATTATGGAGATTGAAGTTTACATACGGTATTGTATGGTGTTGTTACGATTTGTAAGGAGTCCTACATTATAATAAATTGCTTTTCAAGGTTCTAATATGGCATACAGAGTCGTAATATGTTTTAAGTTGTCGTACGATGTTCAAAGGACACGAACGAATTCATTAGGTTTATTATGGAGTTTTAATGTTTCGTACAGTGATGTAAGGTGTTCTTAGAAGTTGTAACGGGTCCTACATTATTCTAAATTGCTTTTCATGTTGCTAATGTCGCATACAGAGTCGTAACAACTTGTGAGTGTTCGAACGATGTTCAAATGACTCGGACGAATTCAATAGGTTTATTATGGAGTTTGAAGTTTACATACGGTATTGTATGGTGTTGTTACGATTTGTAAGGAGTCCTACATTATAATAAAGTGCTTTTCAAGGTTCTAAAATGGCATATAAAGTCGTAATATGTTTTAAGTTGTCGTACGATGTTCAAAGGACTCGAACGAATTCATTAGGTTTATTATGGAGTTTTAAATTTTCGTACGGTGATGTAAGGTGTTCTTAGAATTTGTAACGGGTCCTACATTATTCTAAATTGCTTTTCATGTTACTAATGTCGCATACAGAGTCGTAACAAGTCGTGAGTGTTCGAACGATGTTCAAATGATTCGGACGAATTCAATAGGTTTATTATGGAGTTTGAAGTTTACATACGGTATTGTATGGTGTTGTTACGATTTGTAAGGAGTCCTACATTATAATAAATTGCTTTTCAAGGTTCTAATATGGCATACAGAGTCGTAATATGTTTTAAGTTGCCCTACGATGCTCAAAGGACACGAACGAATTCATTAGGTTTATTATGGAGTTTTAATGTTTCGTACGGTGATGTAAGGTGTTCTTAGAAGTTGTAACGGGTCCTACATTATTCTAAATTGCTTTTCATGTTACTAATGTCGCATACAGAGTCGTAACAAGTCGTGAGTGTTCGAACGATGTTCAAATGACTCGGACGAATTCAATAGGTTTATTATGGAGTTTGAAGTTTACATACGGTATTTTATGGTGTTGTTACGATTTGTAAGGAGTCCTACATTATAATAAAGTGCTTTTCAAGGATCTAAAATGGCATATAAAGTCGTAATATGTTTTAAGTTGTCGTACGATGTTCAAAGGACACGAACGAATTCATTAGGTTTATTATGGAGTTTTAATTTTTCGTACGGTGATGTAAGGTGTTCTTAGAATTTGTAACGGGTCCTACATTATTCTAAATTGCTTTTCATGTTACTAATGTCGCATACAAAGTCGTAACAAGTCGTCAGTGTTCGAACGATGTTCAAATGACTCGGACGAATTCAATAGGTTTATTATAGAGTTTGAAGTTTACATACGGTATTGTATGGTGTTGTTACGATTTGTAAGGAGTCCTACATTATAATAAATTGCTTTTCAAGGTTCTAATATGGCATACAGAGTCGTAATATGTTTTAAGTTGCCCTACGATGTTCAAAGGACACGAACGAATTCATTAGGTTTATTATGGAGTTTTAATGTTTCATACGGTGATGTAAGGTGTTCTTAGAAGTTGTAACGGGTCCTACATTATTCTAAATTGCTTTTCATGTTGCTAATGTCGCATACAGTGTCGTAACAAGTCGTGAGTGTTCGAACGATGTTCAAATGACTCGGACGAATTCAATAGGTTTATTATGGAGTTTGAAGTTTACATACGGTATTTTATGGTGTTGTTACGATTTGTAAGGAGTCCTACATTAAAATAAAGTGCTTTTCAAGGTTCTAAAATGGCATACAGAGTCGTAATATGTTTTAAGTTGTCGTACGATGTTCAAAGGACACGAACGAATTCATTAGGTTTATTATGGAGTTTTAATGTTTCGTACGGTGAAGTAAGGTGTTCTTAGAATTTGTAACGGGTCCTACATTATTCTAAATTGTTTATCATGTTACTAATGTCGCATACAGAGTCGTAACAAGTCCTGTGTGTTCGTACGATGTTCAAAGGACTCGGACGAATTCATTAGGTTTATTATGGAGTTTTAAGTTACATACGGTATTGTAAGGTGTTTTTACGATTTGTAAGGAGTCCTACATTATATTAAATTGCTTTTCAAGGTTGTAATATGGCATACAGAGTCGTAATATGTTTTAAGTTTTCGTACGATGTTCAAATGACTCGGCTGAATTCAGTAGGTTTTCTTATGTAGTGTTAATGTTTCGTACGGTGATGTAAGGTGTCCTTAGAAGTTGTAACGCGTCCTACATTATTCTAAATTGCTTTTCATGTTGCTAATGTCGCATACAGAGTCGTAACAAGTCGTGAGTGTTCGAACGATGTTCAAATGACTCGGACGAACTCAATAGGTTTATTATGGAGATTGAAGTTTACATACGGTATTGTATGGTGTTGTTACGATTTGTAAGGAGTCCTACATTATAATAAATTGCTTTTCAAGGTTCTAATATGGCATACAGAGTCGTAATATGTTTTAAGTTGTCGTACGATGTTCAAAGGACACGAACGAATTCATTAGGTTTATTATGGAGTTTTAATGTTTCGTACAGTGATGTAAGGTGTTCTTAGAAGTTGTAACGGGTCCTACATTATTCTAAATTGCTTTTCATGTTGCTAATGTCGCATACAGAGTCGTAACAACTTGTGAGTGTTCGAACGATGTTCAAATGACTCGGACGAATTCAATAGGTTTATTATGGAGTTTGAAGTTTACATACGGTATTGTATGGTGTTGTTACGATTTGTAAGGAGTCCTACATTATAATAAAGTGCTTTTCAAGGTTCTAAAATGGCATATAAAGTCGTAATATGTTTTAAGTTGTCGTACGATGTTCAAAGGACTCGAACGAATTCATTAGGTTTATTATGGAGTTTTAAATTTTCGTACGGTGATGTAAGGTGTTCTTAGAATTTGTAACGGGTCCTACATTATTCTAAATTGCTTTTCATGTTACTAATGTCGCATACAGAGTCGTAACAAGTCGTGAGTGTTCGAACGATGTTCAAATGATTCGGACGAATTCAATAGGTTTATTATGGAGTTTGAAGTTTACATACGGTATTGTATGGTGTTGTTACGATTTGTAAGGAGTCCTACATTATAATAAATTGCTTTTCAAGGTTCTAATATGGCATACAGAGTCGTAATATGTTTTAAGTTGCCCTACGATGCTCAAAGGACACGAACGAATTCATTAGGTTTATTATGGAGTTTTAATGTTTCGTACGGTGATGTAAGGTGTTCTTAGAAGTTGTAACGGGTCCTACATTATTCTAAATTGCTTTTCATGTTACTAATGTCGCATACAGAGTCGTAACAAGTCGTGAGTGTTCGAACGATGTTCAAATGACTCGGACGAATTCAATAGGTTTATTATGGAGTTTGAAGTTTACATACGGTATTTTATGGTGTTGTTACGATTTGTAAGGAGTCCTACATTATAATAAAGTGCTTTTCAAGGATCTAAAATGGCATATAAAGTCGTAATATGTTTTAAGTTGTCGTACGATGTTCAAAGGACACGAACGAATTCATTAGGTTTATTATGGAGTTTTAATTTTTCGTACGGTGATGTAAGGTGTTCTTAGAATTTGTAACGGGTCCTACATTATTCTAAATTGCTTTTCATGTTACTAATGTCGCATACAAAGTCGTAACAAGTCGTCAGTGTTCGAACGATGTTCAAATGACTCGGACGAATTCAATAGGTTTATTATAGAGTTTGAAGTTTACATACGGTATTGTATGGTGTTGTTACGATTTGTAAGGAGTCCTACATTATAATAAATTGCTTTTCAAGGTTCTAATATGGCATACAGAGTCGTAATATGTTTTAAGTTGCCCTACGATGTTCAAAGGACACGAACGAATTCATTAGGTTTATTATGGAGTTTTAATGTTTCATACGGTGATGTAAGGTGTTCTTAGAAGTTGTAACGGGTCCTACATTATTCTAAATTGCTTTTCATGTTGCTAATGTCGCATACAGTGTCGTAACAAGTCGTGAGTGTTCGAACGATGTTCAAATGACTCGGACGAATTCAATAGGTTTATTATGGAGTTTGAAGTTTACATACGGTATTTTATGGTGTTGTTACGATTTGTAAGGAGTCCTACATTAAAATAAAGTGCTTTTCAAGGTTCTAAAATGGCATACAGAGTCGTAATATGTTTTAAGTTGTCGTACGATGTTCAAAGGACACGAACGAATTCATTAGGTTTATTATGGAGTTTTAATGTTTCGTACGGTGAAGTAAGGTGTTCTTAGAATTTGTAACGGGTCCTACATTATTCTAAATTGTTTATCATGTTACTAATGTCGCATACAGAGTCGTAACAAGTCCTGTGTGTTCGTACGATGTTCAAAGGACTCGGACGAATTCATTAGGTTTATTATGGAGTTTTAAGTTACATACGGTATTGTAAGGTGTTTTTACGATTTGTAAGGAGTCCTACATTATATTAAATTGCTTTTCAAGGTTCTAATATGGCATACAGAGTCGTAATATGTTTTAAGTTTTCGTACGATGTTCAAATGACTCGGCTGAATTCAGTAGGTTTTCTTATGTAGTGTTAATGTTTCGTACGGTGATGTAAGGTGTCCTTAGAAGTTGTAACGCGTCCTACATTATTCTAAATTGCTTTTCATGTTGCTAATGTCGCATACAGAGTCGTAACAAGTCGTGAGTGTTCGAACGATGTTCAAATGACTCGGACGAACTCAATAGGTTTATTATGGAGATTGAAGTTTACATACGGTATTGTATGGTGTTGTTACGATTTGTAAGGAGTCCTACATTATAATAAATTGCTTTTCAAGGTTCTAATATGGCATACAGAGTCGTAATATGTTTTAAGTTGTCGTACGATGTTCAAAGGACACGAACGAATTCATTAGGTTTATTATGGAGTTTTAATGTTTCGTACAGTGATGTAAGGTGTTCTTAGAAGTTGTAACGGGTCCTACATTATTCTAAATTGCTTTTCATGTTGCTAATGTCGCATACAGAGTCGTAACAACTTGTGAGTGTTCGAACGATGTTCAAATGACTCGGACGAATTCAATAGGTTTATTATGGAGTTTGAAGTTTACATACGGTATTGTATGGTGTTGTTACGATTTGTAAGGAGTCCTACATTATAATAAAGTGCTTTTCAAGGTTCTAAAATGTCATATAAAGTCGTAATATGTTTTAAGTTGTCGTACGATGTTCAAAGGACACGAACGAATTCATTAGGTTTATTATGGAGTTTTAATTTTTCGTACGGTGATGTAAGGTGTTCTTAGAACTTATAACGGGTCCTACATTATTCTAAATTGCTTTTCATGTTACTAATGTCGCATACAGAGTCGTAACAAGTCGTGAGTGTTCGAACGATGTTCAAATGACTCGGACGAATTCAATAGGTTTATTATGGAGTTTGAAGTTTACATACGGTATTTTATGGTGTTGTTACGATTTGTAAGGAGTCCTACATTATAATAAAGTGCTTTTCAAGTATCTAAAATGGCATATAAAGTCGTAATATGTTTTAAGTTGTCGTACGATGTTCAAAGGACACGAACGAATTCATTAGGTTTATTATGGAGTTTTAATTTATCGTACAGTGATGTAAGGTGTACTTAGAATTTGTAACGGATCCTACATTGTTCTAAATTGCTTTTCATGTTACTAATGTCGCATACAGAGTCCTAACAAGTCGTGAGTGTTCGAACGATGTTCAAATGATTCGGACGAATTCAATAGGTTTATTATAGAGTTTGAAGTTTACATACGGTATTGTATGGTCTTGTTACGATTTGTAAGAAGTCCTACATTATAATAAATTGCTTTTCAAGGTTCTAATATGGCATACAGAGTCGTAATATGTTTTAAGTTGCCCTACGATGTTCAAAGGACACGAACGAATTCATTAGGTTTATTATGGAGTTTTAATGTTTCGTACGGTGATGTAAGGTGTTCTTAGAAGTTGTAATGGGTCCTACATTATTCTAAATTGCTTTTCATGTTGCTAATGTCGCATACAGTGTCGTAACAAGTCGTGAGTGTTCGAACGATGTTCAAATGACTCGGACGAATTCAATAGGTTTATTATGGAGTTTGAAGTTTACATACGGTATTGTATGGTGTTGTTACGATTTGTAAGGAGTCCTACATTATAATAAAGTGCTTTTCAAGGTTCTAAAATGGCATATAAAGTCGTAATATGTTTTAAGTTGTCGTACGATGTTCAAAGGACACGAACGAATTCATTAGGTTTATTATGGAGTTTTAATTTATCGTACAGTGATGTAAGGTGTACTTAGAATTTGTAACGGATCCTACATTGTTCTAAATTGCTTTTCATGTTACTAATGTCGCATACAGAGTCGTAACAAGTCGTGAGTGTTCGAACGATGTTCAAATGACTCGGACGAATTCAATAGGTTTATTATGGAGTTTGAAGTTTACATACGGTATTTTATGGTGTTGTTACGATTTGTAAGGAGTCCTACATTATAATAAAGTGCTTTTCAAGTATCTAAAATGGCATATAAAGTCGTAATATGTTTTAAGTTGTCGTACGATGTTCAAAGGACACGAACGAATTCATTAGGTTTATTATGGAGTTTTAATTTTTCGTACGGTGATGTAAGGTGTTCTTAGAATTTGTAACGGGTCCTACATTATTCTAAATTGCTTTTCGTGTTACTAATGTCGCATACAGAGTCGTAACAAGTCGTGAGTGTTCGAACGATGTTAAAATGACTCGGACGAATTCAATAGGTTTATTATAGAGTTTGAAGTTTACATACGGTATTGTATGGTGTTGTTACGATTTGTAAGGAGTCCTACATTATAATAAATTGCTTTTCAAGGTTCTAATATGGCATAAAGAGTCGTAATATGATTTAAGTTGCCCTACGATGTTCAAAGGACACGAACGAATTCATTAGGTTTATTATGGAGTTTTAATGTTTCGTACGGTGAAGTAAGGTGTTCTTAGAATTTGTAACGGGTCCTACATTATTCTAAATTGTTTATCATGTTACTAATGTCGCATACAGAGTCATAACAAGTCCTGAGTGTTCGTACGATGTTCAAAGGACTCGGACGAATTCATTACGTTTATTATGGAGTTTTAAGTTACATACGGTATTGTAAGGAGTTTTTACGATTTGTAAGGAGTCCTACATTATATTCAATTGCTTTTCAAGGTTCTAATATGCCATACAGAGTCGTAATATGTTTTAAGTTTTCGTACGATGTTCAAATGACTCGGCTGAATTCAGTAGGTTTTCTTATGTAGTGTTAATGTTTCGTACGGTGATGTAAGGTGTCCTTAGAAGTTGTAAAGCGTCCTACATTATTCTAAATTGCTTTTCATGTTGCTAATGTCGCATACAGAGTCGTAACAAGTCGTGAGTGTTCGAACGATGTTCAAATGACTCGGACGAATTCAATAGGTTTGTTATGGAGATTGAAGTTTACATACGGTATTGTATGGTGTTGTTACGATTTGTAAGGAGTCCTACATTATAATAAATTGCTTTTCAAGGTTCTAATATGGCATACAGAGTCGTAATATGTTTTAAGTTGACGTACGATGTTCAAAGGACACGAACGAATTCATTAGGTTTATTATGGAGTTTTAATGTTTCGTACAGTGATGTAAGGTGTTCTTAGAAGTTGTAACGGGTCCTACATTATTCTAAATTGCTTTTCATGTTGCTAATGTCGCATACAGAGTCGTAACAAGTTGTGAGTGTTCGAACGATGTTCAAATGACTCGGACGAATTCAATAGGTTTATTATGGAGTTTGAAGTTTACATACGGTATTGTATGGTGTTGTTACGATTTGTAAGGAGTCCTACATTATAATAAAGTGCTTTTCAAGGTTCTAAAATGGCATATAAAGTCGTAATATGTTTTAAGTTGTCGTACGATGTTCAAAGGACACGAACGAATTCATTAGGTTTATTATGGAGTTTTAATTTTTCGTACGGTGATGTAAGGTGTTCTTAGAATTTGTAACGGGTCCTACATTATTCTAAATTGCTTTTCATGTTACTAATGTCGCATATAGAGTCGTAACAAGTCGTGAGTGTTCGAACGATGTTAAAATGATTCGGACGAATTCAATAGGTTTATTATAGAGTTTGAAGTTTACATACGGTATTGTATGGTCTTGTTACGATTTGTAAGAAGTCCTACATTATAATAAATTGCTTTTCAAGGTTCTAATATGGCATACAGAGTCGTAATATGTTTTAAGTTGCCCTACGATGTTCAAAGGACACGAACGAATTCATTAGGTTTATTATGGAGTTTTAATGTTTCGTACGGTGATGTAAGGTGTTCTTAGAAGTTGTAATGGGTCCTACATTATTCTAAATTGCTTTTCATGTTGCTAATGTCGCATACAGTGTCGTAACAAGTCGTGAGTGTTCGAACGATGTTCAAATGACTCGGACGAATTCAATAGGTTTATTATGGAGTTTGAAGTTTACATACGGTATTGTATGGTGTTGTTACGATTTGTAAGGAGTCCTACATTATAATAAAGTGCTTTTCAAGGTTCTAAAATGGCATATAAAGTCGTAATATGTTTTAAGTTGTCGTACGATGTTCAAAGGACACGAACGAATTCATTAGGTTTATTATGGAGTTTTAATTTATCGTACAGTGATGTAAGGTGTACTTAGAATTTGTAACGGATCCTACATTGTTCTAAATTGCTTTTCATGTTACTAATGTCGCATACAGAGTCCTAACAAGTCGTGAGTGTTCGAACGATGTTCAAATGATTCGGACGAATTCAATAGGTTTATTATAGAGTTTGAAGTTTACATACGGTATTGTATGGTCTTGTTACGATTTGTAAGAAGTCCTACATTATAATAAATTGCTTTTCAAGGTTCTAATATGGCATACAGAGTCGTAATATGTTTTAAGTTGCCCTACGATGTTCAAAGGACACGAACGAATTCATTAGGTTTATTATGGAGTTTTAATGTTTCGTACGGTGATGTAAGGTGTTCTTAGAAGTTGTAATGGGTCCTACATTATTCTAAATTGCTTTTCATGTTGCTAATGTCGCATACAGTGTCGTAACAAGTCGTGAGTGTTCGAACGATGTTCAAATGACTCGGACGAATTCAATAGGTTTATTATGGAGTTTGAAGTTTACATACGGTATTGTATGGTGTTGTTACGATTTGTAAGGAGTCCTACATTATAATAAAGTGCTTTTCAAGGTTCTAAAATGGCATATAAAGTCGTAATATGTTTTAAGTTGTCGTACGATGTTCAAAGGACACGAACGAATTCATTAGGTTTATTATGGAGTTTTAATTTATCGTACAGTGATGTAAGGTGTACTTAGAATTTGTAACGGATCCTACATTGTTCTAAATTGCTTTTCATGTTACTAATGTCGCATACAGAGTCGTAACAAGTCGTGAGTGTTCGAACGATGTTCAAATGACTCGGACGAATTCAATAGGTTTATTATGGAGTTTGAAGTTTACATACGGTATTTTATGGTGTTGTTACGATTTGTAAGGAGTCCTACATTATAATAAAGTGCTTTTCAAGTATCTAAAATGGCATATAAAGTCGTAATATGTTTTAAGTTGTCGTACGATGTTCAAAGGACACGAACGAATTCATTAGGTTTATTATGGAGTTTTAATTTTTCGTACGGTGATGTAAGGTGTTCTTAGAATTTGTAACGGGTCCTACATTATTCTAAATTGCTTTTCGTGTTACTAATGTCGCATACAGAGTCGTAACAAGTCGTGAGTGTTCGAACGATGTTAAAATGACTCGGACGAATTCAATAGGTTTATTATAGAGTTTGAAGTTTACATACGGTATTGTATGGTGTTGTTACGATTTGTAAGGAGTCCTACATTATAATAAATTGCTTTTCAAGGTTCTAATATGGCATAAAGAGTCGTAATATGATTTAAGTTGCCCTACGATGTTCAAAGGACACGAACGAATTCATTAGGTTTATTATGGAGTTTTAATGTTTCGTACGGTGAAGTAAGGTGTTCTTAGAATTTGTAACGGGTCCTACATTATTCTAAATTGTTTATCATGTTACTAATGTCGCATACAGAGTCGTAACAAGTCCTGAGTGTTCGTACGATGTTCAAAGGACTCGGACGAATTCATTACGTTTATTATGGAGTTTTAAGTTACATACGGTATTGTAAGGAGTTTTTACGATTTGTAAGGAGTCCTACATTATATTCAATTGCTTTTCAAGGTTCTAATATGGCATACAGAGTCGTAATATGTTTTAAGTTTTCGTACGATGTTCAAATGACTCGGCTGAATTCAGTAGGTTTTCTTATGTAGTGTTAATGTTTCGTACGGTGATGTAAGGTGTCCTTAGAAGTTGTAAAGCGTCCTACATTATTCTAAATTGCTTTTCATGTTGCTAATGTCGCATACAGAGTCGTAACAAGTCGTGAGTGTTCGAACGATGTTCAAATGACTCGGACGAATTCAATAGGTTTGTTATGGAGATTGAAGTTTACATACGGTATTGTATGGTGTTGTTACGATTTGTAAGGAGTCCTACATTATAATAAATTGCTTTTCAAGGTTCTAATATGGCATACAGAGTCGTAATATGTTTTAAGTTGACGTACGATGTTCAAAGGACACGAACGAATTCATTAGGTTTATTATAGAGTTTTAATGTTTCGTACAGTGATGTAAGGTGTTCTTAGAAGTTGTAACGGGTCCTACATTATTCTAAATTGCTTTTCATGTTGCTAATGTCGCATACAGAGTCGTAACAAGTTGTGAGTGTTCGAACGATGTTCAAATGACTCGGACGAATTCAATAGGTTTATTATGGAGTTTGAAGTTTACATACGGTATTGTATGGTGTTGTTACGATTTGTAAGGAGTCCTACATTATAATAAAGTGCTTTTCAAGGTTCTAAAATGGCATATAAAGTCGTAATATGTTTTAAGTTGTCGTACGATGTTCAAAGGACACGAACGAATTCATTAGGTTTATTATGGAGTTTTAATTTTTCGTACGGTGATGTAAGGTGTTCTTAGAATTTGTAACGGGTCCTACATTATTCTAAATTGCTTTTCATGTTACTAATGTCGCATATAGAGTCGTAACAAGTCGTGAGTGTTCGAACGATGTTAAAATGACTCGGACGAATTCAATAGGTTTATTATAGAGTTTGAAGTTTACATACGGTATTGTATGGTGTTGTTACGATTTGTAAGGAGTCCTACATTATAATAAATTGCTTTTCAAGGTTCTAATATGGCATAAAGAGTCGTAATATGATTTAAGTTGCCCTACGATGTTCAAAGGACACGAACGAATTCATTAGGTTTATTATGGAGTTTTAATGTTTCGTACGGTGAAGTAAGGTGTTCTTAGAATTTGTAACGGGTCCTACATTATTCTAAATTGTTTATCATGTTACTAATGTCGCATACAGAGTCGTAACAAGTCCTGAGTGTTCGTACGATGTTCAAAGGACTCGGACGAATTCATTACGTTTATTATGGAGTTTTAAGTTACATACGGTATTGTAAGGAGTTTTTACGATTTGTAAGGAGTCCTACATTATATTAAATTGCTTTTCAAGGTTCTAATATGGCATACAGAGTCGTAATATGTTTTAAGTTTTCGTACGATGTTCAAATGACTCGGCTGAATTCAGTAGGTTTTCTTATGTAGTGTTAATGTTTCGTACGGTGATGTAAGGTGTCCTTAGAAGTTGTAAAGCGTCCTACATTATTCTAAATTGCTTTTCATGTTGCTAATGTCGCATACAGAGTCGTAACAAGTCGTGAGTGTTCGAACGATGTTCAAATGACTTGGACGAATTCAATAGGTTTGTTATGGAGATTGAAGTTTACATACGGTATTGTATGGTGTTGTTACGATTTGTAAGGAGTCCTACATTATAATAAATTGCTTTTCAAGGTTCTAATATGGCATACAGAGTCGTAATATGTTTTAAGTTGACGTACGATGTTCAAAGGACACGAACGAATTCATTAGGTTTATTATGGAGTTTTAATGTTTCGTACGGTGAAGTAAGGTGTTCTTAGAATTTGTAACGGGTCCTACATTATTCTAAATTGTTTATCATGTTACTAATGTCGCATACAGAGTCGTAACAAGTCCTGAGTGTTCGTACGATGTTCAAAGGACTCGGACGAATTCATTACGTTTATTATGGAGTTTTAAGTTACATACGGTATTGTAAGGAGTTTTTACGATTTGTAAGGAGTCCTACATTATATTAAATTGCTTTTCAAGGTTCTAATATGGCATACAGAGTCGTAATATGTTTTAAGTTTTCGTACGATGTTCAAATGACTCGGCTGAATTCAGTAGGTTTTCTTATGTAGTGTTAATGTTTCGTACGGTGATGTAAGGTGTCCTTAGAAGTTGTAAAGCGTCCTACATTATTCTAAATTGCTTTTCATGTTGCTAATGTCGCATACAGAGTCGTAACAAGTCGTGAGTGTTCGAACGATGTTCAAATGACTCGGACGAATTCAATAGGTTTGTTATGGAGATTGAAGTTTACATACGGTATTGTATGGTGTTGTTACGATTTGTAAGGAGTCCTACATTATAATAAATTGCTTTTCAAGGTTCTAATATGGCATACAGAGTCGTAATATGTTTTAAGTTGACGTACGATGTTCAAAGGACACGAACGAATTCATTAGGTTTATTATGGAGTTTTAATGTTTCGTACGGTGAAGTAAGGTGTTCTTAGAATTTGTAACGGGTCCTACATTATTCTAAATTGTTTATCATGTTACTAATGTCGCATACAGAGTCGTAACAAGTCCTGAGTGTTCGTACGATGTTCAAAGGACTCGGACGAATTCATTACGTTTATTATGGAGTTTTAAGTTACATACGGTATTGTAAGGAGTTTTTACGATTTGTAAGGAGTCCTACATTATATTAAATTGCTTTTCAAGGTTCTAATATGGCATACAGAGTCGTAATATGTTTTAAGTTTTCGTACGATGTTCAAATGACTCGGCTGAATTCAGTAGGTTTTCTTATGTAGTGTTAATGTTTCGTACGGTGATGTAAGGTGTCCTTAGAAGTTGTAAAGCGTCCTACATTATTCTAAATTGCTTTTCATGTTGCTAATGTCGCATACAGAGTCGTAACAAGTCGTGAGTGTTCGAACGATGTTCAAATGACTCGGACGAATTCAATAGGTTTGTTATGGAGATTGAAGTTTACATACGGTATTGTATGGTGTTGTTACGATTTGTAAGGAGTCCTACATTATAATAAATTGCTTTTCAAGGTTCTAATATGGCATACAGAGTCGTAATATGTTTTAAGTTGACGTACGATGTTCAAAGGACACGAACGAATTCATTAGGTTTATTATGGAGTTTTAATGTTTCGTACAGTGATGTAAGGTGTTCTTAGAAGTTGTAACGGGTCCTACATTATTCTAAATTGCTTTTCATGTTGCTAATGTCGCATACAGAGTCGTAACAAGTTGTGAGTGTTCGAACGATGTTCAAATGACTCGGACGAATTCAATAGGTTTATTATGGAGTTTGAAGTTTACATACGGTATTGTATGGTGTTGTTACGATTTGTAAGGAGTCCTACATTATAATAAAGTGCTTTTCAAGGTTCTAAAATGGCATATAAAGTCGTAATATGTTTTAAGTTGTCGTACGATGTTCAAAGGACACGAACGAATTCATTAGGTTTATTATGGAGTTTTAATTTTTCGTACGGTGATGTAAGGTGTTCTTAGAATTTGTAACGGGTCCTACATTATATTCTAAATTGCTTTTCATGTTACTAATGTCGCATACAGAGTCGTAACAAGTCGTGAGTGTTCGAACGATGTTCAAATGACTCGGACGAATTCAATAGGTTTATTATAGAGTTTGAAGTTTACATACGGTATTGTATGGTGTTGTTACGATTTGTAAGGAGTCCTACATTATAATAAATTGCTTTTCAAGGTTCTAATATGGCATACAGAGTCGTAATATGTTTTAAGTTGCCCTACGATGTTCAAAGGACACGAACGAATTCATTAGGTTTATTATGGAGTTTTAATTTTTCGTACGGTGATGTAAGGTGTTCTTAGAATTTGTAACGGGTCCTACATTATTCTAAATTGCTTTTCATGTTACTAATGTCGCATACAGAGTCGTAACAAGTCGTGAGTGTTCGAACGATGTTCAAGTGACTCGGACGAATTCAATAGGTTTATTATGGAGTTTGAAGTTTACATACGGTATTGTATGGTGTTGTTACGATTTGTAAGGAGTCCTACATTATAATAAATTGCTTTTCAAGGTTCTAATATGGCATACAGAGTCGTAATACGTTTTAAGTTGCCCTACGATGTGCAAAGGACACAAACGAATTCATTAGGTTTATTATGCAGTTTTAATGTTTCGTACGGTGATGTAAGGTGTTCTTAGAAGTTGTAACGGGACCTACATTATTCTAAATTGCTTTTCATGTTGTTAATGTCGCATACAGTGTCGTAACAAGTCGTGAGTGTTCGAACGATGTTCAAATGACTCGGACGAATTCAATAGGTTTATTATGGAGTTTGAAGTTTACATACGGTATTGTATGGTGTTGTTACGATTTGTAAGGAGTCCTACATTATAATAAATTGCTTTTCAAGGTTCTAATATGGCATACAGAGTCGTAATATGTTTTAAGTTGCCCTACGATGTTCAAAGGACACGAACGAATTCATTAGGTTTATTATGGAGTTTTAATTTTTCGTACGGTGATGTAAGGTGTTCTTAGAATTTGTAACGGGTCCTACATTATTCTAAATTGCTTTTCATGTTACTAATGTCGCATACAGAGTCGTAACAAGTCGTGAGTGTTCGAACGATGTTCAAGTGACTCGGACGAATTCAATAGGTTTATTATGGAGTTTGAAGTTTACATACGATATTGTATGGTGTTGTTACGATTTGTAAGGAGTCCTACATTATAATAAATTGCTTTTCAAGGTTCTAATATGGCATACAGAGTCGTAATACGTTTTAAGTTGCCCTACGATGTTCAAAGGACACGAACGAATTCATTAGGTTTATTATGCAGTTTTAATGTTTCGTACGGTGATGTAAGGTGTTCTTAGAAGTTGTAACGGGACCTACATTATTCTAAATTGCTTTTCATGTTGCTAATGTCGCATACAGAGTCGTAACAAGTTGTGAGTGTTCGAACGATGTTCAAATGACTCGGACGAATTCAATAGGTTTATTATGGAGTTTGAAGTTTACATACGGTATTGTATGGTATCGTTACGATTTGTAAGGAGTCCTACATTATAATAAAGTGCTTTTCAAGGTTCTAAAATGGCATATAAAGTCGTAATATGTTTTAAGTTGTCGTACGATGTTCAAAGGACACGAACGAATTCATTAGGTTTATTATGGAGTTTTAATTTTTCGTACGGTGATGTAATGTGTTCTTAGAATTTGTAACGGGTCCTACATTATTCTAAATTGCTTTTCATGTTACTAATGTCGCATACAGAGTCGTAACAAGTCGTGAGTGTTCGAACGATGTTCAAATGACTCGGACGAATTCAATAGGTTTATTATAGAGTTTGAAGTTTACATACGGTATTGTATGGTGTTGTTACGATTTGTAAGGAGTCCTACATTATAATAAATTGCTTTTCAAGGTTCTAATATGGCATACAGAGTCGTAATATGTTTTAAGTTGCCCTACGATGTTCAAAGGACACGAACGAATTCATTAGGTTTATTATGGAGTTTTAATTTTTCGTACGGTGATGTAAGGTGTTCTTAGAATTTGTAACGGGTCCTACATTATTCTAAATTGCTTTTCATGTTACTAATGTCGCATACAGAGTCATAACAAGTCGTGAGTGTTCGAACGATGTTCAAGTGACTCGGACGAATTCAATAGGTTTATTATGGAGTTTGAAGTTTACATACGGTATTGTATGGTGTTGTTACGATTTGTAAGGAGTCCTACATTATAATAAATTGCTTTTCAAGGTTCTAATATGGCATACAGAGTCGTAATACGTTTTAAGTTGCCCTACGATGTGCAAAGGACACGAACGAATTCATTAGGTTTATTATGCAGTTTTAATGTTTCGTACGGTGATGTAAGGTGTTCTTAGAAGTTGTAACGGGACCTACATTATTCTAAATTGCTTTTCATGTTGTTAATGTCGCATACAGTGTCGTAACAAGTCGTGAGTGTTCGAACGATGTTCAAATGACTCGGACGAATTCAATAGGTTTATTATGGAGTTTGAAGTTTACATACGGTATTGTATGGTGTTGTTACGATTTGTAAGGAGTACTACATTATAATAAATTGCTTTTCGAGGTTCTAATATGGCATACAGAGTCGTAATATGTTTTAAGTTGCCCTACGATGTTCAAAGGACACGAACGAATTCATTAGGTTTATTATGGAGTTTTAATTTTTCATACGGTGATGTAAGGTGTTCTTAGAATTTGTAACGGGTCCTACATTATTCTAAATTGCTTTTCATGTTACTAATGTCGCATACAGAGTCGTAACAAGTCGTGAGTGTTCGAACGATGTTCAAGTGACTCGGACGAATTCAATAGGTTTATTATGGAGTTTGAAGTTTACATACGGTATTGTATGGTGTTGTTACGATTTGTAAGGAGTCCTACATTATAATAAATTGCTTTTCAAGGTTCTAATATGGCATACAGAGTCGTAATACGTTTAAAGTTGCCCTACGATGTTCAAAGGACACGAACGAATTCATTAGGTTTATTATGCAGTTTTAATGTTTCGTACGGTGATGTAAGGTGTTCTTAGAAGTTGTAACGGGACCTATATTATTCTAAATTGTTTTTCATGTTGCTAATGTCGCATACAGTGTCGTAACAAGTCGTGAGTGTTCGAACGATGTTCAAATGACTCGGACGAATTCAATAGGTTTATTATGGAGTTTGAAGTTTACATACGGTATTGTATGGTGTTGTTACGATTTGTAAGGAGTCCTACATTATAATAAAGTGCTTTTCAAGGTTCTAAAATGGCATATAAAGTCGTAATATGTTTTAAGTTGCCGTACGATGTTCAAAGGACACGAACGAATTCATTAGGTTTATTATGGAGTTTTAATGTTTCGTACAGTGATGTAAGGTGTTCTTAGAAGTTGTAACGGGTCCTACATTATTCTAAATTGATTTTCATGTTGCTAATGTCGCATACAGAGTCGTAACAAGTTGTGAGTGTTCGAACGATGTTCAAATGACTCGGACGAATTCAATAGGTTTATTATGGAGTTTGAAGTTTACATACGGTATTGTATGGTATTGTTACGATTTGTAAGGAGTCCTACATTATAATAAAGTGCTTTTCAAGGTTCTAAAATGGCATATAAAGTCGTAATATGTTTTAAGTTGTCGTACGATGTTCAAAGGACACGAACGAATTCATTAGGTTTATTATGGAGTTTTAATTTTTCGTACGGTGATGTAATGTGTTCATAGAATTTGTAACGGGTCCTACATTATTCTAAATTGCTTTTCATGTTACTAATGTCGCATACAGAGTCATAACAAGTCGTGAGTGTTCGAACGATGTTCAAATGACTCGGACGAATTCAATAGGTTTATTATAGAGTTTGAAGTTTACATACGGTATTGTATGGTGTTGTTACGATTTGTAAGGAGTCCTACATTATAATAAATTGCTTTTCAAGGTTCTAATATGGCATACAGAGTCGTAATATGTTTTAAGTTGCCCTACGATGTTCAAAGGACACGAACGAATTCATTAGGTTTATTATGGAGTTTTAATTTTTCGTACGGTGATGTAAGGTGTTCTTAGAATTTGTAACGGGTCCTACATTATTCTAAATTGCTTTTCATGTTACTAATGTCGCATACAGAGTCGTAACAAGTCGTGAGTGTTCGAACGATGTTCAAGTGACTCGGACGAATTCAATAGGTTTATTATGGAGTTTGAAGTTTACATACGGTATTGTATGGTGTTGTTACGATTTGTAAGGAGTCCTACATTATAATAAATTGCTTTTCAAGGTTCTAATATGGCATACAGAGTCGTAATACGTTTTAAGTTGCCCTACGATGTTCAAAGGACACGAACGAATTCATTAGGTTTATTATGCAGTTTTAATGTTTCGTACGGTGATGTAAGGTGTTCTTAGAAGTTGTAACGGGACCTACATTATTCTAAATTGCTTTTCATGTTGCTAATGTCGCATACAGTGTCGTAACAAGTCGTGAGTGTTCGAACGATGTTCAAATGACTCGGACGAATTCAATAGGTTTATTATGGAGTTTGAAGTTTACATACGGTATTGTATGGTGTTGTTACGATTTGTAAGGAGTCCTACATTATAATAAAGTGTTTTTCAAGGTTCTAAAATGGCATACAGAGTCGTAATATGTTTTAAGTTGTCGTACGATGTTCAAAGGACAAGAACGAATTCATTAGGTTTATTATGGAGTTTTAACGTTTCGTACGGTGATGTAAGGTGTTCTTAGAAGTTGTAACGGGTCCTACGTTATTCTAAATTGCTTTTCATGTTGCTAATGTCGCATACAGAGTCGTAACAAGTCGTGAGTGTTCGAACGATGTTCAAATGACTCGGACGAATTCAATAGGTTTATTATGGAGTTTGAAGTCTACATACGGTATTTTATGGTGTTGTTACGATTTGTAAGGAGTCCTACATTATAATAAAGTGCTTTTCAAGGATCTAAAATGGCATATAAAGTCGTAATATGTTTTAAGTTGTCGTACGATGTTCAAAGGACACGAACGAATTCATTAGGTTTATTATGGAGTTTAATGTTTCATACATGATGTACGGTGGTCTTAGAAGTTGTAACGGGTCCCTCATTATTCTAAATTGCTTTTCATGTTGCTAATGTCGCATACAGAGTCGTAAGAAGTCGTGAGTGTTCGAACGATGTTCAAATGACTCGGACGAATTCAATAGGTTTATTATGGAGTTTGAAGTTTACATACGGTACTGTATGGTGTTGTTACGATTTGTAAGGAGTCCTACATTATAATAAAGTGTTTTTCAAGGTTCTAAAATGGCATACAGAGTCGTAATATGTTTTAAGTTGTCGTACGATGTTCAAAGGACAAGAACGAATTCATTAGGTTTATTATGGAGTTTTAACGTTTCGTACGGTGATGTAAGGTGTTCTTAGAAGTTGTAACGGGTCCTACGTTATTCTAAATTGCTTTTCATGTTGCTAATGTCGCATACAGAGTCGTAACAAGTCCTGAGTGTTCGAACGATGTTCAAATGACTCGGACGAATTCAATAGGTTTATTATGGAGTTTGAAGTCTACATACGGTATTTTATGGTGTTGTCACGATTTGTAAGGAGTCCTACATTATAATAAAGTGCTTTTCAAGGATCTAAAATGGCATATAAAGTCGTAATATGTTTTAAGTTGTCGTACGATGTTCAAAGGACACGAACGAATTCATTAGGTTTATTATGGAGTTTAATGTTTCATACATGATGTAAGGTGGTCTTAGAAGTTGTAACGGGTCCCTCATTATTCTAAATTGCTTTTCATGTTGCTAATGTCGCATACAGAGTCGTAAGAAGTCGTGAGTGTTCGAACGATGTTCAAATGACTCGGACGAATTCAATAGGTTTATTATGGAGTTTGAAGTTTACATACGGTACTGTATGGTGTTGTTACGATTTGTAAGGAGTCCTACATTATAATAAATTGCTTTTCAAGGTTCTAATATGGCATACAGAGTCGTAATACGTTTTAAGTTGCCCTACGATGTTCAAAGGACACGAACGAATTCATTAGGTTTATTATGCAGTTTTAATGTTTCGTACGGTGATGTAAGGTGTTCTTAGAAGTTGTAACGGGTCCTACATTATTCTAAATTGCTTTTCATGTTGCTAATGTCGCATACAGTGTCGTAACAAGTCGTGAGTGTTCGAACGATGTTCAAATGACTCGGACGAATTCAATAGGTTTATTATGGAGTTTGAAGTTTACATACGGTATTGTATGGTGTTGTTACGATTTGTAAGGAGTCCTACATTATAATAAAGTGATTTTCAAGGTTCTAAAATGGCATACAGAGTCGTAATATGTTTTAAGTTGTCGTACGATGTTCAAAGGACAAGAACGAATTCATTAGGTTTATTATGGAGTTTTAATGTTTCGTACGGTGATGTAAGGTGTTCTTAGAAGTTGTAACGGGTCCTACGTTATTCTAAATTGCTTTTCATGTTGCTAATGTCGCATACAGAGTCGTAACAAGTCGTGAGTGTTCGAACGATGTTCAAATGACTCGGACGAATTCAATAGGTTTATTATGGAGTTTGAAGTCTACATACGGTATTTTATGGTGTTGTTACGATTTGTAAGGAGTCCTACATTATAATAAAGTGCTTTTCAAGGATCTAAAATGGCATATAAAGTCGTAATATGTTTTAAGTTGTCGTACGATGTTCAAAGGACACGAACGAATTCATTAGGTTTATTATGGAGTTTAATGTTTCATACATGATGTAAGGTGGTCTTAGAAGTTGTAACGGGTCCCTCATTATTCTAAATTGCTTTTCATGTTGCTAATGTCGCATACAGAGTCGTAAGAAGTCGTGAGTGTTCTAACGATGTTCAAATGACTCGGACGAATTCAATAGGTTTATTATGGAGTTTGAAGTTTACATACGGTACTGTATGGTGTTGTTACGATTTGTAAGGAGTCCTACATTATAATAAAGTGTTTTTCAAGGTTCTAAAATGGCATACAGAGTCGTAATATGTTTTAAGTTGTCGTACGATGTTCAAAGGACAAGAACGAATTCATTAGGTTTATTATGGAGTTTTAACGTTTCGTACGGTGATGTAAGGTGTTCTTAGAAGTTGTAACGGGTCCTACGTTATTCTAAATTGCTTTTCATGTTGCTAATGTCGCATACAGAGTCGTAACAAGTCCTGAGTGTTCGAACGATGTTCAAATGACTCGGACGAATTCAATAGGTTTATTATGGAGTTTGAAGTCTACATACGGTATTTTATGGTGTTGTCACGATTTGTAAGGAGTCCTACATTATAATAAAGTGCTTTTCAAGGATCTAAAATGGCATATAAAGTCGTAATATGTTTTAAGTTGTCGTACGATGTTCAAAGGACACGAACGAATTCATTAGGTTTATTATGGAGTTTAATGTTTCATACATGATGTAAGGTGGTCTTAGAAGTTGTAACGGGTCCCTCATTATTCTAAATTGCTTTTCATGTTGCTAATGTCGCATACAGAGTCGTAAGAAGTCGTGAGTGTTCGAACGATGTTCAAATGACTCGGACGAATTCAATAGGTTTATTATGGAGTTTGAAGTTTACATACGGTACTGTATGGTGTTGTTACGATTTGTAAGGAGTCCTACATTATAATAAATTGCTTTTCAAGGTTCTAATATGGCATACAGAGTCGTAATACGTTTTAAGTTGCCCTACGATGTTCAAAGGACACGAACGAATTCATTAGGTTTATTATGCAGTTTTAATGTTTCGTACGGTGATGTAAGGTGTTCTTAGAAGTTGTAACGGGTCCTACATTATTCTAAATTGCTTTTCATGTTGCTAATGTCGCATACAGTGTCGTAACAAGTCGTGAGTGTTCGAACGATGTTCAAATGACTCGGACGAATTCAATAGGTTTATTATGGAGTTTGAAGTTTACATACGGTATTGTATGGTGTTGTTACGATTTGTAAGGAGTCCTACATTATAATAAAGTGATTTTCAAGGTTCTAAAATGGCATACAGAGTCGTAATATGTTTTAAGTTGTCGTACGATGTTCAAAGGACAAGAACGAATTCATTAGGTTTATTATGGAGTTTTAATGTTTCGTACGGTGATGTAAGGTGTTCTTAGAAGTTGTAACGGGTCCTACATTATTCTAAATTGCTTTTCATGTTGCTAATGTCGCATACAGAGTCGTAACAAGTCGTGAATGTTCGAACGATGTTCAAATGACTCGGACGAATTCAATAGGTTTATTATGGAGTTTGAAGTCTACATACGGTATTTTATGGTGTTGTTACAATTTGTAAGGAGTCCTACATTATAATAAAGTGCTTTTCAAGGATCTAAAATGGCATATAAAGTCGTAATATGTTTTAAGTTGTCGTACGATGTTCAAAGGACACGAACGAATTCATTAGGTTTATTATGGAGTTTTAATGTTTCGTACGGTGATGTAAGGTGTTCTTAGAATTTGTAACGGGTCCTACATTATTCTAAATTGTTTTTCATGTTGCTAATGTCGCATACAGAGTCGTAAAAAGTCGTGAGTGTTCGAACGATGTTCAAATGACTCGGATGAATTCAATAGGTTTATTATGGAGTTTGAAGTTTACATACGGTATTGTATGGTGTTGTTACGATTTGTAAGGAGTCCTACATTATAATAAAGTGCTTTTCAAGGTTCTAATATGGAATACAGAGTCGTAATACGTTTTAAGTTGCCCAACGATGTTCAAAGGACACGAACGAATTCATTAGGTTTATTATGCAGTTTTAATGTTTCGTACGGTGATGTAAGGTGTTCTTAGAAGTTGTAACGGGACCTACATTATTCTAAATTGCTTTTCATGTTGCTAATGTCGCATACAGTGTCGTAACAAGTCGTGAGTGTTCGAACGATGTTCAAATGACTCGGACGAATTCAATAGGTTTATTATGGAGTTTGAAGTTTACATACGGTATTGTATGGTGTTGTTACGATTTGTAAGGAGTCCTACATTATAATAAAGTGCTTTTCAAGGTTCTAAAATGGCATACAGAGTCGTAATATATTTTAAGTTGTCGTACGATGTTCAAAGGACAAGAACGAATTCATTAGGTTTATTATGGAGTTTTAACGTTTCGTACGGTGATGTAAGGTGTTCTTAGAAGTTGTAACGGGTCCTACATTATTCTAAATTGCTTTTCATGTTGCTAATGTCGCATACAGAGTCGTAACAAGTCGTGAGTGTTCGAACGATGTTCAAATGACTCGGACGAATTCAATAGGTTTATTATGGAGTTTGAAGTCTACATACGGTATTTTATGGTGTTGTTACGATTTGTAAGTAGTCCTACATTATAATAAAGTGCTTTTCAAGGATCTAAAATGGCATATAAAGTCGTAATATGTTTTAAGTTGTCGTACGATGTTCAAAGGACACGAACGAATTCATTAGGTTTATTATGGAGTTTTAATGTTTCGTACGGTGATGTAAGGTGTTCTTAGAATTTGTAACGGGTCCTACATTATTCTAAATTGTTTTTCATGTTGCTAATGTCGCATACAGAGTCGTAAAAAGTCGTGAGTGTTCGAACGATGTTCAAATGACTCGGATGAATTCAATAGGTTTATTATGGAGTTTGAAGTTTACATACGGTATTGTATGGTGTTGTTACGATTTGTAAGGAGTCCTACATTATAATAAAGTGCTTTTCAAGGTTCTAATATGGAATACAGAGTCGTAATATGTTTTAAGTTGCCGTACGATGTTCAAAGGACACGAACGAATTCATTAGGTTTGTTATGGGGATTTAGTGTTTCGTACGGTGATGTAAGGTGTTCTTTGGAATTGTAACGGGTCCTACATTATTCGAAATTGCTTTTCATGTTGCTAATGTCGCATACAGAGTCGTAACAAGTCGTGAGTGATCGAACGATGTTCAAAGGACTCGGACGAATTCATTAGGTATATTATGGATTTTTAAGTTTACTTACGGTATTGTAAGGTGTTGTTACAAATTGTAAGGAGTCATACATTATAATAAATTGCTTTTCAAGGTTCTAATATGGCATACAGAGTCGTAACACGTTTTAAGTTGTCGTACGATGTTCAAAGGACACGAACGAATTCATTAGGTTTATTATGGAGTTTAATGTTTCATACATGATGTAAGGTGGTCTTAGAAGTTGTAACGGGTCCCTCATTATTCTAAATTGCTTTTCATGTTGCTAATGTCGCATACAGAGTCGTAAGAAGTCGTGAGTGTTCGAACGATGTTCAAATGACTCGGACGAATTCAATAGGTTTATTATGGAGTTTGAAGTTTACATACGGTACTGTATGGTGTTGTTACGATTTGTAAGGAGTCCTACATTATAATAAATTGCTTTTCAAGGTTCTAATATGGCATACAGAGTCGTAATACGTTTTAAGTTGCCCTACGATGTTCAAAGGACACGAACGAATTCATTAGGTTTATTATGCAGTTTTAATGTTTCGTACGGTGATGTAAGGTGTTCTTAAAATGTTGTAACGGGTCCTACATTATTCTAAATTGCTTTTCATGTTGCTAATGTCGCATACAGTGTCGTAACAAGTCGTGAGTGTTCGAACGATGTTCAAATGACTCGGACAAATTCAATAGGTTTATTATGGAGTTTGAAGTTTACATACGGTATTGCATGGTGTTGTTACGATTTGTAAGGAGTCCTACATTATAATAAAGTGCTTTTCAAGGTTCTAAAATGGCATACAGAGTCGTAATATGTTTTAAGTTGTCGTACGATGTTCAAAGGACAAGAACGAATTCATTAGGTTTATTATGGAGTTTTAATGTTTCGTACGGTGATGTAAGGTGTTCTTAGAAGTTGTAACGGGTCCTACATTATTCTAAATTGCTTTTCATGTTGCTAATGTCGCATACAGAGTCGTAACAAGTCGTGAATGTTCGAACGATGTTCAAATGACTCGGACGAATTCAATAGGTTTATTATGGAGTTTGAAGTCTACATACGGTATTTTATGGTGTTGTTACAATTTGTAAGGAGTCCTACATTATAATAAAGTGCTTTTCAAGGATCTAAAATGGCATATAAAGTCGTAATATGTTTTAAGTTGTCGTACGATGTTCAAAGGACACGAACGAATTCATTAGGTTTATTATGGAGTTTTAATGTTTCGTACGGTGATGTAAGGTGTTCTTAGAATTTGTAACGGGTCCTACATTATTCTAAATTGCTTTTCATGTTGCTAATGTCGCATACAGAGTCGTAAAAAGTCGTGAGTGTTCGAACGATGTTCAAATGACTCGGATGAATTCAATAGGTTTATTATGGAGTTTGAAGTTTACATACGGTATTGTATGGTGTTGTTACGATTTGTAAGGAGTCCTACATTATAATAAAGTGCTTTTCAAGGTTCTAATATGGAATACAGAGTCGTAATATGTTTTAAGTTGCCGTACGATGTTCAAAGGACACGAACGAATTCATTGGGATTGTTATGGGGATTTAGTGTTTCGTACGGTGATGTAAGGTGTTCTTTGGAATTGTAACGGGTCCTACATTATTCGAAATTTCTTTTCATGTTGCTAATGTCGCATACAGAGTCGTAACAAGTCGTGAGTGTTCGAACGATGTTCAAAGGACTCGGACGAATTCATTAGGTATATTATGGATTTTTAAGTTTACTTACGGTATTGTAAGGTGTTGTTACAAATTGTAAGGAGTCATACATTATAATAAATTGCTTTTCAAGGTTCTAATATGGCATACAGAGTCGTAATACGTTTTAAGTTGTCGTACGATGTTCAAAGGACACGAACGAATTCATTCGGTTTATTATGGAGTTTAATGTTTCATACATGATGTAAGGTGGTCTTAGAAGTTGTAACGGGTCCTACATTATTCTAAATTGCTTTTCATGTTGCTAGTGTCGCATACAGAGTCGTAAGAAATCGTGAGTGTTCGAACGATGTTCAAATGACTCGGACGAATTCAATAGGTTTATTATGGAGTTTGAAGTTTACATACGGTATTGTATGGTGTTGTTTCGATTTGTAAGGAGTCCTACATTATAATAAAGTGCTTTTCAAGGTTCTAAAATGGCATACAGAGTCGTAATATGTTTTAAGTTGTCGTACAATGTTCAAAGGACACGAACGAATTCATTAGGTTTATTATGGAGTTTTAATGTTTCGTACGGTGACGTAAGGTGTTCTTAGAATTTGTAACGGGTCCTACATTATTCTAAATTGCTTTTCATGTTGCTAATGTCGCATACAGAGTCGTAAAAAGTCGTGAGTGTTCGAACGATGTTCAAATGACTCGGATGAATTCAATAGGTTTATTATGGAGTTTGAAGTTTACATACGGTATTGTATGGTGTTGTTACGATTTGAAAGGAGTCCTACATTATAATAAAGTGCTTTTCAAGGTTCTAATATTGAATACAGAGTCGTAATATGTTTTAAGTTGCCGTACGATTTTCAAAGGACACGAACGAATTCATTAGGTTTGTTATGGGGATTTAGTGTTTCGTACGGTGATGTAAGGTGTTCTTTGGAATTGTAACGGGTCCTACATTATTCTAAATTGCTTTTCATGTTGCTAATGTCGCATACAGAGTCGTAACTAGTCGTGAGTGTTCGAACGATGTTCAAAGGACTCGGACGAATTCATTAGGTATATTATGGATTTTTAAGTTTACTTACGGTATTGTAAGGTGTTGTTACAAATTGTAAGGAGTCATACATTATAATAAATTGCTTTTCAAGATTCTAATATGGCATACAGAGTCGTAATACGTTTTAAGTTGTCGTACGATGTTCAAAGGACACGAACGAATTCATTAGGTTTATTATGGAGTTTAATGTTTTGTACGGTGATGTAAGGTGTCCTTAGAAGTTGTAACGCGTCCTACATTATTCTAAATTGCTTTTCATGTTGCTAATGTCGCATACAGAGTCGTAACAAGTCGTGAGTGTTTGAACGATGTTCAAATGACTCTGACGAATTCAATAGGTTTATTATGGAGATTGAAGTTTACATACGGTATTGTATGGTGTTGTTACGATTTGAAAGGAGTCCTACATTATAATAAATTGTTTTTCAAGGTTCTAATATGGCATACAGAGTCGTAATATGTTTTAAGTTGTCGTACGATGTTCAAAGGACAAGAACGAATTCATTAGGTTTATTATGGAGTTTTAATTTTTCGTACGGTGATGTAAGGTGTTCTTAGAATTTGTAACGGGTCCTACATTATTCTAAATTGCTTTTCATGTTACTAATGTCGCATACAGAGTCGTAACAAGTCGTGAGTGTTCGAACGATGTTCAAGTGACTCGGACGAATTCAATAGGTTTATTATGGAGTTTGAAGTTTACATACGGTATTGTATGGTGTTGTTACGATTTGTAAGGAGTCCTACATTATAATAAATTGCTTTTCAAGGTTCTAATATGGCATACAGAGTCGTAATACGTTTTAAGTTGCCCTACGATGTTCAAAGGACACGAACGAATTCATTAGGTTTATTATGCAGTTTTAATGTTTCGTACGGTGATGTAAGGTGTTCTTAGAATTTGTAACGGATCCTACATTATTCTAAATTGCTTTTCATGGTGCTAATGTCGCATACAGAGTCGTAAAAAGTCGTGAGTGTTCGAACGATGTTCAAATGACTCGGACGAATTCAATAGGTTTATTATGGAGTTTGAAGTTTACATACGGTATTGTATGGTGTTGTTACGATTTGTAAGGAGTCCTACATTATAATAAAGTGCTTTTCAAGGTTCTAATATGGAATACAGAGTCGTAATATGTTTTAAGTTGTCGTACAATGTTCAAAGGACACGATTGAATTCATTGGGTTTGTTATGGGGATTTAGTGTTTCGTACGGTGATGTAAGGTGTTCTTTGGAATTGTAACGGGTCCTACATTATTCGAAATTGCTTTTCATGTTGCTAATGTCGCATACAGAGTCGTAACAAGTCGTGAGTGTTCGAACGATGTTCAAAGGACTCGGACGAATTCATTAGGTATATTATGGATTTTTAAGTTTACTTACGGTATTGTAAGGTGTTGTTACAAATTGTAAGGAGTCATACATTATAATAAATTGCTTTTCAAGGTTCTAATATGGCATACAGAGTCGTAATACGTTTTAAGTTGTCGTACGATGTTCAAAGGACACGAACGAATTCATTAGGTTTATTATGGAGTTTAATGTTTCATACATGATGTAAGGTGGTCTTAGAAGTCGTAACGGGTCCTACATTATTCTAAATTGCTTTTCATGTTGCTAGTGTCGCATACAGAGTCGTAAGAAGTCGTGAGTGTTCGAACGATGTTCAAATGACTCGGACGAATTCAATAGGTTTATTATGGAGTTTGAAGTTTACATACGGTATTGTATGGTGTTGTTTCGATTTGTAAGGAGTCCTACATTATAATAAAGTGCTTTTCAAGGTTCTAAAATGGCATACAGAGTCGTAATATGTTTTAAGTTGTCGTACAATGTTCAAAGGACACGAACGAATTCATTAGGTTTATTATGGAGTTTTAATGTTTCGTACGGTGATGTAAGGTGTTCTTAGAATTTGTAACGGGTCCTACATTATTCTAAATTGCTTTTCATGTTGCTAATGTCGCATACAGAGTCGTAAAAAGTCGTGAGTGTTCGAACGATGTTCAAATGACTCGGATGAATTCAATAGGTTTATTATGGAGTTTGAAGTTTACATACGGTATTGTATGGTGTTGTTACGATTTCAAAAGGAGTCCTACATTATAATAAAGTGCTTTTCAAGGTTCTAATATGGAATACAGAGTCGTAATATGTTTTAAGTTGCCGTACGATTTTCAAAGGACACGAACGAATTCATTAGGTTTGTTATGGGGATTTAGTGTTTCGTACGGTGATGTAAGGTGTTCTTTGGAATTGTAACGGGTCCTACATTATTCTAAATTGCTTTTCATGTTGCTAATGTCGCATACAGAGTCGTAACTAGTCGTGAGTGTTCGAACGATGTTCAAAGGATTCGGATGAATTCATTAGGTATATTATGGATTTTTAAGTTTACTTACGGTATTGTAAGGTGTTGTTACAAATTGTAAGGAGTCATACATTATAATAAATTGCTTTTCAAGATTCTAATATGGCATACAGAGTCGTAATACGTTATAAGTTGTCGTACGATGTTCAAAGGACACGAACGAATTCATTAGGTTTATTATGGAGTTTAATGTTTTGTACGGTGATGTAAGGTGTCCTTAGAAGTTGTAACGCGTCCTACATTATTCTAAATTGCTTTTCATGTTGCTAATGTCGCATACAGAGTCGTAACAAGTCGTGAGTGTTTGAACGATGTTCAAATGACTCTGACGAATTCAATAGGTTTATTATGGAGATTGAAGTTTACATACGGTATTGTATGGTGTTGTTACGATTTGAAAGGAGTCCTACATTATAATAAATTGTTTTTCAAGGTTCTAATATGGCATACAGAGTCGTAATATGTTTTAAGTTGTCGTACGATGTTCAAAGGACAAGAACGAATTCATTAGGTTTATTATGGAGTTTTAATTTTTCGTACGGTGATGTAAGGTGTTCTTAGAATTTGTAACGGGTCCTACATTATTCTAAATTGCTTTTCATGTTACTAATGTCGCATACAGAGTCGTAACAAGTCGTGAGTGTTCGAACGATGTTCAAGTGACTCGGACGAATTCAATAGGTTTATTATGGAGTTTGAAGTTTACATACGGTATTGTATGGTGTTGTTACGTTTTGTAAGGAGTCCTACATTATAATAAATTGCTTTTCAAGGTTCTAATATGGCATACAGAGTCGTAATACGTTTTAAGTTGCCCTACGATGTTCAAAGGACACGAACGAATTCATTAGGTTTATTATGCAGTTTTAATGTTTCGTACGGTGATGTAAGGTGTTCTTAGAAGTTGTAACGGGACCTACATTATTCTAAATTGCTTTTCATGTTGCTAATGTCGCATACAGTGTCGTAACAAGTCGTGAGTGTTCGAACGATGTTCAAATGACTCGGACGAATTCAATAGGTTTATTATGGAGTTTGAAGTTTACATACGGTATTGTATGGTGTTGTTACGATTTGTAAGGAGTCCTACATTATAATAAAGTGCTTTTCAAGGTTCTAAAATGGCATACAGAGTCGTAATATGTTTTAAGTTGTCGTACGATGTTCAAAGGACAAGAACGAATTCATTAGGTTTATTATGGAGTTTTAACGTTTCGTACGGTGATGTAAGGTGTTCTTAGAAGTTGTAACGGGTCCTACATTATTCTAAATTGCTTTTCATGTTGCTAATGTCGCATACAGAGTCGTAACAAGTCGTGAGTGTTCGAACGATGTTCAAATGACTCGGACGAATTCAATAGGTTTATTATGGAGTTTGAAGTCTACATACGGTATTTTATGGTGTTGTTACGATTTGTAAGGAGTCCTACATTATAATAAAGTGCTTTTCAAGGATCTAAAATGGCATATAAAGTCGTAATATGTTTTAAGTTGTCGTACGATGTTCAAAGGACACGAACGAATTCATTAGGTTTATTATGGAGTTTTAATGTTTCGTACGGTCATGTAAGGTGTTCTTAGAATTTGTAACGGGTCCTACATTATTCTAAATTGCTTTTCATGGTGCTAATGTCGCATACAGAGTCGTAAAAAGTCGTGAGTGTTCGAACGATGTTCAAATGACTCGGATGAATTCAATAGGTTTATTATGGAGTTTGAAGTTTACATACGTTATTGTATGGTGTTGTTACGATTTGTAAGGAGTCCTACATTATAATAAAGTGCTTTTCAAGGTTCTAATATGGAATACAGAGTCGTAATATGTTTTAAGTTGCCGTACGATGTTCAAAGGACACGAACGAATTCATTAGGTTTGTTATGGGGATTTAGTGTTTCGTACGGTGATGTAAGGTGTTCTTTGGAATTGTAACGGGTCCTACATTATTCGAAATTGCTTTTCATGTTGCTAATGTCGCATACAGAGTCGTAACAAGTCGTGAGTGTTCGAACGATGTTCAAAGGACTCGGACGAATTCATTAGGTATATTATGGATTTTTAAGTTTACTTTCGGTATTGTAAGGTGTTGTTACAAATTGTAAGGAGTCATACATTATAATAAATTGCTTTTCAAGGTTCTGATATGGCATACAGAGTCGTAATACGTTTTAAGTTGTCGTACGATGTTCAAAGGACACGAACGAATTCATTAGGTTTATTATGGAGTTTAATGTTTCATACATGATGTAAGGTGGTCTTAGAAGTTGTAACGGGTCCCTCATTATTCTAAATTGCTTTTCATGTTGCTAATGTCGCATACAGAGTCGTAAGAAGTCGTGAGTGTTCGAACGATGTTCAAATGACTCGGACGAATTCAATAGGTTTATTATGGAGTTTGAAGTTTACATACGGTACTGTATGGTGTTGTTACGATTTGTAAGGAGTCCTACATTATAATAAATTGCTTTTCAAGGTTCAAATATGGCATACAGAGTCGTAATACGTTTTAAGTTGCCCTACGATGTTCAAAGGACACGAACGAATTCATTAGGTTTATTATGCAGTTTTAATGTTTCGTACGGTGATGTAAGGTGTTCTTAGAATTTGTAACGGGTCCTACATTATTCTAAATTGCTTTTCATGTTACTAATGTCGCATACAGAGTCGTAACAAGTCGTGAGTGTTCGAACGATGTTCAAGTGACTCGGACGAATTCAATAGGTTTATTATGGAGTTTGAAGTTTACATACGGTATTGTATGGTGTTGTTACGTTTTGTAAGGAGTCCTACATTATAATAAATTGCTTTTCAAGGTTCTAATATGGCATACAGAGTCGTAATACGTTTTAAGTTGCCCTACGATGTTCAAAGGACACGAACGAATTCATTAGGTTTATTATGCAGTTTTAATGTTTCGTACGGTGATGTAAGGTGTTCTTAGAAGTTGTAACGGGACCTACATTATTCTAAATTGCTTTTCATGTTGCTAATGTCGCATACAGTGTCGTAACAAGTCGTGAGTGTTCGAACGATGTTCAAATGACTCGGACGAATTCAATAGGTTTATTATGGAGTTTGAAGTTTATATACGGTATTGTATGGTGTTGTTACGATTTGTAAGGAGTCCTACATTATAATAAAGTGCTTTTCAAGGTTCTAAAATGGCATACAGAGTCGTAATATGTTTTAAGTTGTCGTACGATGTTCAAAGGACAAGAACGAATTCATTAGGTTTATTATGGAGTTTTAACGTTTCGTACGGTGATGTAAGGTGTTCTTAGAAGTTGTAACGGGTCCTACATTATTCTAAATTGCTTTTCATGTTGCTAATGTCGCATACAGAGTCGTAACAAGTCGTGAGTGTTCGAACGATGTTCAAATGACTCGGACGAATTCAATAGGTTTATTATGGAGTTTGAAGTCTACATACGGTATTTTATGGTGTTGTTACGATTTGTAAGGAGTCCTACATTATAATAAAGTGCTTTTCAAGGATCTAAAATGGCATATAAAGTCGTAATATGTTTTAAGTTGTCGTACGATGTTCAAAGGACACGAACGAATTCATTAGGTTTATTATGGAGTTTTAATGTTTCGTACGGTCATGTAAGGTGTTCTTAGAATTTGTAACGGGTCCTACATTATTCTAAATTGCTTTTCATGGTGCTAATGTCGCATACAGAGTCGTAAAAAGTCGTGAGTGTTCGAACGATGTTCAAATGACTCGGATGAATTCAATAGGTTTATTATGGAGTTTGAAGTTTACATACGGTATTGTATGGTGTTGTTACGATTTGTAAGGAGTCCTACATTATAATAAAGTGCTTTTCAAGGTTCTAATATGGAATACAGAGTCGTAATATGTTTTAAGTTGCCGTACGATGTTCAAAGGACACGAACGAATTCATTAGGTTTGTTATGGGGATTTAGTGTTTCGTACGGTGATGTAAGGTGTTCTTTGGAATTGTAACGGGTCCTACATTATTCGAAATTGCTTTTCATGTTGCTAATGTCGCATACAGAGTCGTAACAAGTCGTGAGTGTTCGAACGATGTTCAAAGGACTCGGACGAATTCATTAGGTATATTATGGATTTTTAAGTTTACTTACGGTATTGTAAGGTGTTGTTACAAATTGTAAGGAGTCATACATTATAATAAATTGCTTTTCAAGGTTCTGATATGGCATACAGAGTCGTAATACGTTTTAAGTTGTCGTACGATGTTCAAAGGACACGAACGAATTCATTAGGTTTATTATGGAGTTTAATGTTTCATACATGATGTAAGGTGGTCTTAGAAGTTGTAACGGGTCCCTCATTATTCTAAATTGCTTTTCATGTTGCTAATGTCGCATACAGAGTCGTAAGAAGTCGTGAGTGTTCGAACGATGTTCAAATGACTCGGACGAATTCAATAGGTTTATTATGGAGTTTGAAGTTTACATACGGTACTGTATGGTGTTGTTACGATTTGTAAGGAGTCCTACATTATAATAAATTGCTTTTCAAGGTTCAAATATGGCATACAGAGTCGTAATACGTTTTAAGTTGCCCTACGATGTTCAAAGGACACGAACGAATTCATTAGGTTTATTATGCAGTTTTAATGTTTCGTACGGTGATGTAAGGTGTTCTTAGAATTTGTAACGGATCCTACATTATTCTAAATTGCTTTTCATGGTGCTAATGTCGCATACAGTGTCGTAACAAGTCGTGAGTGTTCGAACGATGTTCAAATGACTCTGACGAATTCAATAGGTTTATTATGGAGATTGAAGTTTACATACGGTATTGTATGGTGTTGTTACGATTTGAAAGGAGTCCTACATTATAATAAATTGTTTTTCAAGGTTCTAATATGGCATACAGAGTCGTAATATGTTTTAAGTTGTCGTACGATGTTCAAAGGACAAGAACGAATTCATTAGGTTTATTATGGAGTTTTAATTTTTCGTACGGTGATGTAAGGTGTTCTTAGAATTTGTAACGGGTCCTACATTATTCTAAATTGCTTTTCATGTTACTAATGTCGCATACAGAGTCGTAACAAGTCGTGAGTGTTCGAACGATGTTCAAGTGACTCGGACGAATTCAATAGGTTTATTATGGAGTTTGAAGTTTACATACGGTATTGTATGGTGTTGTTACGTTTTGTAAGGAGTCCTACATTATAATAAATTGCTTTTCAAGGTTCTAATATGGCATACAGAGTCGTAATACGTTTTAAGTTGCCCTACGATGTTCAAAGGACACGAACGAATTCATTAGGTTTATTATGCAGTTTTAATGTTTCGTACGGTGATGTAAGGTGTTCTTAGAAGTTGTAACGGGACCTACATTATTCTAAATTGCTTTTCATGTTGCTAATGTCGCATACAGTGTCGTAACAAGTCGTGAGTGTTCGAACGATGTTCAAATGACTCGGACGAATTCAATAGGTTTATTATGGAGTTTGAAGTTTACATACGGTATTGTATGGTGTTGTTACGATTTGTAAGGAGTCCTACATTATAATAAAGTGCTTTTCAAGGTTCTAAAATGGCATACAGAGTCGTAATATGTTTTAAGTTGTCGTACGATGTTCAAAGGACAAGAACGAATTCATTAGGTTTATTATGGAGTTTTAACGTTTCGTACGGTGATGTAAGGTGTTCTTAGAAGTTGTAACGGGTCCTACATTATTCTAAATTGCTTTTCATGTTGCTAATGTCGCATACAGAGTCGTAACAAGTCGTGAGTGTTCGAACGATGTTCAAATGACTCGGACGAATTCAATAGGTTTATTATGGAGTTTGAAGTCTACATACGGTATTTTATGGTGTTGTTACGATTTGTAAGGAGTCCTACATTATAATAAAGTGCTTTTCAAGGATCTAAAATGGCATATAAAGTCGTAATATGTTTTAAGTTGTCGTACGATGTTCAAAGGACACGAACGAATTCATTAGGTTTATTATGGAGTTTTAATGTTTCGTACGGTCATGTAAGGTGTTCTTAGAATTTGTAACGGGTCCTACATTATTCTAAATTGCTTTTCATGGTGCTAATGTCGCATACAGAGTCGTAAAAAGTCGTGAGTGTTCGAACGATGTTCAAATGACTCGGATGAATTCAATAGGTTTATTATGGAGTTTGAAGTTTACATACGGTATTGTATGGTGTTGTTACGATTTGTAAGGAGTCCTACATTATAATAAAGTGCTTTTCAAGGTTCTAATATGGAATACAGAGTCGTAATATGTTTTAAGTTGCCGTACGATGTTCAAAGGACACGAACGAATTCATTAGGTTTGTTATGGGGATTTAGTGTTTCGTACGGTGATGTAAGGTGTTCTTTGGAATTGTAACGGGTCCTACATTATTCTAAATTGCTTTTCATGTTACTAATGTCGCATACAGAGTCGTAACAAGTCGTGAGTGTTCGAACGATGTTCAAGTGACTCGGACGAATTCAATAGGTTTATTATGGAGTTTGAAGTTTACATACGGTATTGTATGGTGTTGTTACGTTTTGTAAGGAGTCCTACATTATAATAAATTGCTTTTCAAGGTTCTAATATGGCATACAGAGTCGTAATACGTTTTAAGTTGCCCTACGATGTTCAAAGGACACGAACGAATTCATTAGGTTTATTATGCAGTTTTAATGTTTCGTACGGTGATGTAAGGTGTTCTTAGAAGTTGTAACGGGACCTACATTATTCTAAATTGCTTTTCATGTTGCTAATGTCGCATACAGTGTCGTAACAAGTCGTGAGTGTTCGAACGATGTTCAAATGACTCGGACGAATTCAATAGGTTTATTATGGAGTTTGAAGTTTACATACGGTATTGTATGGTGTTGTTACGATTTGTAAGGAGTCCTACATTATAATAAAGTGCTTTTCAAGGTTCTAAAATGGCATACAGAGTCGTAATATGTTTTAAGTTGTCGTACGATGTTCAAAGGACAAGAACGAATTCATTAGGTTTATTATGGAGTTTTAACGTTTCGTACGGTGATGTAAGGTGTTCTTAGAAGTTGTAACGGGTCCTACATTATTCTAAATTGCTTTTCATGTTGCTAATGTCGCATACAGAGTCGTAACAAGTCGTGAGTGTTCGAACGATGTTCAAATGACTCGGACGAATTCAATAGGTTTATTATGGAGTTTGAAATCTACATACGGTATTTTATGGTGTTGTTACGATTTGTAAGGAGTCCTACATTATAATAAAGTGCTTTTCAAGGATCTAAAATGGCATATAAAGTCGTAATATGTTTTAAGTTGTCGTACGATGTTCAAAGGACACGAACGAATTCATTAGGTTTATTATGGAGTTTTAATGTTTCGTACGGTCATGTAAGGTGTTCTTAGAATTTGTAACGGGTCCTACATTATTCTAAATTGCTTTTCATGGTGCTAATGTCGCATACAGAGTCGTAAAAAGTCGTGAGTGTTCGAACGATGTTCAAATGACTCGGATGAATTCAATAGGTTTATTATGGAGTTTGAAGTTTACATACGGTATTGTATGGTGTTGTTACGATTTGTAAGGAGTCCTACATTATAATAAAGTGCTTTTCAAGGTTCTAATATGGAATACAGAGTCGTAATATGTTTTAAGTTGCCGTACGAAGTTCAAAGGACACGAACGAATTCATTAGGTTTGTTATGGGGATTTAGTGTTTCGTACGGTGATGTAAGGTGTTCTTTGGAATTGTAACGGGTCCTACATTATTCGAAATTGCTTTTCATGTTGCTAATGTCGCATACAGAGTCGTAACAAGTCGTGAGTGTTCGAACGATGTTCAAAGGACTCGGACGAATTCATTAGGTATATTATGGATTTTTAAGTTTACTTACGGTATTGTAAGGTGTTGTTACAAATTGTAAGGAGTCATACATTATAATAAATTGCTTTTCAAGGTTCTGATATGGCATACAGAGTCGTAATACGTTTTAAGTTGTCGTACGATGTTCAAAGGACACGAACGAATTCATTAGGTTTATTATGGAGTTTAATGTTTCATACATGATGTAAGGTGGTCTTAGAAGTTGTAACGGGTCCCTCATTATTCTAAATTGCTTTTCATGTTGCTAATGTCGCATACAGAGTCGTAAGAAGTCGTGAGTGTTCGAACGATGTTCAAATGACTCGGACGAATTCAATAGGTTTATTATGGAGTTTGAAGTTTACATACGGTACTGTATGGTGTTGTTACGATTTGTAAGGAGTCCTACATTATAATAAATTGCTTTTCAAGGTTCAAATATGGCATACAGAGTCGTAATACGTTTTAAGTTGCCCTACGATGTTCAAAGGACACGAACGAATTCATTAGGTTTATTATGCAGTTTTAATGTTTCGTACGGTGATGTAAGGTGTTCTTAGAAGTTGTAACGGGTCCTACATTATTCTAAATTGCTTTTCATGTTGCTAATGTCGCATACAGTGTCGTAACAAGTCGTGAGTGTTCGAACGATGTTCAAATGACTCGGACGAATTCAATAGGTTTATTATGGAGTTTGAAGTTTACATACGGTATTGTATGGTGTTGTTACGATTTGTAAGGAGTCCTACATTATAATAAAGTGCTTTTCAAGGTTCTAAAATGGCATACAGAGTCGTAATATGTTTTAACTTGTCGTACGATGTTCAAAGGACAAGAACGAATTTATTAGGTTTATTATGGAGTTTTAATGTTTCGTACGGTGATGTAAGGTGTTCTTAGAAGTTGTAACGGGTCCTACATTATTCTAAATTGCTTTTCATGTTGCTAATGTCGCATACAGAGTCGTAACAAGTCGTGAATGTTCGAACGATGTTCAAATGACTCGGACGAATTCAATAGGTTTATTATGGAGTTTGAAGTCTACATACGGTATTTTATGGTGTTGTTACAATTTGTAAGGAGTCCTACATTATAATAAAGTGCTTTTCAAGGATCTAAAATGGCATATAAAGTCGTAATATGTTTTAAGTTGTCGTACGATGTTCAAAGGACACGAACGAATTCATTAGGTTTATTATGGAGTTTTAATGTTTCGTACGGTGGTGTAAGGTGTTCTTAGAATTTGTAACGGGTCCTACATTATTCTAAATTGCTTTTCATGTTGCTAATGTCGCATACAGAGTCGTAAAAAGTCGTGAGTGTTCGAACGATGTTCAAATGACTCGGATGAATTCAATAGGTTTATTATGGAGTTTGAAGTTTACATACGGTATTGTATGGTGTTGTTACGATTTGAAAGGAGTCCTACATTATAATAAATTGTTTTTCAAGGTTCTAATATGGCATACAGAGTCGTAATATGTTTTAAGTTGTCGTACGATGTTCAAAGGACAAGAACGAATTCATTAGGTTTATTATGGAGTTTTAATTTTTCGTACGGTGATGTAAGGTGTTCTTAGAATTTGTAACGGGTCCTACATTATTCTAAATTGCTTTTCATGTTACTAATGTCGCATACAGAGTCGTAACAAGTCGTGAGTGTTCGAACGATGTTCAAGTGACTCGGACGAATTCAATAGGTTTATTATGGAGTTTGAAGTTTACATACGGTATTGTATGGTGTTGTTACGATTTGTAAGGAGTCCTACATTATAATAAATTGCTTTTCAAGGTTCTAATATGGCATACAGAGTCGTAATACGTTTTAAGTTGCCCTACGATGTTCAAGGGACACGAACGAATTCATTAGGTTTATTATGCAGTTTTAATGTTTCGTACGGTGATGTAAGGTGTTCATAGAAGTTGTAACGGGACCTACATTATTCTAAATTACTTTTCATGTTGCTACTGTCGCATACAGTGTCGTAACAAGTCGTGAGTGTTCGAACGATGTTCAAATGACTCGGACGAATTCAATAGGTTTATTATGGAGTTTGAAGTTTACATACGGTATTGTATGGTGTTGTTACGATTTGTAAGGAGTCCTACATTATAATAAAGTGCTTTTCAAGGTTCTAAAATGGCATACAGAGTCGTAATATGTTTTAAGTTGTCGTACGATGTTCAAAGGACAAGAACGAATTCATTAGGTTTATTATGGAGTTTTAACGTTTCGTACGGTGATGTAAGGTGTTCTTAGAAGTTGTAACGGGTCCTACATTATTCTAAATTGCTTTTCATGTTGCTAATGTCGCATACAGAGTCGTAAAAAGTCGTGAGTGTTCGAACGATGTTCAAATGACTCGGACGAATTCAATAGGTTTATTATGGAGTTTGAAGTTTACATACGGTATTGTATGGTGTTGTTTCGATTTGTAAGGAGTCCTACATTATAATAAAGTGCTTTTCAAGGTTCTAAAATGGCATACAGAGTCGTAATATGTTTTAAGTTGTCGTACAATGTTCAAAGGACACGAACGAATTCATTAGGTTTATTATGGAGTTTTAATGTTTCGTACGGTGATGTAAGGTGTTCTTAGAATTTGTAACGGGTCCTACATTATTCTAAATTGCTTTTCATGTTGCTAATGTCGCATACAGAGTCGTAAAAAGTCGTGAGTGTTCGAACGATGTTCAAATGACTCGGATGAATTCAATAGGTTTATTATGGAGTTTGAAGTTTACATACGGTATTGTATGGTGTTGTTACGATTTGAAAGGAGTCCTACATTATAATAAAGTGCTTTTCAAGGTTCTAATATGGAATACAGAGTCGTAATATGTTTTAAGTTGCCGTACGATTTTCAAAGGACACGAACGAATTCATTAGGTTTGTTATGGGGATTTTGTGTTTCGTACGGTGATGTAAGGTGTTCTTTGGAATTGTAACGGGTCCTACATTATTCTAAATTGCTTTTCATGTTGCTAATGTCGCATACAGAGTCGTAACTAGTCGTGAGTGTTCGAACGATGTTCAAAGGACTCGGACGAATTCATTAGGTATATTATGGATTTTTAAGTTTACTTATGGTATTGTAAGGTGTTGTTACAAATTGTAAGGAGTCATACATTATAATAAATTGCTTTTCAAGATTCTAATATGGCATACAGAGTCGTAATACGTTTTAAGTTGTCGTACGATGTTCAAAGGACACGAACGAATTCATTAGGTTTATTATGGAGTTTAATGTTTTGTACGGTGATGTAAGGTGTCCTTAGAAGTTGTAACGCGTCCTACATTATTCTAAATTGCTTTTCATGTTGCTAATGTCGCATACAGAGTCGTAACAAGTCGTGAGTGTTTGAACGATGTTCAAATGACTCTGACGAATTCAATAGGTTTATTATGGAGATTGAAGTTTACATACGGTATTGTATGGTGTTGTTACGATTTGAAAGGAGTCCTACATTATAATAAATTGCTTTTCAAGGTTCTAATATGGCATACAGAGTCGTAATATGTTTTAAGTTGTCGTACGATGTTCAAAGGACAAGAACGAATTCATTAGGTTTATTATGGAGTTTTAACGTTTCGTACGGTGATGTAAGGTGTTCTTAGAAGTTGTAACGGGTCGTACATTATTCTAAATTGCTTTTCATGTTGCTAATGTCGCATACAGAGTCGTAACAAGTCGTGAGTGTTCGAACGATGTTCAAATGACTCGGACGAATTCAATAGGTTTATTATGGAGTTTGAAGTTTACATACGGTATTGTATGGTGTTGTTACGATTTGTAAGGAGTCCTACATTATAATAAATTGCTTTTCAAGGTACTAATATGGCATACAGAGTCGTAATATGTTTTAAGTTGCCGTACGATTTTCAAAGGACACGAACGAATTCATTAGGTTTGTTATGGGGATTTTGTGTTTCGTACGGTGATGTAAGGTGTTCTTTGGAATTGTAACGGGTCCTACATTATTCTAAATTGCTTTTCATGTTGCTAATGTCGCATACAGAGTCGTAACTAGTCGTGAGTGTTCGAACGATGTTCAAAGGACTCGGACGAATTCATTAGGTATATTATGGATTTTTAAGTTTACTTATGGTATTGTAAGGTGTTGTTACAAATTGTAAGGAGTCATACATTATAATAAATTGCTTTTCAAGATTCTAATATGGCATACAGAGTCGTAATACGTTTTAAGTTGTCGTACGATGTTCAAAGGACACGAACGAATTCATTAGGTTTATTATGGAGTTTAATGTTTTGTACGGTGATGTAAGGTGTCCTTAGAAGTTGTAACGCGTCCTACATTATTCTAAATTGCTTTTCATGTTGCTAATGTCGCATACAGAGTCGTAACAAGTCGTGAGTGTTTGAACGATGTTCAAATGACTCTGACGAATTCAATAGGTTTATTATGGAGATTGAAGTTTACATACGGTATTGTATGGTGTTGTTACGATTTGAAAGGAGTCCTACATTATAATAAATTGCTTTTCAAGGTTCTAATATGGCATACAGAGTCGTAATATGTTTTAAGTTGTCGTACGATGTTCAAAGGACAAGAACGAATTCATTAGGTTTATTATGGAGTTTTAATGTTTCGTACGGTGATGTAAGGTGTTCTTAGAAGTTGTAACGGGTCGTACATTATTCTAAATTGCTTTTCATGTTGCTAATGTCGCATACAGAGTCGTAACAAGTCGTGAGTGTTCGAACGATGTTCAAATGACTCGGACGAATTCAATAGGTTTATTATGGAGTTTGAAGTTTACATACGGTATTGTATGGTGTTGTTACGATTTGTAAGGAGTCCTACATTATAATAAATTGCTTTTCAAGGTTCTAATATGGCATACAGAGTCGTAATATGTTTTAAGTTGCCGTACGATGTTCAAAGGACACGAACGAATTCATTGGGTTTGTTATAGGGATTTAGTGTTTCGTACGGTGATGTAAGGTGTTCTTTGGAATTGTAACGGGTCCTACATTATTCGAAATTGCTTTTCATGTTGCTAATGTCGCATACAGAGTCGTAACAAGTCGTGAGTGTTCGAACGATGTTCAAAGGACTCGGACGAATTCATTAGGTATATTATGGATTTTTAAGTTTACTTACGGTATTGTAAGGTGTTGTTACAAATTGTAAGGAGTCATACATTATAATAAATTGCTTTTCAAGGTTCTAATATGGCATACAGAGTCGTAATACGTTTTAAGTTGTCGTACGATGTTCAAAGGACACGAACGAATTCATTAGGTTTATTATGGAGTTTAATGTTTCATACATGATGTAAGGTGGTCTTAGAAGTTGTAACGGGTCCTACATTATTCTAAATTGCTTTTCATGTTGCTAATGTCGCATACAGAGTCGTAAGAAGTCGTGAGTGTTCGAACGATGTTCAAATGACTCGGACGAATTCAATAGGTTTATTATGGAGTTTGAAGTTTACATACGGTATTGTATGGTGTTGTTTCGATTTGTAAGGAGTCCTACATTATAATAAAGTGCTTTTCAAGGTTCTAAAATGGCATACAGAGTCGTAATATGTTTTAAGTTGTCGTACAATGTTCAAAGGACACGAACGAATTCATTAGGTTTATTATGGAGTTTTAATGTTTCGTACGGTGATGTAAGGTGTTCTTAGAATTTGTAACGGGTCCTACATTATTCTAAATTGCTTTTCATGTTGCTAATGTCGCATACAGAGTCGTAAAAAGTCGTGAGTGTTCGAACGATGTTCAAATGACTCGGATGAATTCAATAGGTTTATTATGGAGTTTGAAGTTTACATACGGTATTGTATGGTGTTGTTACGATTTGAAAGGAGTCCTACATTATAATAAAGTGCTTTTCAAGGTTCTAATATGGAATACAGAGTCGTAATATGTTTTAAGTTGCCATACGATTTTCAAAGGACACGAACGAATTCATTAGGTTTGTTATGGGGATTTAGTGTTTCGTACGGTGATGTAAGGTGTTCTTTGGAATTGTAACGGGTCCTACATTATTCTAAATTGCTTTTCATGTTGCTAATGTCGCATACAGAGTCGTAACTAGTCGTGAGTGTTCGAACGATGTTCAAAGGACTCGGACGAATTCATTAGGTATATTATGGATTTTTAAGTTTACTTACGGTATTGTAAGGTGTTGTTACAAATTGTAAGGAGTCATACATTATAATAAATTGCTTTTCAAGGTTCTAATATGGCATACAGAGTCGTAATACGTTTTAAGTTGTCGTACGATGTTCAAAGGACATGAACGAATTCATTAGGTTTATTATGGAGTTTAATGTTTCATACATGATGTAAGGTGGTCTTAGAAGTTGTAACGGGTCCTACATTATTCTAAATTGCTTTTCATGTTGCTAATGTCGCATACAGAGTCGTAAGAAGTCGTGAGTGTTCGAACGATGTTCAAATGACTCGGACGAATTCAATAGGTTTATTATGGAGTTTGAAGTTTACATACGGTATTGTATGGTGTTGTTTCGATTTGTAAGGAGTCCTACATTATAATAAAGTGCTTTTCAAGGTTCTAAAATGGCATACAGAGTCGTAATATGTTTTAAGTTGTCGTACAATGTTCAAAGGACACGAACGAATTCATTAGGTTTATTATGGAGTTTTAATGTTTCGTACGGTGATGTAAGGTGTTCTTAGAATTTGTAACGGGTCCTACATTATTCTAAATTGCTTTTCATGTTGCTAATGTCGCATACAGAGTCGTAAAAAGTCGTGAGTGTTCGAACGATGTTCAAATGACTCGGATGAATTCAATAGGTTTATTATGGAGTTTGAAGTTTACATACGGTATTGTATGGTGTTTTACGATTTGAAAGGAGTCCTACATTATAATAAAGTGCTTTTCAAGGTTCTAATATGGAATACAGAGTCGTAATATGTTTTAAGTTGCCGTACGATTTTCAAAGGACACGAACGAATTCATTAGGTTTGTTATGGGGATTTAGTGTTTCGTACGGTGATGTAAGGTGTTCTTTGGAATTGTAACGGGTCCTACATTATTCTAAATTGCTTTTCATGTTGCTAATGTCGCATACAGAGTCGTAACTAGTCGTGAGTGTTCGAACGATGTTCAAAGGACTCGGACGAATTCATTAGGTATATTATGGATTTTTAAGTTTACTTACGGTATTGTAAGGTGTTGTTACAAATTGTAAGGAGTCATACATTATAATAAATTGCTTTTCAAGATTCTAATATGGCATACAGAGTCGTAATACATTTTAAGTTGTCGTACGATGTTCAAAGGACACGAACGAATTCATTAGGTTTATTATGGAGTTTAATGTTTTGTACGGTGATGTAAGGTGTCCTTAGAAGTTGTAACGCGTCCTACATTATTCTAAATTGCTTTTCATGTTGCTAATATCGCATACAGAGTCGTAACAAGTCGTGAGTGTTTGAACGATGTTCAAATGACTCTGACGAATTCAATAGGTTTATTATGGAGATTGAAGTTTACATACGGTATTGTATGGTGTTGTTACGATTTGAAAGGAGTCCTACATTATAATAAATTGCTTTTCAAGGTTCTAATATGGCATACAGTGTCGTAATATGTTTTAAGTTGTCGTACGATGTTCAAAGGACAAGAACAAATTCATTAGGTTTATTATGGAGTTTTAATGTTTCGTACGGTGATGTAAGGTGTTCTTAGAAGTTGTAACGGGTCGTACATTATTCTAAATTGCTTTTCATGTTGCTAATGTCGCATACAGAGTCGTAATAAGTCGTGAGTGTTCGAACGATGTTCAAATGACTCGGATGAATTCAATAGGTTTATTATGGAGTTTGAAGTTTACATACGGTATTGTATGGTGTTTTACGATTTGAAAGGAGTCCTACATTATAATAAAGTGCTTTTCAAGGTTCTAATATGGAATACAGAGTCGTAATATGTTTTAAGTTGCCGTACGATTTTCAAAGGACACGAACGAATTCATTAGGTTTGTTATGGGGATTTAGTGTTTCGTACGGTGATGTAAGGTGTTCTTTGGAATTGTAACGGGTCCTACATTATTCTAAATTGCTTTTCATGTTGCTAATGTCGCATACAGAGTCGTAACTAGTCGTGAGTGTTCGAACGATGTTCAAAGGACTCGGACGAATTCATTAGGTATATTATGGATTTTTAAGTTTACTTACGGTATTGTAAGGTGTTGTTACAAATTGTAAGGAGTCATACATTATAATAAATTGCTTTTCAAGATTCTAATATGGCATACAGAGTCGTAATACATTTTAAGTTGTCGTACGATGTTCAAAGGACACGAACGAATTCATTAGGTTTATTATGGAGTTTAATGTTTTGTACGGTGATGTAAGGTGTCCTTAGAAGTTGTAACGCGTCCTACATTATTCTAAATTGCTTTTCATGTTGCTAATATCGCATACAGAGTCGTAACAAGTCGTGAGTGTTTGAACGATGTTCAAATGACTCTGACGAATTCAATAGGTTTATTATGGAGATTGAAGTTTACATACGGTATTGTATGGTGTTGTTACGATTTGAAAGGAGTCCTACATTATAATAAATTGCTTTTCAAGGTTCTAATATGGCATACAGTGTCGTAATATGTTTTAAGTTGTCGTACGATGTTCAAAGGACAAGAACAAATTCATTAGGTTTATTATGGAGTTTTAATGTTTCGTACGGTGATGTAAGGTGTTCTTAGAAGTTGTAACGGGTCGTACATTATTCTAAATTGCTTTTCATGTTGCTAATGTCGCATACAGAGTCGTAATAAGTCGTGAGTGTTCGAACGATGTTCAAATGAGTCGGACGAATTCAATAGGTTTATTATGGAGTTTGAAGTTTACATACGGTATTGTATGGTGTTGTTACGATTTGTAAGGAGTCCTACATTATAATAAATTGCTTTTCAAGGTTCTAATATGGCATACAGAGTCGTAATATGTTTTAAGTTGCCGTACGATGTTTAAAGGACACGAACGAATTCATTAGGTTTATTATGGAGTTTTAATGTTTCGTACGGTGATGTAAGGTGTTCTTAGAAGTTGTAACGGGTCGTACATTATTCTAAATTGCTTTTCATGTTGCTAATGTCGCATACAGAGTCGTAACAAGTCGTGAGTGTTCGAACGATGTTCAAATGACTCGGACGAATTCAATAGGTTTATTATGGAGTTTGAAGTTTACATACGGTATTGTATGGTGTTGTTACGATTTGTAAGGAGTCCTACATTATAATAAATTGCTTTTCAAGGTTCTAATATGGCATACAGAGTCGTAATATGTTTTAAGTTGCTGTACGATGTTCAAAGGACACGAACGAATTCATTGGGTTTGTTATGGGGATTTAGTGTTTCGTACGGTGATGTAAGGTGTTCTTTGGAATTGTAACGGGTCCTACATTATTCCAAATTGCTTTTCATGTTGCTAATGTCGCATACAGAGTCGTAACAAGTCGTGAGTGTTTGAACGATGTTCAAATGACTCGGACGAATTCAATAGGTTTATTATGGATTTTTAAGTTTATTTATGGTATTGTAAGGTGTTGTTACAAATTGTAAGGAGTCATACATTATAATAAATTGCTTTTCAAGGTTCTAATATGGCATACAGAGTCGTAATACGTTTTAAGTTGTCGTACGATGTTCAAAGGACACGAACGAATTCATTAGGTTTATTATGGAGTTTAATGTTTCATACATGATGTAAGGTGGTCTTAGAAGTTGTAACGGGTCCTACATTATTCTAAATTGCTTTTCATGTTGCTAATGTCGCATACAGAGTCGTAAGAAGTCGTGAGTGTTCGAACGATGTTCAAATGACTCGGACGAATTCAATAGGTTTATTATGGAGTTTGAAGTCTACATACGGTATTGTATGGTGTTGTTTCGATTTGTAAGGAGTCCTACATTATAATAAAGTGCTTTTCAAGGTTCTAAAATGGCATACAGAGTCGTAATATGTTTTAAGTTGTCGTACAATGTTCAAAGGACACGAACGAATTCATTAGGTTTATTATGGAGTTTTAATGTTTCGTACGGTGATGTAAGGTGTTCTTAGAATTTGTAACGGGTCCTACATTATTCTAAATTGCTTTTCATGTTGCTAATGTCGCATACAGAGTCGTAAAAAGTCGTGAGTGTTCGAACGATGTTCAAATGACTCGGATGAATTCAATAGGTTTATTATGGAGTTTGAAGTTTACATACGGTATTGTATGGTGTTGTTACGATTTGAAAGGAGTCCTACATTATAATAAAGTGCTTTTCAAGGTTCTAATATGGAATACAGAGTCGTAATATGTTTTAAGTTGCCGTACGATTTTCAAAGGACACGAACAAATTCATTAGGTTTGTTATGGGGATTTAGTGTTTCGTACGGTGATGTAAGGTGTTCTTTGGAATTGTAACGGGTCCTACATTATTCTAAATTGCTTTTCATGTTGCTAATGTCGCATACAGAGTCGTAACAAGTCGTGAGTGTTTGAACGATGTTCAAATGACTCTGACGAATTCAATAGGTTTATTATGGAGATTGAAGTTTACATACGGTATTGTATGGTGTTGTTACGATTTGAAAGGAGTCCTACATTATAATAAATTGCTTTTCAAGGTTCTAATATGGCATACAGAGTCGTAATATGTTTTAAGTTGTCGTACGATGTTCAAAGGACAAGAACGAATTCATTAGGTTTATTATGGAGTTTTAATGTTTCGTACGGTGATGTAAGGTGTTCTTAGAAGTTGTAACGGGTCGTACATTATTCTAAATTGCTTTTCATGTTGCTAATGTCGCATACAGAGTCGTAACAAGTCGTGAGTGTTCGAACGATGTTCAAATGAGTCGGACGAATTCAATAGGTTTATTATGGAGTTTGAAGTTTACATACGGTATTGTATGGTGTTGTTACGATTTGTAAGGAGTCCTACATTATAATAAATTGCTTTTCAAGGTTCTAATATGGCATACAGAGTCGTAATATGTTTTAAGTTGCCGTACGATGTTCAAAGGACACGAACGAATTCATTAGGTTTATTATGGAGTTTTAATGTTTCGTACGGTGATGTAAGGTGTTCTTAGAAGTTGTAACGGGTCCTACATTATTCTAAATTGCTTTTCATGTTGCTAATGTCGCATACAGAGTCGTAAAAAGTCGTGAGTGTTCGAACGATGTTCAAATGACTCTGACGAATTCAATAGGTTTATTATGGAGATTGAAGTTTACATACGGTATTGTATGGTGTTGTTACGATTTGAAAGGAGTCCTACATTATAATAAATTCGTTTTTAAGGTTCTAATATGGCATACAGAGTCGTAATATGTTTTAAGTTGTCGTACGATGTTCAAAGGACAAGAACGAATTCATTAGGTTTATTATGGAGTTTTAATGTTTCGTACGGTGATGTAAGGTGTTCTTAGAAGTTGTAACGGGTCGTACATTATTCTAAATTGCTTTTCATGTTGCTAATGTCGCATACAGAGTCGTAACTAGTCGTGAGTGTTCGAACGATGTTCAAAGGACTCGGACGAATTCATTAGGTATATTATGGAGTTTGAAGTTTACATACGGTATTGTATGGTGTTGTTACGATTTGAAAGGAGTCCTACATTATAATAAAGTGCTTTTCAAGGTTCTAATATGGAATACAGAGTCGTAATATGTTTTAAGTTGCCGTACGATTTTCAAAGGACACGAACGAATTCATTAGGTTTGTTATGGGGATTTAGTGTTTCGTACGGTGATGTAAGGTGTTCTTTGGAATTGTAACGGGTCCTACATTATTCTAAATTGCTTTTCATGTTGCTAATGTCGCATACAGAGTCGTAACTAGTCGTGAGTGTTCGAACGATGTTCAATGGACTCGGACGAATTCATTAGGTATATTATGGATTTTTAAGTTTACTTACGGTATTGTAAGGTGTTGTTACAAATTGTAAGGAGTCATACATTATAATAAATTGCTTTTCAAGGTTCTAATATGGCATACAGAGTCGTAATACGTTTTAAGTTGTCGTACGATGTTCAAAGGACACGAACGAATTCATTAGGTTTATTATGGAGTTTAATGTTTCATACATGATGTAAGGTGGTCTTAGAAGTTGTAACGGGTCCTACATTATTCTAAATTGCTTTTCATGTTGCTAATGTCGCATACAGAGTCGTAAGAAGTCGTGAGTGTTCGAACGATGTTCAAATGACTCGGACGAATTCAATAGGTTTATTATGGAGTTTGAAGTTTACATACGGTATTGTATGGTGTTGTTTCGATTTGTAAGGAGTCCTACATTATAATAAAGTGCTTTTCAAGGTTCTAAAATGGCATACAGAGTCGTAATATGTTTTAAGTTGTCGTACAATGTTCAAAGGACACGAACGAATTCATTAGGTTTATTATGGAGTTTTAATGTTTCGTACGGTGATGTAAGGTGTTCTTAGAATTTGTAACGGGTCCTACATTATTCTAAATTGCTTTTCATGTTGCTAATGTCGCATACAGAGTCGTAAAAAGTCGTGAGTGTTCGAACGATGTTCAAATGACTCGGATGAATTCAATAGGTTTATTATGGAGTTTGAAGTTTACATACGGTATTGTATGGTGTTGTTACGATTTGAAAGGAGTCCTACATTATAATAAAGTGCTTTTCAAGGTTCTAATATGGAATACAGAGTCGTAATATGTTTTAAGTTGCCGTACGATTTTCAAAGGACACGAACGAATTCATTAGGTTTGTTATGGGGATTTAGTGTTTCGTACGGTGATGTAAGGTGTTCTTTGGAATTGTAACGGGTCCTACATTATTCTAAATTGCTTTTCATGTTGCTAATGTCGCATACAGAGTCGTAACTAGTCGTGAGTGTTCGAACGATGTTCAAAGGACTCGGACGAATTCATTAGGTATATTATGGATTTTTAAGTTTACTTACGGTATTGTAAGGTGTTGTTACAAATTGTAAGGAGTCATACATTATAATAAATTGCTTTTCAAGATTCTAATATGGCATACAGAGTCGTAATACGTTTTAAGTTGTCGTACGATGTTCAAAGGACACGAACGAATTCATTAGGTTTATTATGGAGTTTAATGTTTTGTACGGTGATGTAAGGTGTCCTTAGAAGTTGTAACGCGTCCTACATTATTCTAAATTGCTTTTCATGTTGCTAATGTCGCATACAGAGTCGTAACAAGTCGTGAGTGTTTGAACGATGTTCAAATGACTCTGACGAATTAAATAGGTTTATTATGGAGATTGAAGTTTACATACGGTATTGTATGGTGTTGTTACGATTTGAAAGGAGTCCTACATTATAATAAATTGCTTTTCAAGGTTCTAATATGGCATACAGAGTCGTAATATGTTTTAAGTTGTCGTACGATGTTCAAAGGACAAGAACGAATTCATTAGGTTTATTATGGAGTTTTAATGTTTCATACGGTGATGTAAGGTGTTCTTAGAAGTTGTAACGGGTCGTACATTATTCTAAATTGCTTTTCATGTTGCTAATGTCGCATACAGAGTCGTAACAAGTCGTGAGTGTTCGAACGATGTTCAAATGAGTCGGACGAATTCAATAGGTTTATTATGGAGTTTGAAGTTTACATACGGTATTGTATGGTGTTGTTACGATTTGTAAGGAGTCCTACATTATAATAAATTGCTTTTCAAGGTTCTAATATGGCATACAGAGTCGTAATATGTTTTAAGTTGCCGTACGATGTTCAAAGGACACGAACGAATTCATTAGGTTTATTATGGAGTTTTAATGTTTCGTACGGTGATGTAAGGTGTTCTTAGAAGTTGTAACGGGTCCTACATTATTCTAAATTGCTTTTCATGTTGCTAATGTCGCATACAGAGTCGTAAAAAGTCGTGAGTGTTCGAACGATGTTCAAATGACTCTGACGAATTCAATAGGTTTATTATGGAGATTGAAGTTTACATACGGTATTGTATGGTGTTGTTACGATTTGAAAGGAGTCCTACATTATAATAAATTGCTTTTCAAGGTTCTAATATGGCATACAGAGTCGTAATATGTTTTAAGTTGTCGTACGATGTTCAAAGGACAAGAACGAATTCATTAGGTTTATTATGGAGTTTTAATGTTTCGTACGGTGATGTAAGGTGTTCTTAGAAGTTGTAACGGGTCGTACATTATTCTAAATTGCTTTTCATGTTGCTAATGTCGCATACAGAGTCGTAACAAGTCGTGAGTGTTCGAACGATGTTCAAATGAGTCGGACGAATTCAATAGGTTTATTATGGAGTTTGAAGTTTACATACGGTATTGTATGGTGTTGTTACGATTTGTAAGGAGTCCTACATTATAATAAATTGCTTTTCAAGGTTCTAATATGGCATACAGAGTCGTAATATGTTTTAAGTTGCCGTACGATGTTCAAAGGACACGAACGAATTCATTAGGTTTATTATGGAGTTTTAATGTTTCGTACGGTGATGTAAGGTGTTCTTAGAAGTTGTAACGGGTCCTACATTATTCTAAATTGCTTTTCATGTTGCTAATGTCGCATACAGAGTCGTAAAAAGTCGTGAGTGTTCGAACGATGTTCAAATGACTCTGACGAATTCAATAGGTTTATTATGGAGATTGAAGTTTACATACGGTATTGTATGGTGTTGTTACGATTTGAAAGGAGTCCTACATTATAATAAATTGCTTTTCAAGGTTCTAATATGGCATACAGAGTCGTAATATGTTTTAAGTTGTCGTACGATGTTCAAAGGACAAGAACGAATTCATTAGGTTTATTATGGAGTTTTAATGTTTCGTACGGTGATGTAAGGTGTTCTTAGAAGTTGTAACGCGTCGTACATTATTCTAAATTGATTTTCATGTTGCTAATGTCGCATACAGAGTCGTAACAAGTCGTTAGTGTTCGAACGATGTTCAAATGACTCGGACGAATTCAATAGGTTTATTATGGAGTTTGAAGTTTACATACGGTATTGTATGGTGTTGTTACGATTTGTAAGGAGTCCTACATTATAATAAATTGCTTTTCAAGGTTCTAATATGGCATACAGAGTCGTAATATGTTTTAAGTTGCCGTACGATGTTCAAAGGACACGAACGAATTCATTGGGTTTGTTATGGGGATTTAGTGTTTCGTACGGTGATGTAAGGTGTTCTTTGGAATTGTAACGGGTCCTACATTATACGAAATTGCTTTTCATGTTGCTAATGTCGCATACAGAGTCGTAACAAGTCGTGAGTGTTCGAACGATGTTCAAAGGACTCGGACGAATTCATTAGGTATATTATGGATTTTTAAGTTTACTTACGGTATTGTAAGGTGTTGTTACAAATTGTAAGGAGTCATACATTATAATAAATTGCTTTTCAAGGTTCTAATATGGCATACAGAGTCGTAATACGTTTTAAGTTGTCGTACGATGTTCAAAGGACACGAACGAATTCATTAGGTTTATTATGGAGTTTAATGTTTCATACATGATGTAAGGTGGTCTTAGAAGTTGTAACGGGTCCTACATTATTCTAAATTGCTTTTCATGTTGCTAATGTCGCATACAGAGTCGTAAGAAGTCGTGAGTGTTCGAACGATGTTCAAATGACTCGGACGAATTCAATAGGTTTATTATGGAGTTTGAAGTTTACATACGGTATTGTATGGTGTTGTTTCGATTTGTAAGGAGTCCTACATTATAATAAAGTGCTTTTCAAGGTTCTAAAATGGCATACAGAGTCGTAATATGTTTTAAGTTGTCGTACAATGTTCAAAGGACACGAACGAATTCATTAGGTTTATTATGGAGTTTTAATGTTTCGTACGGTGATGTAAGGTGTTCTTAGAATTTGTAACGGGTCCTACATTATTCTAAATTGCTTTTCATGTTGCTAATGTCGCATACAGAGTCGTAAAAAGTCGTGAGTGTTCGAACGATGTTCAAATGACTCGGATGAATTCAATAGGTTTATTATGGAGTTTGAAGTTTACATACGGTATTGTATGGTGTTGTTACGATTTGAAAGGAGTCCTACATTATAATAAAGTGCTTTTCAAGGTTCTAATATGGAATACAGAGTCGTAATATGTTTTAAGTTGCCGTACGATTTTCAAAGGACACGAACGAATTCATTAGGTTTGTTATGGGGATTTAGTGTTTCGTACGGTGATGTAAGGTGTTCTTTGGAATTGTAACGGGTCCTACATTATTCTAAATTGCTTTTCATGTTGCTAATGTCGCATACAGAGTCGTAACTAGTCGTGAGTGTTCGAACGATGTTCAAAGGACTCGGACGAATTCATTAGGTATATTATGGATTTTTAAGTTTACTTACGGTATTGTAAGGTGTTGTTACAAATTGTAAGGAGTCATACATTATAATAAATTGCTTTTCAAGATTCTAATATGGCATACAGAGTCTTAATACGTTTTAAGTTGTCGTACGATGTTCAATGGACACGAACGAATTCATTAGGTTTATTATGGAGTTTAATGTTTTGTACGGTGATGTAAGGTGTCCTTAGAAGTTGTAACGCGTCCTACATTATTCTAAATTGCTTTTCATGTTGCTAATGTCGCATACAGAGTCGTAACAAGTCGTGAGTGTTTGAACGATGTTCAAATGACTCTGACGAATTCAATAGGTTTATTATGGAGATTGAAGTTTACATACGGTATTGTATGGTGTTGTTACGATTTGAAAGGAGTCCTACATTATAATAAATTGCTTTTCAAGGTTCTAATATGGCATACAGAGTCGTAATATGTTTTAAGTTGTCGTACGATGTTCAAAGGACAAGAACGAATTCATTAGGTTTATTATGGAGTTTTAATGTTTCGTACGGTGATGTAAGGTGTTCTTAGAAGTTGTAACGGGTCGTACATTATTCTAAATTGCTTTTCATGTTGCTAATGTCGCATACAGAGTCGTAACAAGTCGTGAGTGTTCGAACGATGTTCAAATGACTCGGACGAATTCAGTAGGTTTATTATGGACTTTGAAGTTTACATACGGTATTGTATGGTGTTGTTACGATTTGTAAGGAGTCCTACATTATAATAAATTGCTTTTCAAGGTTCTAATATGGCATACAGAGTCGTAATATGTTTTAAGTTGCCGTACGATGTTCAAAGGACACGAACGAATTCATTAGGTTTATTATGGAGTTTTAATGTTTCGTACGGTGATGTAAGGTGTTCTTAGAAGTTGTAACGGGTCCTACATTATTCTAAATTGCTTTTCATGTTGCTAATGTCGCATACAGAGTCGTAAAAAGTCGTGAGTGTTCGAACGATGTTCAAATGACTCTGACGAATTCAATAGGTTTATTATGGAGATTGAAGTTTACATACGGTATTGTATGGTGTTGTTACGATTTGATAGGAGTCCTACATTATAATAAATTGCTTTTCAAGGTTCTAATATGGCATACAGAGTCGTAATATGTTTTAAGTTGTCGTAAGATGTTCAAAGGACAAGAACGAATTCATTAGGTTTATTATGGAGTTTTAATGTTTCGTACGGTGATGTAAGGTGTTCTTAGAAGTTGTAACGGGTCCTACATTATTCTAAATTGCTTTTCATGTTGCTAATGTCGCATACAGAGTCGTAACAAGTCGTGAGTGTTCGAACGATGTTCAAATGAGTCGGACGAATTCAATAGGTTTATTATGGAGTTTGAAGTTTACATACGGTATTGTATGGTGTTGTTACGATTTGTAAGGAGTCCTACATTATAATAAATTGCTTTTCAAGGTTCTAATATGGCATACAGAGTCGTAATATGTTTTAAGTTGCCGTACGATGTTCAAAGGACACGAACGAATTCATTAGGTTTATTATGGAGTTTTAATGTTTCGTACGGTGATGTAAGGTGTTCTTAGAAGTTGTAACGGGTCCTACATTATTCTAAATTGCTTTTCATGTTGCTAATGTCGCATACAGAGTCGTAAAAAGTCGTGAGTGTTCGAACGATGTTCAAATGACTCTGACGAATTCAATAGGTTTATTATGGAGATTGAAGTTTACATACGGTATTGTATGGTGTTGTTACGATTTGAAAGGAGTCCTACATTATAATAAATTGCTTTTCAAGGTTCTAATATGGCATACAGAGTCGTAATATGTTTTAAGTTGTCGTACGATGTTCAAAGGACAAGAACGAATTCATTAGGTTTATTATGGAGTTTTAATGTTTCGTACGGTGATGTAAGGTGTTCTTAGAAGTTGTAACGCGTCGTACATTATTCTAAATTGATTTTCATGTTGCTAATGTCGCATACAGAGTCGTAACAAGTCGTTAGTGTTCGAACGATGTTCAAATGACTCGGACGAATTCAATAGGTTTATTATGGAGTTTGAAGTTTACATACGGTATTGTATGGTGTTGTTACGATTTGTAAGGAGTCCTACATTATAATAAATTGCTTTTCAAGGTTCTAATATGGCATACAGAGTCGTAATATGTTTTAAGTTGCCGTACGATGTTCAAAGGACACGAACGAATTCATTGGGTTTGTTATGGGGATTTAGTGTTTCGTACGGTGATGTAAGGTGTTCTTTGGAATTGTAACGGGTCCTACATTATACGAAATTGCTTTTCATGTTGCTAATGTCGCATACAGAGTCGTAACAAGTCGTGAGTGTTCGAACGATGTTCAAAGGACTCGGACGAATTCATTAGGTATATTATGGATTTTTAACTTTACTTACGGTATTGTAAGGTGTTGTTACAAATTGTAAGGAGTCATACATTATAATAAATTGCTTTTCAAGGTTCTAATATGGCATACAGAGTCGTAATACGTTTTAAGTTGTCGTACGATGTTCAAAGGACACGAACGAATTCATTAGGTTTATTATGGAGTTTAATGTTTCATACATGATGTAAGGTGGTCTTAGAAGTTGTAACGGGTCCTACATTATTCTAAATTGCTTTTCATGTTGCTAATGTCGCATACAGAGTCGTAAGAAGTCGTGAGTGTTCGAACGATGTTCAAATGACTCGGACGAATTCAATAGGTTTATTATGGAGTTTGAAGTTTACATACGGTATTGTATGGTGTTGTTTCGATTTGTAAGGAGTCCTACATTATAATAAAGTGCTTTTCAAGGTTCTAAAATGGCATACAGAGTCGTAATATGTTTTAAGTTGTCGTACAATGTTCAAAGGACACGAACGAATTCATTAGGTTTATTATGGAGTTTTAATGTTTCGTACGGTGATGTAAGGTGTTCTTAGAATTTGTAACGGGTCCTACATTATTCTAAATTGCTTTTCATGTTGCTAATGTCGCATACAGAGTCGTAAAAAGTCGTGAGTGTTCGAACGATGTTCAAATGACTCGGATGAATTCAATAGGTTTATTATGGAGTTTGAAGTTTACATACGGTATTGTATGGTGTTGTTACGATTTGAAAGGAGTCCTACATTATAATAAAGTGCTTTTCAAGGTTCTAATATGGAATACAGAGTCGTAATATGTTTTAAGTTGCCGTACGATTTTCAAAGGACACGAACGAATTCATTAGGTTTGTTATGGGGATTTAGTGTTTCGTACGGTGATGTAAGGTGTTCTTTGGAATTGTAACGGGTCCTACATTATTCTAAATTGCTTTTCATGTTGCTAATGTCGCATACAGAGTCGTAACTAGTCGTGAGTGTTCGAACGATGTTCAAAGGACTCGGACGAATTCATTAGGTATATTATGGATTTTTAAGTTTACTTACGGTATTGTAAGGTGTTGTTACAAATTGTAAGGAGTCATACATTATAATAAATTGCTTTTCAAGATTCTAATATGGCATACAGAGTCTTAATACGTTTTAAGTTGTCGTACGATGTTCAATGGACACGAACGAATTCATTAGGTTTATTATGGAGTTTAATGTTTTGTACGGTGATGTAAGGTGTCCTTAGAAGTTGTAACGCGTCCTACATTATTCTAAATTGCTTTTCATGTTGCTAATGTCGCATACAGAGTCGTAACAAGTCGTGAGTGTTTGAACGATGTTCAAATGACTCTGACGAATTCAATAGGTTTATTATGGAGATTGAAGTTTACATACGGTATTGTATGGTGTTGTTACGATTTGAAAGGAGTCCTACATTATAATAAATTGCTTTTCAAGGTTCTAATATGGCATACAGAGTCGTAATATGTTTTAAGTTGTCGTACGATGTTCAAAGGACAAGAACGAATTCATTAGGTTTATTATGGAGTTTTAATGTTTCGTACGGTGATGTAAGGTGTTCTTAGAAGTTGTAACGGGTCGTACATTATTCTAAATTGCTTTTCATGTTGCTAATGTCGCATACAGAGTCGTAACAAGTCGTGAGTGTTCGAACGATGTTCAAATGACTCGGACGAATTCAGTAGGTTTATTATGGACTTTGAAGTTTACATACGGTATTGTATGGTGTTGTTACGATTTGTAAGGAGTCCTACATTATAATAAATTGCTTTTCAAGGTTCTAATATGGCATACAGAGTCGTAATATGTTTTAAGTTGTCGTACGATGTTCAAAGGACAAGAACGAATTCATTAGGTTTATTATGGAGTTTTAATGTTTCGTACGGTGATGTAAGGTGTTCTTAGAAGTTGTAACGGGTCCTACATTATTCTAAATTGCTTTTCATGTTGCTAATGTCGCATACAGAGTCGTAACAAGTCGTGAGTGTTCGAACGATGTTCAAATGACTCGGACGAATTCAATAGGTTTATTATGGAGTTTGAAGTTTACATACGGTATTGTATGGTGTTGTTACAATTTGTAAGGAGTCCTACATGATAATAAATTGCTTTTAAAGGTTCTATATTGGCATATAGAGTCGTAATATGTTTTAAGTTTCCGTACGATGTTCAAAGGACACGAACGAATTCATTAGGTTTATTATGGAGTTTTAATGTTTCGTACGGTGATGTAAGGTGTTCTTAGAAGTTGTAACGGGTCCTACATTATTCTACATTGCTTTTCATGTTGCTAATGTCGCATACAGAGTCGTAACAAGTCCTGAGTGTTCGTACGATGTTCAAAGGACTCGGACGAATTCATTAGGTTTATTATGGGGTTTTAAGTTACATACGGTATTGTAAGGTGTTGTTACGATTTGTAAGGAGACCTACAATATAATAAATTGCTTTTCAAGGTTCTAATATGGCATACAAAGTCGTAATATGTTTTAAGTTATCGTACGATGTTTAAAGGACACGAACGAATTCATTAGGTTTATTATGGAGTTGTAATGTTTCGTACTTTGATGTAAGGTGTTCTTAGAATTTGTAACGGGTCCTACATTATTCTAAATTTCTTATCATGTTACTAATGTCGCATACAGAGTCGTAACAAGTCCTGAGTGTTCGTACGATGTTCAAAGGACTCGGACGAATTCATTAGGTTTACTATGGAGTTTTAAGTTACATACGGTATTGTAAGGTGTTTTTACGATTTGTAAGCAGTCCTACATTATAATAAATTGCTTTTCAAGGTTCTAATATGGCATACAGAGTCGTAATATGTTTTAAGTTTTCGTACGATGTTCAAATGACTCGGCTGAATTCATTAGGTTTTCTTATGTAGTGTTAATGTTTCGTACGGTGATGTAAGGTGTACTTAGAAGTTGTAACGCGTCCTACATTATTCTAAATTGCTTTTCATGTTGCTAATGTCGCGTACAGAGTCGTAACAAGTCGTGAGTGTTCGAACGATGTTCAAATGACTCGGACGAATTCAATAGGTTTATTATGGAGTTTGAAGTTTACATACGGTATTGTATGGTGTTGTTACGATTTGTAAGGAGTCCTACATTATAATAAAGTGCTTTTCAAGGTTCAAATATGGAATACAGAGTCGTAATATGTTTTAAGTTGTCGTACGATGTTCAAAGGACACGAACGAATTCATTAGGTTTATTATGGAGTTTTAATGTTTCGTACTGTGATGTAAGGTTTTCTTAGAAGTTGTAACGGGTCCTACGTTATTCTAAATTGCTTTTCATGTTGCTAATGTCGCGTACAGAGTCGTAACAAGTCGTGAGTGTTCGAACGATGTTCCAATGACTCGGACGAATTCAATAGGTATATTATGGATTTTTAAGTTTACTTACGGTACTGTAAGGTGTTGTTAAAATTTGTAAGGAGTCCTACATGATAATAAATTGCTTTTCAAGGTTCTAATTTGGCATACAGAGTCGTAATATGTTTTAAGTTTCCGTACGATGTTCAAAGGACACGAACGAATTCATTAGGTTTATTATGGAGTTTTAATGTTTCGTACGGTGATGTTAGGTGTTCTTAGAAGTTGTAACGGGTCCTACACTATTCTAAATTGCTTTTCATGTTGCTAATGTCGCATACAGAGTCGTAACAAGTCCTGAGTGTTCGTACGATGTTCAAAGGACTCGGACGAATTCATTAGGTTTATTATGGAGTTTTAAGTTACATACGGTATTGTAAGGTGTTTTTAAGATTTGTAAGGAGTCCTACATTATAATAAATTGCTTTTCAAGGTTCTAATATGGCATACAGAGTCGTAATATGTTTTAAGTTTTCGTACGATGTTCAAATGACTCGGCTGAATTCATTAGGTTTTCTTATGTAGTGTTAATGTTTCGTACGGTGATGTAAGGTGTACTTAGAAGTTGTAACGCGTCCTACATTATTCTAAATTGCTTTTCATGTTGCTAATGTCGCGTACAGAGTCGTAACAAGTCGTGAGTGTTCGAACGATGTTCAAATGACTCGGACGAATTCAATAGGTTTATTATGGAGTTTGAAGTTTACATACGGTATTGTATGGTGTTGTTACGATTTGTAAGGAGTCCTACATTATAATAAAGTGCTTTTCAAGGTTCAAATATGGAATACAGAGTCGTAATATGTTTTAAGTTGTCGTACGATGTTCAAAGGACACGAACGAATTCATTAGGTTTATTATGGAGTTTTAATGTTTCGTACTGTGATGTAAGGTTTTCTTAGAAGTTGTAACGGGTCCTACGTTATTCTAAATTGCTTTTCATGTTGCTAATGTCGCGTACAGAGTCGTAACAAGTCGTGAGTGTTCGAACGATGTTCCAATGACTCGGACGAATTCAATAGGTATATTATGGATTTTTAAGTTTACTTACGGTACTGTAAGGTGTTGTTAAAATTTGTAAGGAGTCCTACATGATAATAAATTGCTTTTCAAGGTTCTAATTTGGCATACAGAGTCGTAATATGTTTTAAGTTTCCGTACGATGTTCAAAGGACACGAACGAATTCATTAGGTTTATTATGGAGTTTTAATGTTTCGTACGGTGATGTAAGGTGTTCTTAGAAGTTGTAACGGGTCCTACACTATTCTAAATTGCTTTTCATGTTGCTAATGTCGCATACAGAGTCGTAACAAGTCCTGAGTGTTCGTACGATGTTCAAAGGACTCGGACGAATTCATTAGGTTTATTATGGAGTTTTAAGTTACATACGGTATTGTAAGGTGTTTTTAAGATTTGTAAGGAGTCCTACATTATAATAAATTGCTTTTCAAGGTTCTAATATGGCATACAGAGTCGTAATATGTTTTAAGTTTTCGTACGATGTTCAAATGACTCGGCTGAATTCATTAGGTTTTCTTATGTAGTGTTAATGTTTCGTACGGTGATGTAAGGTGTCCTTAGAAGTTGTAACGCGTCCTACATTATTCTAAATTGCTTTTCATGTTGCTAATGTCGCGTACAGAGTCGTAACAAGTCGTGAGTGTTCGAAGGATGTTCAAATGACTCGGACGAATTCAATAGGTTTATTATGGAGTTTGAAGTTTACATACGGTATTGTATGGTGTTGTTACGATTTGTAAGGAGTCCTACATTATAATAAATTGCTTTTCAAGGTTCTAATATGGCATACAGAGTCGTAATATGTTTTAAGTTGTTGTACGATGTTCAAAGGACACGAACGAATTCATTAGGTTTATTATGGAGTTTTAATGTTTCGTACGGTGATGTAAGGTTTTCTTAGAAGTTGTAACGGGTCCTACATTATTCTATATTGCTTTTCATGTAGCTAATGTCGCGTACAGAGTCGCAACAAGTCGTGAGTGTTCAAACGATGTTCCAATGACTCGGACGAATTCAATAGGTTTATTATGGAGTTTGAAGTTTACATACGGTATTGTATGGTGTTGTTACGATTTGTAAGGAGTCCTACATTATAATAAAGTGCTTTTCAAGGTTCTAATATGGAATACAGAGTCGTAATATGTTTTAATTTGCCATACGATGTTCAAAGGACACGAACGAATTCATTAGGTTTGTTATGGGGATTTAGTGTTTCGTACGGTGATGTAAGGTGTTCTTTGGAATTGTAACGGGTCCTACATTATTCTAAATTGCTTTTCATGTTGCTAATGTCGCATACAGAGTCGTAACAAGTCGTGAGTGTTCGAACGATGTTCAAAGGACTCGGACGAATTCATTAGGTATATTATGGATTTTTAAGTTTACTTACGGTATTGTAAGGTGTTGTTACAAATTGTAAGGAGTCATACATTATAATAAATTGCTTTTCAAGGTTCTAATATGGCATACAGAGTCGTAATACGTTTTAAGTTGTCGTACGATGTTCAAAGGACACCAACGAATTCATTAGGTTTATAATGGAGTTTTAATGTTTCGTACGTGATGTAAGGTGTTCTTAGAAGTTGTAACGGGTCCTACATTATTCTAAATTGCTTTTCATGTTGCTAATGTCGCATACAGAGTCGTAAAAAGTCGTGAGTGTTCGAACGATGTTCAAATGACTCGGACGAATTCAATAGGTTTATTATGGAGTTTGAAGTTTACATACGGTATTGTATGGTGTTGTTACGATTTGTAAGGAGTCCTACATTATAATAAATTGCTTTTCAAGGTTCTAATTTGGCATACAGAGTCGTAATATGTTTTAAGTTTCCGTACGATGTTCAAAGGACAAGAACGAATTCATTAGGTTTATTATGGAGTTTTAATGTTTCGTACGGTGATGTAAGGTGTTCTTAGAAGTTGTAACGGGTCCTACACTATTCTAAATTGCTTTTCATGTTGCTAATGTCGCATACAGAGTCGTAACAAGTCCTGAGTGTTCGTACGATGTTCAAAGGACTCGGACGAATTCATTAGGTTTATTATGGAGTTTTAAGTTACATACGGTATTGTAAGGTGTTGTTACGATTTGTAAGGAGACCTACATTATAATAAATTGCTTTTCAAGGTTCTAATATGGCATACAAAGTCGTAATATATTTTAAGTTGTCGTACGATGTTTAAAGGACACGAACGAATTCATTAGGTTTATTATGGAGTTTTAATGTTTCGTACTGTGATGTAATGTGTTCTTTGGAATTGTAACGGGTCCTACATTATTCTAAATTGCTTTTCATGTTGCTAATGTCGCATACAGAGTCGTAACAAGTCGTGAGTGTTCGAACGATGTTCAAAGGACTCGGACGAATTCAATAGGTTTATTATGGAGTTTGAAGTTTACATACGGTATTGTATGGTGTTGTTACGATTTGTAAGGAGTCCTACATTATAATAAATTGCTTTTCAAGGTTCTAATTTGGCATACAGAGTCGTAATATGTTTTAAGTTTCCGTACGATGTTCAAAGGACACGAACGAATTCATTAGGTTTATTATGGAGTTTTAATGTTTCGTACGGTGATGTAAGGTGTTCTTAGAAGTTGTAACGGGTCCTACACTATTCTAAATTGCTTTTCATGTTGCTAATGTCGCATACAGAGTCGTAACAAGTCCTGAGTGTTCGTACGATGTTCAAAGGACTCGGACGAATTCAATAGGTTTACTATGGAGTTTTAAGTTACATACGGTATTGTAAGGTGTTGTTACGATTTGTAAGGAGACCTACATTATAATAAATTGCTTTTCAAGGTTCTAATATGGCATACAAAGTCGTAATATATTTTAAGTTGTCGTACGATGTTCAAAGGACACGAACGAATTCATTAGGTTTATTATGGAGTTTTAATGTTTCGTACTGTGATGTAATGTGTTCTTTGGAATTGTAACGGGTCCTACATTATTCTAAATTGCTTTTCATGTTGCTAATGTCGCATACAGAGTCGTAACAAGTCGTGAGTGTTCGAACGATGTTCAAATGACTCGGATGAATTCATTAGGTATATTATGGAGTTTGAAGTTTACATACGGTATTGTATGGTGTTGTTACGATTTGTAAGGAGTCCTACATTATAATAAAGTGCTTTTCAAGGTTCTAAAATGGCATACAGAGTCGTAATATGTTTTAAGTTGTCGTACGATGTTCAAAGGACACGAACGAATTCATTAGGTTTATTATGGAGTTTTAATGTTTCGTACGGTGATGTAAGGTTTTCTTAGAAGTTGTAACGGGTCCTACATTATTCTAAATTGCTTTTCATGTTGCTAATGTCGCGTACAGAGTCGTAACAAGTCGTGAGTGTTCAAACGATGTTCCAATGACTCGGACGAATTCAATAGGTTTATTATGGAGTTTGAAGTTTACATACGGTATTGTATGGTGTTGTTACGATTTGTAAGGAGTCCTACAATATAATAAAGTGCTTTTCAAGGTTCTAATATGGAATACAGAGTCGTAATATGTTTTAAGTTTTCGTACGATGTTCAAATGACTCGGCTGAATTCATTAGGTTTTCTTATGTAGTGTTAATGTTTCGTACGGTGATGTAAGGTGTCCTTAGAAGTTGTAACGCGTCCTACATTATTCTAAATTGCTTTTCATGTTGCTAATGTCGCGTACAGAGTCGTAACAAGTCGTGAGTGTTCGAAGGATGTTCAAATGACTCGGACGAATTCAATAGGTTTATTATGGAGTTTGAAGTTTACATACGGTATTGTATGGTGTTGTTACGATTTGTAAGAAGTCCTACATTATAATAAATTGCTTTTCAAGGTTCTAATATGGCATACTGAGTCGTAATATGTTTTAAGTTGTTGTACGATGTTCAAAGGACACGAACGAATTCATTAGGTTTATTATGGAGTTTTAATGTTTCGTACGGTGATGTAAGGTTTTCTTAGAAGTTGTAACGGGTCCTACATTATTCTAAATTGCTTTTCATGTTGCTAATGTCGCGTACAGAGTCGCAACAAGTCGTGAGTGTTCAAACGATGTTCCAATGACTCGGACGAATTCAATAGGTTTATTATGGATTTTTAAGTTTACTTACGGTATTGTAAGGTGTTGTTACAAATTGTAAGGAGTCATACATTATAATAAATTGCTTTTCAAGGTTCTAATATGGCATACAGAGTCGTAATACGTTTTAAGTTGTCGTACGATGTTCAAAGGACACGAACGAATTCATTAGGTTTATAATGGAGTTTTAATGTTTCGTACGTGATGTAAGGTGTTCTTAGAAGTTGTAACGGGTCCTACATTATTCTAAATTGCTTTTCATGTTGCTAATGTCGCATACAGAGTCGTAAAAAGTCGTGAGTGTTCGAACGATGTTCAAATGACTCGGACGAATTCAATAGGTTTATTATGGAGTTTGAAGTTTACATACGGTATTGTATGGTGTTGTTACGATTTGTAAGGAGTCCTACATTATAATAAATTGCTTTTCAAGGTTCTAATTTGGCATACAGAGTCGTAATATGTTTTAAGTTTCCGTACGATGTTCAAAGGACACGAACGAATTCATTAGGTTTATTATGGAGTTTTAATGTTTCGTACGGTGATGTAAGGTGTTCTTAGAAGTTGTAACGGGTCCTACACTATTCTAAATTGCTTTTCATGTTGCTAATGTCGCATACAGAGTCGTAACAAGTCCTAGGTGTTCGTACGATGTTCAAAGGACTCGGACGAATTCATTAGGTTTATTATGGAGTTTTAAGTTACATACGGTATTGTAAGGTGTTGTTACGATTTGTAAGGAGACCTACATTATAATAAATTGCTTTTCAAGGTTCTAATATGGCATACAAAGTCGTAATATATTTTAAGTTGTCGTACGATGTTTAAAGGACACGAACGAATTCATTAGGTTTATTATGGAGTTTTAATGTTTCGTACTGTGATGTAATGTGTTCTTTGGAATTGTAACGGGTCCTACATTATTCTAAAGTGCTTTTCATGTTGCTAATGTCGCATACAGAGTCGTAACAAGTCGTGAGTGTTCGAACGATGTTCAAAGGACTAGGACGAATTCATTAGGTATATTATGGATTTTTAAGTTTACTTACGGTATTGTAAGGTGTTGTTACAAATTGTAAGGAGTCATACATTGTAATAAATTGCTTTTCAAGGTTCTAATATGGCATACAGAGTCGTAATACGTTTTAAGTTGTCGTACGATGTTCAAAGGACACGAACGAATTCATTAGGTTTATAATGGAGTTTTAATGTTTCGTACGTGATGTAAGGTGTTCTTAGAAGTTGTAACGGGTCCTACATTATTCTAAATTGCTTTTCATGTTGCTAATGTCGCATACAGAGTCGTAAAAAGTCGTGAGTGTTCGAACGATGTTCAAATGACTCGGACGAATTCAATAGGTTTATTATGGAGTTTTAAGTTACATACGGTATTGTAAGGTGTTGTTACGATTTGTAAGGAGACCTACATTATAATAAATTGCTTTTCAAGGTTCTAATATGGCATACAAAGTCGTAATATATTTTAAGTTGTCGTACGATGTTTAAAGGACACGAACGAATTCAATAGGTTTATTATGGAGTTTTAATGTTTCGTACTGTGATGTAAGGTGTTGTTAGAATTTGTAACGGGTCCTACATTATTCTAAATTGTTTATCATGTTACTAATGTCGCATATAGAGTCGTAACAAGTCCTGAGTGTTCGTACGATGTTCAAAGGACTCGGACGAATTCAATAGGTTTACTATGGAGTTTTAAGTTACATACGGTATTGTAAGGTGTTTTTACGATTTGTAAGGAGTCCTACATTATAATAAATTGCTTTTCAAGGTTCTAATATGGCATACAGAGTCGTAATATGTTTTAAGTTTTCGTACGATGTTCAAATGACTCGGCTGAATTCATTAGGTTTTCTTATGTAGTGTTAATGTTTCGTACGGTGATGTAAGGTGTCCTTAGAAGTTGTAACGCGTCCTACATTATTCTAAATTGCTTTTCATGTTGCTAATGTCGCGTACAGAGTCGTAACAAGTCGTGAGTGTTCGAACGATGTTCAAATGACTCGGACGAATTCAATAGGTTTATTATGGAGTTTGAAGTTTACATACGGTATTGTATGGTGTTGTTACGATTTGTAAGGAGTCCTACATTATAATAAAGTGCTTTTCAAGGTTCTAAAATGGCATACAGAGTCGTAATATGTTTTAAGTTGTCGTACGATGTTCAAAGGACACGAACGAATTCATTAGGTTTATTATGGAGTTTTAATGTTTCGTACGGTGATGTAAGGTTTTCTTAGAAGTTGTAACGGGTCCTACATTATTCTAAATTGCTTTTCATGTTGCTAATGTCGCGTACAGAGTCGTAACAAGTCGTGAGTGTTCAAACGATGTTCCAATGACTTGGACGAATTCAATAGGTTTATTATGGAGTTTGAAGTTTACATACGGTATTGTATGGTGTTGTTACGATTTGTAAGGAGTCCTACAATATAATAAAGTGCTTTTCAAGGTTCTAATATGGAATACAGAGTCGTAATATGTTTTAAGTTTTCGTACGATGTTCAAATGACTCGGCTGAATTCATTAGGTTTTCTTATGTAGTGTTAATGTTTCGTACGGTGATGTAAGGTGTCCTTAGAAGTTGTAACGCGTCCTACATTATTCTAAATTGCTTTTCATGTTGCTAATGTCGCGTACAGAGTCGTAACAAGTCGTGAGTGTTCGAAGGATGTTCAAATGACTCGGACGAATTCAATAGGTTTATTATGGAGTTTGAAGTTTACATACGGTATTGTATGGTGTTGTTACGATTTGTAAGGAGTCCTACATTATAATAAATTGCTTTTCAAGGTTCTAATATGGCATACAGAGTCGTAATATGTTTTAAGTTGTTGTACGATGTTCAAAGGACACGAACGAATTCATTAGGTTTATTATGGAGTTTTAATGTTTCGTACGGTGATGTAAGGTTTTCTTAGAAGTTGTAACGGGTCCTACATTATTCTAAATTGCTTTTCATGTTGCTAATGTCGCGTACAGAGTCGCAACAAGTCGTGAGTGTTCAAACGATGTTCCAATGACTCGGACGAATTCAATAGGTTTATTATGGAGTTTGAAGTTTACATACGGTATTGTATGGTGTTGTTACGATTTGTAAGGAGTCCTACATTATAATAAAGTGCTTTTCAAGGTTCTAATATGGAATACAGAGTCGTAATATGTTTTAATTTGCCATACGATGTTCAAAGGACACGAACGAATTCATTAGGTTTGTTATGGGGATTTAGTGTTTCGTACGGTGATGTAAGGTGTTCTTTGGAATTGTAACGGGTCCTGCATTATTCTAAATTGCTTTTCATGTTGCTAATGTCGCATACAGAGTCGTAACAAGTCGTGAGTGTTCGAACGATGTTCAAAGGATAGGACGAATTCATTAGGTATATTATGGATTTTTAAGTTTACTTACGGTATTGTAAGGTGTTGTTACAAATTGTAAGGAGTCATACATTGTAATAAATTGCTTTTCAAGGTTCCAATATGGCATACAGAGTCGTAATACGTTTTAAGTTGTCGTACGATGTTCAAAGGACACGAACGAATTCATTAGGTTTATAATGGAGTTTTAATGTTTCGTACGTGATGTAAGGTGTTCTTAGAAGTTGTAACGGGTCCTACATTATTCTAAATTGCTTTTCATGTTGCTAATGTCGCATACAGAGTCGTAAAAAGTCGTGAGTGTTCGAACGATGTTCAAATGACTCGGACGAATTCAATAGGTTTATTATGGAGTTTTAAGTTACATACGGTATTGTAAGGTGTTGTTACGATTTGTAAGGAGACCTACATTATAATAAATTGCTTTTCAAGGTTCTAATATGGCATACAAAGTCGTAATATATTTTAAGTTGTCGTACGATGTTTAAAGGACACGAACGAATTCAATAGGTTTATTATGGAGTTTTAATGTTTCGTACTGTGATGTAAGGTGTTGTTAGAATTTGTAACGGGTCCTACATTATTCTAAATTGTTTATCATGTTACTAATGTCGCATATAGAGTCGTAACAAGTCCTGAGTGTTCGTACGATGTTCAAAGGACTCGGACGAATTCAATAGGTTTACTATGGAGTTTTAAGTTACATACGGTATTGTAAGGTGTTTTTACGATTTGTAAGGAGTCCTACATTATAATAAATTGCTTTTCAAGGTTCTAATATGGCATACAGAGTCGTAATATGTTTTAAGTTTTCGTACGATGTTCAAATGACTCGGCTGAATTCATTAGGTTTTCTTATGTAGTGTTAATGTTTCGTACGGTGATGTAAGGTGTCCTTAGAAGTTGTAACGCGTCCTACATTATTCTAAATTGCTTTTCATGTTGCTAATGTCGCGTACAGAGTCGTAACAAGTCGTGAGTGTTCGAACGATGTTCAAATGACTCGTACGAATTCAATAGGTTTATTATGGAGTTTGAAGTTTACATACGGTATTGTATGGTGTTGTTACGATTTGTAAGGAGTCCTACATTATAATAAAGTGCTTTTCAAGGTTCTAAAATGGCATACAGAGTCGTAATATGTTTTAAGTTGTCGTACGATGTTCAAAGGACACGAACGAATTCATTAGGTTTATTATGGAGTTTTAATGTTTCGTACGGTGATGTAAGGTTTTCTTAGAAGTTGTAACGGGTCCTACATTATTCTAAATTGCTTTTCATGTTGCTAATGTCGCGTACAGAGTCGTAACAAGTCGTGAGTGTTCAAACGATGTTCCAATGACTTGGACGAATTCAATAGGTTTATTATGGAGTTTGAAGTTTACATACGGTATTGTATGGTGTTGTTACGATTTGTAAGGAGTCCTACAATATAATAAAGTGCTTTTCAAGGTTCTAATATGGAATACAGAGTCGTAATATGTTTTAAGTTTTCGTACGATGTTCAAATGACTCGGCTGAATTCATTAGGTTTTCTTATGTAGTGTTAATGTTTCGTACGGTGATGTAAGGTGTCCTTAGAAGTTGTAACGCGTCCTACATTATTCTAAATTGCTTTTCATGTTGCTAATGTCGCGTACAGAGTCGTAACAAGTCGTGAGTGTTCGAACGATGTTCAAATGACTCGGACGAATTCAATAGGTTTATTATGGAGTTTGAAGTTTACATACGGTATTGTATGGTGTTGTTACGATTTGTAAGGAGTCCTACATTATAATAAAGTGCTTTTCAAGGTTCTAAAATGGCATACAGAGTCGTAATATGTTTTAAGTTGTCGTACGATGTTCAAAGGACACGAACGAATTCATTAGGTTTATTATGGAGTTTTAATGTTTCGTACGGTGATGTAAGGTTTTCTTAGAAGTTGTAACGGGTCCTACATTATTCTAAATTGCTTTTCATGTTGCTAATGTCGCGTACAGAGTCGTAACAAGTCGTGAGTGTTCAAACGATGTTCCAATGACTTGGACGAATTCAATAGGTTTATTATGGAGTTTGAAGTTTACATACGGTATTGTATGGTGTTGTTACGATTTGTAAGGAGTCCTACAATATAATAAAGTGCTTTTCAAGGTTCTAATATGGAATACAGAGTCGTAATATGTTTTAAGTTTTCGTACGATGTTCAAATGACTCGGCTGAATTCATTAGGTTTTCTTATGTAGTGTTAATGTTTCGTACGGTGATGTAAGGTGTCCTTAGAAGTTGTAACGCGTCCTACATTATTCTAAATTGCTTTTCATGTTGCTAATGTCGCGTACAGAGTCGTAACAAGTCGTGAGTGTTCGAAGGATGTTCAAATGACTCGGACGAATTCAGTAGGTTTATTATGGAGTTTGAAGTTTACATACGGTATTGTATGGTGTTGTTACGATTTGTAAGGCGTCCTACATTATAATAAATTGCTTTTCAAGGTTCTAATATGGCATACAGAGTCGTAATATGTTTTAAGTTGTTGTACGATGTTCAAAGGACACGAACGAATTCATTAGGTTTATTATGGAGTTTTAATGTTTCGTACGGTGATGTAAGGTTTTCTTAGAAGTTGTAACGGGTCCTACATTATTCTAAATTGCTTTTCATGTTGCTAATGTCGCGTACAGAGTCGCAACAAGTCGTGAGTGTTCAAACGATGTTCCAATGACTCGGACGAATTCAATAGGTTTATTATGGAGTTTGAAGTTTACATACAGTATTGTATGGTGTTGTTACGATTTGTAAGGAGTCCTACATTATAATAAAGTGCTTTTCAAGGTTCTAATATGGAATACAGAGTCGTAATATGTTTTAATTTGCCATACGATGTTCAAAGGACACGAACGAATTCATTAGGTTTGTTATGGGGATTTAGTGTTTCGTACGGTGATGTAAGGTGTTCTTTGGAATTGTAACGGGTCCTACATTATTCTAAATTGCTTTTCATGTTGCTAATGTCGCATACAGAGTCGTAACAAGTCGTGAGTGTTCGAACGATGTTCAAAGGACTCGGACGAATTCATTAGGTATATTATGGATTTTTAAGTTTACTTACGGTATTGTAAGGTGTTGTTACAAATTGTAAGGAGTCATACATTATAATAAATTGCTTTTCAAGGTTCTAATATGGCATACAGAGTCGTAATACGTTTTAAGTTGTCGTACGATGTTCAAAGGACACGAACGAATTCATTAGGTTTATAATGGAGTTTTAATGTTTCGTACGTGATGTAAGGTGTTCTTAGAAGTTGTAACGGGTCCTACATTATTCTAAATTGCTTTTCATGTTGCTAATGTCGCATACAGAGTCGTAAAAAGTCGTGAGTGTTCGAACGATGTTCAAATGACTCGGACGAATTCAATAGGTTTATTATGGAGTTTGAAGTTTACATACGGTATTGTATGGTGTTGTTACGATTTGTAAGGAGTCCTACAATATAATAAAGTGCTTTTCAAGGTTCTAATATGGAATACAGAGTCGTAATATGTTTTAAGTTTTCGTACGATGTTCAAATGACTCGGCTGAATTCATTAGGTTTTCTTATGTAGTGTTAATGTTTCGTACGGTGATGTAAGGTGTCCTTAGAAGTTGTAACGCGTCCTACATTATTCTAAATTGCTTTTCATGTTGCTAATGTCGCGTACAGAGTCGTAACAAGTCGTGAGTGTTCGAAGGATGTTCAAATGACTCGGACGAATTCAGTAGGTTTATTATGGAGTTTGAAGTTTACATACGGTATTGTATGGTGTTGTTACGATTTGTAAGGCGTCCTACATTATAATAAATTGCTTTTCAAGGTTCTAATATGGCATACAGAGTCGTAATATGTTTTAAGTTGTTGTACGATGTTCAAAGGACACGAACGAATTCATTAGGTTTATTATGGAGTTTTAATGTTTCGTACGGTGATGTAAGGTTTTCTTAGAAGTTGTAACGGGTCCTACATTATTCTAAATTGCTTTTCATGTTGCTAATGTCGCGTACAGAGTCGCAACAAGTCGTGAGTGTTCAAACGATGTTCCAATGACTCGGACGAATTCAATAGGTTTATTATGGAGTTTGAAGTTTACATACAATATTGTATGGTGTTGTTACGATTTGTAAGGAGTCCTACATTATAATAAAGTGCTTTTCAAGGTTCTAATATGGAATACAGAGTCGTAATATGTTTTAATTTGCCATACGATGTTCAAAGGACACGAACGAATTCATTAGGTTTGTTATGGGGATTTAGTGTTTCGTACGGTGATGTAAGGTGTTCTTTGGAATTGTAACGGGTCCTACATTATTCTAAATTGCTTTTCATGTTGCTAATGTCGCATACAGAGTCGTAACAAGTCGTGAGTGTTCGAACGATGTTCAAAGGACTCGGACGAATTCATTAGGTATATTATGGATTTTTAAGTTTACTTACGGTATTGTAAGGTGTTGTTACAAATTGTAAGGAGTCATACATTATAATAAATTGCTTTTCAAGGTTCTAATATGGCATACAGAGTCGTAATACGTTTTAAGTTGTCGTACGATGTTCAAAGGACACGAACGAATTCATTAGGTTTATAATGGAGTTTTAATGTTTCGTACGTGATGTAAGGTGTTCTTAGAAGTTGTAACGGGTCCTACATTATTCTAAATTGCTTTTCATGTTGCTAATGTCGCATACAGAGTCGTAAAAAGTCGTGAGTGTTCGAACGATGTTCAAATGACTCGGACGAATTCAATAGGTTTATTATGGAGTTTGAAGTTTACATACGGTATTGTATGGTGTTGTTACGATTTGTAAGGAGTCCTACATTATAATAAATTGCTTTTCAAGGTTCTAATTTGGCATACAGAGTCGTAATATGTTTTAAGTTTCCGTACGATGTTCAAAGGACACGAACGAATTCATTAGGTTTATTATTGAGTTTTAATGTTTCGTACGGTGATGTAAGGTGTTCTTAGAAGTTGTAACGGGTCCTACACTATTCTAAATTGCTTTTCATGTTGCTAATGTCGCATACAGAGTCGTAACAAGTCCTGAGTGTTCGTACGATGTTCAAAGGACTCGGACGAATTCATTAGGTTTATTATGGAGTTTTAAGTTACATACGGTATTGTAAGGTGTTGTTACGATTTGTAAGGAGACCTACATTATAATAAATTGCTTTTCAAGGTTCTAATATGGCATACAAAGTCGTAATATATTTTAAGTTGTCGTACGATGTTTAAAGGACACGAACGAATTCATTAGGTTTATTATGGAGTTTTAATGTTTCGTACTGTGATGTAATGTGTTCTTTGGAATTGTAACGGGTCCTACATTATTCTAAATTGCTTTTCATGTTGCTAATGTCGCATACAGAGTCGTAACAAGTCGTGAGTGTTCGAACGATGTTCAAAGGACTAGGACGAATTCATTAGGTATATTATGGATTTTTAAGTTTAGTTACGGTATTGTAAGGTGTTGTTACAAATTGTAAGGAGTCATACATTGTAATAAATTGCTTTTCAAGGTTCTAATATGGCATACAGAGTCGTAATACGTTTTAAGTTGTCGTACGATGTTCAATGGACACGAACGAATTCATTAGGTTTATAATGGAGTTTTAATGTTTCGTACGTGATGTAAGGTGTTCTTAGAAGTTGTAACGGGTCCTACATTATTCTAAATTGCTTTTCATGTTGCTAATGTCGCATACAGAGTCGTAAAAAGTCGTGAGTGTTCGAACGATGTTCAAATGACTCGGACGAATTCAATAGGTTTATTATGGAGTTTTAAGTTACATACGGTATTGTAAGGTGTTGTTACGATTTGTAAGGAGACCTACATTATAACAAATTGCTTTTCAAGGTTCTAATATGGCATACAAAGTCGTAATATATTTTAAGTTGTCGTACGATGTTTAAAGGACACGAACGAATTCAATAGGTTTATTATGGAGTTTTAATGTTTCGTACTGTGATGTAAGGTGTTGTTAGAATTTGTAACGGGTCCTACATTATTCTAAATTGTTTATCATGTTACTAATGTCGCATACAGAGTCGTAACAAGTCCTGAGTGTTCGTACGATGTTCAAAGGACTCGGACGAATTCAATAGGTTTACTATGGAGTTTTAAGTTACATACGGTATTGTAAGGTGTTTTTACGATTTGTAAGGAGTCCTACATTATAATAAATTGCTTTTCAAGGTTCTAATATGGCATACAGAGTCGTAATATGTTTTAAGTTTTCGTACGATGTTCAAATGACTCGGCTGAATTCATTAGGTTTTCTTATGTAGTGTTAATGTTTCGTACGGTGATGTAAGGTGTCCTTAGAAGTTGTAACGCGTCCTACATTATTCTAAATTGCTTTTCATGTTGCTAATGTCGCGTACAAAGTCGTAACAAGTCGTGAGTGTTCGAACGATGTTCAAATGACTCGGACGAATTCAATAGGTTTATTATGGAGTTTGAAGTTTACATACGGTATTGTATGGTGTTGTTACGATTTGTAAGGAGTCCTACATTATAATAAAGTGCTTTTCAAGGTTCTAAAATGGTATACAGAGTCGTAATATGTTTTAAGTTGTCGTACGATGTTCAAAGGACACGAACGAATTCATTAGGTTTATTATGGAGTTTTAATGTTTTGTACGGTGATGTAAGGTTTTCTTAGAAGTTGTAACGGGTCCTACATTATTCTAAATTGCTTTTCATGTTGCTAATGTCGCGTACAGAGTCGTAACAAGTCGTGAGTGTTCAAACGATGTTCCAATGACTCGGACGAATTCAATAGGTTTATTATGGAGTTTGAAGTTTACATACGGTATTGTATGGTGTTGTTACGATTTGTAAGGAGTCCTACAATATAATAAAGTGCTTTTCAAGGTTCTAATATGGAATACAGAGTCGTAATATGTTTTAAGTTGCCATACGATGTTCAAAGGACACGAACGAATTCATTAGGTTTGTTATGGGGATTTAGTGTTTCGTACGGTGATGTAAGGTGTTCTTTGGAATTGTAACGGGTCCTACATTATTCTAAATTGCTTTTCATGTTGCTAATGTCGCATACAGAGTCGTAACAAGTCGTGAGTGTTCGAACGATGTTCAAAGGACTAGGACGAATTCATTAGGTATATTATGGAGTTTGAAGTTTACATACGGTATTGTATGGTGTTGTTACGATTTGTAAGGAGTCCTACATTATAATAAAGTGCTTTTCAAGGTTCTAAAATGGCATACAGAGTCGTAATATGTTTTAAGTTGCCGTACGATGTTCAAAGGACAAGAACGAATTCATTAGGTTTATTATGGAGTTTTAATGTTTCGTACTGTGATGTAAGGTTTTCTTAGAAGTTGTAACGGGTCCTACGTTATTCTAAATTGCTTTTCATGTTGCTAATGTCGCGTACAGAGTCGTAACAAGTCGTGAGTGTTCGAACGATGTTCCAATGACTCGGACGAATTCAATAGGTATATTATGGATTTTTAAGTTTACTTACGGTATTGTAAGGTGTTGTTACGATTTGTAAGGAGTCCTACATTATAATAAATTGCTTTTCAAGGTTCTAATATGGCATACAGAGTCGTAATATGTTTTAAGTTTTCGTACGATGTTCAAATGACTCGGCTGAATTCATTAGGTTTTCTTATGTAGTGTTAATGTTTCGTACGGTGATGTAAGGTGTCCTTAGAAGTTGTAATGCGTCCTACATTATTCTAAATTGCTTTTCATGTTGCTAATGTCGCATACAGAGTCGTAACAAGTCGTGAGTGTTCGAACGATGTTCAAATGACTCGGACGAATTCAATAGGTTTATTATGGAGATTGAAGTTTACATACGGTATTGTATGGTGTTGTTACGATTTGTAAGGAGTCCTACTTTATAATAAATTGCTTTTCAAGGTTCTAATATGGCATACAGAGTCGTAATATGTTTTAAGTTGCCGTACGATGTTCAAAGGACACGAACGAATTCATTAGGTTTATTATGGAGTTTTAATGTTTCGTACGGTGATGTAAGGTGTTCTTAGAAGTTGTAACGGGTCCTACATTATTCTAAATTTCTTTTCATGTTGCTAATGTCGCATACAGTGCCGTAACAAGTCGTGAGTGTTCGAACGATGTTCAAATGAATCGGACGAATTCAATAGGTTTATTATGGAGTTTGAAGTTTACATACGGTATTGTATGGTGTTGTTACGATTTGTAAGGAGTCCTACATTATAATAAAGTGCTTTTCAAGGTTCTAAAATGGCATACAGAGTCGTAATATGTTTTAAGTTGCCGTACGATGTTCAAAGGACAAGAACGAATTCATTAGGTTTATTATGGAGTTTTAATGTTTCGTACGGTGATGTAAGGTGTTCTTAGAAGTTGTAACGGGTCCTACATTATTCTAAATTGCTTTTCATGTTGCTAATGTCACATACAGAGTCGTAACAAGTCGTGAGTGTTCGAACGATGTTCAAATGACTCGGACGAATTCAATAGGTTTATTATGGAGTTTGAAGTTTACATACGGTATTTTCTGGTGTTGTTACGATTTGTAAGGAGTCATACATTAAAATAAAGTGCTTTTCAAGGTTCTAATATGGCATACAGAGTCGTAATACATTTTAAGTTGTCGTACGAAGTTCAAAGGCCACGAACGAATTCATTAGGTTTATTATGAAGTTTTAATGTTTCGTACGTGATGTAAGGTGTTCTTAGAAGTTGTAACGGGTCCTACATTATTCTAAATTGCTTTTCATGTTGCTAATGTCGCATATAGAGTCGTAAGAAGTCGTGAGTGTTCGAACAATGTTCAAATGACTCGGACGAATTCAATAGGTTTATTATGGAGTTTGAAGTTTACATACGGTATTTTCTGGTGTTGTTACGATTTGTATGGGGTCATACATTATAATAAAGTGCTTTTCAAGGTTCTAATATGGCATACAGAGTCGTAATACGTTTTAAGTTGTCGTACGATGTTCAAAGGACACGAACGAATTCATTAGGTTTATTATGGAGTTTTAATGTTTCGTACGTGATGTAAGGTGTTCTTAGAAGTTGTAACAGGTCCTACATTATTCTAAATTGCTTTTCATGTTGCTAATGTCGCATACGGAGTCGTAACAAGTCGTGAGTGTTCGAACGATGTTCAAATGACTCAGACGAATTCAATAGGTTTATTATGGAGTTTGAAGTTTACATACGGTATTGTATTGTGTTGTTACGATTTGTAAGGAGTCCTACATTATAATAAAGTGCTTTTCACGGTTCTAAAATGGCATACAGAGTCGTAATATGTTTTAAGTTGTCGTACGATGTTCAAAGGACACGAACGAATTCATTAGGTTTATTATGGAGTTTTAATGTTTCGTACGGTGATGTAAGGTGTTCTTAGAATTTGTAACGGGTCCTACATTATTCTAAATTGCTTTTCATGTTACTAATGTCGCATACAGAGTCGTAACAAGTCCTGAATGTTCGTACGATGTTCAAAGGACTCGGACGAATTCACTAGGTTTATTATGGAGTTTTAAGTTACATACGGTATTGTAAGGTGCTTTTACGATTTGTAAGGAGTCCTACATTATAATAAATTGCTTTTTAAAGTTCTAATATGGCATACAGAGTCGTAATATGTTTTAAGTTTTCGTACGATGTTCAAATGACTCGGCTGAATTCATTAGGTTTTCTTATGTAGTTTCAATGTTTCGTACGGTGATGTAAGGTGTCCTTAGAAGTTATAACGCGTCCTACATTATTCTAAATTGCTTTTCATGTTGCTAATGTTGCATACAGAGTCGTAACAAGTCGTGAGTGTTCGAACGATGTTCAAAAGAGTCGGACGAATTCAATAGGTTTATTATGGAGTTTGAAGTTTACATACGGTATTGTATGGTGTTGTTACGATTTGTAAGGAGTCTTATGTTAAAATAAATTGCTTTTCAAGGTTCTAATATGGCATACAGAGTCGTAATATGTTTTAAGTTGCCGTACGATGTTCAAAGGACACGAACGAATTCATTACGTTTATTATGGAGTTTTAATGTTTCATACGGTGGTGTAAGGTGTTCTTAGAAGTTGTAACGGGTCCTACATTATTCTAAATTGCTTTTCATGTTGCTAATGTCGCATACAGAGTCGTAACAAGTCGTGAGTGTTCGAACGATGTTCAAAGGACTTGGACGAATTCATTAGGTATATTATGGATTTTTGAGTTTACTTACGGTATTGTAAGGTGTTGTTACAGTTTGTAAGGAGTCCTACATTATAATAAATTGCTTTTCAAGGTTCTAATATGGCATACAGACTCGTAATATGTTTTAAGTTTCCGTACGATGTTCAAAGGACACGAACAAATTCATTAGGTTTATTATGGAGTTTTAATGTTTCGTACGTGATGTAAGGTGTTCTTAGAAGTTGTAACGGGTCCTACATTATTCTAAATTGCTTTTCATGTTGCTAATGTCGCATACAGAGTCGTAACAAGTCGTGAGTGTTCGATCGATGTTCAAATGACTCGGACGAATTCAATAGGTTTATTATGGAGTTTGAAGTTTACATACGGTATTGTATGGTGTTGTTACGATTTGTAAGGAGTCCTACATTATAATAAAGTGCTTTTCAAGGTTCTAAAATGGCATACAGAGTCGTAATATGTTTTAAGTTGTCGTACGATGTTCAAAGGACACGAACGAATTCATTAGGTTTATTATGGAGTTTTAATGTTTCGTACTGTGATGTAAGGTGTTCTTAGAATTTGTAACGGGTCCTACATTATTCTAAATTGCTTTTCAAGTTACTAATGTCGCATATAGAGTCGTAACAAGTCCTGAATGTTCGTACGATGTTCAAAGGACTCGGACGAATTCACTAGGTTTATTATGGAGTTTTAAGTTACATACGGTATTGTAAGGTGCTTTTACGATTTGTAAGGAGTCCTACATTATAATAAATTGCTTTTTAAGGTTCTAATATGGCATATAGAGTCGTAATATGTTTTAAGTTTTCGTACGATGTTCAAATGACTCGGCTGAATTCATTAGGTTTTCTTATGTAGTTTTAATGTTTCGTACGGTGATGTAAGGTGTCCTTAGAAGTTGTAACGCGTCCTACATTATTCTAAATTGTTTTTCATGTTGCTAATGTCGCATACAGAGTCGTAACAAGTCGTGACTGTTCGAACGATGTTCAAAAGACTCGGAGGAATTCAATAGGTTTATTATGGAGTTTGAAGTTTACATACGGTATTGTATGGTGTTGTTACGATTTGTAAGGAGTCCTACATTATAATAAATTGCTTTTCAAGGTTCTAATATGGCATACAGAGTCGTAATATGTTTTAAGTTGCCGTACGATGTTCAAAGGACACGAACAAATTCATTAAGTTTATTATGGAGTTTTAATGTTTCATACTGTGATGTAAGGTGTTCTTAGAAGTTGTAACGGGTCCTACATTATTCTAAATTGCTTTTCATGTTGCTAATGTCGCATACAGTGTCGTAACAAGTCGTGAGTGTTCGAACGATGTTCAAATGACTCGGACGAATTCAATAGGTTTATTATGGAGTTTGAAGTTTACAAACGGTATTGTATGGTGTTGTTACGATTTGTAAGGAGTCCTACATTATAATAAAGTGCTTTTCAAGGTTCTAAAATGGCATACAGAGTCGTAATATGTTTTAAGTTGCCGTACGATGTTCAAAGGACAAGAACGAATTCATTAGGTTTATTATGGAGTTTTAATGTTTCGTACGTGATGTAAGGTGTTCTTAGAAGTTGTAACGGGTCCTACAATATTCTAAATTGCTTTTCATGTTGCTAATGTCGCATACAGAGTCGTAACAAGTCGTGAGTGTTCGAACGATGTTCAAATGACTCGGACGAATTCAATAGGTTTATTATGGAGTTTGAAGTTTACATACGGTATTTTATGGTGTTGTTACGATTTGTAAGGAGTCCTACATTATAATAAAGTGCTTTTCAAGGTTCTAATATGGAATACAGAGTCGTAATATGTTTTAAGTTGCCGTACGATGTTCAAAGGACACGAACGAATTCATTAGGTTTGTTATGGGGATTTAGTGTTTCGTACGGTGATGTAAGGTGTTCTTTGGAATTGTAACGAGTCCTACATTATTCTAAATTGCTTTTCATGTTGCTAATGTCGCATACAGAGTCGTAAGAAGTCGTGAGTGTTCGAACGATGTTCAAAGGACTCGGACGAATTCATTAGGTATATTATGGATTTTTAAGTTTACTTACGGTATTGTAAGGTGTTGTTACAAATTGTAAGGAGTCATACATTATAATAAATTGCTTTTCAAGGTTCTAATATGGCATACAGAGTCGTAATACGTTTTAAGTTGTCGTACGAAGTTCAAAGGACACGAACGAATTCATTAGGTTTATTATGGAGTTTTAATATTTCGTACGTGATGTAAGGTGTTCTTAGAAGTTGTAACGGGTCCTACAATATTCTAAATTGCTTTTCATGTTGCTAATATCGCATACAGAGTCGTAACAAGTCGTGAGTGTTCGAACGATGTTCAAATGACTCGGACGAATTCAATAGGTTTATTATGGAGTTTGAAGTTTACCTACGGTATTGTATGGTGTTGTTACGATTTGTAAGGAGTCCTACATTATAATAAAGTGCTTTTCAAGGTTCTAAAATGGCATACAGAGTCGTAATATGTTTTAAGTTGTCGTACGATGTTCAAAGGACACGAACGGATTCATTAGGTTTATTATGGAGTTTTAATGTTTCGTACAGTGATGTAAGGTGTTCTTAGAATTTGTAACGGGTCCTACATTATTCTAAATTGCTTATCATGTTACTAATGTCGCATACAGAGTCGTAACAAGTCCTGAGTGTTCGTACGATGTTCAAAGGACTCGGATGAACTCATTAGGTTTATTATGGAGTTTTAAGTTACATACGGTATTGTAAGGTGTTTTTACGATTTGTAAGGAGTCCTACATTATAATAAATTGCTTTTCAAGGTTCTAATATGGCATATAGAGTCGTAATATGTTTTAAGTTTTCGTACGATGTTCAAATGACTCGGCTGAATTCATTAGGTTTTCTTATGTAGTGTTAATGTTTCGTACGGTGATGTAAGGTGTCCTTAGAAGTTGTAACGCGCCCTACATTATTCTAAATTGCTTTTCATGTTGCTAATGTCGCATACAGAGTCGTAACAAGTCGTGAGTGTTCGAACGATGTTCAAATGACTCGGACGAATTCAATAGGTTTATTATGGAGTTTGAAGTTTACATACGGTATTGTATGGTGTTGTTACGATTTGTAAGGAGTCCTACATTATTATAAAGTGCTTTTAAAGGTTCTATAATGGCATACAGAGTCGTAATATGTTTTAAGTTTCCGTACGAAGGTCAAAGGACAAGAACGAATTCATTTGGTTTATTATGGAGTTTTAATGTTTCGTACGGTGATGTAAGGTGTTCTTAGAAGTTGTAACGGGTCCTACATTATTTTAAATTGCTTTTCATGTTGCTAATGTCGCAATAGAGTCGTAACAAGTCGTGAGTGTTCGAACGATGTTCAAATGACTCGGACGAATTCAATAGGTTTATTATGGAGTTTGAAGTTTACATACGGTATTGTATGGTGTTGTTACGATTTGTAAGGAGTCCTACATTATAATAAAGTGCTTTTAAAGGTTCTATAATGGCATACAGAGTCGTAATATGTTTTAAGTTGCCGTACGAAGGTCAAAGGACAAGAACGAATTCATTTGGTTTATTATGGAGTTTTAATGTTTCGTACGGTGATGTAAGGTGTTCTTAGAAGTTGTAACGGGTCCTACATTATTTTAAATTGCTTTTCATGTTGCTAATGTCGCAACAGAGTCGTAACAAGTCGTGAGTGTTCGAACGATGTTCAAATGACTCGGACGAATTCAATAGGTTTATTATGGAGTTTGAAGTTTACATACGGTATTGTATGGTGTTGTTACGATTTGTAAGGAGTCCTACATTATAATAAAGTGCTTTTAAAGGTTCTATAATGGCATACAGAGTCGTAATATGTTTTAAGTTGCCGTAAGAAGGTCAAAGGACAAGAACTAATTCATTAGGTTTATTATGGAGTTTTAATGTTTCGTACGGTGATGTAAGGTGTTCTTAGAAGTTGTAACGGGGCCTACATTATTCTAAATTACTTTTCATGTTGCTAATGTCGCATACAGAGTCGTAACAAGTCGTGAGTGTTCGAACGATGTTCAAATGACTCGGACGAATTCAATAGGTTTATTATGGAGTTTGAAGTTTACATACGGTATTGTATGGTGTTGTTACGATTAGTAAGGAGTCCTACATTATAATAAAGTGCTTTTCAAGGTTCTAAAATGGCATACAGAGTCGTAATATGTTTTAAGTTGCCGTACGATGTTCAAAGGACAAGAACGAATTCATTAGGTTTATTATGGAGTTTTAATGTTTCGTACGGTGATGTAAGGTGTTCTTAGAAGTTGTAACGGGTCCTACATTATTCTAAATTGCTTTTCATGTTGCTAATGTCGCATACAGAGTCGTAACAAGTCGTGAGTGTTCGAACGATGTTCAAATGACTCGGACGAATTCAATAGGTTTATTATGGAGTTTGAAGTTTACATACGGTATTTTATGGTGTTGTTACGATTTGTAAGGAGTCCTACATTATAATAAAGTGCTTTTCAAGGTTCTAATATGGAATACAAAGTCGTAATATGTTTTAAGTTGCCGTACGATGTTCAAAGGACACGAACGAATTCATTAGGTTTGTTATGGGGATTTAGTGTTTCGTACGGTGATGTAAGGTGTTCTTTGGAATTGTAACGAGTCCTACATTATTCTAAATTGCTTTTCATGTTGCTAATGTCGCATACAGAGTCGTAAGAAGTCGTGAGTGTTCGAACGATGTTCAAAGGACTCGGACGAATTCATTAGGTATATTATGGATTTTTAAGTTTACTTACGGTATTGTAAGGTGTTGTTACAAATTGTAAGGAGTCATACATTATAATAAATTGCTTTTCAAGGTTCTAATATGGCATACAGAGTCGTAATACGTTTTAAGTTGTCGTACGATGTTCAAAGGACACGAACGAATTCATTAGGTTTATTATGGAGTTTTAATATTTCGTAAGTGATGTAAGGTGTTCTTCGAAGTTGTAACGGGTCCTACATTATTCTAAATTGCTTTTCATGTTGCTAATATCGCATACAGAGTCGTAACAAGTCGTGAGTGTTCGAACGATGTTCAAATGACTCGGACGAATTCAATAGGTTTATTATGGAGTTTGAAGTTTACCTACGGTATTGTATGGTGTTGTTACGATTTGTAAGGAGTCCTACTTTATAATAAAGTGCTTTTCAAGGTTCTAAAATGGCATACAGAGTCGTAATATGTTTTAAGTTGTCGTACGATGTTCAAAGGACACGAACGGATTCATTAGGTTTATTATGGAGTTTTAATGTTTCGTACGGTGATGTAAGGTGTTCTTAGAATTTGTAACGGGTCCTACGTTATTCTAAATTGCTTATCATGTTACTAAAGTCGCATACAGAGTCGTAACAAGTCCTGAGTGTTCGTACGATGTTCAAAGGACTCGGATGAATTCATTAGGTTTATTATGGAGTTTTAAGTTACATACGGTATTGTAAGGTGTTTTTACGATTTGTAAGGAGTCCTACTTTATAATAAATTGCTTTTCAAGGTTCTAATATGGCATACAGAGTCGTAATATGTTTTAAGTTTTCGTACGATGTTCAAATGACTCGGCTGAATTCATTAGGTTTTCTTATGTAGTGTTAATGTTTCGTACGGTGATATAAGGTGTCCTTAGAAGTTGTAACGCGTCCTACATTATTCTAAATTGCTTTTCATGTTGCTAATGTCGCATACAGAGTCGTAACAAGTCGTGAGTGTTCGAACGATGTTCAAATGACTCGGACGAATTCAATAGGTTTATTATGGAGATTGAAGTTTACATACGGTGTTGTATAGTGTTGTTACGATTTGTAAGGAGTCCTACATTATAATAAATTGCTTTTCAAGGTTCTAATATGGCATACAGAGTCGTAATATGTTTTAAATTGGCGTACGATGTTCAATGGACACGAACGAATTCATTTGGTTTATTATGGAGTTTTAATGTTTCGTATGGTGATGTAAGGTGTTCTTAGAAGTTGTAACGGGTCCTACATTATTCTAAATTGCTTTTCATGTTGCTAATGTCGCATACAGAGTCGTAACAAGTCGTGAGTGTTCGAACGATGTTCAAATGACTCGGACGAATTCAATAGGTTTATTATGGAGTTTGAAGTTAACATACGGTATTGTATGGTGTTGTTACGATTTGTAAGGAGTCCTACATTATAATAAAGTGCTTTTCAAGGTTCTAAAATGGCATACAGAGTCGTAATATGTTTTAAGTTGCCGTACGATGTTCAAAGGACAAGAACGAATTCATTAGGTTTATTCGTACGGTGATGTAAGGTGTTCTTAGAAGTTGTAACGGGTCCTACAATATTCTAAATTGCTTTTCATGTTGCTAATGTCGCATACAGAGTCGTAACAAGTCGTGAGTGTTCGAACGATGTTCAAATGACTCGGACGAATTCAATAGGTTTATTATGGAGTTTGAAGTTTACATACGGTATTTTATGGTGTTGTTACGATTTGTAAGGAGTCCTACATTATAATAAAGTTCTTTTCAAGGTTCTAATATGGAATACAGAGTCGTAATATGTTTTAAGTTGCCGTACGATGTTCAAAGGGCACGAACGAATTCATTAGGTTTGTTATGGGGATTTAGTGTTTCGTACGGTGATGTAAGGTGTTCTTTGGAATTATAACGAGTCCTACATTATTCTAAATTGCTTTTCATGTTGCTAATGTCGCATATAGAGTCGTAAGAAGTCGTGAGTGTTCGAACGATGTTCAAAGGACTCGGACGAATTCATTAGGTATATTATGGATTTTTAAGTTTACTTACGGTATTGTAAGGTGTTGTTACAAATTGTAAGGAGTCATACATTATAATAAATTGCTTTTCAAGGTTCTAATATTGCATACAGAGTCGTAATACGTTTTAAGTTGTCGTACAATGTTCAAAGGACACGAACGGGTCCTACATTATTCTAAATTGCTTTTCATGTTGCTAATATCGCATACAGAGTCGTAACAAGTCGTGAGTGTTCGAACGATGTTCAAATGACTCGGACGAATACAATAGGTTTATTATGGAGTTTGAAGTTTACATACGGTATTGTATGGTGTTGTTACGATTTGTAAGGAGTCCTACATTATAATAAAGTGCTTTTCAAGGTTCTAAAATGGCATACAGAGTCGTAATATGTTTTAAGTTGCCGTACGATGTTCAAAGGACAAGAACGAATTCATTAGGTTTATTATGGAGTTTTAATGTTTCGTACGGTGATGTAAGGTGTTCTTAGAAGTTGTAACGGGTCCTACATTATTGTAAATTGCTTTTCATGTTGCTAATGTCGCATACAGAGTCGTAACAAGTCGTGAGTGTTCGAACGATGTTCAAATAACTCGGACGAATTCAATAGGTTTATTATGGAGTTTGAAGTTAACATACGGTATTGTATGGTGTTGTTACGATTTGTAAGGAGTCCTACATTATAATAAAGTGCTTTTCAAGGTTCTAAAATGGCATACAGAGTCGTAATATGTTTTAAGTTGCCGTACGATGTTCAAAGGACAAGAACGAATTCATTAGGTTTATTATGGAGTTTTAATGTTTCGCACGGTGATGTAAGGTGTTCTTAGAAGTTGTAACGGGTCCTACATTATTCTAAATTGCTTTTCATGTTGCTAATGTCGCATACAGAGTCGTAACAAGTCGTGAGTGTTCGAACGATGTTCAAATGACTCGGACGAATTCAATAGGTTTATTATGGAGTTTGAAGTTTACATACGGTATTTTATGGTGTTGTTACGATTTGTAAGGAGTCCTGCATTATAATAAAGTTCTTTTCAAGGTTCTAATATGGAATACAGAGTCCTAATATGTTTTAAGTTGCCGTACGATGTTCAAAGGACACGAACGAATTCATTAGGTTTGTTATGGGGATATAGTGTTTCGTACGGTGATGTAAGGTGTTCTTTGGAATTATAACGAGTCCTACATTATTCTAAATTGCTTTTCGTGTTGCTAATGTCGCATACAGAGTCGTAAGAAGTCGTGAGTGTTCGAACGATGTTCAAAGGACTCGGACGAATTCATTAGGTATATTATGGATTTTTAAGTTTACTTACGGTATTGTAAGGTGTTGTTACAAATTGTAAGGAGTCATACATTATAATAAATTGCTTTTCAAGGTTCTAATATGGCATACAGAGTCGTAATACGTTTTAAGTTGTCGTACAATGTTCAAAGGACACGAACGAATTCATTAGGTTTATTATGGAGTTTTAATGTTTCGTACGTGATGTAAGGTGTTCTTAGAAGTTGTAACGGGTCCTACATTATTCTAAATTGCTTTTCATGTTGCTAATATCGCATACAGAGTCGTAACAAGTCGTGAGTGTTCGAATGATGTTCAAATGACTCGGACGAATACAATAGGTTTATTATGGAGTTTGAAGTTTACATACGGTATTGTATGGTGTTGTTACGATTTGTAAGGAGTCCTACATTATAATAAAGTGCTTTTCAAGGTTCTAAAATGGCATACAGAGTCGTAATATGTTTTAAGTTGCCGTACGATGTTCAAAGGACAAGAACGAATTCATTAGGTTTATTATGGAGTTTTAATGTTTCGTACGGTGATGTAAGGTGTTCTTAGAAGTTGTAACGGGTCCTACATTATTGTAAATTGCTTTTCATGTTGCTAATGTCGCATACAGAGTCGTAACAAGTCGTGAGTGTTCGAACGATGTTCAAATAACTCGGACGAATTCAATAGGTTTATTATGGAGTTTGAAGTTAACATACGGTATTGTATGGTGTTGTTACGATTTGTAAGGAGTCCTACATTATAATAAAGTGCTTTTCAAGGTTCTAAAATGGCATACAGAGTCGTAATATGTTTTAAGTTGCCGTACGATGTTCAAAGGACAAGAACGAATTCATTAGGTTTATTATGGAGTTTTAATGTTTCGCACGGTGATGTAAGGTGTTCTTAGAAGTTGTAACGGGTCCTACATTATTCTAAATTGCTTTTCATGTTGCTAATGTCGCATACAGAGTCATAACAAGTCGTGAGTGTTCGAACGATGTTCAAATGACTCGGACGAATTCAATAGGTTTATTATGGAGTTTGAAGTTTACATATGGTATTTTATGGTGTTGTTACGATTTGTAAGGAGTCCTGCATTATAATAAAGTTCTTTTCAAGGTTCTAATATGGAATACAGAGTCCTAATATGTTTTAAGTTGCCGTACGATGTTCAAAGGACACGAACGAATTCATTAGGTTTGTTATGGGGATATAGTGTTTCGTACGGTGATGTAAGGTGTTCTTTGGAATTATAACGAGTCCTACATTATTCTAAATTGCTTTTCGTGTTGCTAATGTCGCATACAGAGTCGTAAGAAGTCGTGAGTGTTCGAACAATGTTCAAAGGACTCGGACGGATTCATTAGGTATATTATGGATTTTTAAGTTTACTTACGGTATTGTAAGGTGTTGTTACAAATTGTAAGGAGTCATACATTATAATAAATTGCTTTTCAAGGTTCTAATATGGCATACAGAGTCGTAATACGTTTTAAGTTGTCGTACAATGTTCAAAGGACACGAACGAATTCATTAGGTTTATTATGGAGTTTTAATGTTTCGTACGTGATGTAAGGTGTTCTTAGAAGTTGTAACGGGTCCTACATTATTCTAAATTGCTTTTCATGTTGCTAATATCGCATACAGAGTCGTAACAAGTCGTGAGTGTTCGAATGATGTTCAAATGACTCGGACGAATACAATAGGTTTATTATGGAGTTTGAAGTTTACATACGGTATTGTATGGTGTTGTTACGATTTGTAAGGAGTCCTACATTATAATAAAGTGCTTTTCAAGGTTCTAAAATGGCATACAGAGTCGTAATATGTTTTAAGTTGCCGTACGATGTTCAAAGGACAAGAACGAATTCATTAGGTTTATTATGGAGTTTTAATGTTTCGTACGGTGATGTAAGGTGTTCTTAGAAGTTGTAACGGGTCCTACATTATTGTAAATTGCTTTTCATGTTGCTAATGTCGCATACAGAGTCGTAACAAGTCGTGAGTGTTCGAACGATGTTCAAATAACTCGGACGAATTCAATAGGTTTATTATGGAGTTTGAAGTTAACATACGGTATTGTATGGTGTTGTTACGATTTGTAAGGAGTCCTACATTATAATAAAGTGCTTTTCAAGGTTCTAAAATGGCATACAGAGTCGTAATATGTTTTAAGTTGCCGTACGATGTTCAAAGGACAAGAACGAATTCATTAGGTTTATTATGGAGTTTTAATGTTTCGTACGGTGATGTAAGGTGTTCTTAGAAGTTGTAACGGGTCCTACATTATTCTAAATTGCTTTTCATGTTGCTAATGTCGCATACAGAGTCGTAACAAGTCGTGAGTGTTCGAACGATGTTCAAATGACTCGGACGAATTCAATAGGTTTATTATGGAGTTTGAAGTTTACATACGGTATTTTATGGTGTTGTTACGATTTGTAAGGAGTCCTACATTATAATAAAGTTCTTTTCAAGGTTCTAATATGGAATACAGAGTCGTAATATGTTTTAAGTTGACGTACGATGTTCAAAGGACACGAACGAATTCATTAGGTTTGTTATGGGGATTTAGTGTTTCGTACGGTGATGTAAGGTGTTCTTTGGAATTTTAACGAGTCCTACATTATTCTAAATTACTTTTCATGTTGCTAATGTCGCATACAGAGTCGTAAGAAGTCGTGAGTGTTCGAACGATGTTCAAAGGACTCGGACGAATTCATTAGGTATATTATGGATTTTTAAGTTTACTTACGGTATTGTAAGGTGTTGTTACAAATTGTAAGGAGTCATACATTATAATAAATTGCTTTTCAAGGTTCTAATATGGCATACAGAGTCGTAATACGTTTTAAGTTGTCGTACGATGTTCAAAGGACACGAACGAATTCATTAGGTTTATTATGGAGTTTTAATGTTTCGTACGTGATGTAAGGTGTTCTTAGAAGTTGTAACGGGTCCTACATTATTCTAAATTGCTTTTCATGTTGCTAATATCGCATACAGAGTCGTAACAAGTCGTGAGTGTTCGAACGATGTTCAAATAACTCGGACGAATTCAATAGGTTTATTATGGAGTTTGAAGTTAACATACGGTATTGTATGGTGTTGTTACGATTTGTAAGGAGTCCTACATTATAATAAAGTGCTTTTCAAGGTTCTAAAATGGCATACAGAGTCGTAATATGTTTTAAGTTTCCGTACGATGTTCAAAGGACAAGAACGAATTCATTAGGTTTATTATGGAGTTTTAATGTTTCGTACGGTGATGTAAGGTGTTCTTAGAAGTTGTAACGGGTCCTACATTATTCTAAATTGCTTTTCATGTTGCTAATGTCGCATACAGAGTCGTAACAAGTCGTGAGTGTTCGAACGATGTTCAAATGACTCGGACGAATTCAATAGGTTTATTATGGAGTTTGAAGTTTACATACGGTATTTTATGGTGTTGTTACGATTTGTAAGGAGTCCTACATTATAATAAAGTTCTTTTCAAGGTTCTAATATGGAATACAGAGTCGTAATATGTTTTAAGTTGACGTACGATGTTCAAAGGACACGAACGAATTCATTAGGTTTGTTATGGGGATTTAGTGTTTCGTACGGTGATGTAAGGTGTTCTTTGGAATTTTAACGAGTCCTACATTATTCTAAATTACTTTTCATGTTGCTAATGTCGCATACAGAGTCGTAAGAAGTCGTGAGTGTTCGAACGATGTTCAAAGGACTCGGACGAATTCATTAGGTATATTATGGATTTTTAAGTTTACTTACGGTATTGTAAGGTGTTGTTACAAATTGTAAGGAGTCATACATTATAATAAATTGCTTTTCAAGGTTCTAATATGGCATACAGAGTCGTAATACGTTTTAAGTTGTCGTACGATGTTCAAAGGACACGAACGAATTCATTAGGTTTATTATGGAGTTTTAATGTTTCGTACGTGATGTAAGGTGTTCTTAGAAGTTGTAACGGGTCCTACATTATTCTAAATTGCTTTTCATGTTGCTAATATCGCATACAGAGTCGTAACAAGTCGTGAGTGTTCGAACGATGTTCAAATGACTCGGACGAATACAATAGGTTTAATATGGAGTTTGAAGTTTACATACGGTATTGTAGGTGTTGTTACGATTTGTAAGGAGTCCTACATTATAATAAAGTGCTTTTCAAGGTTCTAAAATGGCATACAGAGTCGTAATATGTTTTAAGTTGCCGTACGATGTTCAAAGGACAAGAACGAATTCATTAGGTTTATTATGGAGTTTTAATGTTTCGTACGGTGATGTAAGGTGTTCTTAGAAGTTGTAACGGGTCCTACATTATTGTAAATTGCTTTTCATGTTGCTAACGTCGCATACAGAGTCGTAACAAGTCGTGAGTGTTCGAACGATGTTCAAATAACTCGGACGAATTCAATAGGTTTATTATGGAGTTTGAAGTTAACATACGGTATTGTATGGTGTTGTTACGATTTGTAAGGAGTCCTACATTATAATAAAGTGCTTTTCAAGGTTCTAAAATGGCATACAGAGTCGTAATATGTTTTAAGTTGCCGTACGATGTTCAAAGGACAAGAACGAATTCATTAGGTTTATTATGGAGTTTTAATGTTTCGTACGGTGATGTAAGGTGTTCTTAGAAGTTGTAACGGGTCCTACATTATTCTAAATTGCTTTTCATGTTGCTAATGTCGCATACAGAGTCGTAACAAGTCGTGAGTGTTCGAACGATGTTCAAATGACTCGGACGAATTCAATAGGTTTATTATGGAGTTTGAAGTTTACATACGGTATTTTATGGTGTTGTTACGATTTGTAAGGAGTCCTACATTATAATAAAGTTCTTTTCAAGGTTCTAATATGGAATACAGAGTCGTAATATGTTTTAAGTTGCCGTACGATGTTCAAAGGACACGAACGAATTCATTAGGTTTGTTATGGGGATTTAGTGTTTCGTACGATGATGTAAGGTGTTCTTTGGAATTATAACGAGTCCTACATTATTCTAAATTGCTTTTCATGTTGCTAATGTCGCATACAGAGTCGTAAGAAGTCGTGAGTGTTCGAACGATGTTCAAAGGACTCGGACGAATTCAATAGGTTTATTATGGAGTTTGAAGTTTATATACGGTATTGTATGGTGTTATTACGATTTTTAAGGAGTCCTACATTATAATAAAGTGCTTTTCAAGGTTCTAAAATGGCATACAGAGTCGTAATATGTTTTAAGTTGTCGTACGATGTTCAAAGCACACGAACGAATTCATTAGGTTTATTATGGAGTTTTAATGTTTCGTACGGTGATGTAAGGTGTTCTTAGAATTTGTAACGGGTCCTACATTATTCTAAATTGCTTATCATGTTACTAATGTCGCATACAGAGTCGTAACAAGTCCTGAGTGTTCGTACGATGTTCAAAGGACTCGGATGAATTCATTAGGTTTATTATGGAGTTTTAAGTTACATACGGTATTGTAAGGTGTTTTTACGATTTGTAAGGAGTCCTACATTATAATAAATTGCTTTTCAAGGTTCTAATATGGCATACAGAGTCGTAATATGTTTTAAGTTTTCGTACGATGTTCAAATGACTCGGCTGAATTCATTAGGTTTTCTTATGTAGTGTTAATGTTTCGTACGGTGATGTAAGGTGTCCTTAGAAGTTGTAACGCGTCCTACATTATTCTAAATTGCTTTTCATGTTGCTAATGTCGCATACAGAGTCGTAACAAGTCGTGAGTGTTCGTACGATGTTCAAAGGACTCGGATGAATTCATTAGGTTTATTATGGAGTTTTAAGTTACATACGGTATTGTAAGGGGTTTTTACGATTTTTAAGGAGTCCTACATTATAATAAATTGCTTTTCAAGGTTCTAATATGGCATACAGATTCGTAATATGTTTTAAGTTTTCGTACGATGTTCAAATGACTCGGCTGAATTCATTAGATTTTCTTATGTAGTGTTAATGTTTCGTACGGTGATGTAAGGTGTCCTTAGAAGTTGTAACGCGTCCTACATTATTCTAAATTGCTTTTCATGTTGCCAATGTCGCATACAGAGTCGTAACAAGTCGTGAGTGTTCGAACGATGTTCAAATGACTCGGACGAATTCAATAGGTTTATTATGGAGATTGAAGTTTACATACGGTGTTGTATAGTGTTGTTACGATTTGTAAGGAGTCCTACAGTATAATAAATTGCTTTTCAAGGTTCTAATATGGCATACAGAGTCGTAATATGTTTTAAGTTGCCGTCCGATGTTCAAAGGACACGAACGAATTCATTATGTTTATTATGGAGTTTTAATGTTTCGTACGGTGATGTAAGGTGTTCTTAGAAGTTGTAACGGGTCCTACATTATTCTAAATTGCTTTTCATGTTGCTAATGTCGCATACAGAGTCGTAACAAGTCGTGAGTGTTCGAACGATGTTCAAATGACTCGGACGAATTCAATAGGTTTATTATGGAGTTTGAAGTTTACATACGGTATTTTATGGTGTTGTTACGATTTGTAAGGAGTCCTACATTATAATAAAGTTCTTTTCAAGGTTCTAATATGGAATACAGAGTCGTAATATGTTTTAAGTTGCCGTACGATGTTCAAAGGACACGAACGAATTCATTAGGTTTGTTATGGGGATTTAGTGTTTCGTACGATGATGTAAGGTGTTCTTTGGAATTATAACGAGTCCTACATTATTCTAAATTGCTTTTCATGTTGCTAATGTCGCATACAGAGTCGTAAGAAGTCGTGAGTGTTCGAACGATGTTCAAAGGACTCGGACGAATTCATTAGTTATATTATGGAGTTTGAAGTTTACATACGGTATTTTATGGTGTTGTTACGATTTGTAAGGAGTCCTACATTATAATAAAGTTCTTTTCAAGGTTCTAATATGGAATACAGAGTCGTAATATGTTTTAAGTTGCCGTACGATGTTCAAAGGACACGAACGAATTCATTAGGTTTGTTATGGGGATTTAGTGTTTCGTACGGTGATGTAAGGTGTTCTTTGGAATTATAACGAGTCCTACATTATTCTAAATTGCTTTTCATGTTGCTAATGTCGCATACAGAGTCGTAAGAAGTCGTGAGTGTTCGAACGATGTTCAAAGGACTCGGACGAATTCATTAGGTATATTATGGATTTTTAAGTTTACTTACGGTATTGTAAGGTGTTGTTACAAATTGTAAGGAGTCATACATTATAATAAATTGCTTTTCAAGGTTCTAATATGGCATACAGAGTCGTAATACGTTTTAAGATGTCGTACGATGTTCAAAGGACACGAACGAATTCATTAGGTTTATTATGGAGTTTTAATGTTTCGTACGTGATGTAAGGTGTTCTTAGAAGTTGTAACGGGTCCTACATTATTCTAAATTGCTTTTGATGTTGCTAATATCGCATACAGAGTCGTAACAAGTCGTGAGTGTTCGAACGATGTTCAAATGACTCGGACGAATTCAATAGGTTTATTATGGAGTTTGAAGTTTATATACGGTATTGTATGGTGTTATTACGATTTTTAAGGAGTCCTACATTATAATAAAGTGCTTTTCAAGGTTCTAAAATGGCATACAGAGTCGTAATATGTTTTAAGTTGTCGTACGATGTTCAAAGCACACGAACGAATTCATTAGGTTTATTATGGAGTTTTAATGTTTCGTACGGTGATGTAAGGTGTTCTTAGAATTTGTAACGGGTCCTACATTATTCTAAATTGCTTATCATGTTACTAATGTCGCATACAGAGTCGTAACAAGTCCTGAGTGTTCGTACGATGTTCAAAGGACTCGGATGAATTCATTAGGTTTATTATGGAGTTTTAAGTTACATACGGTATTGTAAGGTGTTTTTACGATTTGTAAGGAGTCCTACATTATAATAAATTGCTTTTCAAGGTTCTAATATGGCATACAGAGTCGTAATATGTTTTAAGTTTTCGTACGATGTTCAAATGACTCGGCTGAATTCATTAGGTTTTCTTATGTAGTGTTAATGTTTCGTACGGTGATGTAAGGTGTCCTTAGAAGTTGTAACGCGTCCTACATTATTCTAAATTGCTTTTCATGTTGCTAATGTCGCATACAGAGTCGTAACAAGTCGTGAGTGTTCGTACGATGTTCAAAGGACTCGGATGAATTCATTAGGTTTATTATGGAGTTTTAAGTTACATACGGTATTGTAAGGGGTTTTTACAATTTGTAAGGAGTCCTACATTATAATAAATTGCTTTTCAAGGTTCTAATATGGCATACAGATTCGTAATATGTTTTATGTTTTCGTACGATGTTCAAATGACTCGGCTGAATTCATTAGATTTTCTTATGTAGTGTTAATGTTTCGTACGGTGATGTAAGGTGTCCTTAGAAGTTGTAACACGTCCTACATTATTCTAAATTGCTTTTCATGTTGCCAATGTCGCATACAGAGTCGTAACAAGTCGTGAGTGTTCGAACGATGTTCAAATGACTCGGACGAATTCAATAGGTTTATTATGGAGATTGAAGTTTACATACGGTGTTGTATAGTGTTGTTACGATTTGTAAGGAGTCCTACAGTATAATAAATTGCTTTTCAAGGTTCTAATATGGCATACAGAGTCGTAATATGTTTTAAGTTGCCGTCCGATGTTCAAAGGACACGAACGAATTCATTATGTTTATTATGGAGTTTTAATGTTTCGTACGGTGATGTAAGGTGTTCTTAGAAGTTGTAACGGGTCCTACATTATTCTAAATTACTTTTCATGTTGCTAATGTCGCATACAGAGTCGTAACAAGTCGTGAGTGTTCGAACGATGTTCAAATGACTCGGACGAATTCAATAGGTTTATTATGGAGTTTGAAGTTTACATACGGTATTGTATGGTGTTGTTACGATATGTAAGGAGTCCTACATTATAATAAAGTGCTTTTCAAGGTTCTAAAATGGCATATAGAGTCGTAATATGTTTTAAGTTGTCGTACGATGTTCAAAGGACACGAACGAATTCATTAGGTTTATTATGGAGTTTTAATGTTTCGTACGGTGATGTAAGATGTTCTTAGAACTTGTAACGGGTCCTACATTATTCTAAATTTCTTTTCATGTTGCTAATGTCGCATACAGAGTCGTAACAAGTCCTGAATGTTCCTACGATGTTCAAAGGACTCGGATGAATTCATTAGGTTTATTATGGAGTTTTAAGTTACATACGGTATTGTAAGGTGTTTTTACGATTTGTAAGGAGTCCTACATTATAATAAATTGCTTTTCAAGGTTCTAATATGGCATACAGAGTCGTAATATGTTTTAAGTTTTCGTACGATGTTCAAATGACTCGGCTGAATTCATTAGGTTTTCTTATGTAGTTTTAATGTTTCGTACGGTGATGTAAGGTGTCCTTAGAAGTTGCAACGCGTCCTACATTATTTTAAATTGCTTTTCATGTTGCTAATGTCGCATACAGAGTCGTAACAAGTCGTGAGTGTTCGAACGATGTTCAAATGACTCGAACGAATTCAATAGGTTTATTATGGAGTTTGAAGTTTACATACGGTATTGTATGGTGTTGTTACGATTTGTAAGGAGTCCTACATTATATTAAATTGCTTTTCAAGGTTCTAATATGGCATACAGAGTCGTAATATGTTTTAAGTTGCCGTACGATGTTCAAAGGACACGAACGAATTCATTAAGTTTATTATGGAGTTTTAATGTTTCGTACGGTGATGTAAGGTGTCCTTAGAAGTTGTAACGCGTCCTACATTATTCTAAATTGCTTTTCATGTTGCTAATGTCGCATACAGAGTCGTAACTAGTCGTGAGTGTTCGAACGATGTTCAAATGACTCGGACGAATTCAATAGGTTTATTATGGAGATTGAAGTTTACATACGGTCTTGTATAATGTTGTTACGATTTGTAAGGAGTCCTACATTATAATAAATTGCTTTTCAAGGTTCTAATATGGCATACAGAGTCGTAATATGTTTTAAGTTGTCGTACGATGTTCAAAGGACACGAACGAATTCATTAGGTTTTTTATGGAGTTTTAATGTTTCGTACGGTGATGTAAGGTGTTCTTAGAAGTTGTAACGGGTCCTACATTATTCTAAATTGCTTTTCATGTTGCTAATGTCGCATACAGAGTCGTAACAAGTCGTGAGTGTTCGAACGATGTTCAAATGACTCGGACGAATTCAATAGGTTTATTATGGAGTTTGAAGTTTACATACGGTATTGTATGGTGTTGTTACGATATGTAAGGAGTCCTACATTATAATAAAGTGCTTTTCAAGGTTCTAAAATGGCATATAGAGTCGTAATATGTTTTAAGTTGTCGTACGATGTTCAAAGGACACGAACGAATTCATTAGGTTTATTATGGAGTTTTAATGTTTCGTACGGTGATGTAAGATGTTCTTAGAACTTGTAACGGGTCCTACATTATTCTAAATTTCTTTTCATGTTACTAATGTCGCATACAGAGTCGTAACAAGTCCTGAATGTTCCTACGATGTTCAAAGGACTCGGACGAATTCATTAGGTTTATTATGGAGTTTTAAGTTACATACGGTATTGTAAGGTGTTTTTACGATTTGTAAGGAGTCGTACATTATAATAAATTGCTTTTTAAGGTTCTAATATGGCATACAGAGTCGTAATATGTTTTAAGTTTTCGTACGATGTTCAAATGACTCGGCTGAATTCATTAGGTTTTCTTATGTAGTGTTAATGTTTCGTACGGTGATGTAAGGTGTCCTTAGAAGTTGTAACGCGTCCTACATTATTCTAAATTGCTTTTCATGTTGCCAATGTCGCATACAGAGTCGTAACAAGTCGTGAGTGTTCGAACGATTTTCAAATGACTCGGACGAATTCAATAGGTTTATTATGGAGATTGAAGTTTACATACGGTGTTGTATAGTGTTGTTACGATTTGTAAGGAGTCCTACAATATAATAAATTGCTTTTCAAGGTTCTAATATGGCATACAGAGTCGTAATATGTTTTAAGTTGCCGTCCGATGTTCAAAGGACACGAACGAATTCATTAGGTTTATTATGGAGTTTTAATGTTTCGTACGGTGATGTAAGGTGTTCTTAGAAGTTGTAACGGGTCCTACATTATTCTAAATTGCTTTTCATGTTGCTAATGTCGCATACAGAGTCGTAACAAGTCGTGAGTGTTCAAACGATGTTCAAATGACTCGGACGAATTCAATAGGTTTATTATGGAGTTTGAAGTTTACATACGGTATTGTATGGTGTTGTTACGATTTGTAAGGAGTCCTACATTATAATAAAGTGCTTTTCAAGGTTCTATAATGGCATACAGAGTCGTAATATGTTTTAAGTTGCCGTACGAAGGTCAAAGGACAAGAATGAATTCATTAGGTTTATTATGGAGTTTTAATGTTTCGTACGGTGATGTAAGGTGTTCTTAGAAGTTGTAACGGGTCCTACATTATTCTAAATTACTTTTCATGTTGCTAATGTCGCATACAGAGTCGTAACAAGTCGTGAGTGTTCGAACGATGTTTAAATGACTCGGACGAATTCAATAGGTTTATTATGGAGTTTGAAGTTTACATACGGTATTGTATGGTGTTGTTACGATATGTAAGGAGTCCTACATTATAATAAAGTGCTTTTCAAGGTTCTAAAATGGCATATAGAGTCGTAATATGTTTTAAGTTGTCGTACGATGTTCAAAGGACACGAACGAATTCATTAGGTTTATTATGGAGTTTTAATGTTTCGTACGGTGATGTAAGATGTTCTTAGAACTTGTAACGGGTCCTACATTATTCTAAATTTCTTTTCATGTTACTAATGTCGCATACAGAGTCGTAACAAGTCCTGAATGTTCCTACGATGTTCAAAGGACTCGGACGAATTCATTAGGTTTATTATGGAGTTTTAAGTTACATACGGTATTGTAAGGTGTGTTTACGATTTGTAAGGAGTCGTACATTATAATAAATTGCTTTTTAAGGTTCTAATATGGCATACAGAGTCGTAATATGTTTTAAGTTTTCGTACGATGTTCAAATGACTCGGCTGAATTCATTAGGTTTTCTTATGTAGTTTTAATGTTTCGTACGGTGATGTAAGGTGTCCTTAGAAGTTGTAACGCGTCCTACATTATTCTAAATTGCTTTTCATGTTGCTAATGTCGCATACAGAGTCGTAACAAGTCGTGAGTGTTCGAACGATTTTCAAATGACTCGGACGAATTCAATAGGTTTATTATGGAGTTTGAAGTTTACATACTGTATTGTATGGTGTTGTTACGATTTGTAAGGAGTCCTACATTATATTAAATTGCTTTTCAAGGTTCTAATATGGCATACAGAGTCGTAATATGTTTTAAGTTGCCGTACGATGTTAAAAGGACACGAACGAATTCATTATGTTTATTATGGAGTTTTAATGTTTCGTACGGTGATGTAAGGTGTTCTTAGAAGTTGTAACGGGTCCTACATTATTCTAAATTACTTTTCATGTTGCTAATGTCGCATACAGAGTCGTAACAAGTCGTGAGTGTTCGAACGATGTTCAAATGACTCGGACGAATTCAATAGGTTTATTATGGAGTTTGAAGTTTACATACGGTATTGTATGGTGTTGTTACGATATGTAAGGAGTCCTACATTATAATAAAGTGCTTTTCAAGGTTCTAAAATGGCATATAGAGTCGTAATATGTTTTAAGTTGTCGTACGATGTTCAAAGGACACGAACGAATTCATTAGGTTTATTATGGAGTTTTAATGTTTCGTACGGTGATGTAAGATGTTCTTAGAACTTGTAACGGGTCCTACATTATTCTAAATTTCTTTTCATGTTACTAATGTCGCATACAGAGTCGTAACAAGTCCTGAATGTTCCTACGATGTTCAAAGGACTCGGACGAATTCATTAGGTTTATTATGGAGTTTTAAGTTACATACGGTATTGTAAGGTGTTTTTACGATTTGTAAGGAGTCGTACATTATAATAAATTGCTTTTTAAGGTTCTAATATGGCATACAGAGTCGTAATATGTTTTAAGTTTTCGTACGATGTTCAAATGACTCGGCTGAATTCATTAGGTTTTCTTATGTAGTGTTAATGTTTCGTACGGTGATGTAAGGTGTCCTTAGAAGTTGTAACGCGTCCTACATTATTCTAAATTGCTTTTCATGTTGCCAATGTCGCATACAGAGTCGTAACAAGTCGTGAGTGTTCGAACGATTTTCAAATGACTCGGACGAATTCAATAGGTTTATTATGGAGATTGAAGTTTACATACGGTGTTGTATAGTGTTGTTACGATTTGTAAGGAGTCCTACAATATAATAAATTGCTTTTCAAGGTTCTAATATGGCATACAGAGTCGTAATATGTTTTAAGTTGCCGTCCGATGTTCAAAGGACACGAACGAATTCATTAGGTTTATTATGGAGTTTTAATGTTTCGTACGGTGATGTAAGGTGTTCTTAGAAGTTGTAACGGGTCCTACATTATTCTAAATTGCTTTTCATGTTGCTAATGTCGCATACAGAGTCGTAACAAGTCGTGAGTGTTCAAACGATGTTCAAATGTCTCGGACGAATTCAATAGGTTTATTATGGAGTTTGAAGTTTACATACGGTATTGTATGGTGTTGTTACGATTTGTAAGGAGTCCTACATTATAATAAAGTGCTTTTCAAGGTTCTATAATGGCATACAGAGTCGTAATATGTTTTAAGTTGCCGTACGAAGGTCAAAGGACAAGAATGAATTCATTAGGTTTATTATGGAGTTTTAATGTTTCGTACGGTGATGTAAGGTGTTCTTAGAAGTTGTAACGGGTCCTACATTATTCTAAATTACTTTTCATGTTGCTAATGTCGCATACAGAGTCGTAACAAGTCGTGAGTGTTCGAACGATGTTTAAATGACTCGGACGAATTCAATAGGTTTATTATGGAGTTTGAAGTTTACATACGGTATTGTATGGTGTTGTTACGATATGTAAGGAGTCCTACATTATTATAAAGTGCTTTTCAAGGTTCTAAAATGGCATATAGAGTCGTAATATGTTTTAAGTTGTCGTACGATGTTCAAAGGACACGAACGAATTCATTAGGTTTATTATGGAGTTTTAATGTTTCGTACGGTGATGTAAGATGTTCTTAGAACTTGTAACGGGTCCTACATTATTCTAAATTTCTTTTCATGTTACTAATGTCGCATACAGAGTCGTAACAAGTCCTGAATGTTCCTACGATGTTCAAAGGACTCGGACGAATTCATTAGGTTTATTATGGAGTTTTAAGTTACATACGGTATTGTAAGGTGTGTTTACGATTTGTAAGGAGTCGTACATTATAATAAATTGCTTTTTAAGGTTCTAATATGGCATACAGAGTCGTAATATGTTTTAAGTTTTCGTACGATGTTCAAATGACTCGGCTGAATTCATTAGGTTTTCTTATGTAGTTTTAATGTTTCGTACGGTGATGTAAGGTGTCCTTAGAAGTTGTAACGCGTCCTACATTATTCTAAATTGCTTTTCATGTTGCTAATGTCGCATACAGAGTCGTAACAAGTCGTGAGTGTTCGAACGATTTTCAAATGACTCGGACGAATTCAATAGGTTTATTATGGAGTTTGAAGTTTACATACTGTATTGTATGGTGTTGTTACGATTTGTAAGGAGTCCTACATTATATTAAATTGCTTTTCAAGGTTCTAATATGGCATACAGAGTCGTAATATGTTTTAAGTTGCCGTACGATGTTAAAAGGACACGAACGAATTCATTAAGTTTATTATGGAGTTTTAATGTTTCGTACGGTGATGTAAGGTGTCCTTAGAAGTTGTAACGCGTCCTACATTATTCTAAATTGCTTTTCATGTTGCTAATGTCGCATACAGAGTCGTAACTAGTCGTGAGTGTTCGAACGATGTTCAAATGACTCGGACGAATTCAATAGGTTTATTATGGAGATTGAAGTTTACATACGGTCTTGTATAATGTTGTTACGATTTGTAAGGAGTCCTACATTATAATAAATTGCTTTTCAAGGTTCTAATATGGCATACAGAGTCGTAATATGTTTTAAGTTGTCGTACGATGTTCAAAGGACACGAACGAATTCATTAGGTTTATTATGGTGTTTTAATGTTTCGTACGGTGATGTAAGGTGTTCTTAGAAGTTGTAATGGGTCCTACATTATTCTAAATTGCTTTTCATGTTGCTAATGTCGCATACAGAGTCGTAACAAGTCGTGAGTGTTCGAACGATGTTCAAATGACTCGGACGAATTCAATAGGTTTATTATGGAGTTTGAAGTTTACATACAGTATTGTATGGTGTTGTTACGATTTGTAAGGAGTCCTACATTATAATAAAGTGCTTTTCAAGGTTCTATAATGGCATACAGAGTCGTAATATGTTTTAAGTTGTCGTACGAAGGTCAAAGGACAAGAACGAATTCATTAGGTTTATTATGGAGTTTTAATGTTTCGTACGGTGATGTAAGGTGTTCTTAGAAGTTGTAACGGGTCCTACATTATTCTAAATTACTTTTCATGTTGCTAATGTCGCATACAGAGTCGTAACAAGTCGTGAGTGTTCGAACGATGTTCAAATGACTCGGACGAATTCAATAGGTTTATTATGGAGTTTGAAGTTTACATACGGTATTGTATGGTGTTGTTACGATATGTAAGGAGTCCTACATTATAATAAAGTGCTTTTCAAGGTTCTAAAATGGCATATAGAGTCGTAATATGTGTTAAGTTGTCGTACGATGTTCAAAGGACACGAACGAATTCATTAGGTTTATTATGGAGTTTTAATGTTTCGTACGGTGATGTAGGATGTTCTTAGAATTTGTAACGGGTCCTACATTTGTTGGGGGTTATTTGAAGATGTCACTTTCCAAATATAAGCGAGTGAAGATATCGAGCATCATCACGAGCAAGCACGGGTGAAGACGTTCATAATTTGTATTTGTCTTAGAATATTTGTGTAATCGTTTCGTGCTTAAATGCGCGTTTGTGCTTAACTGCACGTGGTTAGGTTACATTGTAAGGTGAATGGTATAGACTATAAATACCATCACCTAGGTCATTTGTGTTAAGAGTTGCCTACATTTCATTCCATATCATTTTGTAACCTCTCCATTGATCTAAGACAATTCACCTATTCATATTATCATCATCTTCATCATACTTTGCATTGATCTTCATGAACATTCAAGCATCAATACGTGATCAGTGAGTTTCCGCATCACTGATTACAAACAACATCCCCAAACAATCTCAGATCTAGATCCAAGCTCGGTTCGTCTAGCACTATCAATTGGTATCAGAGCTGTTGGGTGATCTTTGATTGTTGTTGTTATTGATGGAATTTTAGCTACCATTAGCTTTGATTCATGTTTGTGTAAAGAACTGCAAAGTTTGAGATTAATTGGTGAAGATTTGACTGAGTTTTTGAAGAAATTGTTCATGGTCATCATTTCACTGCTCAAATTTGAAATCAGGAATTTGTTGTTGATATTGAGAAATTGTTGATTGAGATATGTTAGAAATCCCTATCCTAAGCTTCGTTCATGATCAAACATCACTGATTTGTTGATTTCAATCCATATTTTGTCAATTTTGTCAAAACCCACTTATTGTTTTCTTCATCAAAAATCCGAATCTGAATGAGATTTAGCTTGTTTCAAGGTGTAATACTTTGAAGGATTGTTAGAAACATCATTCCTCAGCTAATACAAGTGTTGAATTGAACAAAAACATCAAAAATTGAAGAATTGATCTTGTGTTCATCACAATTTTGACTTTGAAAAGTCAATCTGATATGAAAATTTGAAGAATTGATTGATATTTGCCCAGAAATCTGAAGAAGAATTAAAGAATTGGGTGATTGATTCAAAGAAAATTTTTCCTAAGTGTTGATTATCGTGAAGAAGTTTTCAGCCGGGTGAAGAAGAAATTTCACTGTTCAGTCGGTTGAAAACACTATTCAGCCGTGTCAAGTGTTAGTCGGGTGAAGTTTGATACTGTTAAGCCGGGTGAAGTACTGTTCAGCCGGTTGAAGTACTGTTCAGCCGGGTGACGTACTGTTCAGCTGCGTGAAGTGTTCAGCCGGGTGAAGTTTGACACTGTTCAGCCGGGTGAAGACACTGTTCAGCCGGGTGAAGCACTGTTCAGCCGGGTGAAGCATTGATCAGTTGGGTGAAGCACTGTTCAGCCAGGTGAAACACTGTTCAGACGTCCCAAGTTGTTGACCCGTCCCAACAGTTACCCGTCCCAACAGTGACCCGTCTATTAAAAAAAAAAAATAGTCATTTTTAGCCACCATGACTTCCCAGGAAAATTATCAAGATGACTTTGAAAATTCAAGAAAAATGTCAACGGGCATGTTCACCGTGATCCGAGAAAAAAATAAAAGAGAAGATATCAATGAATTTATTACAGAATTTAATCATATGTTTGAAACAACATATCTTCAAGTTGCAAAAGCCTGTGATCAAAAGAGAAGAGACTTTCTTGAACATACAAAACTCGCACTTGTGACTCAAACAAATTCTCATGAAAATCATGATGAAGAAGAAGAATATGATTGGAGTGAAAACAATGATGTTGTTTCCATTCAAGAGATTGAAAAGAAAGATAAAGAAATTAGCAACTTGTCAGAAACCATTGCAAAGCAAGATGAGACAATTGCTCGATTGAAATCAGAAATGGAGAAATTGATGTCTGAAAAGGAAAATGAGAAAGATATTCAGAGTTCTTATGTTGAAATGCCAATTCACGTCAGAGAAAAGATGTGCACGAAAGAGTGTTTCACACAAGTTGAACACTACAGAGTATATTCATTCAAGATTTGTGATAAACTCAAGATGGAAGAAACCATGCACAAGAATCTGAAAGAACAACACGAAATATCTGATCAAAGAATCACATCTCTCGAACAGTCACTCAAGAAAAGTGAAAGAGAAGCAATGAATGTCAAGAATGAAGCTGCAAAATCAAATGCACACTCATCCAGTGTGATCAAAGATTTGCAAGAAGAGATTACAACGTTGAAGAAACTCTCTGAAATGGTTAATTCAGAAAACAACAGTCTGAAAACCAAGCTTCAAGAAGAACAAGAGAAATTCAAAAGTCTTCAAGAAGATCACCAATTGTGTGAAGATAGACTAAAATCTCTTACACAGAATGTTGATTCAATGCTTACTGAAAAGCATAATCTGAATGTTCAACTCATGGAGCTTACTGACAAACTGAACAAATCACAATCTGATGTTGTGAAAATCAAAGAAGAAGCTGAAAAAGCAAAGTCATTCAAACTGAAAAATGAGAGATTAGTGCCAACCGGAATTGTTGGATCACTATCTTCTCAAGAAGAAGAAGAAAAGACACAAGAGGTACAGTCAAAGAAGAAGAAGAAGGTTAGAAGAAAGAAGAGCAAAGCCAAGAAGAACAAGACAAAGGCCGCTTCATCTGATTCTACACCACAGACTCCTACTTCAAAGTCTCAAGATTCCGAATCCCCGAGTGATTCAAACAGTGACGTATACTGTTTAATCTGTGACTCTGAAACTCATCATATCTCTGATTGTATCTACAGTCAAGGTGTCTTTCCATATGGTTCAAAAGCAAAAATGTTCAAGACTCCAGCTTCTTCAAGAAAGCTTCAACAAGATTCAGAGGTCAAAGCTTCAACTGCAAAGACTTCTCAAAAGCAAAGAAAGAAGTCTCCCTTCAAGGCTCATCAGAAGTACTGCGAGATATGTGAAATGTACAATCACGCGACAACGGAATGCTACTACAACAAGTACTGCACCAACTGTCAGATGTACAACCACGACACAATGGAATGTTACTACAACAAGTACTGTTCCTTCTGTGACATGGTCAATCACAACACATCCGAGTGCTACTACAAGCCGAGAAGGTTAGTCCAAAGAAGTTCATCACGTGCATACCCTTCCAGGTATTTTTCTAACTTTAAAAGATCTAATCATAGACATTCGTTTGATGAAAATCAACATGTCAATGATTCATGGACACCAAAGTTTGTCAAAAACAAAAAGAGAAATCATGATTTAAATGATAAAATGATTCCAATAGTGAATCAATCTTTGAATAAGAAATATAGTCAACAAAACCTGTTTTTAAAAGAAAATCATAATCTGTTTGAAAATGACTATAATTTCTCTTTTGACAAACAATCCATGAAAGAAGATGAAGGTACAAATTACATTGTATCATCAAAACCACCACCTGAAGGTATTCCTTGCACTTATGAGAATATCTCTTATGTTGATGAATTTGGACGACCCAAAACCAAAATGGTTTGGGTCATTACCTCTAACTGATTTGTTAGTGTGTTAGGGACAGTTATGGAGGCCGGTCAAACAAAGAAAAGAAGACCGTGGCTGATCCCTTATCATGACAAGATACCGAATCTTGTTCATGATGTTTTCGATGCAACTGACACCAAATGGAGTTGGAAACAAAAAGGAATCATTGCAGGAATTTTTAAAAAAGATTTTCATGAAATCAAACAATGATGGCAGTGCAAGAAACAACCGATGTTTCATTTCGTCTGTTTAGATTAAGTATATTGCATGCACTCTTCATACGTTGATAACATATCTGCCATTTTCTTTTTATTAAACTTTAAATTTTCGTAGAAATTTAAATTTTAGGGGGAGAAAACCATTTAAAAAAAAATAAAAAAAATGATAAAATCAGAAAAATCCAAAAAAAATATGTTGAATCTACTTGCACGTACATGAGAAATGATAGATACACTAGAGTTATTCGACACATCATTTTTAAACAATATAGACTGAAGCGTGAAAATTGATGTGCGAGACGGCTCAGACAATTATACTGAACAAGTATATTCTTTGATGATTTAACTAAATTCTAATGAGTTTTTATGGTTGAAACGTCTTAGTGCATGTGAAACGTTTATACAAATCAAATAGATATCTTGTGATGCAACGATATACATCGGGTAATGATGCAATCTATTCAGTGTGATGAACCGCATCGTGAGCTTCTTTGTTGTGGTATCCACAGACCTGAAGTCTCACACGAAGTCTCTTTTGAGCTTCAAGATGCAGCAAAAGATTCCAAAATGGAACAAAAAGAGTCCCAAATGTGGACCGTCACCAAACAAATTCCAAAAAGGAATTCAGAAGATTCCCAAGGGGAACATAGGCAAAAAGAAAAATTCCAAAAGGAATTCAAAAGAAGTCCCAAAGTGGACCAAATCCAAATAGAACCCAAATTCCACACTGTTTATGATTGTAAGTGACCTGACGTGTTGAGTTGTTCTCAGAATATTTAGATGAAGTGTATAACTTTCTAATGTGCAATGTATGGGTCACTCAAAACTTATTCCTAATCAACCTAATTGATCATCAAGAATAGAAAAAGTAAGTGTGTCACTTCGAGCTAATTGATTTGTTCAACAATTCATCACTCAATTACTTCACAATTCAAATGTCTATTTTAAAAACTGCAAAACATGTGTTGGATTAATTGCTGGTATGATCTCATTGCAGGTTAAAGATTCAGAATGTAAAGAGAAAATTCCAAAAATATCAAAAACATTGAAAAATTCAAAAACACCAAAAAGATTGTCATTTTAATATTTTTCTTTTGTGTTGGCAGTTTAACATGTGTTATTGATGTAGGAGTTGTTCATCAAGCAATATCTCATCCGATTGAGAACTTAATCTTTACATTGATGATAAATGCACATTATTGCCTGAGTTTTAATGTTTTTCTTTGAGTTGCAGGAACAGTTTCCATTGCAGAACAAGCTTCCACGCGACTTGAAGATGTTCTTGTTCAAGCCTGATTCCAGTCCAAAGATCTCCAAGTCAGATTGTTGAGTGTTAAGAATCCTCCTCTTAATATCTCATACACAGATCCCGTTAACCTCTAAAGCAAAAGTTGAGGGGGAGTATTCTAAGTCAAAGAAGTCTTCGCATTCTACTTCAACCGTTGAAGAAGATCCCGTTGCTGATATATAGATTCACCGGAATCTACTCTCTACTTATTTCTTTCCATAGCCTCTGATGTTACTCAAAAGGGAGAGAAGGATGCAGATTGCTTGTTGAAAGACAAAGTTTTGGCAGCATCATCTTAGGGGGAGTACTGTTGGGTTCTCTTGAAGATAATGCATACCAAAACTTTAAGTTGCTCTCTATACTCGCCACATGAAGATTTAAGCTGATATGTCATATTTGTAAAGTGTCATCTTAGGGAGAGTACTGTTGGGGTTATTTGAAGATGTCACTTTCCAAATATAAGCGAGTGAAGATATCGAGCATCATCACGAGCAAGCACGGGTGAAGACGTTCATAATTTGTATTTGTCTTAGAATATTTGTGTAATCGTTTCGTGCTTAAATGCGCGTTTGTGCTTAACTGCACGTGGTTAGGTTACATTGTAAGGTGAATGGTATAGACTATAAATACCATCACCTAGGTCATTTGTGTTAAGAGTTGCCTACATTTCATTCCATATCATTTTGTAACCTCTCCATTGATCTAAGACAATTCACCTATTCATATTATCATCATCTTCATCATACTTTGCATTGATCTTCATGAACATTCAAGCATCAATACGTGATCAGTGAGTTTCCGCATCACTGATTACAAACAACAACCCCAAACAATCTCAGATCTAGATCCAAGCTCGGTTCGTCTAGCACTATCAACATTATTCTAAATTGCTTTTCATGTTACTAATGTCGCATACAGAGTCGTAACAAGTCCTGAATGTTCGTACGATGTTCAAAGGACTCGGACGAATTCATTAGGTTTATTATGGAGTTTTAAGTTACATATGGTATTGTAAGGTGTTTTTACGATTTGTAAGGAGTCGTACATTATAATAAATTGCTATTTAAGGTTCTAATATGGCATACAGAGACGTAATATGTTTTAAGTTTTCGTACGATGTTCAAATGACTCGGCTGAATTCATTAGATTTTCTTATGTAGTTTTAATGTTTCGTACGGTGATGTAAGGGGTCCTTAGAAGTTGTAACGCGTCCTACATTATTCTAAATTGCTTTTCATGTTGCTAATGTCGCATACAGAGTCGTAACAAGTCGTGAGTGTTCGAACGATGTTCAAATGACTCGGACGAATTCAATAGGTTTATTATGGAGTTTGACGTTTACATACGGTATTGTACGGTGTTGTTACGATTTGTAAGGAGTCCTACATTTTAATAAATTGCTTTTCAAGGTTCTAATATGGCATACAGAGTCGTAATATGTTTTAAGTTGTCGTACGATGTTCAAAGGACACGAACGAATTCATTAGGTTTATTATGGAGTTTTAATGTTTCGTACGGTGATGTAAGGTGTTCTTAGAAGTTGTAACGGGTCCTACATTATTCTAAATTGCTTTTCATGTTGCTAATGTCGCATACAGTGTCGTAACAAGTCGTGAGTGTTCGAACGATGTTCAAATGACTCGAACGAATTCAATAGGTTTATTATGGAGTTTGAAGTTTACATACGGTATTTTCTGGTGTTGTTACGATTTGTAAGGAGTCCTACATTATAATAAAGTGCTTTTCAAGGATCTAAAATGGCATATAATATCATAATATGTTTTAAGTTGTCGTACGATGTTCAAAGGACACGAATGAATTCATTAGGTTTATTATGGAGTTTTAATGTTTCGTACGGTGATGTAAGGTGTTCTTAGAAGTTGTAACGGGTCCTACATTATTCTAAATTGCTTTTCATGTTGCTAATGTCGCATACAGAGTCGTAACAAGTCGTGAGTGTTCGAACGATGTTCAAATGACTCGGACGAATTCAATAGGTTTATTATGGAGTTTGAAGTTTACATACGGTATTGTATGGTGTTGTTACGATTTGTAAGGAGTCCTACATTATAATAAAGTGCTTTTCAAGGTTCTAAAATGGCATACAGAGTCGTAATATGTTTTAAGTTGTCGTACGATGTTCAAAGGACAAGAACAAATTCATTAGGTTTATTATGGAGTTTTAATGTTTCGTACGGTGATGTAAGGTGTTCTTAGAAGTTGTAACGGGTCCTACATTATTCTAAATTGCTTTTCATGTTGCTAATGTCGCATACAGAGTCGTAACAAGTCGTGAGTGTTCGAACGATGTTCAAATGACTCGAACGAATTCAATAGGTTTATTATGGAGATTGAAGTTTACATACGGTATTTTCTGGTGTTGTTACGATTTGTAAGGAGTCCTACATTATACAAAAGTGCTTTTCAAGGTTCTAAAATGGCATATAAAGTCGTAATATGTTTTAAGTTGTCGTACGATGTTCAAAGGATACGAACGAATTCATTAGGTTTATTATGGAGTTTTAATGTTTCGTACGGTGATGTAAGGTGTTCTTAGAATTTGTAACGGGTCCAACATTATTCTAAATTGCTTTTCATGTTACTAATGTCGCATACAGAGTCGTAACAAGTCCTGAATGTTCGTACGATGTTCAAATGACTCGGACGAATTCATTAGGTTTATTATGGAGTTTTAAGTTACATACGGTATTGTAAGGTGTTTTTACGATTTGTAAGGAGTCCTACATTATAATAAATTTCTTTTCAAGGTTCTAATATGGCATACAGAGTCGTAATATGTTTTAAGTTTTCGTACGATGTTCAAATGACTCGGCTGAATTCATTAGGTTTTCTTATGTAGTTTTAATGTTTCGTACGGTGATGTAAGGTGTCCTTAGAAGTTGTAACGCGTCCTACATTATTCTAAATTGCTTTTCATGTTGCTAATGTCGCATACAGAGTCGTAACAAGTCGTGAGTGTTCGAGCGATGTTCAAATGACTCGGACGAATTCAATAGGTTTATTATGGAGTTTGAAGTTTACATACGGTATTGTATGGTGTTGTTACGATTTTTAAGGAGTCCTACATTATAATAAATTGCTTTTCAAGGTTCTAATATGGCATACAGAGTCGTAATATGTTTTAAGTTGCCGTACGATGTTCAAAGGACACGAACGAATTCATTAAGTTTATTATGGAGTTTTAATGTTTCGTACGGTGATGTAAGGTGTTCTTAGAAGTTGTAACGGGTCCTACATTATTCTAAATTGCTTTTCATGTTGCTAATGTCGCATACAGAGTCGTAACAAGTCGTGAGTGTTCGAACGATGTTCAAATGACTCGGACGAATTCAATAGGTTTATTATGGAGTTTGAAGTTTACATACGGTATTGTATGGTGTTGTTACGATTTGTAAGGAGTCCTACATTATAATAAATTGCTTTTCAAGGTTGTAATATGGCATACAGAGTCGTAATATGTTTTAAGTTGCCGTAGATGTTCAAAGGACACTAACGAATTCAATAAGTTTATTATGGAGTTTTAATGTTTCGTACGGTGATGTAAGGTGTTCTTAGAAATTGTAACGGGTCCTACATTATTCTAAATTGCTTTTCATGTTGCTAATGTCGCATACAGTGTCATAACATGTCGTGAGTGTTCGAACGATGTTCAAATGACTCTGTTAGGGTTATTTCCTAGTTAAGATTTACTTTGTATTTTTGTTTATATGTTTGTAAATTGTTTAGGGTCTATTTTGTTATTCCTTAAACTTGTATTTTGTTGCTATAAGCATGTAGTGAGAGAGTGTTAGGAGACAGGCTAGATCATTTTTACACGTTAGAGAGAGAATTAACTGTGTGTGATTTTGTTTCTCCTGCACTTGTACTACGAATTGCTTTGATCATCAATATACAAAGAGAATTATTAGTATGAATTGTGTTTGTGATTGAACTGTTTGTTTGTGCGTTTTATTCTGATCATTTGAGTGATATTAACGATCCAATTGAACCTATCAATTGGTATCAGAGCTTTCGGTATCGTGTTCTTCGCTGTTCTTAAGCAAAACACATCAATATTGCTCAAATATCATGATCTGAATGAATTGTTGGTGTTTTTAGTTGTGATTTATCATCATAATCACTCCTATACACAACGATTGTGCAGATTCCATCAGATTATCATCAGATCTGAGGAATTAAGAAGAATAGAAGAAGTTACTGTTCGATCAAATTTTTGCTCAATTTCATCATATTTGATCATGTTTTGGATTGATTGATATAAGGGATTGATAATCGGACCATTTCACAGCTTGTGTGTGAATTTTGGACAAATCGGACAAGTTTTAGACAAAACCCTGAAAAATTCTCATGGAGAAAATGATGAACATTAAGAACTTGGTTGAAGATTAACTTGCCGGGTGATTATTTTGACTTAGACAATTTCCTTGGACTTAGATTTGAGAAGAAATTAGGTCCTGTGCTGCCGTGTAAAGACTTTTTCCTGCCGGGTGAAGAACAAAGACACTGTTTAGCCGGTTGAAGAAGGATTTTTCACTGTTTTGCCGTGTGACTCATTTTAGTTGTTTTTCAATACTTGTTTCTTATATTGTCTTTAATTACTTGTCTTTATTTTAGTATTTTGATCATTTCTTTTCAAAAATTAACAAAAACCAAAAATATTTTCTTTAAAAAAATTGTTAAAATGGCTCCTAATGATGATTCTGATAACCGTGTTCCTAGACTTTTGAATCGTGCAGATTTTAAGAACTGGACCATCAGGTTGAGACATCACTTGTGTTCTATTGACAATGACTTATGGAAATCAATTGAGAAGGGTCCTCACATTCCAACTCAGACAGCACCAGATAGTGCAAGTACCTATACTAAAGATTCTACTACACCTTATCCAGAGGATAATTTGTCAGCTGAAGATTTGAGGAAGGTAAAGAATGATAGCAAGGCATATTCTTTAATGTGCAAGGAGTTGCCACTCCAAGTTTTGTCTAGATTGGATGCATATCAGACTGGTTATACATGCTTCAAAGCATTGAAGTCTATATGTGAAGGAGGAGAGCAATTGAGAAGTTTGAAGAAATCAAAGCTAAAAAGGCAATTGGAACTTTTTGAACATATTAATGGAGAGACAATACACCAGATGATGAACAGGTTTGTTCACTTAACTACTGAGATGTCAAACCTCGGAGTGAAGACTGAACTTCAAGACTTGAATGATCGATTGTTATGTGCTTTACCATCATCTTGGAAGCAGACTGTTACTCTGTTAAAGCATACTTAGAAATTTCCAATGGAATTAGACTTGCTTATTGGAAAGATTGAAGAAGTCGAGATTGATGAAGGATCTAGAAACACTGATAGATCAAGCTCACAAACTCAGTATAAGTATGTGGTAAATCCTGCCAATACTGTGGATAATGCTTTTCTTGCACAAGATGCAACGAAATTTGAAGATGAGGGTGACTTATTTGTTGGTGCAAGTTTCTTTACTGATTCAGCATACTTTCCAAATTCACCAACTTATTCTCAACCTCAATCTCCACCAAGAGCTCAAGTTCAAAATCAGAATCTGAAGAATCAATCAGAAAATCAATGTTCAAATGTTCAAGCCAAAGTGAAAGACGTTGTGAATATTCTGTTGCAAGATGACGAAACTAAAACTGCCTTTACTGCTTTTATGGCAAGTTTTCAAGAGTATCAAGGAAGTCACTTAAGTCAAATGGACGTGGTCCTTCAAGACTTATTTGAAATGGATCCAGTTGATGTTGAAGAAATGGATCTTAATTGGCAAATGGTTATGGTAGCCTATCGTACTCAAAAGCATGCATATGTTAACCGAAGTTACAAACCTCATGCTAACAAGACAGTTGGATTTGACAAATCAAAGGCCAGATGTTTTAATTGTAACCAGTATGGTCATTTCTCAAGAGAATGCAAAGCTCCTAAGAATTTCAATGACCAAGCTAGTTCAAGCAATCAAGGTCAAGGTCAAAGTTCTCAACAATCTTCAAGTTATCCACAAAGAAATCAACGTTTCTTTCAGAAACCATACCAAAGTCTTCCCATGCCTGAATTGAAAGATGAAGGAAAGAAGCCAGAAGATCAAACAAAGGCGCTGGTAGTAAGTGTGAAAGACGGTTATGATTGGAGCGCTTATGCAGAACAGTTTACGTCTGATCTTACATCAAGTCCGGCACTGGTATGTGAAATAGAAGAAGATTGGTCAGAAGAAGGGGATGGTAAGATGATTGAAGATGTGAGTGAAGATTCTGAAGATTATGACTAGAGTGCAAAATCTGATCCCGTTGAAGAATCTGAGTCTGAACTTGTGCTGATGGCTACTGCCAGTGAGTCTTCTTCATCTACCGAACAACCAAAGGTTAGTACTGACTTACCCCCTAATTATGTTCCATTACCTGCTGATGTCAAGGAAAGGTTGTGTTCTGATCAATCCATTCAACAAGTAGAACATTATCGAACTCATTCATTTAAAATAGGTGACAAATTAAGCAAACATGAAAAGATTCATGAACAACTTAAAATTGATCACAAAATTTCTGATGATAAGATTTTGTCACTAACTGAATCATGGAACAAAACTTTAAAAGAACTGGAACTTGTAACCAAACAACTTGAAGAAATGACAAAGAACTTTGAACAAGAAAAGGTTGCTCATGCTGTCACGCAAGTTGAATTGACAAAAGTGAAAAGTTGCAAAACCATGATAAAACAACTCGTAAGTGAAAGAGGTAACAAAACCAAAACCGGGTTGGGTTTTACTCATGAACCAATGCCAAATTCAATCACTCAAACCTTACTGGAAAACTTTAATGAATTTGATCATTCACCTGAAAATGAACGTAAATTCAAAGAAATTCAAAGAAGTAAATCCGAGTCTGAAGGATCTGAGGTGTTGATTGAAAGTTTGAGGGAAGAAGATGGTTTGACAACTGAGGCTGATGATGAAGCAAGCAACAAGTCTGATAACAAACTAGAGCCTGTTCTAATTCAACTTGTTGAGTATCCAAAACTTAATCCCGAACCAGAAACAACGGTGAAGGAAGAAGGTGAATTTTCAGGATACAATGATCCTGAATACATCAGGTGGAAGAAAGAACAAAAGGCGCAAGTTGCTGATCAGTTGTTCAAGAAGCAAGAAGTAAAAAAGACTGAAGTTTCGAGTGCAAAAGTGCAGAAATTAAAATCGAAAATCAATCAATCTGAAACGAAACAGTCAAAAGACAAAAGTGTCTTAAAATCAAATGGTAACACCAAAGTTCAAAGTGTGAAAACTGACAAAGTTAAACCTGTCAAGAAAATGTCAAAAGGTAAGACAATTAAGTTTGTGTCTGCAGGTACTTTCGACATGAACGGTTCTTATGGTAACCAAATCAATGCTTAAATCAAATCTAACTCTGGTCTGAAAATAGGTTCAGGTCCTAAGTCTTCCGCTGTCAATGATAAGAGAATTGAAAACAAAAAGGTAACCAAACAGAACAGTTTAAAATCGAACCAAAGTCCCATGCAATCAAAATCTCAAATCAAGTCTCCACAAAAGAATGTTAATCTAAAACCGAACAACCATGATAATGAATCACGTTTTGGTTCAACATCAAAAGTTAACAATCGGCTCTTTAGGATTAGCAAGAAACATTGTGAGAACTGTGATCGTTATAACCATACTACTGCTGAATGTTTCTTTAACAGGTACTGCAGTTTCTGTGACAAAAGAAACCATTCTTCAGAAGAATGTTATTATAACAAGTTTTGTGATATTTGTGAAAGAAGAAACCATGACATAAAGGATTGTTTCTTTCGATCAAACTCAACTAGAGAAATGACTCCATATTCAAACTTTCAAAGAAATAATTCATTTGGTTTTCAAAATATGAGTCAAAGTCATTCTCCAGTTTTGAGAAATTTCAATCGAAACAATTCTGTTTCTAACTTTTCAAGAAATGTGCATGTTAACAATTTTAAACCAAGAGCTTTAATGGTAAGAAATCAAAAGTTTGAAAATAACCTTGATCCTAAGCTAGAGGAAGGGTTTAGTGCTTTGAGGAGAAAGCAGTTATTGAACGCCAATGGGCGAAACAACAGTTATCAGCATCAAAATCTCTTGAATGAAACAAATTTTCAAAATGTTCAATATCAACAAGTTACTATTGCTGATAGATTCGGAAAACCCAAGACCGTGTGGGCCTGGGTTGACCAAACTAACTAAGTAATTGTTGAAATGCAGGTACGCCCAAGAAGACCTATCAACTCATGGTTCGTTGATAGTGGGTGTAGCCGGCATATGACAGGCAACCATGCCTTGCTTCAGGATTTCAAGCTGAAAAATGGTACACACGTTGCATTTGGAGGTGATGCGGGTGGAAAGATAACAGGAGAAGGAACCGTATCCAATGGGGTCATTAGTTTTGATAAAGTCAACTACTGTGCACAGTTGAACTTTAACTTACTAAGTGTATCTCAAATTTGTGATAAATCTTATTCAACTTTATTTGATGATTCTTTCTGTTACATTCTCAAACCAGGTTTCAAGATTGACAATGAATGGGTAGTGGTGAAAGCTCCAAGAGATCGTGATGTATACAAGTTGGATATGTCGCAGATTGACGCTGAAACCGAAACTACTTGTCTTATTGCACATGCTTCAAATGATGAGAGTCAGCTTTGGCATAGACGGCTGGGCCATTCAAACTTCAGAAACATGAATCGTTTGGTGACTGGAAATCACGCTGTGGGAATCCCATCGAAGAAATTCTCTACAACTGATCTCTGTCCTGCGTGTTTGAAGGGAAAACAGCATCGAATGTCTTTTAAGTCCAAGCTAGAAAACTCCATTTCAAAACCCTTGCAGATGCTACATATGGATCTCTTCGGACCAACAAATGTGCAAAGCATCGGAAAGAAGTCTTATTGTTTTGTCATCATTGACGATTTCACTAGATTTTCTTGGGTTTATTTCTTGCATGCTAAATCTGAAACTGCGGAGTTATTAAAGGAATTTATCATCAAAGTTGAAAATCAGTTGGATTGTAAAGTAAAAGTTTTAAGAAGTGATAATGGAACTGAATTCAAAAACGCTAATGTTGATTTGTTCTGTGCAGAAAAAGGAATTGCGCGTCAGTTTAGTGCTCCAAGAACGCCTCAACAGAATGGGGTTGCGGAACGGAAAAACCGGACACTGATTGAAGCAGCAAGATCCATGCTCGCAGATGCCAAAATCCCTATTACATTCTGGGACGAAGCTATTGCTACTGCGTGTTTTGTACAAAACAGGACATTATTAGTGCAAGATAAACAGAAAACATCTTATGAGTTGTTATTTGGAAGAAAACCGAATATTTCTTATTTGAAAGCATTTGGTTGTCCTGTAACGATTCTGAATTTAAGTGATCATATCGGGAAATTTGAGTCAAAATCTGAAGATGGATTTTTCCTAGGTTAGTCGTCTGTTTCTAAAGCTTATCGGGTTTTTAATAGCAAAACAAATACTTTTATTGAAACTATTAACGTAAAGTTTTTAGAAAATTCGTTTCCGTCAGTGGCACATGGTCCCGAATGGTTATTTGATTTAGATTCGTTATCAAAATCTTTCAATTCTAACTTGTTTGATTTTTCAGGAAAAGCAAGAAAAGAATCAGGTGACTTAGGATGCTTTAGTGACGATTCTGATAATGACGAGGATGGAAATCTCAACTCTGAATATCCGTTCATGTCATTTCATAATCCTGATCATGTCAAATCTAGTCAAGCTCCGGGTCCTTCTGGTTCGCAAGAAGATCAAGAATCGAACAATCTTGAAGAGGATGTGAATCCGCAAAATTCTCCTAATGATGGTGGATCTGTTCAAAATCAACCATCATCAGATACGAATGTTGAAGTTATTCCAGAATCATTTGATTACTTCATCAATTCACCGGATCAAGTCCCGAATTTCACACCGCATACTTCAACCATACTACAAGATCTACCAAATCTGAATACTTCTAATCTGGAGAGTCAAGTGCAAGGAGGTGACATACCAATTCATCGAATTCACAAGAAACATCCTGTCTCTCAGATTATTGGGCCGCTGAATCAGAGAACTACAAGAAGTCAGACTGAACAAGCAAATGTTTGTCTTTATTCGTGTTTTCTATCTCAAGTGGTGCCAAAGAACATTTCAGAGGCACTGCAAGATAACAGTTGGATTGAAGCCATGCAAGAGGAATTGCTGCAGTTTCGCAAACAAGAAGTTTGGAAACTTGTGGACTTACCTGAAGGAGAGAATGCGATTGGTACAAGATGGTTGTACAAAAACAAGCCAGACGAACGTGGCATTGTTGTGAGAAACAAAGCAAGACTCATTGCACAGGGATACACTCAAGAAGAAGGCATTGATTATGAAGAGGTGTTCGCTCCGGTCGCAAGACTTGAAGCCATACGCGTTTTTCTTGCATATGCTTCCTTCATGAAGTTTAAAGTATTCCAAATGGATGTGAAAGGTGCTTTTCTGTATGGACCGATTACAGATGACGTATATGTCAGACAACCTCCGGGTTTTGAAGATCCTGACTATCCTCATCGTGTATACAAGTTGAGTAAAGCTCTTTACGGTCTACATCAAGCTCCTAGAATATGGTATGAGACATTATCCAAGCATTTACTAGAACATGGATTCACAAGAGGACAGATTGATCCAACTTTGTTTATGAAGAGGAAGAATGATGATCTCTTATGTGTTCAAGTTTATGTGGACGATATTATCTTCGGATCAACCAGTGAGTCAATGTGCAAAGAATTTGAGGAAATCATGAAGTGCAGATTCCAGATGAGTTCTATGGGGGAGATCAACTTCTTTCTTGGATTACAAGTGAAACAATCAGCTGACGGAATTTTCATCAATCAATCAAAATTTGTTGAGAAATTGTTGAAGAAGTCCAAGATGCAAGATTGTCAAACAATTCGAACTCCATCTGATGTGAATTGCAAGATACAACCGGATCCTAAAGGTAAATCCGTGGATCAAACACTATACAGATCAATGATCGGTTCACTAATGTATCTTACTGCATCAAGGCCAGACATTATGTATGCTGTATGTGTATGCGCAAGATATCAGTCTGATCCAAAGGAGTCGCACCTTGTTGCTGTGAAGCGTATATTCAGATATCTTAAAGGGAAACCAAATCTTGGGTTATGGTATCCTTATGAAGGAAATTTTGAATTATATAGCTATTCTGACAGTGATTTTGGTGGTTGTGCTCTTGACAGGAAATCGACTACTGGTGGTTGTCAATTTCTGGGTCCTAGACTAGTCTCTTGGCAATGCAAGAAGCAGACCAACGTTTCTGTATCCACAGCTGAAGCAGAGTATATCGCTGCATCTGCAGGATGTTCTCAAGTTTTGTGGTTACAAAATCAATTGCTGGACTACCGGTTTAACTTTCTGAAAACTCCTATTTACATAGACAATACTGCTGCTATGTTCATTACTGCTAATCCTGTTCAACACTCAAAAACCAAACATATCGAAATTAGATATCACTTTTTAAGAGACAACTCTGAAAAAGGTTTAATAATTTTGATTAAAGTTCATACCGACAAACAACTGGCAGATCTTTTCACAAAATCATTTTTGTCAGGCCGGTTTGAATTTTTAATTCAATCCATAGGATTAATCAATCATGATTGATTCTAATTTTCGAAAACAAAAGAAAAATCAGAAAATATAAAAGCCAAAAATATAATAAGTTGATGTTAAGTATTGATTCCTTTGTCTTTTATTTTATGTTTTGCATTGTGTGTGTGCATGAAAAAGAAAAGCAAAAACAAAATATAAAAGCAAAAAGAAAAGAAAATATCATGTCATAAGAATCTATATTGCAAAAAGTGAGAAATGATAGTTACACTAGACATTATTTGGTACATCATTTTTAATAAAGACTGATGAATGTTAATTGATGTGCTAGACAGCTCAGGCAATTAGACTGAAAAAGTAAGTTGATTGTTGACAAACATAAACTTAATGATCTTTGTGTTAAGTTCCATTGTTATACATGTCTAGATATATATCTTTTGAAACATTGCTTTTGATGATAGTTGTGCATGATCGGGTAACGATGCAGTGTATTCAGTGTGATGAACCGCATCGTGAGCTTCTTTGTTGTGGTACCCACAGACCTGAAGTCTCACATGAAGTCTCTTTTGAGCTTCAAGGTGCAGCAAAAGATTCCAAAAGGAACAAAAAGAGTCCCAAATGTGGACCAACACCAAACAAAAATTCCAAAATGGAATTCAGAAGATTCCCAAGGGGAACGATAGGAAAGAAAAATTCCCAAAGATGGAATTAAAAAGAAGTCCCAAAGTGGACCAAATCCGAATAGAACCCATATTCCACACTGTGTATTACTATAAGTGACCAGATTTTGTGCAATATGCATTCAGGTAGTGATTGATAAGGAAATATGTTGACATATGTATACATGTGGGTCACATAAGTCATTTTAATCGAACCTTAAATATCATCATGATACTGAAAAAGTAAGTGTGTCAACTCAAGCTAATTGGTATGTTTTCATATCATCACTCAATCAAGCTGTTAGGGTTATTTCCTGTTAAGATTTACTTTGTATTTTTGTTATTGTGTATATGTTTGTATAGTTTAGGGTTTATTATGTATTTTCCTTAAACTTGCATTTTGTTTGATATAGGCATGTAGTGTGCGTGTGTTAGGTGAGCGACTTTTACACTGTTAGAGAGAGAATTAACTGTGTGTAATTTGTTTCTCCTGCACTTTTGTACTACGAATTGCTTGATCATCAAATACAAAGAGAATTTATGAGTATGAATTGTGTTTGTGATTGAATCGTTTGTTTGTACTTGTTGTTCTGATCATTTGAGTGATATTATCGATCCAATTGAACCTATCAATTGGTATCAGAGCTTTCGGTTTGTGTTCTTCGCTGTTTCTAAGCAAAACACATCAATATTGCTCAAAATATCATGATCTGAATGAATTGTTGGTGTTTTTAGTTGTGATTTATCATCATAATCACTTCTATACACAGCGATTGTGCAGATTCTATCAGATCATCATCAGATCTGAAGAATTAAGAAGAATAGAAAAAGTACTGTTCGATCAATTTTTGCTTAAAATTCATCGAAGAATGAAGATGTTTTGGATTGATTGATATAAGGGTTTGATAATCGGACTATTTCACAGCTTGTGTGTGAATTTTGGACAATTTGGACAAGTTTTAGATAAAACCCAGAAAATCTTCATGAAGAAGATGATGAACAGTTGAGTTTGGTTGAAGATTAACTTGCCGGGTGACATATTTGACTCAAGACATTTTCCTTGGACTTAGAATTTGTGAAGAAATTAGGTCCTGTACTGCCGTGTAAAGGAATTTGTTGTAGACGGGTGAAGAATTTGACTTGTAAAGTTGCTACTGTTCAGCCAGATCAGACACTGTTGTGCCGGGTAATACACTGTTACGCCGGGTGTTAGAGAAAATACAGCCGGGTAAACTCAACTGTGTAGCCGGGTAATTAACAAAGTGCCGTGTGACCATGTACTGTTCAGCCGGGCAAAGACTTTTGCCGTGTCAAGATTCTGCCGTGTCAAGACTTGTTGCCGTGTGAAGTTTTTCTTGCTGCCGGGTAACTGTTCATCCGGGTGAAGAACAAAGTATTTTTCAACTGTTTAGCCGGGTAACTATTTAGACGGGTGAAGACTTTTTCCTGCCGGGTGAAGAACAAATACACTGTTTAGCCGGTTGAAGAAGGATTTTTCACTGTGTTGCCGTGTGACTTTATTTAGTTGTTTTTAATACTTGTTTCTTATCTTGTCTTTAATTTCTTGTCTTTTTATTAGTATTTTAATCACTTCTTTTCAAAAATTAACAAAAACCAAAAATATTTTCTTTAAAAATTGTTAAAAATGGCTCCTAATGATGATTCTGATAACCGTGTTCCTAGACTTTTGAATCGTGCAGATTTCAAGAACTGGACCATCAGGCTGAGACATCATTTGTGTTCTATTGACAATGACTTATGGAAATCCATTGAGAAGGGTCCTCACATTCCAACTCAGACACAACCAGATAGTGCCAGTACCTATACTAAGGATTCTACTACACCTTATCCAGAGGATAATCTGTCAGCTGAAGACTTGAGAAAGGTAAAGAATGATAGCAAGGCCTATTCATTGATGTGCAAGGGGTTGCCATTACAAGTTTTGTCTAGATTGGATGCATATCAGACTGGTTATACATGCTTCAAGGCATTGAAGTCTATATGTGAAGGAGGAGAGCAGTTAAGAAGTTTGAAGAAATCTAAGTTGAAGAGACAATTGGAACTATTTGAACACATCAATGGAGAGACAGTTCACCAGATGATGAACAGGTTTGTTCACTTAACTACTGAGATGTCAAATCTCGGAGTGAAGACTGAACTTCAAGACCTAAATGATCGATTGTTATGTGCTTTACCATCATCATGGAAGCAGACTGTTACTCTTTTGAAGCATACTGAGAAATTCCCAATGGAATTAGATCTGCTGATTGGGAAAATTGAAGAAGTTGAGATTGATGAAGGATCAAGAAATTCTGATAGATCAACATCACAAACTCAATACAAGTATGTGGTAAATCCTGCCAATACTGTGGATAATGCTTTTCTTGTGCAAAATACAACAAAGTTTGAAGATGAGGATGACTTATTTGTTGGTGCCAGTTTCTACACTGATTCAGCATACTTTCCAAATTCACCAACTTATTCTCAACCTCAATCTCCGCCAAGAGCTCAAGTTCAAGTTCCAAGTCAGAATCAGAAGAATCAGTCAGAAAATCAAATTCCAAATGTTCAAGCCAAGGTGAAAGACGTCATGAATATTCTGCTGCAAGATGACGAAACAAAAACTGCCTTCACTGCTTTTATGGCAAGTTTTCAAGCATATCAAGGTAGTCATTTAAGTCAAATGGACGTTGTTCTTCAAGACTTATTTGAAATGGATCCAGTAGATGTTGAGGAAATGGATCTTAATTGGCAAATGGTTATGGTAGCTTATCGTACGCAAAAGCATGCATATGTCAACCGAAGCTACAAACCTCATGCAAACAAAACCGTTGGATTTGATAAATCTAAGGCCAGATGCTTTAACTGTAACCAATATGGTCATTTCTCAAGAGAATGTAAAGCTCCAAAGAATTTCAATGACCAAGCTAGTTCAAGCAATCAAGGTCAAGGTCAAAATTCTCAACAATCAACAAGTTATCAAGGCAGAAATCAACGTTTCTTTCAGAAACCATACCAAAGTCTTCCTATGCCTGAATTGAAGGATGAAGGAAAGAAGCCAGAAGACCAAACAAAGGCGTTGGTTGTAAGTGTGAAAGACGGGTATGATTGGAGCGCTTATGCAGAACAATTCACGTCTGATCTTACATCAAGTCTGGCATTGGTATGTGAAGTAGAAGAAGATTGGTCAGAAGAAGGGGATTGTAAAATGATTGAAGATGTGAGTGAAGATTCAGAAGATTATGACTGGAGTGCAAAATCTGATCCTACTGAAGAATCTGAGTCTGAACTTGTGCTGATGGCTACTGCCAGTGAATCTTCGTCATCTACAGAACAACCAAAGGTTAATACTGACCTACCCCCTAACTATGTTCCATTACCTGCTGATGTCAAGGAAAGGCTATGTTCTGAACAGTGCATTCAACAAGTAGAACATTATCGGACTCATTCATTTAAAATCGGTGATAAATTAAGCAAACATGAGAAAATTCATGAACAACTTAAAATTGATCACAAAATTGCTGATGAGAAGATTTTGTCACTTAAAGAATCATGGAACAAAACCTTAAAGGAACTGGAATTGATAACCAAACAACTTGAAGAAATGACAAAGAACTTTGAACAAGAAAAGGTTGCACATGCTGTCACTCAAGTTGAATTAACAAAGGTTAAAAGTTGTAAAACAATGGTTAAACAACTCATCAAAGAAAGAGGTAACAAAACCAAAACTGGGTTGGGTTTTACACATGAACCGATGCCAAATTCAATCACTCAAACCTTACCGGAAAACTTTAATGAATTTGATCATTCACCTGAAAATGAACGAAAATTTAAAGAAATTCAAAGAAGTAAATCCGAGTCTGAAGGATCTGAGGTGTTGATTGAAAGCTTGAGAGAAGAAGAAGGAATGACAACTGAAGCTGATGATGAAGCAAGCAACAAATCTGAAAACAAATTAGAACCTGTTCTTATCCAACTTGTTGAGTATCCAAAGCTTAATCCCGAACCAGAAACACCGGTGAAGGAAGAAGGTGAATTTTCAGGATACAATGATCCTGAGTACATCAAGTGGAAGAAAGAACAAAAGGCGCAAGTTGCTGCTCAGTTGGTCAAAAAGCCAGAAGTGAAAAAGGCTGAAGTTTCGAATGTTAAGAAGCAAAAATCAAAAACAATGAACAATCAATCTGAAACGAAACAGTCAAAAGGCAAAAATGTCTTAAAATCGAATGTTAACCCAAAAGTTCAAAGTGTTAAAACTGAAAAAGTTAAACCTGTCAAGAAAGTGTCAAAAGAAAAGAAAATCAAGTTTGTGTCTGCAGGAACGTTTGATTTGAACGGATCTTATGGTAAACCAATCAATTCTCCAATCAAATCTAACTCTGGTCTGAAAACAGGTTCAGGTCCTAAGTCTTCCGCTGTAAATGAAAAGAGAATTGAAAACAAAAAGGTGACCAAACAGAACAGTTTAAAATCGAACCAAAGTCACATGCAATCAAAAGCACAAACAATGACTCCACAAAGGAACGTTAATCTAAAACCGAACAACTATGATAATGAATCACGCTTTGGTTCAACATCTAGAGTTAACAATCAGCTCTTTAGGATTAGCAAGAAATATTGTGAAATTTGTGATAGATATAATCATGCAACTGCTGAATGTTTCTTTAACAGGTACTGCAGTTTATGTGATAAAAGAAATCATTCTTCAGAAGAATGTTATTTTAACAAATTTTGTGATATTTGTGAGAGGAGAAACCATGACACAAAGGATGGTTTCTTTCGATCAAACTCGACTAGAGAAATGACTCCATATTCAAACTTTCAAAGAAATAATTCATATGGTTTTCAAAATATGAGTCAAAGTCATTCTCCGGTTTTGAGAAACTTCAATCGAAACAATTTTGTTTCTAACTTTTCAAGGAATGTGCAGGTTAACAGTTTTAAACCAAGAGCTTTAATGGTTAAGAATCAAAAGTTTGAAAATAACCTTGATCCTAAGCTAGAGGAAAGGTTTATTGCTTTGAGGAGAAAGCAATCGTTGAACGCCAATGGGCGAAGTTATCAGCATCAAAATCTTTTAAACGAAACAAATTTTCAAAATGTTCAATACCAACAAGTTACTATTGCAGATACATTCGGAAAACCCAAGACCGTGTGGGCCTGGGTTGACCAAACTAACTGAATGTTTTTGCTGAAATGCAGGTACGCCCAAGAAGACCTATCAACTCGTGGTTCGTTGATAGTGGGTGTAGCCGGCATATGACAGGCAACCATGCCTTACTTCAAGACTTTAAGTTGAAAAATGGTACTCACGTAGCGTTTGGAGGTGATGCGGGTGGAAAGATAACAGGAGAAGGAACAGTTTCCAATGGGATCATTAGTTTTGATAAAGTCAACTACTGTGCACAGTTGAACTTTAGCTTACTAAGTGTATCTCAAATTTGTGATAAATCTTATTCAACTTTATTTGATGATTCTTTCTGTTATATTCTTAAACCAGGTTTCAAGATTGACAATGAGTGGGTAGTGGTAAAAGCTCCAAGAGATCGTGATGTATACAAGTTGGATATGTCGCAGATTGATGCTGATACCGAAACAACCTGTCTCATTGCCCATGCTTCAAATGATGAGAGTCAGCTTTGGCATAGACGGCTGGGCCACTCCAACTTCAGAAACATGAACCGTTTGGTAACTGGAAATCACGCTGTGGGAATCCCATCGAAGAAATTCTCCACAACTGATCTCTGTCCAGCATGTTTGAAGGGCAAACAGCATCGGATGTCTTTTAAGTCCAAGCTCGAGAACTCCATTTCAAAACCTTTGCAAATGCTACATATGGATCTTTTTGGACCGACAAATGTTCAAAGCATTGGCAGAAAATCATATTGTTTAGTTATCATAGATGACTTCACTAGATTTTCATGGGTTTATTTTCTGCATGCAAAATCTGAAACAGCTGAATTATTGAAAGAATTTATCATTAAAATTGAAAATCAATTGGAATGCAAAGTTAAAACTTTAAGAAGTGATAATGGAACTGAATTTAAGAATGCTAATGTTGATTTATTTTGTGCAGAAAAGGGGATTGCTCGTCAGTATAGTGCTCCAAGAACGCCTCAGCAAAATGGGGTTGCGGAACGGAAAAACCGGACACTAATTGAAGCTGCAAGATCCATGCTCGCAGATGCTAAAATCCCTATCACTTTTTGGGATGAAGCTATTGCTACTGCGTGCTTTGTACAAAATAGAACATTATTAGTTCATGATAAACAGAAAACTTCTTATGAGTTGTTGTTTGGAAGAAAACCAAATATTTCTTACTTGAAAGCATTTGTTTGTCCAGTTTCGATCCTTAATCTAAATGAACATCTCGGGAAGTTTGAGTCAAAATCTGACGATGGATTTTTCCTAGGATATTCGTCTGTTTCTAAAGCTTATCGGGTTTTTAATAGCAAAACAAATACTGTTATTGAAACTTTCAACGTCAAGTTTTTAGAAAATTCGTTTCCGTTAGTGGCTCATGGTCCCGAATGGTTATTTGATTTGGATTCGTTATCTAGATCTTTCAATTCTAATCTATTTGATTTTTCAGGAAAAACAAGGAAGGAATCAGGTGACTTAGGAAGCTTTAGTGATGATTCTGATAATGACGAAGATGGAAATCTCAACTCTGAATATCCATTTATGTCTTTTCACAATCCTGATCATGTCAAATCCAGTCAAGCTTCGGGTCCTTCTGGTTCGCAAGAAGATCAAGAATCAAACAATCATGAAGAAAATGTGAATTCGCAAATGTCTCCTAATGATGGTGGATCCGTTCAAAATCAACCATCATCGGATCCGAATGTTGAAGTTACTCCTGAATCATTTGATTACTTCATCAATTCACCGGATCAAGTCCCGAATTTCACACCGCATACTTCAACTATACTACAAGATCTACCAAATGTGAATACTTCTAATCTAGAGACTCAAGTGCAAGGAGGTGATATTCCTATTCATCGAATTCACAAGAAACATCCTGTCTCTCAGATTATTGGGCCGTTGAATCAGAGAACTACAAGAAGTCAGACAGAGCAAGCAAATGTTTGTCTTTACTCGTGTTTTCTATCTCAAGTGGTGCCAAAGAATATTTCAGAGGCGTTGCAAGACAACAGTTGGATTGAAGCCATGCAAGAGGAATTGCTTCAGTTTCGCAAACAGGAAGTTTGGAAACTTGTGGACTTACCTGAAGGAGAGAATGCGATAGGTACAAGATGGTTGTACAAAAACAAGCCAGACGAACGTGGCATTGTTGTGAGAAACAAAGCAAGACTCATTGCACAGGGATACACTCAGGAAGAAGGCATTGATTATGAAGAGGTGTTTGCTCCAGTCGCAAGACTTGAAGCCATACGCGTTTTTCTTGCATATGCGTCTTTCATGAAGTTTAAGGTATTCCAAATGGACGTCAAAGGTGCTTTCTTGTATGGACCAATTACGGATGACGTGTATGTTAGACAACCTCCGGGTTTCGAAGATCCAGACTATCCTCATCGGGTATACAAGTTAAGTAAAGCTCTTTACGGTCTACATCAAGCTCCTAGAATCTGGTATGAGACGTTATCCAAGCATTTACTAGAACATGGATTCACAAGAGGACAGATTGATCCAACTTTGTTTATGAAGAGGGAGAATGACGATCTCTTATGTGTTCAAGTTTATGTGGACGATATTATCTTCGGATCAACTAGTGAGTCAATGTGCAAAGAATTTGAAGAAATCATGAAGTGCAGATTCCAGATGAGTTCGATGGGAGAGATTAATTTCTTTCTGGGATTACAAGTGAAACAGTCTGCTGACGGAATTTTTATCAACCAATCAAAATTTGTTGAGAAGTTGCTGAAGAAGTTCAAGATGCAAGATTGTCAGACTATCCGAACTCCTTCTGATGTAAATTGCAAGATACAACCTGATCCAAAGGGCAAAGCAGTTGATCAGACACTATACAGATCAATGATTGGTTCTCTGATGTATCTTACTGCATCAAGACCAGACATCATGTACACTGTGTGTGTATGCGCCAGATATCAGTCAGATCCGAAAGAGTCGCATCTTATTACTGTGAAGCGTATTTTCAGATATCTCAAAGGGAAACCGAATCTTGGGTTATGGTATCCTTATGAAGGAAATTTTGAATTATATAGCTATTCTGACAGTGATTTTGGTGGTTGTGCTCTTGACAGGAAATCGACTACTGGTGGTTGTCAATTTCTGGGTCCTAGGCTTGTCTCTTGGCAATGCAAGAAGCAAACCAATGTTTCTGTATCCACAGCTGAAGCAGAGTATATCGCTGCATCTGCAGGATATTCTCAGGTTTTATGGTTACAAAATCAGTTGCTGGACTACGGGTTTAACTTTCTAAAAACTCCTATTTACATAGACAATACTGCTGCTATGTTTATAACTGCTAATCCTGTTCAACATTCTAAAACCAAACACATCGAAATTAGATATCACTTTTTAAGAGACAACTCTGAAAAGGGTTTAATAATCTTGATTAAAGTTCATACCGACAAACAACTGGCAGATCTTTTCACAAAATCTTTTTTGTCAGGCCGGTTTGAATATTTAATTCAATCCATAGGATTAATCAATCATGATTGATTCTATTTTTCGAAAATCAAAAGAAAAATCAGAAAATATAAAAGCCAAAAATATAATAAGTTGATGTTAAATTTTGTTTCCTTTGCCTTTTATTTTATGTTTTGCATTGTGTGTGTGCATGAAAAAGAAAAGCAAATACAAAATATAAAATCAAAAAGAAAAGAAAATATCATGTCATAAGAATCTATATTGCAAAAAGTGAGAAATGATAGATACACTTGACATTATTTGGTACATCATTTTTAATAAAGACTGATGAATGTTAATTGATGTGCTAGACAGCTCAGGCAATTAGACTGAACAAGTAAGTTGATTGTTGACAAACATAAACTTAATGATCTTTGTGTTAAGTTCCATTGTTATACATGTCTAGATATATATCTTTTGAAACATTGCTTGTAATGATAGTTGTGCATGATCGGGTAACGATGCAGTGTATTCAGTGTGATGAACCGCATCGTGAGCTTCTTTGTTGTGGTACCCACAGACCTGAAGTCTCACACGAAGTCTCTTCTGAGCTTCAAGATGCAGCAAAAGATTCCAAAATGGAACAAAAAGAGTCCCAAATGTGGACCAATACCAAACAAAAATTCCAAAAAGGAATTCAGAAGATTCCCAAGGGGAACGATAGGAAAGAAAAATTCCCAAAGTTGGAATTAAAAGAAGTCCCAAAGTGGACCAAATCCGAATAGAACCCAGATTCCACACTGTGTATGACTGTAAGTGACCAGGTCTTGTGCAATATGCATTCAGGTAGTGATTGATAAGGAAATATGTTGACATATGTATACTTGTGGATCACATAAGTCATTCTAATCGAACCTTAAATATCATCATGATACTGAAAAAGTAAGTGTGTCAATTCGAGCTAATTGGTATGTTTTCATATCATCACTCAATTAAGCATAAGTCAAATGTCTATTCAAAACTTGCAAAACATGTTCAGATAATGTGTGGCATGATCTCACTGCGATATTTTGATTCATTGCATTGCATATGTATTTACTTTAATGTGTGTGCTTTGTGTGTGCAGGCATATGGAATCATTATTGACACATCAACATCCTTGTTAAACTTAAAAATTTCAAGAAATTTCAAGTTTAGGGGGAGAATAAATTGAAGAAAAATATATCTACAAAAATCCAAAAATATTTTGTTTTTGAATAAGTGTGTTTTGAATGAACAAGATTATAAGTTATGAAAAGCAAAGGTATTGGATGTGTTAAAAACAAACCCAAGGTCTTGTAATTTGTTTTTAAGAAATTGCTTCGGGATATAGAAAAATTGGTTATGCAAAAACATTTTTGGAAAAGAAAAAGAAAAATGAATTTTAATTGAAAAAGTAATTTGTTGCAATGATTAATGTTGTTTGATAATTAATATGACAAACATTTTTTTTAAAGATAACTTGTCTAATTAATATGTCGGAGAATGTTGCAGGTGCAATAAATGACCGTTGAAAAAGTCAACAGAAGAGAAAAAGTGAAGAAAATTGCTTAAGTGTTGTAGCCGGGCAAAGAACTGTTCAGCCGGGTAATGTTGTATGTCTGATACTTGCCGGGTGATTAAGGAAAAAGGTGAAGATATTATGACCACTGTTCAGCCGGGCAATGATCATGTCAAATTCAGCCGGGTAAAGGTCATAGATATCTTGCCGGGTGACAAGTGTATACTATACAGCCGGGTAATGAAGAAGTCTTATTGCCGTGTAAAGTTATGACACTATGTTGCCGGGTAATGAAGAAGTGTGTATGCCGTGTGAAGAAGGTTGTCAAAGGTTGCCGTGTAAAGAAGAAAGCAAGCCGGATGATGAAGGAAAGCAACTGTGTTGCCGGGTGATGAAGAAAAGTTGCCGGGTGATGTTTTAAAGTCAACTATTCTGCCGGATGATGAAGAAAAACTCATCAGGTGTAGTTGTTCCTTAACCCTTACCCGTCACTACAGTGACTTACCCGTATCTACAGTGCTTGACCCGTCAAGTGATTTTCACGTGTTGGTGACTTGTTTTTATGTACTTGACCCGTATCTACAGTACATGACCCGTCACTACAGTAGTTGACCCGGCAAGGTTATTGGGCCTATTTTGCTTTTGTTGACCCGGCACTTAAAGTTTGACCTAAAAATTTTTGACGATACAAATACCGCCTCTTCACAAACACTTATCATTTCACACACTTTCACTTTCACCAAACACTCTGAACTTCAAATTGCCATTGTTATCATAGTCAATCTGTTGCTCTATAACAAGATTAATAGATTGATTAAGGTAGAGATTATGTGTTTTTGACCTAAATCGACCTGCAAATCAACTGTTAAAAAGAAAAACGATGATGAACAGTGTTTTGAACTTGAATCGACACTTTGATTTTGAGCATTAAAACTTAAATCGAATGTTGTTTTAGGGTTAATATCTGTCGATCATCAACATTCACTCATTCATTTGCACTAAAACATCTTAAAATCAACTGAACAAGTGAAATGGACTTAACTGATAAAAATCGCCATTAATGAACTTTGAAGCTTTTAAAGGTTAAACATCAAAACGATGAAATGTCTGTTTTAAAAGTGATTAAACTTGCTAAAACTGAACCAAAACATGTTAACTTTTTCATCATAAAATTTATCAAAAAATTTTGCTTAAAGTGAGTAACTGTTAAAAGCCTAAACATGATGTATCATCTTTAAAATTCAATATTGTTTGATTAAAATGATGAAAATCAGGTTATTAGAACAATTTAGGATTTAAAATGATTATGTTAATGTTTTTGCTTTCTAACTTCTAGTTAAACACTTGTTAAAATTTTGATATGTTTAATGAAGAAGCTAATACATTTGCCTTGTTTTGTGTTTTTGTTTATGTGTAACAGATGGAGACTCTCAAATTTGAGCCTAAGCATAATCTGGTAGCATGCTTAGATGAATCACTGCCTGAGACAGAAGGCTATAGAGATATGATTCAGTTTATCAAGAGGACGAAGTATGTATATGCTATATGTGCCAAACCGGTCATATATGCAAGGCTGATTAAGAGTTTCTGGAGATCAGCAGAGGTTGTGAGGAATGAGAATGGTGATGTTATAGTTAGAGGACATATCACAAGGGATTGGGTACTGAATGTGACTGAAGATGCTATTAGGCAAGCTCTGAGAATAGATGATGATGAGGTTGGTATGTTAGATGAGCTGACTATGGAAGAATGCAAAACTTGTTTTGTGAACATGGGACATCCACCTGTGTTTCCAAAATCACAGTTTTTCAGAGCTAAATTGGGGAAGAAGTATAAGCTGCTGTGTTATGTTGTGCAGCAATGCATGTCTAGAAGGAGTGCAGGTTTTGATAACTTTCCTTCGGACATTGCATCACCAATAGTAGCTATTGCAGAGAACAAACCATTCAACATGTCGAGATGGATAATGAATGGGTTTGTGTTTAATTTGGTGAAGGGCAAGAGATTCAAATTCCTTATGTACCCAAGGTTTTTGCAATTGATGATCAATATGGCATATCCAGTCATCAGAAGTGAAGGTTATGCTGGAGGCATGTTATATACAGAGGACATGAACGATCTCTCTTACAAAAAGATGAGTATCGGGAATGTGCCTGACATTGCTTTGTTTGACTATATGAGAGATATAGTAAACAATGAAGAAGATGTAGATGGAGTATATTATCACATATCTCACGGTGAGATTGTGAATCCATTGGACCTTGTGGATGAGGTGCCAGATAATTTATTGGATGATGACGAGTACTTTGCTCGTCATCCAGAAGAGGAAGAAGACGATGGTAATGATGATGATAACAATGATGAAGATAGTAATGATGATGGTGGTAATGATGCTGAATCTGAATCTGATTCAGAGGAGGCTGAACCCATGGAAGTAGAAAATGTGGTAATAGAAGAACCTGCTGAGGTTGCTTCTGAGATTGAGGAGGTTGCTGTTGAGATTCCAAAAGATGTTTCGGTACAGTATGTTAGAAAGAAGAAGAAAACAGTAGAAAAGCCTGAGGAAATTGATGTGCTACAGATTGCTGAGACAGTAATGGCCGAAGCTGAATCTATTGCACAGATAGAGGAAGTGGATGCTGGCGTTACTGATCCCATTACTGATAATGTTCCCACCGCATTACCACAAACGGTTGAAGACATTGGACAAGGTTTGGAGTCTTCACCAAACATTGGGCCAAGTGTTGATGAAATTTATGAGGAAAAGGAGAAACGGATTGCTGAATTAGAAGAGATTGTTGAAAATTTGATTAAGTCGAATGATTTGTTAAAAGCTTCCAATGAACGTAAGAAAAAGAGATTTGATGAATACTGGGACATTCACAATCAGAATCTGAAGATTTTCAAAGAGTTAGATTCTGATCATTTGGAGTTGAAAATTGAGCATGCTAAGTTGAAGGATGAGCATGAGAAGTTGAAGGAGGAGTATGAGAACTTAAAGTACGATTATGTTGAAGTTAAAGCTGAATGCAATACGTTGGAGGCAGAAAAAGAGATGCTTGAAAAGGAGTTGGAGGAAACTAGACCGAAAAAGGCTGGCTCATCTTCGGACAAAGATTTTTCTGATGAAGTTGTAGTGACTGAAACAAATGTGCCTAAAGTGTATTTGACTAGAGCTAGAGGAACTTCAAACGTTGGTATTTTGATAGAATCACCAATTATCATTCCCGATGAAGCTGTGGCTGAAACTGTCAATATGGACAAAGCTGAGGGAAAGAGGAAAATAGATGCAATACCGGAGATATTTGGTGATGAAGAAAGTTCTAAAAGGGCGAAGATTGATAAACCAATGCAGATTGAGCCGATTCAATCTGTAGCTGTGATTGAGAATGAGAAAGTTGGTGAATCTAAGATTGTGTCTAAGGCTGAGACCGAGAACGTATCTGAAGCAGAAACTGAAATATTTGCAGCATCAGACAGTGAAAAAGGAGTTAATTCTGGAGATACAGTTCAGTTTGAGCCGATTCAAGCTGAAGCTGTTGAAGTTGTTGACAAGCCTGAAACTGAAACAGAAGCTGAAGTGGCTAGTCAGTTTGAGCCGGTTCAAACTGATAATGCACCTATGATAGAGGCATTGGATGATTTAGACATTGATTGGACTGAGTCTGAGGATGAAGCTGAGCAAGAACCAGTACAGAATACTGTTGAAGAAGTGCCAGATGATTTAGATCAGAGGTTTGCCTATCTTGAACGAATGAAGTACAATTCGGTGTTTTTGAATGGGTTGACGGTAACTCAGATTAATGAAGAGTATGAGAAATGCATGGTTCATCAAGATAAGGCTGAAGCAGATAAGAAAGAGATTGTTACTGAGATGGGGGAATGGACTCCAATGCAGGAAAGCTTGAATATAGAAGATCTGCCACCAACTGAGTTATATCATCCAAATCCAGACGAAATGACTGCTTATGAGATGCGAAGTTGGTTGAGTTCGAGGAACTATCCATATAAAACTTTGCAGAGGTTGAAATCTGGATCTTTGAAGAAGATAGTGGTCAGCTTCATGAAGACAGAAAAATTGTACAATCGGATGTTTTATTTGGACTATAACAATCCACAATATTTTGAGCTGACAAAGAGATATAAAATTCTGGGTCCAAAAGAAATTCCTGTGATGGCGCTTCCTGAAGATGCTCATAAAAAACGACACGAACTGATGGATATGTTTCCAAGCGAGGTCAAATCGTACAACATACCGATGGAAGTGCGTGAAACTTGGCATAAGGCAACAACACCAGGTGATGTAGTGAGGTCGCTGATTAGCAAAGGACAATCAATAGCTGAGTTGTTAGATTCTATGATTGTGCCTGAGAAGAACAAGAAAGTAAAAATCATAGCATGGAAATACGACGAAGTATTTGATGCGTTTATGATCAAGAGAGTAAATGGTTTGTGTGACGTTTACCATTACTACTCGAGTATATTCAAGTTGGAAGTACAGGATCTGAAAGAGCTGCACAAGCTGAGGTTAATTAATCACACGCGTGCTGAGCGTGGTGAAAAATGCGTGATACTTCTTGATGCTGGAATGAGTAGAACAGCTAAGTTTCTTGACTTCAGAGGTCAACAAGAAGACACGGCATATGTGCAAGCAAAGAAACAGAGAAAGAAGAAGAGATTAGTGGTGACCGAGGATATGTACTTAGAAGAATTCTCGGATGAATATTTTGACAAGGTGACAGATCCTGGTTTAAAAGTGATAGATGGTTCACAATTGACAAAACCTATACTCAAAGCTTTCTACAATCAGGAAACGTTTGAACTGAAGCTTGTTCGCAATTTGGAGGATTGGGATAAGGACATGATCACACTCTTTAGTACTTTTGAGTTGAAATTGCTGCATCCGTCGTATATTGATTTTTTGAGAAGTTATAGGATTGAGAAGTGCAAAGATGCTCTTGCTGAGGCTGATCGAAAATTATTTACAGTGATGATTGAAGTAATTGCTGCGGCTTCAGAAAAGATTCGTGTGAGAAAGGCACTACTAAATTCTAATCTCGTGATGGTTGATATACCAGAGATAGAATATATGCGGATCAGTAGGAAGGGTACATTGGAGGTGAAAGTTCAAGGCCAAGAAATGCCATTTGAGTTTTATGCTAATATCGATTTTGCAGGTTTAAATCTGGACTCGCTTAGACGCATGAATGCTCTACCAATTCTGACAAATGAATCCAAGCCTCGACAAGCTAAGATCGCTGAGAAGTTCAAATCCTGCATTGAAGAAGCTTTGAAAGAAAAAGAAGAGTATAAAGGCCGAGAATTGTTGGATGTGAAAGAGGAACCAGAAGAATGGTAAGAAAAAGATTGAAGATTGATGCTGATAAACGAAGAAAAAGATTGAAGTTTTTGAAGATCCAAAGATAAATCTTAGGGGGAGTACTGTTAGGGTTATTTCCTGTTAAGATTTACTTTGTATTTTTGTTATTGTGTATACGTTTGTATAGTTTAGGGTTTATTATGTATTTTCCTTAAACTTGCATTTTGTTTGATATAGGCATGTAGTGTGCGTGTGTTAGGTGAGCGACTTTTACACTGTTAGAGAGAGAATTAACTGTGTGTAATTTGTTTCTCCTGCACTTTTGTACTACGAATTGCTTGATCATCAAATACAAAGAGAATTTATGAGTATGAATTGTGTTTGTGATTGAATCGTTTGTTTGTACTTGTTGTTCTGATCATTTGAGTGATATTATCGATCCAATTGAACCTATCACAAGCATAAGTCAAATGTCTATTCAAAACTTGCAAAACATGTTCAGATAATGTGTAGTATGATCTCACTGCGATATTTTGATTCATTGCATTGCATATGTATTTATTTTAATGTGTGTGCTTTGTGTGTGCAGGCATATGGAATCATTATTGACACATCGACATCCTTGTTAAACTTAAAAATTTCAAGAAATTTCAAGTTTAGGGGGAGAATAAATTGAAGAAAAATATCTACAAAAATCCAAAAATATCTTTTGAATAAGTATGTTTTGAATGAACAAGATTATGTAGTATGAAAAGCAAAAGTATTGGATGTGTTAAAAACAAACCCAAGGTCTTGTAATATTGTTTTTATGAAATTGCTTCGGGATATAGAAAAATTGGTTGTGCAAAAACATTTTTTAAAAAAAAGAAAAAGAAAAATGTTTTTAATTGAAATTAATGTTATTGACTTGTTTAATGTTGTTTGATAATTAATTTGACAAACATTCTTTTTAAGGATATCATGTCTAATTAATATGTCGGAGAATGTTTGCAGGTGCAATAAATGATGTTGAAAAAGTCAACAGACGAGAAAAAGGTGAAGATGTTATGACCACTGTACAGCCGGGCAAAGATCATGTCAAATACAGCCGGGTGAAGGTCATAGATATCTTGCCGGGTGACAAGTGTTTACTATACAGCCGGGTAAAGGAGAAATCTTATTGCCGTGTAAAGGTATGACACTGTGTTGCCGGGTAATAATGAAGAAGGTTGCCGTGTGAAGAAGGTTGCCGTATGAAGAAGGTTGCCGTGTGAAGAAGGTTGCCGTGTGAAGAAGGTTGCCGTGTAATGAAGAAAGCAAGCCGGATGAAGAAGGAAAGCAACTGTGTTGCCGGGTGATGAAGAAAAATTGCCTGGTGATGTTTTGAAGATAACTATTCTGCCGGGTGATGAATAAAACCCATCAGGTGTAGTTGTTCCTTAACCTTTACCCGTCACTACAGTGACTTACCCGTCTCTACAGTGTTTGACCCGTCAAGTGTTTTTCACATGTTTGTGACTTGTCTGATGTACTTGACCCGTCACTACAGTACATGACCCGTCACTACAGTACTTGACCCGGCAAGGCTTATTGGGCTTATTTTGTTTACCCGTCCCTTTGTGTTGATCCGACACTTAAAGTTTGACCTAAATTTTTGACGATACAAAAACCCGCCTCTTCACAAAACACTTATCATTTCACACATTCACTTTCACACAAATCCTCTGAACTTAAAATCGCTGTGTTATCATATTCAATCGTTTGTTCTGTAACAAGGTTGATCGATTGGATAAGGTAGTGATTAAGTGTTTTTGACCTAAATAGACCTGTAAATCAACTGATAAAAAGAAAAACGATGATGAACAGTGTTTTGGACTTTGAATCGACACTTTGATTTTGTGTATTAAAACGTAAATCGAATGTTGTTTTAGGGTTAAAATCTGTCGATCATCAACATTCAACCACTCATTTGCATCAAAACACCTTAAAATCAACTAAATCACTCAAAATGTTCACAACTGTCAAAATCGCCATTGATGAACTTTGAAGCTCTTAAAAGTTAAACATCAGAATGATGAAATATCTGTTTAAAAGTGATTAATACTTGTTAAAACTGAACCAAAACATGATAAACATTTTATCATAAAAATTGTCAAAAATTATGTCTTAAGTGTTAACTGTTAAAAATTAGAACATAAGTATAATCTTTAAGATTCAAAGTTGTTTGATTAAAATGATGAAAATCAGGTTATTAGAACAATTGAGAATTTAAAATGATTATGTGAATGTTTTGCTTTCTAACTTTTTATTTGAACACTTATGAAAAATTTTGATAAGTTTTAATGAAGAATCTAACACATTTGTCTTGTTTTGTGTTTGTTTGTGTTTTAACAGATGGAGAATCTCGAGTTTGAGCCTAAACACAATTTGGTAGCTGTACTAGATGAATCTATCCCTGAAACAGAAGGTTACAGAGATATGATCAAGTTTCTAAAGAGAACCAAATATGTGTATGCTATGTGTGCCAAACCGGTCATATATGCTAGGCTGATTAAGAGTTTCTGGAGGACAGCAGAGGTTGTTAGAGATGAGAATGGAGTTACTGTTGTTCGAGGCAACATAACTGGAGAAAGGGTGTTGACTGTTTCAGAAGAGGTTATTAGACATGCACTGAGGATTGATGAAGATGAAGTTGGTATGATGGATGAGCTGACTATGGATGAATGCAAATCATGTTTTGTTAATATGGGTCATCCACCTATATTTCCAAAATCACAATTTTATCGGGCCAAGTTGGGAAAGAAATACAAATTGTTGTGTTATGTTGTGCAACAATGCATGTCCAGGAGGAGTGCAGGATTCGATAACTTCCCATCAGATATTGCTTCACCAATTGTTGCCATAGCAGAGAACAAGCCATTTAATATGTCGAGATGGATTATGAATGGCTTTGTATTTAACTTGGTGAAAGGGAAGAGGTTTAAGTTTCTCATGTACCCGAGATTCTTACAACTGATGATAAACATTGCCTATACTATCATCAGAAATGAAGGTTATGCTGGAGGTATTCTATACACTGAGGACATGAACGATCTATCTTACCGAAAGATGAGTATCGGGAATGTGCCTAATGTAGAGTTGTTTGACTATATGAGAGATATAGCCAACAATGAAGAAGACGTTGAAGGAGTATATTATCACATTTCAAATGGTGAGATTGTTGATCCACAGGACCTAGTGGATGAGGTGCCTGACAATTTGTTGGATGATGACAAGTACTTTGCTCGTTATCCAGAAGATGAAGAAGAAGGTGAGAATGGTGATGGTGATAATGATGAGGATGATGATCATGATGATAGTGAAGATGATGGTGGTGATGATGCTAAATCTGAATCTAATTCAGAGGAGGCTGAACCAATGGAGACTGAGACAGAGGAAATTGAGAATGTTGAGTTTATTGAGCCTAGTGTGGTAGAAGAACCTGTTGAGGTTGCTTTGGTTGAAAAAGAAGTAGTGACTGAGATTCCAAAGGAGATCAGTGTTCAGTATGTTCGAAGAAAGAGATCAAAACCAGTGATAGAGCCTGAAGAGATTGATATACTTCAGATTGCTCAGGAGGCAATGGCCGAAGCTGAGACTATGGCACAGATAGTTGAGGAAGCTGATGCTAGCGTTGCTGATCCTACTACTGTTGATATTCCCACCACATCATCCAAATTTGCTGAAAACATTGGACAAGGTTTGGAGTCTTCACCAAATGTTGTGCCAAGTGTTGATCAAACAGAGAATGAGAAGCGAATTGCAGAATTAGAAGATATGGTTGCAAAGTTGATTGAAGCGAATGATTTGTTGAAAGCTTCAAATGAACGGAAAAAGAAAAGGTTTGATGAATACTGGGATATACATAATCAGAATTTGAAAATCTTCAAGAAATTGGATGAGGATCATGTGAAGCTTGTTGATGAACATGTGAGGTTGAAAGATGATTATGATAAACTGAAGGAGGAATATGAGAATTTAAAGTTTGATTATACTGATTTGAATGCTGAGTGTAATACGTTGGAGGCAGAGAAAGAAATGCTAGAAAAAGAGTTGGAGGAGACTAAACCGAAGAAAGCTGGCTCATCATCAGATAAAGATTTTTCTGATGAAGTAGTTGAAGTGACTGAATCTCAAGTGACGAAAGTTTATTTGACTAGAGCTCGAGGTACTTCGAATGCTGGTATTTTGGTGGAATCACCAATCATCATTCCCGATGAAGCTGTTGCTGACACTGTCAATATGGACAAAGCTGAGGGAAAAAGGAAGATAGATGCGATACCTGAGATTTTTGGTGATGAAGAAATTTCAAAAAAGGCTAAGATTGATGAAACAGTGCAGATTGAGCCGATTCAATCTGTAGCTGTGATTGAGTCTGAGAATGTGACTGAAGCTGAGATTGCTAAATCAGGTCAGATTGAGCCGATTCAATCTGATTCTGTAGCTGAAACTGAAGTTTTTGAGGCCACAGAGAGTGAAAAAGAAGCTGATTCTGAAGACACAGTTCAGGTTGAGCCGATTCAATCTGAAGCTGTTGAAGTTGAAAGTATGCCTGAAACTGTATCTGAAGTGGCAAGTCAGTTTGAGCCGATTCAATCTGACAATGCACCCATGATTGAAGCATTGGATGACTTAGATGAGATAGACTTTACTGAATCTGAGGATGAAGCTGAGCCAGTACCGAATGCTGTTGAAGAGATACCGGATGATTTGGATCAAAGATTTGCTTATCTCGAGAGAATGAAGTACAATTCTGTGTTTTTGAATGGTTTGACGGTGAGTCAGATAAATGAAGAGTACGAGAAGTGCATGATTGCTCAAGACAAAGCTGAAGCTGATAAGAAAGAGTTTGTGATTGAGATGGGAGAATGGACACCAATGCAAGAAAGCCTAAACATAGAAGATTTACCTCCGACTGAACTGTATCATCAAAACCCAGATGAGATGACTGCTTCAAATATGCGTAGTTGGTTGAGTTCGAGAAACTATCCTTACAAGACTTTGAAGAGATTGAAGTCTGAGTCACTAAGGAAGATTGTGGTTAGTTTTATGAAGACGGAGAAAATGTACAACAGAATGTTTTATCTGGACTATAACAATCCACAATATTTCGAGCTGACGAAAAGATTCAAAGTACTTGGACCAAAAGAGATTCCGGTGATGGCGTTACCTGAAAATGCTCACAAAAAGAGGCACGAATTGATTGATATGTTTCCTAGCGAAGTTAAAGCATACAACATACCAATGAATGTTAGAGAATCTTGGCATAAATCAGCAACAGCAGGTGACGTGGTGAGGTCACTGCTGAGTAAAGGACAGTCAATTGCTGAGTTACTAGATTCGATGATTGTGCCTGAGAAGAACAAGAAAGTAAAAATCATAGCATGGAAATACGACGAAGTTTTTGATGCTTTTATGATTAAGAGAGTGAATGGTTTATGTGATGTATACCATTACTTCTCGAGCATTTTTAAGTTGGAAGTTCAGGACTTGAAGGAGTTGCACAAACTAAGGTTAATAAATCACACGCATGCTGAGCGTGGTGATAAATGTGTGATGCTTCTTGATGCCGGGATTGCTAGACCACCGAAGTTTCTGGATTTTAGAGGCCAACAAGAAGATTCAGCATATGTGCAAGCAAAGAAAGAGAGGAAGAAAAAGAGATTGGTTGTGACTGAAGATATGTATCTTGAAGAATTTTCCGATGAATACTTTGACAAAGTGACAGATCCTGGACTGAAAGTGATCGATGGAACTCAGATGACGAAGCCTATACTTAGAGTGTTTTACAATCAAGAAACATTTGAGTTGAAGCTGGTTAGAAATTTGGATGATTGGGACAAAGACATGATCACACTTTTTAGTACCTTTGAGTTGAAGCTGTTACATCCGTCATACATAGACTTTTTGAGAAGTTATAGAATGGAGAAGTGTAAAGATGCACTTGCTGAAGCTGATCGAAAGTTATTTGTTGTGATGATTGAAGTGATAGCAGCGGCAACTGAAAAGATTCGAGTGAGGAAAGCTTTGCTGAACTCTAATCTCGTGAGGGTTGATTTGCCAGAGATAGAGTATATGAGGATTAGTAGAAAGGGTACTTTGGAGGTGAAAGTCAAAGGCCAGGAGATGCCATTCGAATTTTATGCTAATATTGATTTTGCAGGTTTAAATCTGGATTCACTAAGACGCATGAATGCCTGCCAAATTCTGACAAATGAGTCCAAGCCGAGACAAGCTAAGATTGCTGAGAAGTTCAAATCATGTATTGAAGAAGCTTTGAAGGAACAAGAAGAGTATAAAGGACGAGAGTTGCTGAATGTCAAAGATGAACCGGAAGATTGGTAGAAAAAGATTGATGCTGATCAAATATGAAAAAGATAGAAGATTTTGCTGAAGATTCAAAGATAAATCTTAGGGGGAGTACTGTTAGGGTTATTTCCTAGTTAAGATTTACTTTGTATTTTTTTTATATGTTTGTAAATTGTTTAGGGTCTATTTTGTTATTCCTTAAACTTGTATTTTGTTGCTATAAGCATGTAGTGAGAGAGTGTTAGGAGACAGGCTAGATCATTTTTACATGTTAGAGAGAGAATTAACTGTGTGTGATTTTGTTTCTCCTGCACTTGTACTACGAATTGCTTTGATCATCAATATACAAAGAGAATTATTAGTATGAATTGTGTTTGTGATTGAACTGTTTGTTTGTGCGTTTTATTCTGATCATTTGAGTGATATTAACGATCCAATTGAACCTATCAGACTCGGACGAATTCAATAGGTTTATTATGGAGTTTGAAGTTTACATACGTTATTGTATAGTGTTGTTACGATTTGTAAGGAGTCCTACATTATAATAAAGTGCTTTTCAAGGTTCTAAAATGGCATACAGAGTCATAATATGTTTTAAGTTGCCGTACGATGTTCAAAGGACAAGAACGAATTCATTAGGTTTATTATGGAGTTTTAATGTTTCGTACGGTGATGTAAGGTGTTCTTAGAAGTTGTAACGGGTCCTACATTATTCTAAATTGCTTTTCATGTTGCTAATGTCGCATACAGAGTCGTAACAAGTCGTGAGTGTTCGAACGATGTTCAAATGACTCGGACGAATTCAATAGGTTTATTATGGAGTTTGAAGTTTACATACGGTATTGTATGGTGTTGTTACGATTTGTAAGGAGTCCTACATTATAATAAATTGCTTTTCAAGGTTGTAATATGGCATACAGAGTCGTAATATGTTTTAAGTTGTCGTACGATGTTCAAAGGACACGAACGAATTCATTAGGTTTATTATGGAGTTTTAATGTTTCGTGCGGTGATGTAACGTGTTCTTAGAAGTTGTAACGGGTCCTACATTATTCTAAATTGCTTTTCATGTTGCTAATGTCGCATACAGAGTCGTAACAAGTCGTGAGTGCTCGAATGATGTTCAAATGACTCGGATGAATTCAATAGGTTTATTATGGAGTTTGAAGTTTACATACGGTATTGTATGGTGTTGTTACGATTTTTAAGGAGTCCTACATTATAATAAATTGCTTTTCAAGGTTATAATATGGCATACAGAGTCGTAATATGTTTTAAGTTGCCGTAGATGTTCAAAGGACACGAACGAATTCAATAAGTTTATTATGGAATTTTAATGTTTCGTACGGTGATGTAAGGTGTTCTTAGAAATTGTAACGGGTCCTACATTATTCTAAATTGCTTTTCATGTTGCTAATGTCGCATACAGTGTCATAACAAGTCGTGAGTGTTCGAACGATGTTCAAATGACTCGGACGAATTCAATAGGTTTATTATGGAGTTTGAAGTTTACATACGTTATTGTATAGTGTTGTTACGATTTGTAAGGAGTCCTACATTATAATAAAGTGCTTTTCAAGGTTCTAAAATGGCATACAGAGTCGTAATATGTTTTAAGTTGCCGTACGATGTTCAAAGGACAAGAACGAATTCATTAGGTTTATTATGGAGTTTTAATGTTTCGTACGGTGATGTAAGGTGTTCTTAGAAGTTGTAACGGGTCCTACATTATTCTAAATTGCTTTTCATGTTGCTAATGTCGCATACAGAGTGGTAACAAGTCGTGAGTGTTCGAACAATGTTCAAATGACTCGGACGAATTCAATAGGTTTATTATGGAGTTTGAAGTTTACATACGGTATTGTATGGTGTTGTTACGATTTGTAAGGAGTCCTACATTATAATAAAGTGCTTTTCAAGGTTCTAAAATGGCATACAGAGTCGTAATATGTTTTAAGTTGCCGTACGATGTTCAAAGGACAAGAACAAATTCATTAGGTTTATTATGGAGTTTTAATGTTTCGTACGGTGATGTAAGGTGTTCTTAGAAGTTGTAACGGGTCCTACATTATTCTAAATTGCTTTTCATGTTGCTAATGTCGCATACAGAGTCGTAACAAGTCGTGAGTGTTCAAACGATGTTCAAATGACTCGAACGAATTCAATAGGTTTATTATGGAGTTTGAAGTTTACATACGGTATTTTCTGGTGTTGTTACGATTTGTAAGGAGTCCTACATTATAATAAAGTGCTTTTCAAGGTTCTAAAATGGCATATAAAGTCGTAATATGTTTTAAGTTGTCGTACGATGTTCAAAGGACACGAACGAATTCATTAGGTTTATTATGGAGTTTTAATGTTTCGTACGGTGATGTAAGGTGTTCTTAGAATTTGTAACGGGTCCTACAATATTCTAAATTGCTTTTCATGTTACTAATGTCGCATACAGAGTCGTAACAAGTCCTGAATATTCGTACGATGTTCAAATGACTCGGACGAATTCATTAGGTTTATTATGGAGTTTTAAGTTACATACGGTATTGTAAGGTGTTTTTACGAATTGTAAGGAGTCCTACATTATAATAAATTTCTTTTCAAGGTTCTAATATGGCATACATAGTCGTAATATGTTTTAAGTTTTCGTACGATGTTCAAATGACTCGGCTGAATTCATTAGGTTTTCTTATGTAGTTTTAATGTTTCGTACGGTGATGTAAGGTGTCCTTAGAAGTTGTAACGCGTCCTACATTATTCTAAATTGCTTTTCATGTTGCTAATGTCGCATACAGAGTCGTAACAAGTCGTGAGTGTTCGAACGATGTTCAAATGACTCGGACGAATTCAATAGGTTTATTATGGAGTTTGAAGTTTACATACGGTATTGTATGGTGTTGTTACGATTTGTAAGGAGTCCTACATTATAATAAATTGCTTTTCAAGGTTGTAATATGGCATACAGAGTCGTAATATGTTTTAAGTTGTTGTACGATGTTCAAAGGACACAAACGAATTCATTAGGTTTATTATGGAGTTTTAATGTTTCGTACGGTGATGTAAGGTGTTCTTAGAAGTTGTAACGGGTCCTACATTATTCTAAATTGCTTTTCATGTTGCTAATGTCGCATACAGAGTCGTAACAAGTCGTGAGTGTTCAAACGATGTTCAAATGACTCGAACGAATTCAATAGGTTTATTATGGAGTTTGAAGTTTACATACGGTATTTTCTGGTGTTGTTACGATTTGTAAGGAGTCCTACATTATAATAAAGTGCTTTTCAAGGTTCTAAAATGGCATATAAAGTCGTAATATGTTTTAAGTTGTCGTACGATGTTCAAAGGACACGAACGAATTCATTAGGTTTATTATGGAGTTTTAATGTTTCGTACGGTGATGTAAGGTGTTCTTAGAATTTGTAACGGGTCCTACATTATTCTAAATTGCTTTTCATGTTACTAATGTCGCATACAGAGTCGTAACAAGTCCTGAATGTTCGTACGATGTTCAAATGACTCGGACGAATTCATTAGGTTTATTATGGAGTTTTAAGTTACATACGGTATTGTAAGGTGTTTTTATGATTTGTAAGGAGTCCTACATTATAATAAATTTCTTTTCAAGGTTCTAATATGGCATACAGAGTCGTAATATGTTTTAAGTTGCCGTACGATGTTCAAAGGACACGAACGAATTCATTAGGTTTATTATGGAGTTTTAATGTTTCGTACGGTGATGTAAGGTGTTCTTAGAATTTGTAACGGGTCCTACATTATTCTAAATTGCTTTTCATGTTACTAATGTCGCATACAGAGTCGTAACAAGTCCTGAATGTTCGTACGATGTTCAAATGACTCAGACGAATTCAGTAGGTTTATTATGGAGTTTGAAGTTACATACGGTATTGTAAGGTGTTTTTACGAATTGTAAGGAGTCCTACATTATAATAAATTTCTTTTCAAGGTTCTAATATGGCATACATAGTCGTAATATGTTTTAAGTTTTCGTACGATGTTCAAATGACTCGGCTGAATTCATTAGGTTTTCTTATGTAGTTTTAATGTTTCGTACGGTGATGTAAGGTGTCCTTAGAAGTTGTAACGCGTCCTACATTATTCTAAATTGCTTTTCATGTTGCTAATGTCGCATACAGAGTCGTAACAAGTCGTGAGTGTTCGAACGATGTTCAAATGACTCGGACGAATTCAATAGGTTTATTATGGAGTTTGAAGTTTACATACGGTATTGTATGGTGTTGTTACGATTTGTAAGGAGTCCTACATTATAATAAATGGCTTTTCAAGGTTGTAATATGGCATACAGAGTCGTAATATGTTTTAAGTTGTTGTACGATGTTCAAAGAACACGAACTAGTTCATTAGGTTTATTATGGAGTTTTAATGTTTCGTACGGTGATGTAAGGTGTTCTTAGAAGTTGTAACGGGTCCTACATTATTCTAAATTGCTTTTCATGTTGCTAATGTCGCATACAGAGTGGTAACAAGTCGTGAGTGTTCGAACAATGTTCAAATGACTCGGACGAATTCAATAGGTTTATTATGGAGTTTGAAGTTTACATACGGTATTGTATGGTGTTGTTACGATTTGTAAGGAGTCCTACATTATAACAAAGTGCTTTTCAAGGTTCTAAAATGGCATACAGAATCGTAATATGTTTTAAGTTGCCGTACGATGTTCAAAGGACAAGAACAAATTCATTAGGTTTATTATGGAGTTTTAATGTTTCGTACGGTGATGTAAGGTGTTCTTAGAAGTTGTAACGGGTCCTACATTATTCTAAATTGCTTTTCATGTTGCTAATGTCGCATACAGAGTCGTAACAAGTCGTGAGTGTTCAAACGATGTTCAAATGACTCGAACGAATTCAATAGGTTTATTATGGAGTTTGAAGTTTACATACGGTATTTTCTGGTGTTGTTACGATTTGTAAGGAGTCCTACATTATAATAAAGTGTTTTTCAAGGTTCTAAAATGGCATATAAAGTCGTAATATGTTTTAAGTTGTCGTACGATGTTCAAAGGACACGAACGAATTCATTAGGTTTATTATGGAGTTTTAATGTTTCGTACGGTGATGTAAGGTGTTCTTAGAATTTGTAACGGGTCCTACATTATTCTAAATTGCTTTTCATGTTACTAATGTCGCATACAGAGTCGTAACAAGTCCTGAATGTTCGTACGATGTTCAAATGACTCGGACGAATTCATTAGGTTTATTATGGAGTTTTAAGTTACATACGGTATTGTAAGGTGTTTTTACGAATTGTAAGGAGTCCTACATTATAATAAATTTCTTTTCAAGGTTCTAATATGGCATACATAGTCGTAATATGTTTTAAGTTTTCGTACGATGTTCAAATGACTCGGCTGAATTCATTAGGTTTTCTTATGTAGTTTTAATGTTTCATACGGTGATGTAAGGTGTCCTTAGAAGTTGTAACGCGTCCTACATTATTCTAAATTGCTTTTCATGTTGCTAATGTCGCATACAGAGTCGTAACAAGTCGTGAGTGTTCGAACGATGTTCAAATGACTCGGACGAATTCAATAGGTTTATTATGGAGTTTGAAGTTTACATACGGTATTGTATGGTGTTGTTACGATTTGTAAGGAGTCCTACATTATAATAAATTGCTTTTCAAGGTTGTAATATGGCATACAGAGTCGTAATATGTTTTAAGTTGTCGTACGATGTTCAAAGAACACGAACGAATTCATTAGGTTTATTATGGAGTTTTAATGTTTCGTACGGTGATGTAAGGTGTTCTTAGAAGTTGTAACGGGTCCTACATTATTCTAAATTGCTTTTCATGTTGCTAATGTCGCATACAGAGTCGTAACAAGTCGTGAGTGCTCGAACGATGTTCAAATGACTCGGATGAATTCAATAGGTTTATTATGGAGTTTGAAGTTTACATACGGTATTGTATGGTGTTGTTACGATTTTTAAGGAGTCCTACATTATAATAAATTGCTTTTCAAGGTTATAATATGGCATACAGAGTCGTAATATGTTTTAAGTTGCCGTACGATGTTCAAAGGACACGAACGAATTCAATAAGTTTATTATGGAGTTTTAATGTTTCGTACGGTGATGTAAGGTGTTCTTAGAAATTGTAACGGGTCCTACATTATTCTAAATTGCTTTTCATGTTGCTAATGTCGCATACAGTGTCATAACAAGTCGTGAGTGTTCGAAAGATGTTCAAATGACTCGGACGAATTCAATAGGTTTATTATGGAGTTTGAAGTTTACATACGTTATTGTATGGTGTTGTTACGATTTGTAAGGAGTCCTACATTATAATAAAGTGCTTTTCAAGGTTCTAAAATAGCATACAGAGTCGTAATATGTTTTGAGTTGCCGTACGATGTTCAAAGGACAAGAACGAATTCATTAGGTTTATTATGGAGTTTTAATGTTTCGTACGGTGATGTAAGGTGTTCTTAGAAGTTGTAACGGGTCCTACATTATTCTAAATTGCTTTTCATGTTGCTAATGTCGCATACAGAGTCGTAACAAGTCGTGAGTGTTCGAACGATGTTCAAATGACTCGGACGAATTCAATAGTTTTATTATGGAGTTTGAAGTTTACATACGGTATTGTATGGTGTTGTTACGATTTGTAAGGAGTCCTACATTATAATAAAGTGCTTTTCAAGGTTCTAAAATGGCATACAGAGTCGTAATATGTTTTAAGTTGCCGTACGATGTTCAAAGGACAAGAACAAATTCATTAGGTTTATTATGGAGTTTTAATGTTTCGTATGGTGATGTAAGGTGTTCTTAGAAGTTGTAACGGGTCCTACATTATTCTAAATTGCTTTTCATGTTGCTAATGTCGCATACAGAGTCGTAACAAGTCGTGAGTGTTCAAACGATGTTCAAATGACTCGAACGAATTCAATAGGTTTATTATGGAGTTTGAAGTTTACATACGGTATTTTCTGGTGTTGTTACGATTTGTAAGGAGTCCAACATTTTAATAAAGTGCTTTTCAAGGTTCTAAAATGGCATATAAAGTCGTAATATGTTTTAAGTTGTCGTACGATGTTCAAAGGACACGAACGAATTCATTAGGTTTATTATGGAGTTTTAATGTTTCGTAACCTTAGAATTTGTAACGGGTCCTACATTATTCTAAATTGCTTTTCATGTTACTAATGTCGCATACAGAGTCGTAACAAGTCCTGAATGTTCGTACGATGTTCAAATGACTCGGACGAATTCATTAGGTTTATTATGGAGTTTTAAGTTACATACGGTATTGTAAGGTGTTTTTACGATTTGTAAGGAGTCCTACATTATAATAAATTTCTTTTCAAGGTTCTAATATGGCATACAGAGTCGTAATATGTTTTAAGTTGCCGTACGATGTTCAAAGGACACGAACGAATTCATTAGGTTTATTATGGAGTTTTAATGTTTCGTACGGTGATGTAAGGTGTTCTTAGAATTTGTAACGGGTCCTACATTATTCTAAATTGCTTTTCATGTTACTAATGTCGCATACAGAGTCGTAACAAGTCCTGAATGTTCGTACGATGTTCAAATGACTAGGACGAATTCATTAGGTTTATTATGGAGTTTTAAGTTACATACGGTATTGTAAGGTGTTTTTACGAATTGTAAGGAGTCCTACATATAATAAATTTCTTTTCAAGGTTCTAATATGGCATACATAGTCGTAATATGTTTTAAGTTTTCGTACGATGGTCAAATGACTCGGCTGAATTCATTAGGTTTTCTTATGTAGTTTTAATGTTTCGTACGGTGATGTAAGGTATCCTTAGAAGTTGTAACGCGTCCTACATTATTCTAAATTGCTTTTCATGTTGCTAATGTCGCATACAGAGTCGTAACAAGTCGTGAGTGTTCGAACGATGTTCAAATGACTCGGACGAATTCAATAGGTTTATTATGGAGTTTGAAGTTTACATACGGTATTGTATGGTGTTGTTACGATTTGTAAGGAGTCCTACATTATAATAAATTGCTTTTCAAGGTTGTAATATGGCATACAGAGTCGTAATATGTTTTAAGTTGTTGTACGATGTTCAAAGAACACGAACGAATTCATTAGGTTTATTATGGAGTTTTAATGTTTCGTACGGTGATGTAAGGTGTTCTTAGAAGTTGTAACGGGTCCTACATTATTCTAAGTTGCTTTTCATGTTGCTAATGTCGCATACAGAGTCGTAACAAGTCGTGAGTGCTCGAACGATGTTCAAATGACTCGGATGAATTCAATAGGTTTATTATGGAGTTTGAAGTTTACATACGGTATTGTATGGTGTTGTTACGATTTTTAAGGAGTCCTACATTATAATAAATTGCTTTTCAAGGTTATATTATGGCATACAGAGTCGTAATATGTTTTAAGTTGCCGTACGATGTTCAAAGGACACGAACGAATTCAATAAGTTTATTATGGAGTTTTAATGTTTCGTACGGTGATGTAAGGTGTTCTTAGAAATTGTAACGGGTCCTACATTATTCTAAATTTCTTTTCATGTTGCTAATGTCGCATACAGTGTCATAACAAGTCGTGAGTGTTCGAACGATGTTCAAATGACTCGGACGAATTCAATAGGTTTATTATGGAGTTTGAAGTTTACATACGTTATTGTATGGTGTTGTTACGATTTGTAAGGAGTCCTACATTATAATAAAGTGCTTTTCAAGGTTCTAAAATGCCATACAGAGTCGTAATATGTTTTAAGTTTCCGTACGATGTTCAAAGGACAAGAACGAATTCATTAGGTTTATTATCGAGTTTTAATGTTTCATACGGTGATGTAAGGTGTTCTTAGAAGTTGTAACGGGTCCTACATTATTCTAAATTGCTTTTAATGTTGCTAATGTCGCATACAGAGTCGTAACAAGTCGTGAGTGTTCGAACGATGTTCAAATGACTCGGACGAATTCAATAGGTTTATTATGGAGTTTGAAGTTTACATACGGTATTGTATGGTGTTGTTACGATTTGTAAGGAGTCCTACATTATAATAAAGTGCTTTTCAAGGTTCTAAAATGGCATACAGAGTCGTAATATGTTTTAAGTTGCCGTACGATGTTCAAAGGACAAGAACAAATTCATTAGGTTTATTATGGAGTTTTAATGTTTCGTACGGTGATGTAAGGTGTTCTTAGAAGTTGTAACGGGTCCTACATTATTCTAAATTGCTTTTCATGTTGCTAATGTCGCATACAGAGTCGTAACAAGTCGTGAGTGTTCAAACGATGTTCAAATGACTCGAACGAATTCAATAGGTTTATTATGGAGTTTGAAGTTTACATACGGTATTTTCTGGTGTTGTTACGATTTGTAAGGAGTCCTACATTATAATAAAGTGCTTTTCAAGGTTCTAAAATGGCATATAAAGTCGTAATATGTTTTAAGTTGTCGTACGATGTTCAAAGGACACGAACGAATTCATTAGGTTTATTATGGAGTTTTAATGTTTCGTACGGTGATGTAAGGTGTTCTTAGAATTTGTAACGGGTCCTACATTATTCTAAATTGCTTTTCATGTTACTAATGTCGCATACAGAGTCGTAACAAGTCCTGAATGTTCGTACGATGTTCAAATGACTCGGACGAATTCATTAGGCTTATTATGGAGTTTTAAGTTACATACGGTATTGTAAGGTGTTTTTACGATTTGTAAGGAGTCCTACATTATAATAAATTTCTTTTCAAGGTTCTAATATGGCATACAGAGTCGTAATATGTTTTAAGTTGCCGTACGATGTTCAAAGGACACGAACGAATTCAATAAGTTTATTATGGAGTTTTAATGTTTCGTACGGTGATGTAAGGTGTTCTTAGAAATTGTAACGGGTCCTACATTATTCTAAATTGCTTTTCATGTTCCTAATGTCGCATACAGTGTCATAACAAGTCGTGAGTGTTCGAACGATGTTCAAATGACTCGGACGAATTCAATAGGTTTATTATGGAGTTTGAAGTTTACATACGTTATTGTATGGTGTTGTTACGATTTGTAAGGAGTCCTACATTATAATAAAGTGCTTTTCAAGGTTCTAAAATGGCATACAGAGTCGTAATATGTTTTAAGTTGCCGTACGATGTTCAAAGGACAAGAACGGATTCATTAGGTTTATTATGGAGTTTTAATGTTTCGTACGGTGATGTAAGGTGTTCTTAGAAGTTGTAACGGGTCCTACATTATTCTGAATTGCTTTTCATGTTGCTAATGTCGCATACAGAGTCGTAACAAGTCGTGAGTGTTCGAACGATGTTCAAATGACTCGGACGAATTCAATAGGTTTATTATGGAGTTTGAAGTTTACATACGGTATTGTATGGTGTTGTTACGATTTGTAAGGAGTCCTACATTATAATAAAGTGCTTTTCAAGGTTCTAAAATGGCATACAGAGTCGTAATATGTTTTAAGTTGCCGTACGATGTTCAAAGGACAAGAACAAATTCATTAGGTTTATTATGGAGTTTTAATGTTTCGTACGGTGATGTAAGGTGTTCTTAGAAGTTGTAACGGGTCCTACATTATTCTAAATTGCTTTTCATGTTGCTAATGTCGCATATAGAGTCGTAACAAGTCGTGAGTGTTCAAACGATGTTCAAATGACTCGAACGAATTCAATAGGAAGCTTTTAAAACAAACGTGTATGCAAATGGTCAAGTTTTGAAGGTGTTCGGGTTGCTTTCGTACTGTTACAGGCTGGTTCGTTATCCAGCGAATCTATCCGTTCATCCAGCGAAACTAGTTGTTCATCCAGCGAACCTAATTCAAATTTTTGCTCTGTTGGTTTGTGTTGTGGCCAGCGAATCTGACATATCATTGAACGATAGTTCACTTGTTTGGCTGACTGTGCAAGCGAAACTGCTGCCAAAATCAGGCGAGCGAAACTGTGCTTGCTTGTCAGCGAATCTGTTTGCTTATCTAGCGAATCTGTCATCAGCGAATCTACCAGCGAATCTGCTGTGTTCTTTGAGCGAATCTAGCCAGCGAATCTATTTGTCTTCAGCGAATCTATAATCTGTTCAAAGTTATGACTTCATCAACACTGAATATGAATGATCTAGATAGCGTTCAACCTAACAGGCCACCGAGGCTTGTTAGTGGTGAAAACTTTGAAGATTGGAAAAGATGTTTGAAAGCCTTTTTCTACTACACGGACTACAACCAATGGGAATCTATAGTAAATGGTCCGCACGTGCCAACAACAGTTGAAGGAACCGTCACTTCAATAAACACAGATTCAAGTACTTTTACTGAAACAGATATCAAGTTACTTGATCGTGACAAGAAGGCACTAAGGGCATTGATACTTTGCTTGCATCAGGACATCTTCAACAGGTTTGCTGAACACACAACTGCAAAAAGCTTGTATGATGCATTGTGTGAGTTTTATGATGGCAATGAGGATCTGAAACTGGATAGAAAAGCTCAAGCTGAAAAAGAATTCAACTCTTTCGTGGGGTATTCACAAGAGAACTTGACTGATATTACAAATCGATTCCTATCTGTATCAAGTAATCTGAAGAAGTATGATGATAAGCTGGGCAATCATGAACAAGTTGCAAAACTGTTAGATTCTCTTCCTCCTCAGTGGAGTCTTCAAATCAAGCTGTTGAAACAAGAAAGAAACTTTCCTGACTACAAGCTGATGGACGTAATAAACAAGCTGAAGTCTTTCGACCTTGATGTGAAGAGAAAAGAATATAATCAGTCAATGATGGTTCCAAACATTCCCTCTCAAAATGCTGCACTTATCTCATCCGCTGCAAACTCTTATATCTACAGTGCTGCATCTAGAGGATCATCAAGTCATGTGTCTGCTAAATCTGCTGGCGCATCTACAAACGTTGGTTCAAGCTCAAATGCATCTGTCACCACTCAGATTCCGTCTGACACTATGGCTTTATTTGGAATGTTTGTTCACAGTTATGAAGCTCTTGTTGCAGGTGAGTTAAAAGGGAAGGGTATGACTGTAGAAGATATGTATCAGGTGGATCCTGATGATCTGGAGGAAACAGACATCCAATGGCAGATGGCTATGCTTACTCTTCGTGCCAGACGATTCATGGAAAGAACCGGTAGAAGAAACTTTGGAAATCAGGGACAGAATAGCAAGCTGGGGTATGACAAGGGAAAGTTGAGATGTTATAACTACAAACAATTGGGCCACTTCAAAAGGGAATGCCCTTTACCAATTGTTACTGAGCCAGTAAACTCTGCAAATCCAAGATCTGCTCCAAATCAAGAAAGGGTTGAGGAAGCAAAGTCAAAGAATGAAACTGCACTGCTCACCAACTTTGATTGGAGTGCAGAAATTGAAGAAACCAAGGAGGAGATTAATCATGCCCTTGTTGCTGAGATTGCTGAGATTGATGACAACGATATAAATTGCTTTGATCCGTTCAAAGAATTTTATGGAAATGATGAGGAAGAGAAAGTGGAGAATGTTGATAAAGATCAATCAGATGTTATTGTTCAAGGGCATCTGAATCATTCAGGGTTGGTTTGTGAAGCAGCTGTTAATGAAGTGAAGCATGAGGAGGAGTCAAAGCTTAGCTTGGAAGAAATGATTGAGAAGGCGAGGCTTGATGCAGTTGATGAATTCAAAAGAAGCACTCCCTACTGCCAGTGTGATCGTGCTCTTGCCGCCGAAAAACTGGTAATTGGTCTTCCTTACGATGTTATTGAAGATATGTGTTCATCTGCTTGCAAAATTCGTTTAATTGGCATATACAAAGCTAATAAATTGTTAATGTCAAACGAAAACGAATTAAAAAGAACCATCAAAGAGCTTAAATTAAGTGAATCAAAATATTTTGTCAAATTAAGAGAAGCTTTAAAAGAAAATGAACACTTAAAAAGAACTCTTTTGGAAAAGAACTGTGAAATAAACTACTTGACTGAGCAAGTTACACTTGCTGAATTTGAAACAAGAAAACTTAAAAACAAATTGCAGCAGTGGACGATATCTGGTATGAAAAGGGAGGAACTCTGCAAGAAACAAAGGGGGGCCAGAGTTAAGACAGGTTTGGGTCTTAGTAACAATGAAACATATGCATATCCTCCACCTAGTACTTTCTGTTACTCTCCTACACCCATTCCTCATCCCTCAAATGAGTTAATTCAAGAGATTATGCAGAATGATACTGACAGTTCCATTGCAGGTTTAAGTGAAGTAAATCTTAAGGAGGTTAGAGAGGATTACGCATACGGTGGGAGTGTTGGGCTCGGTTGTTCTAGCAGTAGTGATTGCAGTAGTTCTGATTCCAAGAAGTCTTTTGAAGACATTAGTTTAATTAATTCTGTTTGTAGTAATGTGCCATATTCAGACAATTCCATGTTTAATAGTAATTTAGGGTGCTCTACTTCTAACCCTAATGTGTTGAATGATGATTCGATTGAAAATGTGTGTGTGAATGACAAAGACAAACTTTCAGGTCATGTCTCTGAAAGTCAAACCAAAACAAACTGTTTTCAAAAGTTCTTCACTCATCAAATTCCATCTTTCACACCAGTGAGAATTTCAAAACCAAAAGACAAGGAATCATCTTTTTCATACATTCTTAAACCAAAACCTGAATCTGATAAAGTTAAAGTCACCACAGTTAAGTTAAAAGAACTCTATGATACTTACAGTGACTGTAACTCTCAACTATCTGAATGTGATGAGGAAATTGAAATGGATAAAATTCCTGTTAACAGAGTTTCCAAAACTGGTTTGAAGTCTCATTGTTTTAAATGTGGGAATACTGGTCATACTGCCAAGCAATGCCCTAAGTTAATCCAAAATAGCTCAAAGCAAAAATCTTTCGGAAAAAGATTAAACACATTTGTAAATAATTTCTTTTGTAATTCTTCATCTATTCCACCACCCAAGTACACAAAGGCTTGGGTGCCTATTTCAAAGTTCTAACTTTTTTTTTCTTTTAATAAATGTCAGGAACATTCTAATGCCGTTGTAAATAGTCATTGGCATATTGACAGCGGATGTTCCAGACATATGACAGGGTTGAAGGACCTACTGACTAACTATAGGATCATAAATGGCGGATATGTTGCTTTTGCGGGAGACAAGAAAGGTGGCAAGATGATTGGTCAAGGAGAAGTCTCAAATGGTTCACTTACTTTGGAAGACGTCAACTATGTTCCTGAACTGGCATTCAATCATCTCAGTGTATCACAAATCTGTGATAAGAATATTCCAGTGATGTTTCTTCCAAATGAATGCTTGTTCTTGAAGCCAGAGTTTACGATTTATGAAGAGATGGTGATCATGCGAGCTCCGAGACGAAATGATACCTATATGCTGAATATGGGATCAAAAGAATCAAACTCCACCGTGACCTGTCTCCTGTCTAAAGCTTCATCTTTTGAATCGTTTTTGTGGCATAAACGTTCAGGGCACATTAATTTTAAAATTCTGAATAAATTGGTTAAGAACAATTTGGTTAGGGGTTTACCACTCAAAGACTTTTCAGTGGTTGAGAAATGCATGGCTTGTGCTAAAGGAAAACAGCACAAAAAGCCACATAAACTTAAAATTACAAATACCATCTCAGAACCCCTCGAATTGTTACATACTGATTTATTTGGTCCAATAAGTGTCAAATCCATTGCTAAGAAATCTTATTGCTTGGTTGTCACAGATGATTACTCTAGGTACACCTGGGTGAGATTCATGGCAAACAAGAGTGACACTGCCGAAGAGTTGATGAAACTGATTCCTCTAATCGAGGTCCTTGGAAAGAAAAAGGTTCAAGCCTTCAGAAGCGATAACGGAACTGAATTCAGAAACCATATCTTCAACTCCTTCTGTGAACAACGGGGTATTCTCAGACAGTTTAGCGCCGCACGAACACCACAACAAAATGGTGTTGCTGAAAGGAAAAATCGAACTCTTGTAGAGGCTGCTAGGACTATGCTGATTGAGTCAAAGCTTCCAATTATTTTCTGGGCTGAAGCAGTTAATTGTGCAGCTTATGTTCTGAACAGGGTACTGATTGTCAAAGAAAAGATGAAGACTTCATACCAGCTGTTTCGAGGGATTAAGCCGCTGATTGATTTTCTGCGCCCCTTTGGATGTTCTTGTACTCTTTTGAATACCCAAGATCAGAAGACGAAGTTTGGTGCTGTCTCTGATGAATGCTTCTTTGTAGGATACTCGAACACACAAAAGGCGTATCGTGTTTACAACAAGCGAACGCGAATTGTGCAAGAGTCCTACTATGTTGACTGGCAAGAGTCAAACACCACCAGTATTGGCAGTGAACCGGCATGGTTTTATGATTCCACCACCATTTTCAAATCATTTAATCTTCCTGACTCTGACGATGACGACATCATTCCACACACATCAGTTTCTATTTTCAATCATCCACCTACACCATCACAACCACAACCTTCAACATCAGCTACACAACTACCTCCCACTTCATTTGACATTCCATCACCTCCACCACCTCAAACCGTTCAAACTTCTCCATCAGATATTCCATCCGCATCTACTACCATTCAATCATCTGCCACTAATACAATTCCTCCAACATCACCTACACCTTCACAACCATCTAATCAAACACCCTCAATCGAGCCAAATCCTTTACTCCTCAACACTGACTTCAAAATCTTGAAAAACCATCCTCATGATTATATCATTGGATCTATTACTGATGGTGTGCGAACTCGGAGTCAGAGTGGTTTGATTAATGAATGTCTCTATGCTGCCTTTCTGTCTCAAGTTGTTCCAAACAATTATAAACAAGCACTTGAAGATCCTAGTTGGGTGGATGCCATGCAAATGGAACTGCAGCAATTCAGGAAGCTTAAAGTTTGGGAACTAGTTGATCTTCCTCCTAACAAGTGTCCAATCGGCACTAAATGGGTTTTCCGAAACAAGCCAGATGATCGTGGTGTTGTAATCAGAAACAAGGCGAGACTGGTTGTTCAAGGATTTGCTCAAGAGGAGGGGATTGACTACACCGAAGTTTTTGCTCCAGTCGCTCGCCTGGAAGCCATCAGAATCTTTCTTGCTCATGCTGCGAACAAAAACTTTAAAGTTTATCAGATGGATGTGAAATGTGCATTTCTATATGGAGACATCGATGAGGATATCTACGTATGTCAACCACCGGGTTTCGAGGATCCAGATTTCCCGTCAAAGGTTTACAAGCTTGATAAATCCTTGTATGGGTTGCATCAAGCTCCACGGATCTGGTATGAAACTCTGACACAGTATCTTCTCAGCAAAGGTTTCTCTCGTGGGACTATAGATATGACATTGTTCAAGAAGGAGGTGAATGGCGAGCTGCTGATCGTTCAAGTATATGTTGATGATATCATTTTTGGTTCGACTAATGAAGGGCTGTGTAGAGAATTTGAGAAGGTGATGATGGATCGCTTTGAGATGACAATAATGGGGGAGATGTGTTTCTTCTTGGGGCTGCAAGTGGAACAAAAGCCTGATGGCATTCTTATCCACCAAGAGAAATATATCAAAGAAATCCTCACGAAGTTTGGCATGGATGATTCTTCTCCTGAATTGATTCCTTTTACAGCTCAAACATGCCTTACTTCCGATGATAATGGGAATCCTGTGGATGCTCATCGGTACCGCTCGATGATCGGATCTCTCATGTATCTGACTGCAAGCCGTCCAGATATTACATTTTCCGTGTGTTACTGTGCGCGTTTTCAAGCCAACCCAAAAGAATCACATGAGAAAGCTGTTAAACGCATTTTTCGCTACCTTAAGGGTTCCTCTCGTTTGGGACTTTGGTACCCAAAAGGTGGGAACTTTGATTTACATGCCTTTTCTGATAGTGATCATGCTGGTTGCAGGATTAACAGAAAATCAGTCACTGGCGGATGTCAATACCTTGGAGAATGTCTTGTTTCCTGGCAAAGCAAGAAGCAAACAACCGTCTCTCTGTCCACAGGAGAAGCAGAATACATTGCTGCTTCAAGTTGCTGTTGCCAAGTGCTCTGGATTCAACATCAGATGATGGATTATGGCATCAACTTTCTTCATACGCCACTCTTTTGTGATAATGAAGCTGCTGTTGGAATTGCCAAGAATCCTATTCATCACACTCGCACCAAGCACATTGAAACAAGAATTCATGCAATCCGGGATGCACAGGAAAAGGGGTTTATTGATATTATTCCTATTGAAACTCGAAAGCAAAAAGCTGATCTTTTCACAAAAACTTTTGACAAACCACGTTTTTATGAACTGATCTCCATGCTGGGACTCATATCTTTTTGAAAAACCTTTTCTGTGAGAATCCATTTGTAAATATGTAAATAATCTTTTCTTTTTCTTCTTTGAAAATTCCGTGGGTCACTCTAATTCTTCGCTCCTTTATTTTATCTCATTTTATTTTTCTTTTATTTTTCTTTCATTTCTGTATATATATATTAAGAAAATCTGAAAAACAAAAATTTCTTTAGACGGCTATTTAATAGAAATTTTGGGGGAGATATAAAAGATTAACTATTTATAGTTTTTCAAATTTTGCTATTTCAGGATCTCCGTTTTGATTGATGTTGAAGAATAGTTGAAGGAGGTCAGAAGCATTGCGTTTGGGATATGTCAGATAGGCTCAGCCCGAAAACAAAGTAAACAGTGATTGTGTAGCCAAACATAACGTTCAAGATCTCGACAACAAGGATTATCTCCTTGACATGATTGGATTGCACAAAGATAAGGGTTCTGTCAAAAATGGGTTGAGAGCGTCAAATCTTTGCCTTGATTCTCCCAAACACCCCAAATCACCCTCGCCCTATCCCCGAATCGAGTTTCTAGTATGCAAAACAAATAAAAATAAAAAGCTGCTAGTGATGCTCTTCGGAAAAGCCTCTGAGTGAGTTACTTGTTAACTCCTCAGAACGTATTGAGTCAAAGTGCTTAACTCCTCTGCTATACGGAAGTATTGACCTGGAGTTGGTGAATCTTCTCTGCTATACGGAAGTATTGACCTGAAGATTCACCGAGCATGCTCAAATGTTTATCTCCTCTGTTATACGTCGGTATAGACCTGGAGCTCTGAACTATTTGAGTTTCCCAAATAATATGTCGCATTGTGTTCAAAAGAATCAATTGCTGACAAGCTCCACTCACAAAGAAAAGATGCAAAAATTGCACAAGTGTCAAAAGAAGCAAATGCATCGATCAACATTCAAAAGTTGATCATTGAAATTCAAGCAAAGTCAATCGTATTGCTCAGATATACCCTGATGACAGAACTTGTTCTTTTTACCTAGATGTCTGTGGGGACCGAGTTGTCTGAGCTTCTTCAATCAAACCAAAAACATGATAAAAGAAGCTGCTGATCTCTCGTTGAAAGGACTAAGGCATGGGTTTAAATGGACAAACATATCTGCAATCCCGCCAATCGATGATTCTCCGGATTCTGCTCACAACATCATGAAAAATATATATATCCTTCTTTAGCATTTATAATTCCTGTCTTTATCTTTATTTTATTTTATTTTTCTAACTCCTATCTTGTTATTATTAGTATTTTTAGGATTATATATGTTTGTGTTTATTTTTGGAGCGTTGATATCGTGGGACGTTTTCACGAATTTACAAAGATTTTAAAATTTGAGAAAAACCAAAAATATTTTAATTTGTGTGCTAGCGAACCTGTTAGCGAACCTACAGGTTCGCCCGAACCTCAGGTTCGCCCGCAACCTCTTTTGCACCGTCGCCGCAGGCAGTCTTGACTTTTGGTCTTCCGGCGAATCTAAAGTTCGCTGGTCTATCTGCCAGCGAACCTGTGTATGTATATATATACAGTGACAGCGAAATATCTCACACTTTCGCTGTCAACTGTACTGTAGCAGACTTTTCAAAATTCAAACGCCGAACGTTCGATTCTCACTATTTCACCGCTTTTTCACACTTAAAACATCACAAATATTGTCCGGTATGTAATCGCTTTCATCTTAATCAGTGTTTTAAACTCTTAATCGCACTGTTAAACCCCTAAAATTGTCGATCTGTGATTGTGTGTAAATAAATGACTGTTTTGGTGTGTTTTGTTAGGCTTTTACTTCATAATAGTCCACTTTGATGATTATACTACCTGTTTGTTGCTTTGTATGCTTGATAATGGTGTATTGACTGTGATTCTGGCCATTTTTCAAAAAACTAGGGTTTCCAGCGAACCTATGTGTTCGTCTGGCGAATCTGAACGAAAGTTCAAAACTTCGAGCGAACCTATGTCGTTGTGCTGCCCGCGCAACAACATAGATTCGCCCGGCTGTTTCTAGCGAACCTATACATTCGCTCGACCAAATGACTGATTTTTCATGTCAGCGAATCTATAGGTTTTGATGCCAAATCTCAGGTTCGCTATACCAGCGAATCTAAATTCCAGCGAACCTATTATCTGTTTTTCAAATCTTCGTTTCTAATCAATCTCCGTTTATGTTTCAGGCACAATGTCGACATTATTCTTCGAAAGAAAGCACAACATGTGTGCTTTGCTTGATGAGAATCATGATAAGGCCGGCGGCTATAGAGACTCTATCAAGTGGCTGAAGTCATCTCATATACATCACGCCATATCTCACTCACCCACTATATATGAGCTGCATATTCGGGATTTCTGGCGAACTGCGGTCATGAACGTGTCGGTACAGCCATCACGTATATGTGCCAAAGTCAGTGGATTTGACTTAGAGTTCACAGAAGCTAATCTAGCTAGGATTTTGAGGCTAGAGGATGACGTTGGGGATGAAGTGATGATATCGGCTGAAGAGGTTTATGGGGCTTTTAGGACCGCTGGTTATGAGGGTCCAATGCCCGGTGAGAAGAAAATGGAGTTCGTAAAGTCCTATCTGATCCAGGAGTGGAGGTACATTGCACACGTATTTATTATGTGCCTGGATCATAGGAAAGGGGGAACAGACGGACTGAATTTGGACTGGGCTCGAGCTATGATGCTGTTCTGCCGAGGGCAGAAGGCAAATCTTGTGAAGCTGATCTTCAACTACATTCTCGAGAACATCCATGCTACCAAAGGGGCTAAATGGTGTATGTACCCCAGATTCATTCAGATGATTCTGAATGACAAACTGCCAAATCTGCCGGTGGTGGGTGCAGAACTAAAGATCTGGGAGATGCACCCGAGGATTTTCAAAGACTGCAATTCAGTTAGATCGGATTGTGTGGGTAGGACTTCATATCTGTGGGAGAACATGTACACCGCAGAAAGATGGGTATATATACAGAGGTTGATGGAGACGGAGAGGAAACAGGGTGGTGAGAACGTAGAGGTGGTTGAGAAAAAGTTGAAGAAAAGAAAGGCGTACGCAAAAGAGAAAGATTATTCGTTTGATAGGGATATAGATGAGGTTCAGGCTGAAATCGACGTTGGTAGAGAAAAACGAACGAAAAGGAAGTCGGATGCTCAAACTGAAACATCAAAGAAAGCAAGGCACGAGACTGGCGGTACATCGGGTGAATCAGTGGGTGAATTAAAGGGTCAGATTGAGAGTTTGAAGGCAGAACTGGTGGAACTAAAGGGCAAGTATGAGGAACTGGAAACACAGGATGCTGAGAAATCAACCGTTATATATGAGATGGGAAGGATGATGAAGGATCAGCAGTGTCTGATGGTCAGGATCTTCAAGGAACTGAACAGTTTGAAAGAAAAGGAGGGGACTGAACCTGCTATGACTGAAGCCGAACTGAACTCCTTAACGGATGCTGCAAAGTATCCGTTAATGGATGTTGTATTTGGGGATTCTGACAAAGGAAAGGGAAAGGCAGTTGAGGAGGAGTTTGACGAGGACATGGGTATTGATTTAGATGTTTTTGAAGGAGATGAAGTGGTTGGAGGATCTAGTGTGAACTTTACATTGATAGATGAACCAGAGTTGGTCGTAGATGCAGATAGTGAGAAAGATCTGGATGATGAGCCCGAAACATATAAGGTGGAAGAAAAGGGAGTGAGTTACCAGTTCGAGCACGTAGACTTAGACAAATCAGAGTGGTTTAGGAAGGAAGAAGAAGTGGTTCCTGAAGTGCCGATATTTCAACACCTAGATGAACCCAACACCAAACAGCTAGATAGGCAGGTGATAGCGTGGAAGTATAATAGTTTGGTGGATGCTTATATGGTTAAAAGAAGGGGCGGTGACATCGGTTACATCAAGAACAGGAAGCACTTCGCCACCTTACCAAGATGGGACTTGCGTAGGCTGGCAGAGCTACCATTGTTGGGTAAAGAAGAAAGCGGAAGGGCTTGTGCGTTCGAAGTTACAATCAGGGAGGCCGCAAAGACCAATTTTATTGATTTTGGATACCAGAAGCCAAGGAGAATGAGACAGAAAAGGGATAGACATTGGGTATCGTGGAAGGGTAAGGTGGTTCTGAAGGTTGAAGCACCAAAGGTGATGACCAGGGTTAGAGTTCCAGACACACAGCCACCGAGACTGCAGGATTTTCTTAAATGGTTCTATGACAACAGCTCGGGTGAGGCAGTTATCAGATTGAAAGGAGATGACCGTCCAGAAATCCGTTTATTTGATCCAATGGAGGTCTTCTCTTTTTGTGACGAGGATCTGAAGGTGTTATGTGAGAACCAGATAAAGCACGGAGCTGGAGATGATACAAGAACAGAGGCGAACCTGTTTGTGAAGGTCGCAAACAAAGCTCGTGGAATTCGTGCTGAACAAAAGTTGGTGAATGAGAGATTGAGGAAGACTGATGATCAGCGAATGGAGATGGATGACCTATCAAGACAGCTGGATCAAACCATTGAAAGGAGATTCGAGAAACCGGTGCAGGTTATAGACTTGGAAGTTATTGGCGAGGAGCATACTACAGAGTTGCAGGCGGAAACAACTGTTCAACAAATGCCTGATACTGATGTCGCTGATGCTGAGTTCGTAGAATCGATGCTGAATTTGAGTGAAGATGAGGCCGGATCAGAAGACGTTACAAATCCTTTGGCCGGAATTGAAGACAGGGCAGGAGCGTACGTTGAACATCTTTGAAGCCAAGATGAAGACGGAGCTAAATTAGAAGACTTCCCCAGGTGAGGTCCAACCTAGGGGGAGTATTGATAGTCATATGTATAGGTTGCACTCACCGGCTTGTCGGTGTTACTTTTGTATGTATTTGTATGTCTTGTATTTGTAGTTGTTCTAGCGAACCTACGGGCGAATCTATAGATTCGCCCGTAGTTCAAGTTAGCTTTTGTCAATTGTGTCGACTGGGCGAACCTATATGTGCCCAGCGAACCTGTGTGGTTCGCTAGATAGATTCGCTGCAGCGAATCTATCAGCGAACCTAACACAGATATATATTGTAACCTTATCCTCATCTTAATACAACTTTTGCACATCTTTAACCAAAACTCTTATCTACTGATTATGTTGTGTAATCGTTCGTCTGAGGTGCTAGGAGCATATTCTACTTATCTTTGTAGCTTATATACCTCGGTTGTGTGTTGTAATCTTGTTATTGGGTTTGCTTGGTTATAATACATCTTGTTGTTCAAATCTTGGTTATTTTGTTGTTAAACAAGTCAATATAGCACTGAAATCACGATCATTATGGACCAACATTTTCATGTTGCAAATGTCGCATACAGAGTCGTAACAAGTCGTGAGTGTTCGAACGATGTTCAAATGACTCGGACGAATTCAATAGGTTTATTATGGAGTTTGAAGTTTACATACGGTATTGTATGGTGTTGTTACGATTTGTAAGGAGTCCTACATTTTAATAAAGTGCTTTTCAAGGTTCTAAAATGGCATATAAAGTCGTAATATGTTTTAAGTTGTCGTACGATGTTCAAAGGACACGAACGAATTCATTAGGTTTATTATGGAGTTTTAATGTTTCGTACGGTGATGTAAGGTGTTCTTAGAATTTGTAACGGGTCCTACATTATTCTAAATTGCTTTTCATGTTACTAATGTCGCATACAGAGTCGTAACAACTCCTGAATGTTCGTACGATGTTCAAATAACTCGGACGAATTCATTAGGTTTATTATGGAGTTTTAAGTTACATACGGTATTGTAAGGTGTTTTTACGATTTGTAAGGAGTCCTACATTATAATAAATTTCTTTTCAAGGTTCTAATATGGCATACAGAGTCGTAATATGTTTTAAGTTTTCGTACGATGTTCAAATGACTCGGCTGAATTCATTAGGTTTTCTTATGTAGTTTTAATGTTTCGTACGGTCATGTAAGGTGTTCTTAGAATTTGTAACGGGTCCTACATTATTCTAAATTGCTTTTCATGTTACTAATGTCGCATACAGAGTCGTAACAAGTCCTGAATGTTCGTACGATGTTCAAATGACTCGGACGAATTCATTAGGGTTATTATGGAGTTTTAAGTTACATACGGTATTGTAAGGTGTTTTTACGATTTGTAAGGAGTCCTACATTATAATAAATTTCTTTTCAAGGTTCTAATATGGCTTACATAGTCGTAATATGTTTTAAGTTTTCGTACGATGTTCAAATGACTCGGCTGAATTCATTAGGTTTTCTTATGTAGTTTTAATGTTTCGTACGGTGATGTAAGGTGTCCTTAGAAGTTGTAACGCGTCCTACATTATTCTAAATTGCTTTTCATGTTGCTAATGTCGCATACAAAGTCGTAACAAGTCGTGAGTGTTCGAACGATGTTCAAATGACTCGGATGAATTCAATAGGTTTATTATGGAGTTTGAAGTTTACATACGGTATTGTATGGTGTTGTTACGATTTGTAAGGAGTCCTACATTATAATAAATTGCTTTTCAAGGTTGTAATATGGCATACAGAGTCGTAATATGTTTTAAGTTGTCGTACGATGTTCAAAGGACACGAACGAATTCATTAGGTTTATTATGGAGTTTTAATGTTTCGTACGGTGATGTAAGGTGTTCTTAGAAGTTGTAACGGGTCCTACATTATTCTAAATTGCTTTTCATGTTGCTAATGTCGCATACAGAGTCGTAACAAGTCGTGAGTGTTCGAACGATGTTCAAATGACTCGGATGAATTCAATAGGTTTATTATGGAGTTTGAAGTTTACATACGGTATTGTATGGTGTTGTTACGATTTTTAAGGAGTCCTACATTATAATAAATTGCTTTTCAAGGTTATAATATGGCATACAGAGTCGTAATATGTTTTAAGTTGCCGTACGATGTTCAAAGGACGCGAACGAATTCATTAAGTTTATTATGGAGTTTTAATGTTTCATACGGTGATGTAAGGTGTTCTTAGAAATTGTAACGGGTCCTACATTATTCTAAATTGCTTTTCATGTTGCTAATGTCGCATAAAGAGTCGTAACAAGTCGTGAGTGTTCGAACGATGTTCAAATGACTCGGACGAATTCAATAGGTTTATTATGGAGTTTGAAGTTTACATACGGTATTGTATGGTGTTGTTACGATTTGTAAGGAGTCCTACATTATAATAAAGTGCTTTTCAAGGTTCTAAAATGGCATACAGAGTCGTAATATGTTTTAAGTTGCCGTACGATGTTCAAAGGACAAGAACAAATTCATTAGGTTTATTATGGAGTTTTAATGTTTCGTACGGTGATGTAAGGTGTTCTTAGAAGTTGTAACGGGTCCTACATTATTCTAAATTGCTTTTCATGTTGCTAATGTCGCATACAGAGTCGTAACAAGTCGTGAGTGTTCGAACGATGTTCAAATGACTCGAACGAATTCAATAGGTTTATTATGGAGTTTGAAGTTTACATACGGTATTTTCTTGTGTTGTTACGATTTGTAAGGAGTCCTGCATTATAATAAAGTGCTTTTCAAGGTTCTAAAATGGCATATAAAGTCGTAATATGTTTTAAGTTGTCGTACGATGTTCAAAGGACACGAACGAATTCATTAGGTTTATTATGGAGTTTTATTGTTTCGTACGGTGATGTAAGGTGTTCTTAGAATTTGCAACGGGTCCTACATTATTCTAAATTGTTTTTCATGTTACTAATGTCGCATACAGAGTCGTAACAAGTCCTGAATGTTCGTACGATGTTCAAATGACTCGGACGAATTCATTAGGTTTATTATGGAGTTTTAAGTTACATACGGTATTGTAAGGTGTTTTTACGATTTGTAAGGAGTCCTACATTATAATAAATTTCTTTTCAAGGTTCTAATATGGCATACAGATTCGTAATATGTTTTAAGTTTTCGTACGATGTTCAAATGACTCGGCTGAATTCATTAGGTTTTCTTATGTAGTTTTAATGTTTCGTACGGTGATGTAAGGTGTCCTTAGAAGTTGTAACGCGTCCTACATTATTCTAAATTGCTTTTCATGTTGCTAATGTCGCATACAGAGTCGTAACAAGTCGTGAGTGTTCGAACGATGTTCAAATGACTCGGATGAATTCAATAGGTTTATTATGGAGTTTGAAGTTTACATACGGTATTGTATGGTGTTGTTACGATTTGTAAGGAGTCCTACATTATAATAAATTGCTTTTCAAGGTTCTAATATGGCATACAGAGTCGTAATATGTTTTAAGTTGCCGTACGATGTTCAAAGGACACGAACGAATTCATTAAGTTTATTATGGAGTTTTAATGTTTCGTACGGTGATGTAAGGTGTTCTTAGAAGTTGTAACGGGTCCTACATTATTCTAAATTGCTTTTCATGTTGCTAATGTCGCATACAGAGTCGTAACAAGTCGTGAGTGTTCGAACGATGTTCAAATGACTCGGATGAATTCAATAGGTTTATTATGGAGTTTGAAGTTTACATACAGTATTATATGGTGTTGTTACGATTTGTAAGGAGTCCTACATTATAATAAATTGCTTTTCAAGGTTCTAATATGGCATACAGATTCGTAATATGTTTTAAGTTGCCGTACGATGTTCAAAGGACACGAACGAATTCATTAAGTTTATTATGGAGTTTTAATGTTTTGTACGGTGATGTAAGGTGTTCTTAGAAGTTGTAACGGGTCCTACATTATTCTAAATTGCTTTTCATGTTGCTAATGTCGCATACAGTGTCGTAACAAGTCGTGAGTGTTCGAACGATGTTCAAATGACTCGGACGAATTCAATAGGTTTATTATGGAGTTTGAAGTTTACATACGGTATTGTAAGGTGTTGTTACGATTTGTAAGGAGTCCTACATTTTAATAAAGTGCTTTTCAAGGTTCTAAAATGGCATATAAAGTCGTAATATGTTTTAAGTTGTCGTACGATGTTCAAAGGACACGAACGAATTCATTAGGTTTATTATGGAGTTTTATTGTTTCGTACGGTGATGTAAGGTGTTCTTAGAATTTGCAACGGGTCCTACATTATTCTAAATTGCTTTTCATGTTACTAATGTCGCATACAGAGTCGTAACAACTCCTGAATGTTCGTACGATGTTCAAATGACTCGGACGAATTCATTAGGTTTATTATGGAGTTTTAAGTTATATACGGTATTGTAAGGTGTTTTTACGATTTGTAAGGAGTCCTACATTATAATAAATTTCTTTTCAAGGTTCTAATATGGCATACAGATTCGTAATATGTTTTAAGTTTTCGTACGATGTTCAAATGACTCGGCTGAATTCATTAGGTTTTCTTATGTAGTTTTAATGTTTCGTACGGTGATGTAAGGTGTCCTTAGAAGTTGTAACGCGTCCTACATTATTCTAAATTGCTTTTCATGTTGCTAATGTCGCATACAGAGTCGTAACAAGTCGTGAGTGTTCGAACGATGTTCAAATGACTCGGATGAATTCAATAGGTTTATTATGGAGTTTGAAGTTTACATACGGTATTGTATGGTGTTGTTACGATTTGTAAGGAGTCCTACATTATAATAAATTGCTTTTCAAGGTTCTAATATGGCATACAGAGTCGTAATATGTTTTAAGTTGCCGTACGATGTTCAAAGGACACGAACGAATTCATTAAGTTTATTATGGAGTTTTAATGTTTCGTACGGTGATGTAAGGTGTTCTTAGAAGTTGTAACGGGTCCTACATTATTCTAAATTGCTTTTCATGTTGCTAATGTCGCATACAGAGTCGTAACAAGTCGTGAGTGTTCGAACGATGTTCAAATGACTCGGATGAATTCAATAGGTTTATTATGGAGTTTGAAGTTTACATACAGTATTGTATGGTGTTGTTACGATTTGTAAGGAGTCCTACATTATAATAAATTGCTTTTCAAGGTTCTAATATGGCATACAGAGTCGTAATATGTTTTAAGTTGCCGTACGATGTTCAAAGGACACGAACGAATTCATTAAGTTTATTATGGAGTTTTAATGTTTCGTACGGTGATGTAAGGTGTTCTTAGAAGTTGTAACGGGTCCTACATTATTCTAAATTGCTTTTCATATTGCTAATGTCGCATACAGAGTCGTAACAAGTCGTGAGTGTTCGAACGATGTTCAAATGACTCGAACGAATTCAATAGGTTTATTATGGAGTTTGAAGTTAACATACGGTATTGTATGGTGTTGTTACGATTTGTAAGGAGTCCTACATTATAATAAATTGCTTTTCAAGGTTGTAATATGGCATACAGAGTCGTAATATGTTTTAAGTTGTCGTACGATGTTCAAAGGACACGAACGAATTCATTAGGTTTATTATGGAGTTTTAATGTTTCGTACGGTGATGTAAGGTGTTCTTAGAAGTTGTAAGGGGTCCTACATTATTCTAAATTGCTTTTCATGTTGCTAATGTCGCATACAGAGTCGTAACAAGTCGTGAGTGTTCGAACGATGTTCAAATGACTCGAACGAATTCAATAGGTTTATTATGGAGTTTTAAGTTACATACGGTATTGTAAGGTGTTTTTACGATTTGTAAGGAGTCCTACATTATAATAAATTTCTTTTCAAGGTTCTAATATGGCATACAGATTCGTAATATGTTTTAAGTTTTCGTACGATGTTCAAATGACTCGGCTGAATTCATTAGGTTTTCTTATGTAGTTTTAATGTTTCGTACGGTGATGTAAGGTGTCCTTAGAAGTTGTAACGCGTCCTACATTATTCTAAATTGCTTTTCATGTTGCTAATGTCGCATACAGAGTCGTAACAAGTCGTGAGTGTTCGAACGATGTTCAAATGACTCGGATGAATTCAATAGGTTTATTATGGAGTTTGAAGTTTACATACGGTATTGTATGGTGTTGCTACGATTTGTAAGGAGTCCTACATTATAATAAATTGCTTTTCAAGGTTCTAATATGGCATACAGAGTCGTAATATGTTTTATGTTGCCGTACGATGTTCAAAGGACACGAACGAATTCATTAAGTTTATTATGGAGTTTTAATGTTTCGTACGGTGATGTAAGGTGTTCTTAGAAGTTGTAACGGGTCCTACATTATTCTAAATTGCTTTTCATGTTGCTAATGTCGCATACAGAGTCGTAACAAGTCGTGAGTGTTCGAACGATGTTCAAATGACTCGGATGAATTCAATAGGTTTATTATGAAGTTTGAAGTTTACATACAGTATTGTATGGTGTTGTTATGATTTGTAAGGAGTCCTACGTCTAATTTTAATAAAGTGCTTTTCAAGGTTCTAAAATGGCATATAAAGTCGTAATATGTTTTAAGTTGTCGTACGATGTTCAAAGGACACGAACGAATTCATTAGGTTTATTATGGAGTTTTAATGTTTCGTACGGTGATGTAAGGTGTTCTTAGAATTTGTAACGGGTCCTACATTATTCTAAATTGCTTTTCATGTTACTAATGTCGCATACAGAGTCGTAACAACTCCTGAATGTTCGTACGATGTTCAAATGACTCGGACGAATTCATTAGGTTTATTATGGAGTTTTAAGTTACATACGGTATTGTAAGGTGTTTTAACGATTTGTAAGGAGTCCTACATTATAATAAATTTCTTTTCAAGGTTCTAATATGGCATACAGAGTCGTAATATGTTTTAAGTTTTCGTACGATGTTCAAATGACTCGGCTGAATTCATTAGGTTTTCTTATGTAGTTTTAATGTTTCGTACGGTCATGTAAGGTGTTCTTAGAATTTGTAACGGGTCCTACATTATTCTAAATTGCTTTTCATGTTACTAATGTCGCATACAGAGTCGTAACAAGTCCTGAATGTTCGTACGATGTTCAAATGACTCGGACGAATTCATTAGGTTTATTATGGAGTTTTAAGTTACACACGGTATTGTAAGGTGTTTTTACGATTTGTAAGGAGTCCTACATTATAATAAATTTCTTTTCAAGGTTCTAATATGGCTTACATAGTCGTAATATGTTTTAAGTTTTCGTACGATGTTCAAATGACTCGGCTGAATTCATTAGGTTTTCTTATGTAGTTTTAATGTTTCGTACGGTGATGTAAGGTGTCCTTAGAAGTTGTAACGCGTCGTACATTATTTTAAATTGCTTTTCATGTTGCTAATGTCGCATACAAAGTCGTAACAAGTCGTGAGTGTTCGAACGATGTTCAAATGACTCGGACGAATTCAATAGGTTTATTATGGAGTTTGAAGTTTACATACGGTATTGTATGGTGTTGTTACGATTTGTAAGGAGTCCTACATTATAATAAAGTGCTTTTCAAGGTTCTAAAATGGCATATAAAGTCGTAATATGTTTTAAGTTGTCGTACGATGTTCAAAGGACACGAACGAATTCATTAGGTTTATTATGGAGTTTTATTGTTTCGTACGGTGATGTAAGGTGTTCTTAGAATTTGCAACGGGTCCTACATTATTCTAAATTGCTTTTCATGTTACTAATGTCGCATACAGAGTCGTAACAAGTCCTGAATGTTCGTACGATGTTCAAATGACTCGGACGAATTCATTAGGTTTATTATGGAGTTTTAAGTTACATACGGTATTGTAAGGTGTTTTTACGATTTGTAAGGAGTCCTACATTATAATAAATTTCTTTTCAAGGTTCTAATATGGCATACAGAGTCGTAATATGTTTTAAGTTTTCGTACGATGTTCAAATGACTCGGCTGAATTAATTAGGTTTTCTTATGTAGTTTTAATGTTTCGTACGGTGATGTAAGGTGTCCTTAGAAGTTGTAACGCGTCCTACATTATTCTAAATTGCTTTTCATGTTGCTAATGTCGCATACAGAGTCGTAACAAGTCGTGAGTGTTCGAACGATGTTCAAATGACTCGGACGAATTCAATAGGTTTATTATGGAGTTTGAAGTTTACATACGGTATTGTATGGTGTTGTTACGATTTGTAAGGAGTCCTACATTATAATAAATTGCTTTTCAAGGTTCTAATATGGCATACAGAGTCGTAATATGTTTTAAGTTGTTGTACGATGTTCAAAGGACACGAACGAATTCATTAGGTTTATTATGGAGTTTTAATGTTTCGTACGGTGGTGTAAGGTGTCCTTAGAAGTTGTAACGGGTCCTACATTATTCTAAATTGCTTTTCATGTTGCTAATGTCGCATACAAAGTCGTAACAAGTCGTGAGTGTTCGAACGATGTTCAAATGACTCGGATAAATTCAATAGGTTTATTATGGAGTTTGAAGTTTACATACGGTATTGTATGGTGTTGTTACGAATTGTAAGGAGTCCTACATTATAATAAATTGCTTTTCAAGGTTCTAATATGGCATACAGAGTCGTAATATGTTTTAAGTTGCCGTACGATGTTCAAAGGACACGAACGAATTCATTAAGTTTATTATGGAGTTTTAATGTTTCGTACGGTGATGTAAGGTGTTCTTAGAAGTTGTAACGGGTCCTACATTATTCTAAATTGCTTTTCATGTTGCTAATGTCGCATACAGTGTCGTAACAAGTCGTGAGTGTTCGAACGATTTTCAAATGACTCGGACGAATTCAATAGGTTTATTATGGAGTTTGAAGTTTACATACGGTATTGTAAGGTGTTGTTACAATTTGTAAGGAGTCCTACATTATAATAAAGTGCTTTTCAAGGTTCTAAAATGGCATATAAAGTCGTAATATGTTTTAAGTTGTCGTACGATGTTCAAAGGACACGAACGAATTCATTAGGTTTATTATGGAGTTTTAATGTTTCGTACGGTGATGTAAGGTGTTCTTAGAATTTGTAACGGGTCCTACATTATTCTAAATTGCTTTTCATGTTACTAATGTCGCATACAGAGTCGTAACAAGTCCTGAATGTTCGTACGATGTTCAAATGACTCGGATGAATTCAATAGGTTTATTATGGAGTTTGAAGTTTACATACGGTATTTTCTTGTGTTGTTACGATTTGTAAGGAGTCCTACATTATAATAAAGTGCTTTTCAAGGTTCTAAAATGGCATATAAAGTCGTAATATGTTTTAAGTTGTCGTACGATGTTCAAAGGACACGAACGAATTCATTAGGTTTATTATGGAGTTTTATTGTTTCGTACGGTGATGTAAGGTGTTCTTAGAATTTGCAACGGGTCCTACATTATTCTAAATTGCTTTTCATGTTACTAATGTCGCATACAGAGACGTAACAAGTCCGGAATGTTCGTACGATGTTCAAATGACTCGGACGAATTCATTAGGTTTATTATGGAGTTTTAAGTTACATACGGTATTGTAAGGTGTTTTTACGATTTGTAAGGAGTCCTACATTATAATAAATTTCTTTTCAAGGTTCTAATATGGCATACAGAGTCGTAATATGTTTTAAGTTTTCGTACGATGTTCAAATGACTCGGCTGAATTCATTAGGTTTTCTTATGTAGTTTTAATGTTTCGTACGGTGATGTAAGGTGTCCGTAGAAGTTGTAACGCGTCCTACATTATTCTAAATTGCTTTTCATGTTGCTAATGTCGCATACAGAGTCGTAACAAGTCGTGAGTGTTCGAACGATGCTCAAATGACTCGGACCATACGGTATTGTATGGTGTTGTTAAGATTTTTAAGGAGTCCTACATTATAATAAATTGCTTTTCAAGGTTATAATATGGCATACAGAGTCGTAATATGTTTTAAGTTGCCGTACGATGTTCAAAGGACACTAACGAATTCATTAAGTTTATTTTGGAGTTTTAATGTTTCGTACGGTGATGTAAGGTGTTCTTAGAAATTGTAACGGGTCCTACATTATTCTAAATTGCTTTTCATGTTGCTAATGTCGCATACAGTGTCATAACAGGTCGTGAGTGTTCGAACGATGTTCAAATGACTCGGACGAATTCAATAGGTTTATTATGGAGTTTGAAGTTTACATACGTTATTGTATGGTGTTGTTACGATTTGTAAGGAGTCCTACATTATAATAAAGTGCTTTTCAAGGTTCTAAAATGGCATACAGAGTCGTAATATGTTTTAAGTTGCCGTACGATGTTCAAAAGACAAGAACGAATTCATTAGGTTTATTATGAAGTTTTAATGTTTCGTACGGTGGTGTAAGGTGTCCTTAGAAGTTGTAACGGGTCCTACATTATTCTAAATTGCTTTTCATGTTGCTAATGTCGCATAAAGAGTTGTAACAAGTCGTGAGTGTTCGAACGATGTTCAAATGACTCGGACGAATTCAATAGGTTTATTATGGAGTTTGAAGTTTACATACGTTATTGTATGGTGTTGTTACGATTTGTAAGGAGTCCTACATTATAATAAAGTGCTTTTCAAGGTTCTAAAATGGCATACAGAGTCGTAATATGTTTTAAGTTGCCGTACGATGTTCAAAAGACAAGAACGAATTCATTAGGTTTATTATGAAGTTTTAATGTTTCGTACGGTGGTGTAAGGTGTCCTTAGAAGTTGTAACGGGTCCTACATTATTCTAAATTGCTTTTCATGTTGCTAATGTCGCATAAAGAGTCGTAACAAGTCGTGAGTGTTCGAACGATGTTCAAATGACTCGGACGAATTCAATAGGTTTATTATGGAGTTTGAAGTTTACATACGGTATTGTATGGTGTTGTTACGATTTGTAAGGAGTCCTACATTATAATAAAGTGCTTTTCAAGGTTCTAAAATGGCATATAAAGTCGTAATATGTTTTAAGTTGTCGTACGATGTTCAAAGGACACGAACGAATTCATTAGGTTTCTTATGTAGTTTTAATGTTTCGTACGGTGATGTAAGGTGTCCTTAGAAGTTGTAACGCGTCCTACATTATTCTAAATTGCTTTTCATGTTGCTAATGTCGCATACAGAGTCGTAACAAGTCGTGAGTGTTCGAACGATGTTCAAATGACTCGGATGAATTCAATAGGTTTATTATGGAGTTTGAAGTTTACATACGGTATTTTCTTGTGTTGTTACGATTTGTAAGGAGTCCTACATAATAATAAAGTGCTTTTCAAGGTTCTAAAATGGCATATAAAGTCGTAATATGTTTTAAGTTGTCGTACGATGTTCAAAGGACACGAACGAATTCATTAGGTTTATTATGGAGTTTTATTGTTTCGTACGGTGATGTAAGGTGTTCTTAGAATTTGCAACGGGTCCTACATTATTCTAAATTGCTTTTCATGTTACTAATGTCGCATACAGAGACGTAACAAGTCCTGAATGTTCGTACGATGTTCAAATGACTCGGACGAATTCATTAGGTTTATTATGGAGTTTTAAGTTACATACGGTATTGTAAGGTGTTTTTACGATTTGTAAGGAGTCCTACATTATAATAAATTTCTTTTCAAGGTTCTAATATGGCATACAGAGTCGTAATATGTTTTAAGTTTTCGTACGATGTTCAAATGACTCGGCTGAATTAATTAGGTTTTCTTATGTAGTTTTAATGTTTCGTACGGTGATGTAAGGTGTTCTTAGAAGTTGTAACGGGTCCTACATTATTCTAAATTGCTTTTCATGTTGCTAATGTCGCATACAGTGTCGTAACAAGTCGTGAGTGTTCAAACGATGTTCAAATGACTCGGACGAATTCAATAGGTTTATTATGGAGTTTGAAGTTTACATACGGTATTGTATGGTGTTGTTACGATTTGTAAGGAGTCCTACATTATAATAAAGTGCTTTTCAAGGTTCTAAAATGGCATATAAAGTCGTAATATGTTTTAAGTTGTCGTACGATGTTCAAAGGACACGAACGAATTCATTAGGTTTCTTATGTAGTTTTAATGTTTCGTACGGTGATGTAAGGTGTCCTTAGAAGTTGTAACACGTCCTACATTATTCTAAATTGCTTTTCATGTTGCTAATGTCGCATACAGAGTCGTAACAAGTCGTGAGTGTTCGAACGATGTTCAAATGACTCGGATGAATTCAATAGGTTTATTATGGAGTTTGAAGTTTACATACGGTATTTTCTTGTGTTGTTACGATTTGTAAGGAGTCCTACATAATAATAAAGTGCTTTTCAAGGTTCTAAAATGGCATATAAAGTCGTAATATGTTTTAAGTTGTCGTACGATGTTCAAAGGACACGAACGAATTCATTAGGTTTATTATGGAGTTTTATTGTTTCATACGGTGATGTAAGGTGTTCTTAGAATTTGCAACGGGTCCTACATTATTCTAAATTGCTTTTCATGTTACTAATGTCGCATACAGAGACGTAACAAGTCCTGAATGTTCATACGATGTTCAAATGACTCGGACGAATTCATTAGGTTTATTATGGAGTTTTAAGTTACATACGGTATTGTAAGGTGTTTTTACGATTTGTAAGGAGTCCTACATTATAATAAATTTCTTTTCAAGGATCTAATATGGCATACAGAGTCGTAATATGTTTTAAGTTTTCGTACGATGTTCAAATGACTCGGCTGAATTCATTAGGTTTTCTTATGTAGTTTTAATGTTTCGTACGGTGATGTAAGGTGTCCGTAGAAGTTGTAACGCGTCCTACATTATTCTAAATTGCTTTTCATGTTGCTAATGTCGCATACAGAGTCGTAACAAGTCGTGAGTGTTCGAACGATGCTCAAATGACTCGGATGAATTCAATAGGTTTATTATGGAGTTTGAAGTTTACATACGGTATTGTATGGTGTTGTTAAGATTTTTAAGGAGTCCTACATTATAATATATTGCTTTTCAAGGTTATAATATGGCATAAAGAGTCGTAATATGTTTTAAGTTGCCGTACGATGTTCAAAGGACACGAACGAATTCATTAAGTTTATTATGGAGTTTTAATGTTTCGTACGGTTATGTAAGGTGTTCTTAGAAATTGTAACGGGTCCTACATTATTCTAAATTGCTTTTCATGTTGCTAATGTCGCATACAGTGTCATAACAGGTCGTGAGTGTTCGAACGATGTTCAAATGACTCGGACGAATTCAATAGGTTTATTATGGAGTTTGAAGTTTACATACGTTATTGTATGGTGTTGTTACGATTTGTAAGGAGTCCTACATTATAATAAAGTGCTTTTCAAGGTTCTAAAATGGCATACAGAGTCGTAATATGTTTTAAGTTGCCGTACGATGTTCAAAAGACAAGAACGAATTCATTAGGTTTATTATGGAGTTTTAATGTTTCGTACGTTGATGTAAGGTGTTCTTAGAAGTTGTAACGGGTCCTACAATATTCTAAATTGCTTTTCATGTTGCTAATGTCGCATAAAGAGTCGTAACAAGTCGTGAGTGTTCGAACGATGTTCAAATGACTCGGACGAATTCAATAGGTTTATTATGGAGTTTGAAGTTTACATACGGTATTGTATGGTGTTGTTACGATTTGTAAGGAGTCCTACATTATAATAAAGTGCTTTTCAAGGTTCTAAAATGGCATACAGAGTCGTAATATGTTTTAAGTTGCCGTACGATGTTCAAAGGACAAGAACAAATTCATTAGGTTTATTATGGAGTTTTAATGTTTCGTACGGTGATGTAAGGTGTTCTTAGAAGTTGTAACGGGTCCTACATTATTCTAAATTGCTTTTCATGTTGCTAATGTCGCATACAGAGTCGTAACAAGTCGTGAGTGTTCGAACGATGTTCAAATGACTCGAACGAATTCAATAGGTTTATTATGGAGTTTGAAGTTTACATACGGTATTTTCTTGTGTTGTTACGATTTGTAAGGAGTCCTACATTATAATAAAGTGCTTTTCAAGGTTCTGAAATGGCATATAAAGTCGTAATATGTTTTAAGTTGTCGTACGATGTTCAAAGGACACGAACGAATTCATTAGGTTTATTATGGAGTTTTATTGTTTCGTACGGTGATGTAAGGTGTTCTTAGAATTTGCAACGGGTCCTACATTATTCTAAATTGCTTTTCATGTTACTAATGTCGCATAGAGTCGTAACAAGTCCTGAATGTTCGTACGATGTTCAAATGACTCGGACGAATTCATTAGGTTTATTATGGAGTTTTAAGTTACATACGGTATTGTAAGGTGTTTTTACGATTTGTAAGGAGTCCTACATTATAATAAATTTCTTTTCAAGGTTCTAATATGGCATACAGAGTCGTAATATGTTTTAAGTTTTCGTACGATGTTCAAATGACTCGGCTGAATTCATTAGGTTTTCTTATGTAGTTTTAATGTTTCGTACGGTGATGTAAGGTGTCCTTAGAAGTTGTAACGCGTCCTACATTATTCTAAATTGCTTTTCATGTTGCTAATGTCGCATACAGAGTCGTAACAAGTCGTGAGTTTTCGAACGATGTTCAAATGACTCGGATGAATTCAATAGGTTTATTATGGAGTTTGAAGTTTACATACGGTATTGTATGGTGTTGTTACGATTTTTAAGGAGTCCTACATTATAATAAATTGCTTTTCAAGGTTCTAATATGGCATACAGAGTCGTAATATGTTTTAAGTTGCCGTACGATGTTCAAAGTACACGAACGAATTCATTACGTTTATTATGAAGTTTTAATGTTTCGTACGGTGATGTAAGGTGTTCTTAGAAGTTGTAACGGGTCCTACATTATTCTAAATTGCTTTTCATGTTGCTAATGTCGCATACAGTGTCGTAACAAGTCGTGAGTGTTCGAACGATGTTCAAATGACTCGGACGAATTCAATAGGTTTATTATGGAGTTTGAAGTTTACATACGGTATTGTAAGGTGTTGTTACGATTTGTAAGGAGTCCTACATTATAATAAAGTGCTTTTCAAGGTTCTAAAATGGCATATAAAGTCGTAATATGTTTTAAGTTGTCGTACGATGATCAAAGGACACGAACGAATTCATTAGGTTTATTATGGAGTTTTAATGTTTCGTACGGTGATGTAAGGTGTTCTTAGAATTTGTAACGGGTCCTACATTATTCTAAATTGCTTTTCATGTTACTAATGTCGCATACAGAGTCGTAACAAGTCCTGAATGTTCGTACGATGTTCAAATGACTCGGACGAATTCATTAGGTTTATTATGGAGTTTTAAGTTACATACGGTATTGTAAGGTGTTTTTACGATTTGTAAGGAGTCCTACATTATAATAAATTTCTTTTCAAGGTTCTAATATGGCATACAGAGTCGTAATATGTTTTAAGTTTTCGTACGATGTTCAAATGACTCGGCTGAATTCATTAGGTTTTCTTATGTAGTTTTAATGTTTCGTACGGTGATGTAAGGTGTCCTTAGAAGTTGTAACGCGTCCTACATTATTCTAAATTGCTTTTCATGTTGCTAATGTCGCATACAGAGTCGTAACAAGTCATGAGTGTTCGAACGATGTTCAAATGACTCGGACGAATTCAATAGGTTTATTATGGAGTTTGAAGTTTACATACGGTGTTGTATGGTGTTGTTACGATTTGTAAGGAGTCCTACGTTATAATAAATTGCTTTTCAAGGTTCTAATATGGCATACAGAGTCGTAATATGTTTTAAGTTGTCGTACGATGTTCAAAGGACACGAACGAATTCATTAGGTTTATTATGGAGTTTTAATGTTTCGTACGGTGGTGTAAGGTGTCCTTAGAAGTTGTAACGGGTCCTACATTATTCTAAATTGCTTTTCATGTTGCTAATATCGCATACAAAGTCGTAAAAAGTCGTGAGTGTTCGAACGATGTTCAAATGACTCGGATAAATTCAATAGGTTTATTATGGAGTTTGAAGTTTACATACGGTATTGTATGGTGTTGTTACGAATTGTAAGGAGTCCTACATTATAATAAATTGCTTTTCAAGGTTCTAATATGGCATACAGAGTCGTAATATGTTTTAAGTTGCCGTACGATGTTCAAAGGACACGAACGAATTCATTAAGTTTATTATGGAGTGTTAATGTTTCGTACGGTGATGTAAGGTGTTCTTAGAAGTTGTAACGGGTCCTACATTATTCTAAATTGCTTTTCATGTTGCTAATGTCGCATACAGTGTCGTAACAAGTCGTGAGTGTTCAAACGATGTTCAAATGACTCGGACGAATTCAATAGGTTTATTATGGAGTTTGAAGTTTACATACGGTATTGTATGGTGTTGTTACGATTTGTAAGGAGTCCTACATTATAATAAAGTGCTTTTCAAGGTTCTAAAATGGCATATAAAGTGGTAATATGTTTTAAGTTGTCCTACGATGTTCAAAGGACACGAACGAATTCATTAGGTTTCTTATGTAGTTTTAATGTTTCGTACGGTGATGTAAGGTGTCCTTAGAAGTTGTAACGCGTCCTACATTATTCTAAATTGCTTTTCATGTTACTAATGTCGCATATAGAGTCGTAACAAGTCCTGAATGTTCGTACGATGTTCAAATGACTCGGACGAATTCATTAGGTTTATTATGGAGTTTTAAGTTACATACGGTATTGTAAGGTGTTTTTACGATTTGTAAGGAGTCCTACATTATAATAAATTTCTTTTCAAGGTTCTAATATGGCATACAGAGTCGTAATATGTTTTAAGTTTTCGTACGATGTTCAAATGACTTGGCTGAATTCATTAGGTTTTCTTATGTAGTTTTAATGTTTCGTACGGTGATGTAAGGTGTCCTTAGAAGTTGTAACGCGTCCTACATTATTCTAAATTGCTTTTCATGTTGCTAATGTCGCATACAGAGTCGTAACAAGTCGTGAGTTTTCGAACGATGTTCAAATGACTCGGATGAATTCAATAGGTTTATTATGGAGTTTGAAGTTTACATACGGTATTGTATGGTGTTGTTACGATTTTTAAGGAGTCCTACATTATAATAAATTGCTTTTCAAGGTTCTAATATGGCATACAGAGTCGTAATATGTTTTAAGTTGCCGTACGATGTTCAAAGGACACGAACGAATTCATTAAGTTTATTATGAAGTTTTAATGTTTCGTACGGTGATGTAAGGTGTTCTTAGAAGTTGTAACGGGTCCTACATTATTCTAAATTGCTTTTCATGTTGCTAATGTCGCATACAGTGTCGTAACAAGTCGTGAGTGTTCGAACGATGTTCAAATGACTCGGACGAATTCAATAGGTTTATTATGGAGTTTGAAGTTTACATACGGTATTGTAAGGTGTTGTTACGATTTGTAAGGAGTCCTACATTATAATAAAGTGCTTTTCAAGGTTCTAAAATGGCATATAAAGTCGTAATATGTTTTAAGTTGTCGTACGATGATCAAAGGACACGAACGAATTCATTAGGTTTATTATGGAGTTTTAATGTTTCGTACGGTGATGTAAGGTGTTCTTAGAATTTGTAACGGGTCCTACATTATTCTAAATTGCTTTTCATGTTACTAATGTCGCATACAGAGTCGTAACAAGTCCTGAATGTTCGTACGATGTTCAAATGACTCGGACGAATTCATTAGGTTTATTATGGAGTTTTAAGTTACATACGGTATTGTAAGGTGTTTTTACGATTTGTAAGGAGTCCTACATTATAATAAATTTCTTTTCAAGGTTCTAATATGGCATACAGAGTCGTAATATGTTTTAAGTTTTCGTACGATGTTCAAATGACTCGGCTGAATTCATTAGGTTTTCTTATGTAGTTTTAATGTTTCGTACGGTGATGTAAGGTGTCCTTAGAAGTTGTAACGCGTCCTACATTATTCTAAATTGCTTTTCATGTTGCTAATGTCGCATACAGAGTCGTAACAAGTCGTGAGTTTTCGAACGATGTTCAAATGACTCGGATGAATTCAATAGGTTTATTATGGAGTTTGAAGTTTACATACGGTATTGTATGGTGTTGTTACGATTTTTAAGGAGTCCTACATTATAATAAATTGCTTTTCAAGGTTCTAATATGGCATACAGAGTCGTAATATGTTTTAAGTTGCCGTACGATGTTCAAAGGACACGAACGAATTCATTAAGTTTATTATGAAGTTTTAATGTTTCGTACGGTGATGTAAGGTGTTCTTAGAAGTTGTAACGGGTCCTACATTATTCTAAATTGCTTTTCATGTTGCTAATGTCGCATACAGTGTCGTAACAAGTCGTGAGTGTTCGAACGATGTTCAAATGACTCGGACGAATTCAATAGGTTTATTATGGAGTTTGAAGTTTACATACGGTATTGTAAGGTGTTGTTACGATTTGTAAGGAGTCCTACATTATAATAAAGTGCTTTTCAAGGTTCTAAAATGGCATATAAAGTCGTAATATGTTTTAAGTTGTCGTACGATGATCAAAGGACACGAACGAATTCATTAGGTTTATTATGGAGTTTTAATGTTTCGTACGGTGATGTAAGGTGTTCTTAGAATTTGTAACGGGTCCTACATTATTCTAAATTGCTTTTCATGTTACTAATGTCGCATACAGAGTCGTAACAAGTCCTGAATGTTCGTACGATGTTCAAATGACTCGGACGAATTCATTAGGTTTATTATGGAGTTTTAAGTTACATACGGTATTGTAAGGTGTTTTTACGATTTGTAAGGAGTCCTACATTATAATAAATTTCTTTTCAAGGTTCTAATATGGCATACAGAGTCGTAATATGTTTTAAGTTTTCGTACGATGTTCAAATGACTCGGCTGAATTCATTAGGTTTTCTTATGTAGTTTTAATGTTTCGTACGGTGATGTAAGGTGTCCTTAGAAGTTGTAACGCGTCCTACATTATTCTAAATTGCTTTTCATGTTGCTAATGTCGCATACAGAGTCGTAACAAGTCGTGAGTTTTCGAACGATGTTCAAATGACTCGGATGAATTCAATAGGTTTATTATGGAGTTTGAAGTTTACATACGGTATTGTATGGTGTTGTTACGATTTTTAAGGAGTCCTACATTATAATAAATTGCTTTTCAAGGTTCTAATATGGCATACAGAGTCGTAATATGTTTTAAGTTGCCGTACGATGTTCAAAGGACACGAACGAATTCATTAAGTTTATTATGAAGTTTTAATGTTTCGTACGGTGATGTAAGGTGTTCTTAGAAGTTGTAACGGGTCCTACATTATTCTAAATTGCTTTTCATGTTGCTAATGTCGCATACAGTGTCGTAACAAGTCGTGAGTGTTCGAACGATGTTCAAATGACTCGGACGAATTCAATAGGTTTATTATGGAGTTTGAAGTTTACATACGGTATTGTAAGGTGTTGTTACGATTTGTAAGGAGTCCTACATTATAATAAAGTGCTTTTCAAGGTTCTAAAATGGCATATAAAGTCGTAATATGTTTTAAGTTGTCGTACGATGATCAAAGGACACGAACGAATTCATTAGGTTTATTATGGAGTTTTAATGTTTCGTACGGTGATGTAAGGTGTTCTTAGAATTTGTAACGGGTCCTACATTATTCTAAATTGCTTTTCATGTTACTAATGTCGCATACAGAGTCGTAACAAGTCCTGAATGTTCGTACGATGTTCAAATGACTCGGACGAATTCATTAGGTTTATTATGGAGTTTTAAGTTACATACGGTATTGTAAGGTGTTTTTACGATTTGTAAGGAGTCCTACATTATAATAAATTTCTTTTCAAGGTTCTAATATGGCATACAGAGTCGTAATATGTTTTAAGTTTTCGTACGATGTTCAAATGACTCGGCTGAATTCATTAGGTTTTCTTATGTAGTTTTAATGTTTCGTACGGTGATGTAAGGTGTCCTTAGAAGTTGTAACGCGTCCTACATTATTCTAAATTGCTTTTCATGTTGCTAATGTCGCATACAGAGTCGTAACAAGTCGTGAGTTTTCGAACGATGTTCAAATGACTCGGATGAATTCAATAGGTTTATTATGGAGTTTGAAGTTTACATACGGTATTGTATGGTGTTGTTACGATTTTTAAGGAGTCCTACATTATAATAAATTGCTTTTCAAGGTTCTAATATGGCATACAGAGTCGTAATATGTTTTAAGTTGCCGTACGATGTTCAAAGGACACGAACGAATTCATTAAGTTTATTATGAAGTTTTAATGTTTCGTACGGTGATGTAAGGTGTTCTTAGAAGTTGTAACGGGTCCTACATTATTCTAAATTGCTTTTCATGTTGCTAATGTCGCATACAGTGTCGTAACAAGTCGTGAGTGTTCGAACGATGTTCAAATGACTCGGACGAATTCAATAGGTTTATTATGGAGTTTGAAGTTTACATACGGTATTGTAAGGTGTTGTTACGATTTGTAAGGAGTCCTACATTATAATAAAGTGCTTTTCAAGGTTCTAAAATGGCATATAAAGTCGTAATATGTTTTAAGTTGTCGTACGATGATCAAAGGACACGAACGAATTCATTAGGTTTATTATGGAGTTTTAATGTTTCGTACGGTGATGTAAGGTGTTCTTAGAATTTGTAACGGGTCCTACATTATTCTAAATTGCTTTTCATGTTACTAATGTCGCATACAGAGTCGTAACAAGTCCTGAATGTTCGTACGATGTTCAAATGACTCGGACGAATTCATTAGGTTTATTATGGAGTTTTAAGTTACATACGGTATTGTAAGGTGTTTTTACGATTTGTAAGGAGTCCTACATTATAATAAATTTCTTTTCAAGGTTCTAATATGGCATACAGAGTCGTAATATGTTTTAAGTTTTCGTACGATGTTCAAATGACTCGGCTGAATTCATTAGGTTTTCTTATGTAGTTTTAATGTTTCGTACGGTGATGTAAGGTGTCCTTAGAAGTTGTAACGCGTCCTACATTATTCTAAATTGCTTTTCATGTTGCTAATGTCGCATACAGAGTCGTAACAAGTCGTGAGTTTTCGAACGATGTTCAAATGACTCGGATGAATTCAATAGGTTTATTATGGAGTTTGAAGTTTACATACGGTATTGTATGGTGTTGTTACGATTTTTAAGGAGTCCTACATTATAATAAATTGCTTTTCAAGGTTCTAATATGGCATACAGAGTCGTAATATGTTTTAAGTTGCCGTACGATGTTCAAAGGACACGAACGAATTCATTAAGTTTATTATGAAGTTTTAATGTTTCGTACGGTGATGTAAGGTGTTCTTAGAAGTTGTAACGGGTCCTACATTATTCTAAATTGCTTTTCATGTTGCTAATGTCGCATACAGTGTCGTAACAAGTCGTGAGTGTTCGAACGATGTTCAAATGACTCGGACGAATTCAATAGGTTTATTATGGAGTTTGAAGTTTACATACGGTATTGTAAGGTGTTGTTACGATTTGTAAGGAGTCCTACATTATAATAAAGTGCTTTTCAAGGTTCTAAAATGGCATATAAAGTCGTAATATGTTTTAAGTTGTCGTACGATGATCAAAGGACACGAACGAATTCATTAGGTTTATTATGGAGTTTTAATGTTTCGTACGGTGATGTAAGGTGTTCTTAGAATTTGTAACGGGTCCTACATTATTCTAAATTGCTTTTCATGTTACTAATGTCGCATACAGAGTCGTAACAAGTCCTGAATGTTCGTACGATGTTCAAATGACTCGGACGAATTCATTAGGTTTATTATGGAGTTTTAAGTTACATACGGTATTGTAAGGTGTTTTTACGATTTGTAAGGAGTCCTACATTATAATAAATTTCTTTTCAAGGTTCTAATATGGCATACAGAGTCGTAATATGTTTTAAGTTTTCGTACGATGTTCAAATGACTCGGCTGAATTCATTAGGTTTTCTTATGTAGTTTTAATGTTTCGTACGGTGATGTAAGGTGTCCTTAGAAGTTGTAACGCGTCCTACATTATTCTAAATTGCTTTTCATGTTGCTAATGTCGCATACAGAGTCGTAACAAGTCGTGAGTTTTCGAACGATGTTCAAATGACTCGGATGAATTCAATAGGTTTATTATGGAGTTTGAAGTTTACATACGGTATTGTATGGTGTTGTTACGATTTTTAAGGAGTCCTACATTATAATAAATTGCTTTTCAAGGTTCTAATATGGCATACAGAGTCGTAATATGTTTTAAGTTGCCGTACGATGTTCAAAGGACACGAACGAATTCATTAAGTTTATTATGAAGTTTTAATGTTTCGTACGGTGATGTAAGGTGTTCTTAGAAGTTGTAACGGGTCCTACATTATTCTAAATTGCTTTTCATGTTGCTAATGTCGCATACAGTGTCGTAACAAGTCGTGAGTGTTCGAACGATGTTCAAATGACTCGGACGAATTCAATAGGTTTATTATGGAGTTTGAAGTTTACATACGGTATTGTAAGGTGTTGTTACGATTTGTAAGGAGTCCTACATTATAATAAAGTGCTTTTCAAGGTTCTAAAATGGCATATAAAGTCGTAATATGTTTTAAGTTGTCGTACGATGATCAAAGGACACGAACGAATTCATTAGGTTTATTATGGAGTTTTAATGTTTCGTACGGTGATGTAAGGTGTTCTTAGAATTTGTAACGGGTCCTACATTATTCTAAATTGCTTTTCATGTTACTAATGTCGCATACAGAGTCGTAACAAGTCCTGAATGTTCGTACGATGTTCAAATGACTCGGACGAATTCATTAGGTTTATTATGGAGTTTTAAGTTACATACGGTATTGTAAGGTGTTTTTACGATTTGTAAGGAGTCCTACATTATAATAAATTTCTTTTCAAGGTTCTAATATGGCATACAGAGTCGTAATATGTTTTAAGTTTTCGTACGATGTTCAAATGACTCGGCTGAATTCATTAGGTTTTCTTATGTAGTTTTAATGTTTCGTACGGTGATGTAAGGTGTCCTTAGAAGTTGTAACGCGTCCTACATTATTCTAAATTGCTTTTCATGTTGCTAATGTCGCATACAGAGTCGTAACAAGTCGTGAGTTTTCGAACGATGTTCAAATGACTCGGATGAATTCAATAGGTTTATTATGGAGTTTGAAGTTTACATACGGTATTGTATGGTGTTGTTACGATTTTTAAGGAGTCCTACATTATAATAAATTGCTTTTCAAGGTTCTAATATGGCATACAGAGTCGTAATATGTTTTAAGTTGCCGTACGATGTTCAAAGGACACGAACGAATTCATTAAGTTTATTATGAAGTTTTAATGTTTCGTACGGTGATGTAAGGTGTTCTTAGAAGTTGTAACGGGTCCTACATTATTCTAAATTGCTTTTCATGTTGCTAATGTCGCATACAGTGTCGTAACAAGTCGTGAGTGTTCGAACGATGTTCAAATGACTCGGACGAATTCAATAGGTTTATTATGGAGTTTGAAGTTTACATACGGTATTGTAAGGTGTTGTTACGATTTGTAAGGAGTCCTACATTATAATAAAGTGCTTTTCAAGGTTCTAAAATGGCATATAAAGTCGTAATATGTTTTAAGTTGTCGTACGATGATCAAAGGACACGAACGAATTCATTAGGTTTATTATGGAGTTTTAATGTTTCGTACGGTGATGTAAGGTGTTCTTAGAATTTGTAACGGGTCCTACATTATTCTAAATTGCTTTTCATGTTACTAATGTCGCATACAGAGTCGTAACAAGTCCTGAATGTTCGTACGATGTTCAAATGACTCGGACGAATTCATTAGGTTTATTATGGAGTTTTAAGTTACATACGGTATTGTAAGGTGTTTTTACGATTTGTAAGGAGTCCTACATTATAATAAATTTCTTTTCAAGGTTCTAATATGGCATACAGAGTCGTAATATGTTTTAAGTTTTCGTACGATGTTCAAATGACTCGGCTGAATTCATTAGGTTTTCTTATGTAGTTTTAATGTTTCGTACGGTGATGTAAGGTGTCCTTAGAAGTTGTAACGCGTCCTACATTATTCTAAATTGCTTTTCATGTTGCTAATGTCGCATACAGAGTCGTAACAAGTCATGAGTGTTCGAACGATGTTCAAATGACTCGGACGAATTCAATAGGTTTATTATGGAGTTTGAAGTTTACATACGGTATTGTATGGTGTTGTTACGATTTGTAAGGAGTCCTACGTTATAATAAATTGCTTTTCAAGGTTCTAATATGGCATACAGAGTCGTAATATGTTTTAAGTTGTCGTACGATGTTCAAAGGACACGAACGAATTCATTAGGTTTATTATGGAGTTTTAATGTTTCGTACGGTGGTGTAAGGTGTCCTTAGAAGTTGTAACGGGTCCTACATTATTCTAAATTGCTTTTCATGTTGCTAATATCGCATACAAAGTCGTAAAAAGTCGTGAGTGTTCGAACGATGTTCAAATGACTCGGATAAATTCAATAGGTTTATTATGGAGTTTGAAGTTTACATACGGTATTGTATGGTGTTGTTACGAATTGTAAGGAGTCCTACATTATAATAAATTGCTTTTCAAGGTTCTAATATGGCATACAGAGTCGTAATATGTTTTAAGTTGCCGTACGATGTTCAAAGGACACGAACGAATTCATTAAGTTTATTATGAAGTTTTAATGTTTCGTACGGTGATGTAAGGTGTTCTTAGAAGTTGTAACGGGTCCTACATTATTCTAAATTGCTTTTCATGTTGCTAATGTCGCATACAGTGTCGTAACAAGTCGTGAGTGTTCGAACGATGTTCAAATGACTCGGACGAATTCAATAGGTTTATTATGGAGTTTGAAGTTTACATACGGTATTGTAAGGTGTTGTTACGATTTGTAAGGAGTCCTACATTATAATAAAGTGCTTTTCAAGGTTCTAAAATGGCATATAAAGTCGTAATATGTTTTAAGTTGTCGTACAATGATCAAAGGACACGAACGAATTCATTAGGTTTATTATGGAGTTTTAATGTTTCGTACGGTGATGTAAGGTGTTCTTAGAATTTGTAACGGGTCCTACATTATTCTAAATTGCTTTTCATGTTACTAATGTCGCATACAGAGTCGTAACAAGTCCTGAATGTTCGTACGATGTTCAAATGACTCGGACGAATTCATTAGGTTTATTATGGAGTTTTAAGTTACATACGGTATTGTAAGGTGTTTTTACGATTTGTAAGGAGTCCTACATTATAATAAATTTCTTTTCAAGGTTCTAATATGGCATACAGAGTCGTAATATGTTTTAAGTTTTCGTACGATGTTCAAATGACTCGGCTGAATTCATTAGGTTTTCTTATGTAGTTTTAATGTTTCGTACGGTGATGTAAGGTGTCCTTAGAAGTTGTAACGCGTCCTACATTATTCTAAATTGCTTTTCATGTTGCTAATGTCGCATACAGAGTCGTAACAAGTCGTGAGTTTTCGAACGATGTTCAAATGACTCGGATGAATTCAATAGGTTTATTATGGAGTTTGAAGTTTACATACGGTATTGTATGGTGTTGTTACGATTTTTAAGGAGTCCTACATTATAATAAATTGCTTTTCAAGGTTCTAATATGGCATACAGAGTCGTAATATGTTTTAAGTTGCCGTACGATGTTCAAAGGACACGAACGAATTCATTAAGTTTATTATGAAGTTTTAATGTTTCGTACGGTGATGTAAGGTGTTCTTAGAAGTTGTAACGGGTCCTACATTATTCTAAATTGCTTTTCATGTTGCTAATGTCGCATACAGTGTCGTAACAAGTCGTGAGTGTTCGAACGATGTTCAAATGACTCGGACGAATTCAATAGGTTTATTATGAAGTTTGAAGTTTACATACGGTATTGTAAGGTGTTGTTACGATTTGTAAGGAGTCCTACATTATAATAAAGTGCTTTTCAAGGTTCTAAAATGGCATATAAAGTCGTAATATGTTTTAAGTTGTCGTACGATGATCAAAGGACACGAACGAATTCATTAGGTTTATTATGGAGTTTTAATGTTTCGTACGGTGATGTAAGGTGTTCTTAGAATTTGTAACGGGTCCTACATTATTCTAAATTGCTTTTCATGTTACTAATGTCGCATACAGAGTCGTAACAAGTCCTGAATGTTCGTACGATGTTCAAATGACTCGGACGAATTCATTAGGTTTATTATGGAGTTTTAAGTTACATACGGTATTGTAAGGTGTTTTTACGATTTGTAAGGAGTCCTACATTATAATAAATTTCTTTTCAAGGTTCTAATATGGCATACAGAGTCGTAATATGTTTTAAGTTTTCGTACGATGTTCAAATGACTCGGCTGAATTCATTAGGTTTTCTTATGTAGTTTTAATGTTTCGTACGGTGATGTAAGGTGTCCTTAGAAGTTGTAACGCGTCCTACATTATTCTAAATTGCTTTTCATGTTGCTAATGTCGCATACAGAGTCGTAACAAGTCGTGAGTTTTCGAACGATGTTCAAATGACTCGGATGAATTCAATAGGTTTATTATGGAGTTTGAAGTTTACATACGGTATTGTATGGTGTTGTTACGATTTTTAAGGAGTCCTACATTATAATAAATTGCTTTTCAAGGTTCTAATATGGCATACAGAGTCGTAATATGTTTTAAGTTGCCGTACGATGTTCAAAGGACACGAACGAATTCATTAAGTTTATTATGAAGTTTTAATGTTTCGTACGGTGATGTAAGGTGTTCTTAGAAGTTGTAACGGGTCCTACATTATTCTAAATTGCTTTTCATGTTGCTAATGTCGCATACAGTGTCGTAACAAGTCGTGAGTGTTCGAACGATGTTCAAATGACTCGGACGAATTCAATAGGTTTATTATGAAGTTTGAAGTTTACATACGGTATTGTAAGGTGTTGTTACGATTTGTAAGGAGTCCTACATTATAATAAAGTGCTTTTCAAGGTTCTAAAATGGCATATAAAGTCGTAATATGTTTTAAGTTGTCGTACGATGATCAAAGGACACGAACGAATTCATTAGGTTTATTATGGAGTTTTAATGTTTCGTACGGTGATGTAAGGTGTTCTTAGAATTTGTAACGGGTCCTACATTATTCTAAATTGCTTTTCATGTTACTAATGTCGCATACAGAGTCGTAACAAGTCCTGAATGTTCGTACGATGTTCAAATGACTCGGACGAATTCATTAGGTTTATTATGGAGTTTTAAGTTACATACGGTATTGTAAGGTGTTTTTACGATTTGTAAGGAGTCCTACATTATAATAAATTTCTTTTCAAGGTTCTAATATGGCATACAGAGTCGTAATATGTTTTAAGTTTTCGTACGATGTTCAAATGACTCGGCTGAATTCATTAGGTTTTCTTATGTAGTTTTAATGTTTCGTACGGTGATGTAAGGTGTCCTTAGAAGTTGTAACGCGTCCTACATTATTCTAAATTGCTTTTCATGTTGCTAATGTCGCATACAGAGTCGTAACAAGTCATGAGTGTTCGAACGATGTTCAAATGACTCGGACGAATTCAATAGGTTTATTATGGAGTTTGAAGTTTACATACGGTATTGTATGGTGTTGTTACGATTTTTAAGGAGTCCTACATTATAATAAATTGCTTTTCAAGGTTCTAATATGGCATACAGAGTCGTAATATGTTTTAAGTTGCCGTACGATGTTCAAAGGACACGAACGAATTCATTAAGTTTATTATGAAGTTTTAATGTTTCGTACGGTGATGTAAGGTGTTCTTAGAAGTTGTAACGGGTCCTACATTATTCTAAATTGCTTTTCATGTTGCTAATGTCGCATACAGTGTCGTAACAAGTCGTGAGTGTTCGAACGATGTTCAAATGACTCGGACGAATTCAATAGGTTTATTATGAAGTTTGAAGTTTACATACGGTATTGTAAGGTGTTGTTACGATTTGTAAGGAGTCCTACATTATAATAAAGTGCTTTTCAAGGTTCTAAAATGGCATATAAAGTCGTAATATGTTTTAAGTTGTCGTACGATGATCAAAGGACACGAACGAATTCATTAGGTTTATTATGGAGTTTTAATGTTTCGTACGGTGATGTAAGGTGTTCTTAGAATTTGTAACGGGTCCTACATTATTCTAAATTGCTTTTCATGTTACTAATGTCGCATACAGAGTCGTAACAAGTCCTGAATGTTCGTACGATGTTCAAATGACTCGGACGAATTCATTAGGTTTATTATGGAGTTTTAAGTTACATACGGTATTGTAAGGTGTTTTTACGATTTGTAAGGAGTCCTACATTATAATAAATTTCTTTTCAAGGTTCTAATATGGCATACAGAGTCGTAATATGTTTTAAGTTTTCGTACGATGTTCAAATGACTCGGCTGAATTCATTAGGTTTTCTTATGTAGTTTTAATGTTTCGTACGGTGATGTAAGGTGTCCTTAGAAGTTGTAACGCGTCCTACATTATTCTAAATTGCTTTTCATGTTGCTAATGTCGCATACAGAGTCGTAACAAGTCATGAGTGTTCGAACGATGTTCAAATGACTCGGACGAATTCAATAGGTTTATTATGGAGTTTGAAGTTTACATACGGTATTGTATGGTGTTGTTACGATTTGTAAGGAGTCCTACGTTATAATAAATTGCTTTTCAAGGTTCTAATATGGCATACAGAGTCGTAATATGTTTTAAGTTGTCGTACGATGTTCAAAGGACACGAACGAATTCATTAGGTTTATTATGGAGTTTTAATGTTTCGTACGGTGGTGTAAGGTGTCCTTAGAAGTTGTAACGGGTCCTACATTATTCTAAATTGCTTTTCATGTTGCTAATATCGCATACAAAGTCGTAAAAAGTCGTGAGTGTTCGAACGATGTTCAAATGACTCGGATAAATTCAATAGGTTTATTATGGAGTTTGAAGTTTACATACGGTATTGTATGGTGTTGTTACGAATTGTAAGGAGTCCTACATTATAATAAATTGCTTTTCAAGGTTCTAATATGGCATACAGAGTCGTAATATGTTTTAAGTTGCCGTACGATGTTCAAAGGACACGAACGAATTCATTAGGTTTATTATGGAGTGTTAATGTTTCGTACGGTGATGTAAGGTGTTCTTAGAAGTTGTAACGGGTCCTACATTATTCTAAATTGCTTTTCATGTTGCTAATGTCGCATACAGTGTCGTAACAAGTCGTGAGTGTTCAAACGATGTTCAAATGACTCGGACGAATTCAATAGGTTTATTATGGAGTTTGAAGTTTACATACGGTATTGTATGGTGTTGTTACGATTTGTAAGGAGTCCTACATTATAATAAAGTGCTTTTCAAGGTTCTAAAATGGCATATAAAGTGGTAATATGTTTTAAGTTGTCGTACGATGTTCAAAGGACACGAACGAATTCATTAGGTTTCTTATGTAGTTTTAATGTTTCGTACGGTGATGTAAGGTGTCCTTAGAAGTTGTAACGCGTCCTACATTATTCTAAATTGCTTTTCATGTTACTAATGTCGCATATAGAGTCGTAACAAGTCCTGAATGTTCGTACGATGTTCAAATGACTCGGACGAATTCATTAGGTTTATTATGGAGTTTTAAGTTACATACGGTATTGTAAGGTGTTTTTACGATTTGTAAGGAGTCCTACATTATAATAAATTTCTTTTCAAGGTTCTAATATGGCATACAGAGTCGTAATATGTTTTAAGTTTTCGTACGATGTTCAAATGACTCGGCTGAATTCATTAGGTTTTCTTATGTAGTTTTAATGTTTCGTACGGTGATGTAAGGTGTCCTTAGAAGTTGTAACGGGTCCTACATTATTCTAAATTGCTTTTCATGTTGCTAATGTCGCATACAGAGTCGTAACAAGTCGTGAGTGTTCGAACGATGTTCAAATGACTCGGACGAATTCAATAGGTTTATTATGGAGTTTGAAGTTTACATACGGTATTTTCTGGTGTTGTTACGATTTGTAACGAGTCCTACATTATAATAAAGTGCTTTTCAAGGTTCTAAAATGGCATATAAAGTCGTAATATGTTTTAAGTTGTCGTACGATGTTCAAAGGACACGAACGAATTCATTAGGTTTATTATGGAGTTTTATTGTTTCGTACGGTGATGTAAGGTGTTCTTAGAATTTGTAACGGGTCCTACATTATTCTAAATTGCTTTTCATGTTACTAATGTCGCATACAGAGTCGTAACAAGTCCTGAATGTACGTACGATGTTCAAATGACTCGGACGAATTCATTAGGTTTATTATGGAGTTTTAAGTAACATACGGTATTGTAAGGTGTTTTTACGATTTGTAAGGAGTCCTACATTATAATAAATTTCTTTTCAAGGTTCTAATATGGCATACAGAGTCGTAATATGTTTTAAGTTTTCGTACGATGTTCAAATGACTCGGCTGAATTCATTAGGTTTTCTTATGTAGTTTTAATGTTTCGTACGGTGATGTAAGGTGTCCTTAGAAGTTGTAACGCGTCCTACGTTATTCTAAATTGCTTTTCATGTTGCTAATGTCGCATACAGTGTCGTAACAAGTCGTGAGAGTTCGAACGATGTTCAAATGACTCGGACGAATTCAATAGGTTTATTATGGAGTTTGAAGTTTACATACGGTATTGTTTGGTGTTGTTACGATTTGTAAGGAGTCCTACATTATAATAAAGTGCTTTTCAAGGTTCTAAAATGGCATACAGAGTCGTAATATGTTTTAAGTTGCTGTACGATGTTCAAAGGACAAGAACGAATTCATTAGGTTTATTATGGAGTTATAAGGTTTCGTACGGTGATGTAAGGTGTTCTTAGAAGTTGTAACAGGTCCTACATTTTTCTAAATTGCTTTTCATGTTGCTAATGTCGCATACAGAGTCGTAACAAGTCGTGAGTGTTCAAACGATGTTCAAATGACTCGGACGAATTCAATAGGTTTATTATGGAGTTTGAAGTTTACATACGGTATTTTCTTGTGTTGTTACGATTTGTAAGGAGTCCTACATTATAATAAAGTGCTTTTCAAGGTTCTAAAATGGCATATAAAGTCGTAATATGTTTTAAGTTGTCGTACGATGTTCAAAGGACACGAACGAATTCATTAGGTTTATTATGGAGTTTTATTGTTTCGTACGGTGATGTAAGGTGTTCTTAGAATTTGCAACGGGTCCTACATTATTCTAAATTGCTTTTCATGTTACTAATGTCGCATACAGAGTCGTAACAAGTCCTGAATGTTCGTACGATGTTCAAATGACTCGGACGAATTCATTAGGTTTATTATGGAGTTTTAAGTTACATACGGTATTGTAAGGTGTTTTTATGATTTGTAAGGAGTCCTACATTATAATAAATTTCTTTTCAATGTTCTAATATGGCATACAGAGTCGTAATATGTTTTAAGTTTTCGTACGATGTTCAAATGACTCGGCTGAATTCATTAGGTTTTCTTATGTAGTTTTAATGTTTCGTACGGTGATGTAAGGTGTCCTTAGAAGTTGTAACGCGTCCTACATTATTCTAAATTGCTTTTCATGTTGCTAATGTCGCATACAGAGTCGTAACAAGTCGTGAGTGTTCGAACGATGTTCAAATGACTCGGATGAATTCAATAGGTTTATTATGGAGTTTGAAGTTTACATACAGTATTGTATGGTGTTGTTACGATTCGTAAGGAGTCCTACATTATAATAAATTGCTTTTCAAAGTTCTAATATGGCATACAGAGTCGTAATATGTTTTAAGTTGCCGTACGATGTTCAAAGGACACGAACGAATTCATTAAGTTTATTATGGAGTTTTAATGTTTCGTACGGTGATGTAAGGTGTTCTTAGAAGTTGTAACGGGTCCTACATTATTCTAAATTGCTTTTCATGTTGCTAATGTCGCATACAGTGTCGTAACAAGTCGTGAGTGTTCGAACGATGTTCAAATGACTCGGACGAATTCAATAGGTTTATTATGGAGTTTGAAGTTTACATACGGTATTGTAAGGTGTTGTTACGATTTGTAAGGAGTCCTACATTATAATAAAGTGCTTTTCAAGGTTCTAAAATGGCATATAAAGTCGTAATATGTTTTAAGTTGTCGTACGATGTTCAAAGGACACGAACGAATTCATTAGGTTTATTATGGAGTTTTAATGTTTCGTACGGTGATGTAAGGTGTTCTTAGAATTTGTAACGGGTCCTACATTATTCTAAATTGCTTTTCATGTTACTAATGTCGCATACAGAGTCGTAACAAGTCCTGAATGTTCGACCGATGTTCAAATGACTCGGACGAATTCATTAGGTTTATTATGGAGTTTTAAGTTACATACGGTATTGTAAGGTGTTTTTACGATTTGTAAGGAGTCCTACATTATAATAAATTTCTTTTCAAGGTTCTAATATGGCATACAGAGTCGTAATATGTTTTAAGTTTTCGTACGATGTTCAAATGACTCGGCTGAATTAATTAGGTTTTCTTATGTAGTTTTAATGTTTCGTACGGTGATGTAAGGTGTCCTTAGAAGTTGTAACGCGTCCTACATTATTCTAAATTGCTTTTCATGTTGCTAATGTCGCATACAGAGTCGTAACAAGTCGTGAGTGTTCGAACGATGTTCAAATGACTCGGACGAATTCAATAGGTTTATTATGGAGTTTGAAGTTTACATACGGTATTGTATGGTGTTGTTACGATTTGTAAGGAGTCCTACATTATAATAAATTGCTTTTCAAGGTTCTAATATGGCATACAGAGTCGTAATATGTTTTAAGTTGTCGTACGATGTTCAAAGGACACGAACGAATTCATTAGGTTTATTATGGAGTTTTAATGTTTCGTACAGTGGTGTAAGGTGTCCTTAGAAGTTGTAACGGGTCCTACATTATTCTAAATTGCTTTTCATGTTGCTAATATCGCATACAAAGTCGTAACAAGTCGTGAGTGTTCGAACGATGTTCAAATGACTCGGATAAATTCAATAGGTTTATTATGGAGTTTGAAGTTTACATACGGTATTGTATGGTGTTGTTACGAATTGTAAGGAGTCCTACATTATAATAAATTGCTTTTCAAGGTTCTAATATGGTATTGTAAGGTGTTTTTATGATTTGTAAGGAGTCCTACATTATAATAAATTTCTTTTCAATGTTCTAATATGGCATACAGAGTCGTAATATGTTTTAAGTTTTCGTACGATGTTCAAATGACTCGGCTGAATTCATTAGGTTTTCTTATGTAGTTTTAATGTTTCGTACGGTGATGTAAGGTGTCCTTAGAAGTTGTAACGCGTCCTACGTTATTCTAAATTGCTTTTCATGTTGCTAATGTCGCATACAGTGTCGTAACAAGTCGTGAGAGTTCGAACGATGTTCAAATGACTCGGACGAATTCAATAGGTTTATTATGGAGTTTGAAGTTTACATACGGTATTGTTTGGTGTTGTTACGATTTGTAAGGAGTCCTACATTATAATAAAGTGCTTTTCAAGGTTCTAAAATGGCATACAGAGTCGTAATATGTTTTAAGTTGCTGTACGATGTTCAAAGGACAAGAACGAATTCATTAGGTTTATTATGGAGTTATAAGGTTTCGTACGGTGATGTAAGGTGTTCTTAGAAGTTGTAACAGGTCCTACATTTTTCTAAATTGCTTTTCATGTTGCTAATGTCGCATACAGAGTCGTAACAAGTCGTGAGTGTTCAAACGATGTTCAAATGACTCGGACGAATTCAATAGGTTTATTATGGAGTTTGAAGTTTACATACGGTATTTTCTTGTGTTGTTACGATTTGTAAGGAGTCCTACATTATAATAAAGTGCTTTTCAAGGTTCTAAAATGGCATATAAAGTCGTAATATGTTTTAAGTTGTCGTACGATGTTCAAAGGACACGAACGAATTCATTAGGTTTATTATGGAGTTTTATTGTTTCGTACGGTGATGTAAGGTGTTCTTAGAATTTGCAACGGGTCCTACATTATTCTAAATTGCTTTTCATGTTACTAATGTCGCATACAGAGTCGTAACAAGTCCTGAATGTTCGTACGATGTTCAAATGACTCGGACGAATTCATTAGGTTTATTATGGAGTTTTAAGTTACATACGGTATTGTAAGGTGTTTTTATGATTTGTAAGGAGTCCTACATTATAATAAATTTCTTTTCAATGTTCTAATATGGCATACAGAGTCGTAATATGTTTTAAGTTTTCGTACGATGTTCAAATGACTCGGCTGAATTCATTAGGTTTTCTTATGTAGTTTTAATGTTTCGTACGGTGATGTAAGGTGTCCTTAGAAGTTGTAACGCGTCCTACATTATTCTAAATTGCTTTTCATGTTGCTAATGTCGCATACAGAGTCGTAACAAGTCGTGAGTGTTCGAACGATGTTCAAATGACTCGGATGAATTCAATAGGTTTATTATGGAGTTTGAAGTTTACATACAGTATTGTATGGTGTTGTTACGATTCGTAAGGAGTCCTACATTATAATAAATTGCTTTTCAAAGTTCTAATATGGCATACAGAGTCGTAATATGTTTTAAGTTGCCGTACGATGTTCAAAGGACACGAACGAATTCATTAAGTTTATTATGGAGTTTTAATGTTTCGTACGGTGATGTAAGGTGTTCTTAGAAGTTGTAACGGGTCCTACATTATTCTAAATTGCTTTTCATGTTGCTAATGTCGCATACAGTGTCGTAACAAGTCGTGAGTGTTCGAACGATGTTCAAATGACTCGGACGAATTCAATAGGTTTATTATGGAGTTTGAAGTTTACATACGGTATTGTAAGGTGTTGTTACGATTTGTAAGGAGTCCTACATTATAATAAAGTGCTTTTCAAGGTTCTAAAATGGCATATAAAGTCGTAATATGTTTTAAGTTGTCGTACGATGTTCAAAGGACACGAACGAATTCATTAGGTTTATTATGGAGTTTTAATGTTTCGTACGGTGATGTAAGGTGTTCTTAGAATTTGTAACGGGTCCTACATTATTCTAAATTGCTTTTCATGTTACTAATGTCGCATACAGAGTCGTAACAAGTCCTGAATGTTCGACCGATGTTCAAATGACTCGGACGAATTCATTAGGTTTATTATGGAGTTTTAAGTTACATACGGTATTGTAAGGTGTTTTTACGATTTGTAAGGAGTCCTACATTATAATAAATTTCTTTTCAAGGTTCTAATATGGCATACAGAGTCGTAATATGTTTTAAGTTTTCGTACGATGTTCAAATGACTCGGCTGAATTAATTAGGTTTTCTTATGTAGTTTTAATGTTTCGTACGGTGATGTAAGGTGTCCTTAGAAGTTGTAACGCGTCCTACATTATTCTAAATTGCTTTTCATGTTGCTAATGTCGCATACAGAGTCGTAACAAGTCGTGAGTGTTCGAACGATGTTCAAATGACTCGGACGAATTCAATAGGTTTATTATGGAGTTTGAAGTTTACATACGGTATTGTATGGTGTTGTTACGATTTGTAAGGAGTCCTACATTATAATAAATTGCTTTTCAAGGTTCTAATATGGCATACAGAGTCGTAATATGTTTTAAGTTGTCGTACGATGTTCAAAGGACACGAACGAATTCATTAGGTTTATTATGGAGTTTTAATGTTTCGTACAGTGGTGTAAGGTGTCCTTAGAAGTTGTAACGGGTCCTACATTATTCTAAATTGCTTTTCATGTTGCTAATATCGCATACAAAGTCGTAACAAGTCGTGAGTGTTCGAACGATGTTCAAATGACTCGGATAAATTCAATAGGTTTATTATGGAGTTTGAAGTTTACATACGGTATTGTATGGTGTTGTTACGAATTGTAAGGAGTCCTACATTATAATAAATTGCTTTTCAAGGTTCTAATATGGCATACAGAGTCGTAATATGTTTTAAGTTGCCGTACGATGTTCAAAGGACACGAACGAATTCATTAAGTTTATTATGGAGTTTTAATGTTTCGTACGGTGATGTAAGGTGTTCTTAGAAGTTGTAACGGGTCCTACATTATTCTAAATTGCTTTTCATGTTGCTAATGTCGCATACAGTGTCGTAACAAGTCGTGAGTGTTCAAACGATGTTCAAATGACTCGGACGAATTCAATAGGTTTATTATGGAGTTTGAAGTTTACATACGGTATTGTATGGTGTTGTTACGATTTGTAAGGAGTCCTACATTATAATAAAGTGCTTTTCAAGGTTCTAAAATGGCATATAAAGTCGTAATATGTTTTAAGTTGTCGTACGATGTTCAAAGGACACGAACGAATTCATTAGGTTTCTTATGTAGTTTTAATGTTTCGTACGGTGATGTAAGGTGTCCTTAGAAGTTGTAACGCGTCCTACATTATTCTAAATTGCTTTTCATGTTACTAATGTCGCATACAGAGTCGTAACAAGTCCTGAATGTTCGTACGATGTTCAAATGACTCGGACGAATTCATTAGGTTTATTATGGAGTTTTAAGTTACATACGGTATTGTAAGGTGTTTTTACGATTTGTAAGGAGTCCTACATTATAATAAATTTCTTTTCAAGGTTCTAATATGGCATACAGAGTCGTAATATGTTTTAAGTTTTCGTACGATGTTCAAACAACTCGGCTGAATTAATTAGGTTTTCTTATGTAGTTTTAATGTTTCGTACGGTGATGTAAGGTGTCCTTAGAAGTTGTAACGCGTCCTACATTATTCTAAATTGCTATTCATGTTGCTAATGTCGCATACAGAGTCGTAACAAGTCGTGAGTGTTCGAACGATGTTCAAATGACTCGGACGAATTCAATAGGTTTATTATGGAGTTTGAAGTTTACATACGGTATTGTATGGTGTTGTTATGATTTGTAAGGAGTCCTACATTATAATAAATTGCTTTTCAAGGTTCTAATATGGCATACAGAGTCGTAATATGTTTTAAGTTGTCGTACGATGTTCAAAGGACACGAACGAATTCATTAGGTTTATTATGGAGTTTTAATGTTTCGTACAGTGGTGTAAGGTGTCCTTAGAAGTTGTAACGGGTCCTACATTATTCTAAATTGCTTTTCATGTTGCTAATATCGCATACAAAGTCGTAACAAGTCGTGAGTGTTCGAACGATGTTCAAATGACTCGGATAAATTCAATAGGTTTATTATGGAGTTTGAAGTTTACATACGGTATTGTATGGTGTTGTTACGAATTGTAAGGAGTCCTACATTATAATAAATTGCTTTTCAAGGTTCTAATATGGCATACAGAGTCGTAATATGTTTTAAGTTGCCGTACGATGTTCAAAGGACACGAACGAATTCATTAAGTTTATTATGGAGTTTTAATGTTTCGTACGGTGATGTAAGGTGTTCTTAGAAGTTGTAACGGGTCCTACATTATTCTAAATTGCTTTTCATGTTGCTAATGTCGCATACAGTGTCGTAACAAGTCGTGAGTGTTCAAACGATGTTCAAATGACTCGGACGAATTCAATAGGTTTATTATGGAGTTTGAAGTTTACATACGGTATTGTATGGTGTTGTTACGATTTGTAAGGAGTCCTACATTATAATAAAGTGCTTTTCAAGGTTCTAAAATGGCATATAAAGTCGTAATATGTTTTAAGTTGTCGTACGATGTTCAAAGGACACGAACGAATTCATTAGGTTTCTTATGTAGTTTTAATGTTTCGTACGGTGATGTAAGGTGTCCTTAGAAGTTGTAACGCGTCCTACATTATTCTAAATTGCTTTTCATGTTACTAATGTCGCATACAGAGTCGTAACAAGTCCTGAATGTTCGTACGATGTTCAAATGACTCGGACGAATTCATTAGGTTTATTATGGAGTTTTAAGTTACATACGGTATTGTAAGGTGTTTTTACGATTTGTAAGGAGTCCTACATTATAATAAATTTCTTTTCAAGGTTTTAATATGGCATACAGAGTCGTAATATGTTTTAAGTTTTCGTACGATGTTCAAACAACTCGGCTGAATTAATTAGGTTTTCTTATGTAGTTTTAATGTTTCGTACGGTGATGTAAGGTGTCCTTAGAAGTTGTAACGCGTCCTACATTATTCTAAATTGCTTTTCATGTTGCTAATGTCGCATACAGAGTCGTAACAAGTCGTGAGTGTTCGAACGATGTTCAAATGACTCGGACGAATTCAATAGGTTTATTATGGAGTTTGAAGTTTACATACGGTATTGTATGGTGTTGTTACGATTTGTAAGGAGTCCTACATTATAATAAATTGCTTTTCAAGGTTCTAATATGGCATACAGAGTCGTAATATGTTTTAAGTTGTCGTACGATGTTCAAAGGACACGAACGAATTCATTAGGTTTATTATGGAGTTTTAATGTTTCGTACAGTGGTGTAAGGTGTCCTTAGAAGTTGTAACGGGTCCTACATTATTCTAAATTGCTTTTCATGTTGCTAATATCGCATACAAAGTCGTAACAAGTCGTGAGTGTTCGAACGATGTTCAAATGACTCGGATAAATTCAATAGGTTTATTATGGAGTTTGAAGTTTACATACGGTATTGTATGGTGTTGTTACGAATTGTAAGGAGTCCTACATTATAATAAATTGCTTTTCAAGGTTCTAATATGGCATACAGAGTCGTAATATGTTTTAAGTTGCCGTACGATGTTCAAAGGACACGAACGAATTCATTAAGTTTATTATGGAGTTTTAATGTTTCGTACGGTGATGTAAGGTGTTCTTAGAAGTTGTAACGGGTCCTACATTATTCTAAATTGCTTTTCATGTTGCTAATGTCGCATACAGTGTCGTAACAAGTCGTGAGTGTTCAAACGATGTTCAAATGACTCGGACGAATTCAATAGGTTTATTATGGAGTTTGAAGTTTACATACGGTATTGTATGGTGTTGTTACGATTTGTAAGGAGTCCTACATTATAATAAAGTGCTTTTCAAGGTTCTAAAATGGCATATAAAGTCGTAATATGTTTTAAGTTGTCGTACGATGTTCAAAGGACACGAACGAATTCATTAGGTTTCTTATGTAGTTTTAATGTTTCGTACGGTGATGTAAGGTGTCCTTAGAAGTTGTAACGCGTCCTACATTATTCTAAATTGCTTTTCATGTTACTAATGTCGCATACAGAGTCGTAACAAGTCCTGAATGTTCGTACGATGTTCAAATGACTCGGACGAATTCATTAGGTTTATTATGGAGTTTTAAGTTACATACGGTATTGTAAGGTGTTTTTACGATTTGTAAGGAGTCCTACATTATAATAAATTTCTTTTCAAGGTTCTAATATGGCATACAGAGTCGTAATATGTTTTATGTTTTCGTACGATGTTCAAACAACTCGGCTGAATTAATTAGGTTTTCTTATGTAGTTTTAATGTTTCGTACGGTGATGTAAGGTGTCCTTAGAAGTTGTAACGCGTCCTACATTATTCTAAATTGCTATTCATGTTGCTAATGTCGCATACAGAGTCGTAACAAGTCGTGAGTGTTCGAACGATGTTCAAATGACTCGGACGAATTCAATAGGTTTATTATGGAGTTTGAAGTTTACATACGGTATTGTATGGTGTTGTTACGATTTGTAAGGAGTCCTAAATTATAATAAATTGCTTTTCAAGGTTCTAATATGGCATACAGAGTCGTAATATGTTTTAAGTTGTCGTACGATGTTCAAAGGACACGAACGAATTCATTAGGTTTATTATGGAGTTTTAATGTTTCGTACGGTGATGTAAGGTGTCCTTAGAAGTTGTAACGGGTCCTACATTATTCTAAATTGCTTTTCATGTTGCTAATATCGCATACAAAGTCGTAACAAGTCGTGAGTGTTCGAACGATGTTCAAATGACTCGGATAAATTCAATAGGTTTATTATGGAGTTTGAAGTTTACATACGGTATTGTATGGTGTTGTTACGAATTGTAAGGAGTCCTACATTATAATAAATTGCTTTTCAAGGTTCTAATATGGCATACAGAGTCGTAATATGTTTTAAGTTGCCGTACGATGTTCAAAGGACACGAACGAATTCATTAAGTTTATTATGGAGTTTTAATGTTTCGTACGGTGATGTAAGGTGTTCTTAGAAGTTGTAACGGGTCCTACATTATTCTAAATTGCTTTTCATGTTGCTAATGTCGCATACAGTGTCGTAACAAGTCGT